>CM075851.1:85637650-86311904 GCA_037975125.1 Latrodectus hesperus
TCTGTATTTCGTGTATTCGAATTTACAGTGTTCATGCTATATCAATTAATTTTGCTTATAAGTTTGTAAATGGTGTATTCCATGTTACAAAGCTAATTTCTGTATTTCGTGTATTCGAATTTACAGTGTAATATTTTTATAAGAAAAGTGTATCTTATTATAAATTTGCATTTCATAATTTTTATGTGGTTGATGTATTTCAATTCAAGTAGGAATATGTTAAAATAACTATGTTGTTATAGATTAATGTGTAAAATCGAAAGTACACTTATATTCATAATTTTTTGAATGTTTCACTGAAAGTAGATTTTATGAAAGTAATATATACTTTAGAAAGGTTTTGATTTCGTTAGGTGAAAACGAAAGTACATGATTACAATAGGTTTGAATTTAAAGTAATGTGAGATTTATTTATATGTTTTTGATTTTTGTTTGTAAAGTATCAAACTGATTCATTTGGTATTTAAAAACGCATATGTTTATTTTCATTGATAAAGATTTGAAAAGATATTTTCTTACTGTTTAAAATATCGTACGTTATTATCATTTTCATGTCGTGTATGATTAATTAACTAAGTTTATTGATTTAAAATCGAAAGCTGATTTCTGGTTTAGATTAGTTAAAGCTTTTAATTTATATTGTTGTTAAGAATTGTAGTGTGTTCTATATTTTGAATTAAATAAGGATTCAAAAATAATATAATTTCATTTTCTGTTTTAATATAATAGTATTTGTATAAGAATCTGATTTTATAAATTTATACATTTTTGATTAATAATTCAATTTATCTGAGTATCAAGCATTAGCTTGGTGATAAAAAAACTTGAAATCGAGAGTAGAAGATTTAATATTAAACTTGTTCTTCTTTTCAAAATATATGATTTGCTGTTTATACACTATTTGTTGTATTACAATATAGTTTGTTTTCGTTTAAATTTTTAAATGTTATGGATATGTTTTATATTAGTAGAGTGTGTTAAATAATTTCAATAGTTATTTACGAAATTTTGTATATAGGTGGGTGTAGTCTGTTTTTTCTCTCATTATTGCATCTCTTCTGAGATAAAGCGTTAATAAATAAAATGGCTTTTTTAGCACGGGGGAAAAAGGGAGATTTAGTAGAAGTAGCTGAAGAGTTAGGGGAAATGGTTCCAGATTCTTTTAAAATCCCGGATATTAAAAAATTAATTTTAACTAGTAAAAACTTTAATGAGGAAGAAGTAAAATGTATATTAGATAGGGTAATCGAGGAAAGAGTTAAAAGGGAACAGGAAGAAAAAGAAGAAAGAGTTAGGCGAGAAATACTAGAAAAAGAGGAAAGAATTAGGCGAGAAGAAATAGAAAAAGAAGAAAGAATTAGACGTGAAGAAAGAGAACATATTTTAGAAATGAAACGTCTAGAAATCTCTTCAAATGCTGCAATTTCGAACACAGAATCAGTTACAAATAGGACTGAACATGCTCAAAAAATTCAATTAATGCAAATAACGCCAAAATTCGATGAAAGGAAAGATGAGATGAGTTTATACTTAATAAATTTTGAGCGTAGAGCAGAAATGGCTCATATTCCAAAAAACGAATGGGTAGTTTATCTTGTAAGTGCTTTACCTTCAGAGATATCTAACATGTTAGCTAGAGAACCTCCAGAAAGGGCTGATGATTACGATTACGTGAAGGAAATTATTCTTAAACGATTCAAGTTAAATAGCGAAAAATTAAGACAATTGTTTCTTAAACACCAGAAAACGTCAGACAAATCATGGAGAAATTATGCACAAGAATTGAATAGTTACTTTACGGAATGGCTTACGGAATTAGAAATAACGACATTTGAACAGCTTAAGGAACTAATGGTAACAGATCAATTGAAACGTCGTGTGCCAATTGAAATTAAGGAACATTTTTTGGCGGAATGGCTTAAAATAAATTCGCCGTATGATCTGGCAGAGAAAATAGATGAATATGAAAGTTTAAGAGATAGTTTTAAGACGAAAGATTTTACAAAACTCCCTCGAAATAATTTTGGTTTTCGTCAACAAAATGAAAACCGTGCCTTTAAGTTTAATGAAGTAGTTCGGAATCATAAATCTCATGTTCCTAAAAGAGTCGAGAATAAAAATTCTAATTATTCACATGAAAAGGAATTTGAAAAAAGAAAACAACTCCGATGTTATGAGTGTGGTTCTTATAGTCATTTGCGGCCTCAGTGTGACAAAATAAAAAAGAACTTAGAATCGGTAGCATCCAGCGAAATTGCTAGAAGTACATTTAATGAGTTGATGGCTCCTTACACTAGTATCGGCACTGTTAATGGAATTCAAATGCCAATCTTAAGAGACACTGGAGCAACTCTTGATTTGATTTGTGGAAAATACGTGAAACCTGATATGTTCACGAAGGAAAAGGTTTGGCTAAGAACACCTCTTGATGAAACTTTAGTATGCTTACCTATTGCCGAGGTTGAAATAAATTGTGAATTAGGTCACATTTTGACAAAGGCAGCAGTTCTTCGAGATTCTTTGGATCAAGGAAGATATTTACTGGGAAACAAAACAGCCGCTTTATTTGAGGAAATTAAAAAGCATGAGGAGGTGAAAATACATATGATAAATGCTATAGAAACTCGAGCTCAAAAAAGACGGAAGGAAAATAGCACGAATAAAGAGATTATTGATTCTGAAATAGAATCTTCTAGGTCTTGCTTCCAAACTAAACAAAATGAAGAATTAGAGCAAAATACAATTTTGCCACCATTAGAAACCGAAGTTGAAGGGATGGATTTGATAAAAACATCTCCAGAAGAATTTGCTCGGGAACAAAAGGTGTGCGAAGATTTGAAACCTCTCTTTGAGCAAGCTAAACGACAATCTTCAAAAGACAATAAATATATTATAATAAATCAATTGTTGTTTTATAATAAAATGGACAATGATGGAACTGTAAGAAGATTATTAGTTGTGCCCAAGAAGTTTCGCAACCAACTAAAAGGGATTTGCCATGAGATAACTGCAGCTCATTTAGGTATAACTAAAACAAAAGATATGCTGTGCAAAACTTTCTACTGGCCTAACTGCTTTAAAGAAATTGAAAATTTTGTTAAATCTTGTGACAAATGTCAACGAGTAGGAAAGCCTCAAGATAAGAAAAGGGCTCCTTTGAAACTGGTTCCAGTAATTCCGGAAATATTTACAAGAATTAACGTTGATGCATGTGGTCCTTTACCTATAACTTCCTGTGGTAACCGGTATATTATAACAGCCATTTGCATGTCATCCAAGTATCCAGATGCCATCCCAGTACCAGATATACGTTCTACTACTGTGATTGATGCTTTTCTTCAGATATTTAGCCGCATGGGTTTTCCTAGGGAGTTGCAAAGTGATCAAGGAACATCTTTCATGAGTGTCCTAACATCAGAATTTTTAGAAAAATTTGGTATTAAAGTTGTGCATAGTTCCGTTCAGCATCCCCAAAGCAATCCTGTTGAGAGATTGCATAGAACTTTAAAGAGAATACTGAAAGTCCTTTGCTTAGAAAAAGGTACAGATTGGGAGAAGATTTTACCTCAGGCACTTTTTGCTCTTAGAACTTGCATTCATGATAGCACTGGATATTCTCCTGCAGAATTAGTCCATGGTCGGAACTTAAGAACACCCGTAACACTATTATATGAAAATCTAACTGGTAAAACCATTGAAGAAGATAGTGTGATTGCTTACGTTTTTAATCTTTTAAATAGAATGAAAAGATGCCAAGAATTAGCTGTGAAAAATATGACAGAGGCTAAAGAAAAACAGAAACTTTGGTATGACCGTAAGGCTACGAAAAGAGAATTTAAAGAAAATGATCTTGTGTTAGTTGTTGCACCTTCTAGATCAAACAAATTTTCTGTTCATTGGATAGGTCCAGGAAAAGTAGTAAAACGACTATCGGACACAAATTACGTAATACAATTTCCCGATAAGGAAAAATTACATGTATACCATGTAAATATGTTAAAACCTTATTTTCAGCGTCCAGAAGATGTTAATTTAATTTTTACCTCTAATTCTGATAATGAAGATATTGATTCTGAGAAAGAAGATATCCCAAGTTTTGAAATTAATTCATCTACCCTTTTAGAGACTTTTCCTGAAAGCTGTTTTAATGAAAAGTTAGAGGACGATCAGAAGAAACAATTGAGTAGACTTTTGATTCAATTTATTGATATTTTTTCAAATGAACCGGGTTGTACAGAACTGGCTGAACTGGACATCGAGTTAGAATCTAATAAATCTATTATAGCTAAACCATATCGAATGTCCCCACGACAGACAGAAATTCTGAAATTGGAAGTAGACAAGATGTTGAAATTGAAGGTGGTGGAACCAGGTGAATCCGATTACACATCACCTTTAATATTAGTTGAAGCTCCTGGAAAAGAACCTCGTCCGTGCATTGATTATCGCAGGTTAAATGAGGTTACCAGGACGCAATATTATCCATTACCAAATATTGAAGAGCGTGTTGAATCCGTTTCGAAAGCGAAGTTCATATCTTTATTAGACTTAACACGAGGTTATTGGCAGATACCTTTGAGTCCTAAGGCTCAAAGATATGCTGCATTTACGACGACATTTGGTGTTTATAAACCTTTGAGAATGGCATTCGGTTTGAAGAATGCTCCTTACTATTTCAGTAAGTTAATGGCTGATTTATTAAAAAATTGCGAACATTTTGCTGTGCCTTATTTAGATGACATAGCTATATATTCACTTACCTGGTCTGATCACATCCAACATCTTAAATGTGTTCTGGAGAAGATTCGATTTGCGAAATTGACTGTAAAACCCCTTAAGTGCAAATTCGCTCAACTTCGTGTTAAATATTTGGGACACTTTGTAGGACAAGGTCAAAGAACACCAGGTGATATTAAAGTGAAAGCCATTACCGATTTCGAACGTCCCTCAAGCAAAACCGAAGTACGAGCTTTCCTAGGTCTTGTTGGGTACTATCGCAAGTATATACCAGAATTTTCGGTAGTTGCTGCGCCTTTATCCGACCTGTTAAAAGGGAAGTCCAAGAAAGGAACTGTAATATGGAATAATAACTGCGAAAAGGCATTCATAGAATTAAAGAACACTTTAATAAAGAAGCCTGTACTTTACAGTCCAGACTTTCAAAAACAATTTATCATTCAATGTGATGCCTCAAACTTAGGAATAGGTGTAGTTTTATCTCAGAGAGATCAAAATGAAAATGAACACCCTATCCTATTTCTGAGTAAAAAATTTTCAAAATCTGAGAAAAATTATAGCACTATAGAAAAGGAATGTGCAGCAATAATTTTTGCTGTTACTAAATTAAAATATTATTTAGATGGTCAGTATAAATTTATTATCGAAACTGATCATAACCCTTTAGTTTGGTTAAAACATCATACAGGATCTAATCCCAGACTTTTAAGGTGGGCTTTGGTGCTTCAAAGCCTAAATTTTGATATTGTTCACAGAAAGGGCAAATTACATCAGAATGCCGATAGTCTCAGTAGAATGCTGAATAACCAAACTTAATTATTTTCTTTTTTCTCAGATATTAAATTAAAATGTTTTTTTTAATACAAACTTCCACTGTTGTTACATGTGTACATAATAAAAAAATGTTTTTTATAATAAAAATGTGTCTATTTGTAAATTTAGTTAGTGTTGAAAATTCTGTTGTGTTAGATAATTATTTTGTGCTATTTTGATATATTTTTATTTTATATTTAATATTATATAATTCCATATAATTTTGTGTTTCAGCCAGAGTCCGATTGATCAGGGCTATCTGTAATATTAAATATTGCTCTTTGTTGTTTGTGTGTGTTTTTTTCTTTTTTATTTGCAGGTTGATTTTCTTAGAATGAGAAGAAAAAAAAGGAAAAAAACTCCGGGGAAGGAAGGAATAATTTAGTCTGTAATGTCTCACCATCGGCACTTTCGATTTTAAGATCCTATGTTTTTTTTTTTCTTTTTTGTTTTAATTCTGAGACTCTCGTTGTACGCGAAGCAGGCGAGAGAGATTGTCGCGAACCCATACATGACTCCTTGTAAAATTTGTTCTTTTTTTAATTAAATGTGTATGTTTCAAAATTGGAGTCATTTATTTGTTTGTTTGTTTCATAACAATACATATATAGTTATTTCTGAAAATAATAATTCATAATTTAGAAGCAACCTTTTAAGGCAGTGAATGCAAGAGACTGATGCATGAATTTCAACAAAAGATGAAATAAATTAAAATTGTCCATCTATAACAAAGGTGGGATTCTTACCGGGGTTCGTAGACATCATTGTGTTGTTTCTTATTGAAGAGGGCTAATATAGGAGTTCACTAACACCTGTATTTTAGGACTTTAGTGTAGAGGTAATATACGGGAACAGTCATAAATTTAGAATTTTTTTTAAATAAGATAAATTATCAAAGAGCTCTTATTCTATTATTTTACCTAAGTTTAAATTTACTAAATATCCCCCTCCATGTGTTAATCTCCAAAATGTCAATCTCTCATTGACATTTCAATATGAGTTTGAAATGTCAATGAGAGATTGACATTTTTATCGAAATAGAAGAAGATAAAAATTTAACAATATACCCAAGAATACAATATTAATAATAAAATATATAAAAATAGCAATTAACAAATAAGTGATTAAAATTGACTATATAATGAAAGCAAACATCTACAACAGTGAAATACGAGGGTCACTCTGAAATTTTTGAGATACAACTAGGTTTCTAAAGTTATACTTACAAAATTTTAGGTGTGTTCAAAGTAGTCTACTCCAGCATCAATGCACTTTTGTAGACGAATTTTCCACAGATTAAATGCCTCAAGCCATTCCTTTCTTCGAATAGATGAAAAAAATGCGTTTATAGCCACATCAATCTCTTCTTCTGAATGAAAACGACGTCCACGTAAGTTCTTTTTTGAATTAAAGAATAACCAAAAGTCGCTCATAGCAAGATCAGGTGAGTACGGCGGTTGTTCGATCACTTTAATTTGTTTTTGTTTAAGAAACTCAACTGATAATCCGCCTGTATGTGAAGATGCATTGTCATGGTGAAGCATTAGTCCCCTAACATTCAGTTCTTGTAGAATTTCTGGAAGACATTTAGTGGTATACCAGTTTGCTGTTACTGTCTTCTGTCCTTCCAACTTGATGGCTTCGTACTTCTGAAGAAAACGGCTTACATCACTTTTTTAAGTGCACGTTGTTTTTTCACCATTGTCGGCGTGGGATCATCTTCAAAGACCCATACTTTGCTTTCTTGACGTATTGAACGTCAAAAAACGGTATGTACGTTTCATCACCTGTTAGAATTTCAGAAATGATGCGGTGGCCACCATCATTCAGCATATTAAGAGTTTCTTTACTGATTCTGACACTTTCCTCTTTTTGATGCTCAGTTAGATTATGGGGAACCCAACGGCAAACTACTATTTTCATATGTAATTCTTCATGAATGATTTTGTGTATGGCTGCGGATCCAATGTTCCTTCTGTATCATTTGAAAGGTACAGCGATAATCATCCATTAACAGTTTTCATATGGCAGACACATTATCCGGGATTGCTGCCGACGGAGGTCTTCCTGTTTGTTCTTCATCCTGAAGAAAATTGCGACCTCTTCTAAATTCTCTAAACCATCGGAATACAGTAACACGAGCAGAAGATTCATCACCAAATGCTAATTGCAACCGTTGAACGTATTCTTCTTGATTTAATCCTGCTTTGAAATCGTAGAAAATCGTAGTGCGAAAATGTTCTGGCGTCAACTCCATTTTCTCTTCTGTTTAAAATTTAATCCACAAAAACAAATTGAAGTAAGTTAGTAAAAAATCGTCTTCTGTTTTAAAATACTTTGTACTTTAAAATTAAACTGTTATTTTTATTTTGTAAATTCTCGTCTGCGCGTATCTCAAAAAAATTAGAGTAACCTCATAAAATGAGGCTTAAGAGTGGTAAATAATGTACAAAAATAACTCCATTATTATCATATAACTACTATTTTACTTACGATAACAAATCTTGAAAAACGTTCATTATCACCAAAAAAAAAAACTATCTGTGACTTAACCTCTAGAATGGATTGATTTACTAGGTAATTGATGATTGTGTGTTTAATTAGTAGTTTTATCACAGTTGGTAAACACTTAACATTTACCTAAAATAAAGTTTGTTCAAGTTACAA
This sequence comes from Latrodectus hesperus, assembly GCA_037975125.1. NCBI lineage: Eukaryota > Metazoa > Arthropoda > Arachnida > Araneae > Theridiidae > Latrodectus > Latrodectus hesperus. The sequence continues at coordinate 85,645,868 of CM075851.1, forward strand.
TAATTCAATGTGAGGATTGTTAAAACTACAATGTAACAGTAAAAATTTCTCTGCTAACTTATCACTGATTTAGTTAGCAGACACATGTTGATAAAGAAAATAAATAAAATTACTGCAATTATAATCCTTTACAATTTTGTTATTAATATTATACAATATTCATACTCATAAAGGATAACAGTGCCAAAATCGGGAAAATTATTCGACATTATTGGGGAATTCAATGTCACATTAGATAAAATTTATTAGTATATGCAATATCATTTTCTTAATATTCAACGTGTTTGCTCAAACATCAACATCAAAGTGTTTGCTTATAACCATTTTCTTAATATTCAACGTTAAATTACATGATGGATTAAAATACCTTAATCTAATAGAATGTGCTATTTCAGAATATTTCTTTGTAAGCTCATATGGTTTCTCAATACAGAACTTACATCAGAGCATTTATTTAAATTTGTAAAAGGACTTGAATATAGGAAGTAAGTTTACGCGTACTCATTTACTAAATTCTTCATATAATATTAAATCTCTATGTTGATTCTTAAATCGTATCTAAATTTTCTCTTTTCATGACATTCTTTTGTTCTTTTCTGTGCTAAATGCATTTGTATAAATATCAGTATTTACATTTTTCAAAGAAAAATTTTAAATACAGGTATATCTAGTGTTATGATCAGCAATTATTTGCAAATATTTTTAGTTGAGTAATAGTAATTAAAACCACCAACAGTAGCAATAGAAAATAAAATAAAAGTATCATGTACATTTGGTAGAGAATGTAGCAAATCATATTTCTTTTGTCTAGATTTCTTTTTAAATTAACATATGTCACAAAGTTTACAAAAACTGATAACATCATCAAAAGTACCAATCCAATAAGATTGAAAAGAAAGCAAATTTAGCAATGATGATATTCCAATATGACCAAAATGTTTATGTATATCATTTAATATTTTTTTATTAAATGACCTAGGTATATAAATATATATATCTCATATATATATATATATATATATATATATATATATATATATATATATATATATATATATATATATATATATATATATATATATATATATATATATATATATATATATATATATATATATATTATTGCAATGGAAAAGTTTTTTTATATATTTTTTCAATAATTTTAATTAAATGATAACGTATTGAAAATATAAATAAATAATGCTTTTTAAATGCGTTAAGTTTTATTTAAAATAGCTAAAAGCACAATAAAACAACACGATACTATTTCAACTAATTAAAACGTAACCAAAACGTTGAACTAAAAAAATGTACCATAAATACCTTCTATAAATTTCTTCTGTAAACAATTCAACTTCAATTGAATTAATCAGCCACCGACGGGTTAACTAAAGCCTATAAATTTACACATCAGCTTAATTAGAAGCTAAAATGGGCTCCGAAAACAGAAAGGAATGGATTCTTCTTCACTGGTTCATTAAATGTTTTCTCTCAAGGGAAGATATTTACTTCCATATAGTCATTAACTTTGATTTTACTAAGAAATTTACTGCTGCAAGGGTAAAGATATCCATATTCTTTTTTCCTACATTTTCTACAATTGAATTTAATTAAATTATTTAATCATGGAAAATATTATTATTCAGTGATTAGTTATCAAGTTTGTGTATAGTTAAAAATTCTGAAATTGAGTATTAAGAAAAATAAAATTTTTAATTAAATTTACTTTTTTATAAGTTGAGTAAATGATGAAATAACATGAATTGATTGCATGAAATAATAATGAAAATATTAAAAAAGATGCTAATTTTTGATAAAATAAGATAAATATATACATGGTTTTAAAACCTTAATATTTTCATTTTCATTATTTTCATGTTTTTAAAAAGGAATATTTTTTGATTCTTTTGATAAATTGATTGAAATTGGTCTTCTTGTTTTGAAACTATATACGATTAAAATAATTTTTTTTTGATATGGAAATGGTTTTGATACCATTAACATCAGTTAAATGCAGATGTTTAATGTATAATATATTAAAGTACTTCACAAATATTATTATTTTTAAAACTGTATAAGGGACTTATCTGATTAAATTAAAATATTGAAAATTAAATTTAATCCAATTTCAACATGAAATTTAATTTATAAACAAAATCAACATAAATAACTTTTAAGATAATTATTTCAATTGCTCTTTACAATTTTATGATTGCTCAGAAGAATATTAATAATTTGATGTAATCAACAATAAGTTTTTTATTTTGCAATTTATGACTAAATCTATTCCTGCACATTGATAATAATTTCTGTTAAACACACATTTTTATAGTAAAAAAATACCCAAGCAAAAGTTTATTACCGAACGTATTCATTTTTAATTCATTTATTCGATAGTCAATAGTGTTTGTGCCATGCGTTAAAAGGCTTCTTAATTTTCGTTTTGCTTAAAGCCCTTTTTTAAATGATTTTTATACTTGGATTCTGAATTTTTAAGTTCCATTTTCTTATTTTGTGAGATAACTGAAATAACTAACTTTAACTATACTTCGGCACTGATATATAAGTCTGTAATTGAAAAATTCTCAAAATTAAATATTTAAGAATTTCTACTATGAAGAATGAAAAAATGAAACATTGTTACATTACAAAATTGATGTGATAAAAATTTCAAGTTTTGTTCTACGGAAGTTTTATGTTGTCTTTCATAAAATTTCATTTTAGTGTTTCAGTGAAAATCTTAAAACATTTTGACTTCAATATAATCCTTTCAAATTTCATAATACATCCTAGTGTATGTAATGCTTTAGGAGAAAAACACTTCTAAAACAGCCAAAAATGTAGGTAAATGTTTCCCTTTAGGAAAAGAAAACTATTTTTGAAATATTTTGATTTTGTATAAGATCGTGGATACTGAACCAGTTTGTTTCTCTCTAACTAGTCTTGAGTTGGGCTGTACTAATTAAATGGAAGCAACCAGGTGCATTTTTCGTCATTTTGAAGCAAGGACTAAACAAAAAAACTCAATACTTGGCGTGCCACTCTCAGATATATAATTTTACATAGATGATACTTCAATTATGCCCAATTTTAACGTGCTCCAGGCACATTAGAGAATTCGATGATCTCCGATTTAAGACAGGATTTGAACTCACAACCTTCCGATAGTGAGAATGACGCCTTAACAAACTAGGGCATAACGGCCACATTTTAAATAAAGTGTCAATTATTTTTATTAAAAACTAATCTATAACAGATGTGAAAAGATTTAAAGAAGACTCAACGAAATAGGCGCATTAAGTTTGACATCATATGAATGAACAATATGTTAAGATGAAGAATCATTTAAATGAAATTTTTACAAATATTAAAAATTATATGTTTAAGAAAAAAGTATGATTATGCTAAATTTAAAAGTTAAGTCACATTAATTTGGTAAAAATGATAGTTTGTATTTTTATATATACACTGTATAATTCTAATTTCATAAAGAATTTATAAAAAACATGTTTAAATTATGAAAATTTTATCATAATATTTGCTCACTTGAACTGAGAAAATAATAAATAAGAAACACATGAATATAGATATGCGTCAAAACTAAATAGAATCAAACTTATTTTGTTTTATTTTTGCATAACTTAATATTTTAAAACATAAAAAAATATTTAATATTTTAAATGTAATCTAATAAAGAATAACAATTTGCAGTTTATGTGTGTCAAGAGCGTAACAGATATTTTAATTTCAATAGATATTTTAATTTGAAATTTATTTGATTCAGAAATTCGAAAGAAAAGAGATGTGTTCTGATTATTTTTTTCTGGTATATATTTTATTTATATTTTGCTTAATTAAAACTAATATATATTTTTTTAAGAAAAAGAATTTTTCTATTCAATGTTCTATTCAAGAAGATGTTCTATTCAATGTTCTATTAAGAAAAAGAATGTTTCTATTCAATGAAAAAGAATGAAGGTTCAGAATGTAAATACTATGTTTTTCAGGCTTAAAATAAATTAGTTTTTCAAAAAAAAAATCCATCCACGCTAACAAAAAGAATTAAAAACTGTTAAATTTAAACTGACGGTTTATATTTAATGACCTATGTATGATCAATACAAGTGTTGAATATGCAAGTTATATTGGGAAACAAATGTGAGTTGGAAATTTTAATATAAACCTTCATCTGCAAACTTATTTTAATAAATAAAATTAATTATTTAACATTAGTTTATTAAATTAAAGGTATTTAACTAGTCTATTAATTATATTTAAACTTGTGCTTTCAACTGAATGGATTTAAATTTTGATTCCCAAGAAGCTAATCAAAAATATTAATATAAATAATTTAAAATACTTAATTAGAAACATTTAATTTTGTTGTACTGAAATTAAAAATTTATGAAACAGATGATATGAACTTAAGAAATCTATGTTTCTTTTGACGTAAAAAATAATTCGAGTAATAAGTTAGTTGTTCAGCAATCACGTTGTCTGTGAAAAGAAGTTGAAGTCAATATTTCTATTGATACATAGAATCGGATTTAATTGTACTTTTTAAATTTCTATTATAATTATTTTTATTAAAAATATGTTATTTTTTCACTATGCAGAACTTATCAATTTAGGTAATTAAATTGTAAAAATTAATCACATTTTAAAAAATATCATTCGAATAAAATATAATTACATATTATGTACAATAATATACTTTTAAGTAATATTTGTTTGTGAAATCTGTGAAAGAAGATTTTTTTATCTAATGAAGTAGCTTTCCTGTATTTAATGAAATAGTAACTTTGAAATGTTTCAATTTTATAATTAAAGTGTTCAATAAGGAAATTTACGAAAGAAATATGATTTAAAATATGTTTTAAATGAGGAAAATTTGAATTAAAATATGATTGAAGTATAGGCTTAAGATAAAACAATGCTTGTGGTATTTTCTATATAAAATTTTTATATTAAAAGCTTATTTCTTATAATTTATTTTTATTCTCAAAAATATAATAAACCACTTATATATATATATATATATATATATATATATATATATATATATATATATATATATATATATATATATATATTTCAAATTCCGCTAGTAAATTCTCTAATACTTGGCTAAAAATATATATTAATCTTTTTAGCATTTTTTCGAACATTCAATAATATATATTTCATTAATAATGGATATTACGGACCAATAATTATCACTATTAGTATGTAGCTTAGTGTATAAATGTATCATATTAAGAAAATATTTATAATGTAATCAATAAAATGTTGAATGACTAATGTCAATAATTTTTGGCATTATTTATTATGTTGGTGAAATTTGACATCCCAAATATAAAGATTGATGTAAATCACAACTTTCAAATTATCTTCATGTAATGAAAGAAATATTTTACTACATTTTGGTTTGCAAAATATAATATAATTTTCTCTTCAAGAAGATTAATGCGAGTAATTAACTGCTTAAAAAGTACAAAACTTTTTCTTAAATAGTGAACAATGTTTCAGATGAAAGCCATTTGCTGGAATTGCTTTAGGAAATCATTGTTTATTAATTGTTTTAGTAATATAACCTTGAACTCAAATTAATTACAAAAAATAAGTTTTCATTAAAATATTTCTCTCCCAAGACGTATCATTTATAAAAAACATGTATTAAATATAAATCCTTTAAAATCATCTATTCAATTTGTAATGATATATTTTAGTATATTTATAAATGATATTAACTCACGTGAAGATATATATAGTTTATCTATAATACTTAACAGTTTTTGTATGTTTTAATAAATTTAATTTAAAAAATTAAATAAATTTATTTCAATGTAATATCAATGTAATCAACTAATTACTAATACTATATTTTTTAGAAATATATATTTGCACTTTTTAATTATATAGAGATTTTTTTATTTACGAAAGTATAAGTCAGTTATTTCACAATTTTTTTCTAAAATTAAAATAATATGCTTCAAAAATTAATATTAATTTTTTTGAAAACACCTTCAAATCAACATTTAAAGTAATTCTTTTGGTACTTTTTCTTTAATTTTAAAGATATTTATTTTCTAATGTGAAATTATTAATTCATCGGAATTAATATTATAATTTATAAACTATTAATTTATATCTCTTTATAACGTTTCAAATTTTATGAATGTGGATGTATTTTTAAATTTTAAGTCGTAATTAACTTATGCTCGTTTTGTATTTATCATTCAATGACACTTACAATTTAAATATAATTTCACTTCAAAATGGTGTTTTAGCAAACCATTCTTCGTGTTGATTTTCGAAAAACTACTAAAAGATCAAATGTAATTACAATCAAATATATTTTGATTTATATAATTTTTATAATTACGTTTAAACTCAACTATAAAATTAAAATAAAATTTAAACATTACTGTATATTTTTATTGCCTTATTCTTTAGCATTTTAATTTTTCATCCTGCAATAATATTGGTTAAAAAATACGATTGTTTGTGCAGATAAATTTTGTTGAATTTAAATCTTAAAATAATATGGTTTTTGTTGCGTTTACAATTAATATTTTTTACGATTGCTCCTCTTAGTTCTAACAGTTAAATAATAAAGTACGTACGCTGAAGCAACTGGAGCTGATTTGATAACGGATAACAACTTCAACTTGCATTATTCTCACATGCTGAAAATTTCCACTTAAAAGAAAGAACCATACATTTAAATTGTCAGACCATTCTCCAGATACGAATATAGTGCAGCATAACAAGTGATTCTGAGCAAATGAGCTGGTGGCCATTAACATTTTCTATAAACTCTCGAATAATTGGAAAATTGGTAGACCAACAAAGTTTTCTTTTTAACAGTCTCATTGATTTTGTAACAAGTTTGATCAACATTGCTAGCCATGTGAAGAAACTATGCTTAATCCATTTTCTTTCCAGATATTTTTGTTTATCATTTTTTGCTCATTTGCAAAAATATAATAAAATAATATATTGCTGGTTTTTATTTATTTGCAATTAAATGCTCAATAAAATGCATTTTTTGCCAAATATAAAATTTCTTGTATAATTTACCAAGTCATGTATGTATCAAGCATCTGAACAATCCTAGTGTGGATATCTAAGCAATTTAGCCATCCACAACTCTAATATATATTTTAATTATTTTTAACAGAAGACAAAACACTATTTATGATTTTGAACTAAGGAATATTATTAAAAATTTTGATTAGTAATATATTAATGAATTTACATAGCAATCATGGTTCATGGACATCTTATTAATTATAAATATATAAAGAAAAGTAAATGATGAATATTTCTTATCGCTTTAGATAAAAATAAAAACATGTTCGTTATATCGAAATATGTTCATAGAGCTGCAGTCCATGAGTCATTATAATTAAATTTTAATTGCATGGTTGCAAAAATGAAAAAATACCTATTTTTCGAGAAAATCCATTTAAATACTCCTTTATTGCAAATGACCCTTGTTTATAACTGTTTCTCCCAATTTTTAATCATTGCTATTTTGTTCATGTTTTGCATTCAATCTAAACTGTCATCCGTGTAATATTAAAAAACTAACCCACAAATCAATCAATGAAAGAATTTAATAGAAATATAATTAAATGTAACAAATCACGTATAATAAAATGTGTTTAAATCGAAATATATTCTGTTTCTACTTCTTAGTTGATATTTACATTAATTATATATCATCTTTAAGCATGCATAAATACTCACAATGTAATTGATTTTCTCTCTATTTTCTGGCAGGAAAAAAATTAATCAAAAATCTTTCGAAAGAATAAAATTAGCTGGATAATTATTTTACCATCTAAAAACATAATTAATATTTTACTCTCTGAACATCTCGTTAAGAATAGGATTTTAATTCAAACTCTATAAATAAATTATTGCAGATTCTTATTTGTGAGGTAACCAGACTTATAACTATGTTCTCAAGACAGTTTTATTCCCTTGGTTGTGGAAGAAGAATGAGGTTGTGATCTACTGCGTCATTAAAACTATTCGGAAGTTTCCGAAGTAACGGCGGTTCAGTAGAGAATGAGAATGCTATTAAGCTTAGTTAATTCATTTTATGTTTTACGTAAATTTAAAAATGTTGATTGGATATTTTTTATAATTCTTTGGGAATATCTAATTTTGTATTTAATGCAATGGCTAAAATAAATCTGGTTTGAACTGTGGGCATATGATTGCCATAAATTATCTAGAGCTTTCTCCAAATTAAAAATTTAGACATTTGTGAACAATGTATTATTTTTAGAAATGCATCAGGTATTATAATTTGCAATATTTAGTATGATTTTTGCTGATTTTTTAAATTTAATTTCTTTTGCATGTATTTTAGTTAGAAGCTGTTTGAATAAGTAAATAAGTAAAAAGTTAATAAGTGAATAAGTAAAAAAATAACATTCTTTCTTACTTGAAATTTCTGACCTCTGAGATTGCTGATCTTAAGATTAAGAAAAGTTTCAAGAATGAACGTTCGCATTTAATTTATGTGATAAATAATTATAGTAAATGATTAAAAAATTGTCTAATAGTTGTTTTATAAATTATGTATATGTATTTGAGAAATGTATTTATTTAACTTTTTCATATATTACAAAACAAAATTTTTCCCTGAATCCATAACTTATTTCATTAGAAGTGGACAATACAGCTGATGCACCTCATGAAATTATTAAGTACATTTTTAAAAATATATTTTCATGTTATTCTGAATCACAGATTAAATTATAAATGATGAAAATTTTATCATTTATAATTTAAAATTTATTTTTATGGTTAAAGAGGAAAAATTTTAAATATTTTCTTTCAGCAGAACATTTTAGCTCTATAAGTGTAACTTAGTATTAAAAAACTAATTATAGATTGAGCTAAAGATTTCGAATGAGTTAAAGTAAAGTTGAAATTTAAAGAGACCTATCTAACTCATTTCCTTCTAATACTTTTCTATCCAATGTTGAATGCACTAAGTAATACACAGGATTTATATTGTTATTTGAAGAAATGTTTCTTTATCGTTAAGAAACTTTTTAATGTAGGTTGCTCTCCGAGAAAGCTCCAATGGAGAATGTTTTACTATTTTTTTATGTAGGTAATATATGCATAACAGTGTTATCGAGATGATATTAAAAGGACATTTTCCAAACTGAATTTTGAATTTGACAATTGAATTATGAATTTGAGGAAATGATAATCAGTTTATTTCTGATATTTTTTATTTTTTATTTTTTTTTATTTTTTATTTTTTATTTTTTTTATATTTTTTATTTTTTTCTTTATAATATTGATCATAATCTGTGAAATATTTGTGTAAATAAATTAAAATTATGAAATAGCATTTCGAGTTGTTTCCATAGCATATGTTATCAATGCACTACGCAATACCAAAAATACAGAGCCATAAATTGCTACCTGGAAAATTATGAAAGTTATTGGATAAACGTACTTTACAAATTTACACAAATGATATTGAAATGCCCTGTTATCTAGCTTCTTTTGTTACCCTGTTATCTAGAAGTAAATTTGATATAAGGAAAAGATCGTGTGGAATGCATATATTCTTTGCTGTTTTGCTAAAGAAAACATCTTATAAATTATGTTCTTTTTACAGAAGATGTAAATAATATCACAGAGAATGTGAGACCACCATTATTGAAGACATTTTCAGTAGATAGATGATTTTATGAAGGGTATGGTGATCAAAGTGAGATAGATGGGTTGGAAAACACGGTAAAAATCATGTAATTTAAAATTGGACGCAACTTGAGTGCCTTGTAGGAAACAAGCCGCAACTTGAGTGTCTTCTAGGAGAAAAGTAAGGAAAAAAGAATGGCCTCAAGTCTGAGAGGTTTTGGAGCAACTACAATGCAGAAAACACGTGTGAATTGAGGAATCCGATACCAATCAGTGTCAATCTCACAATTCAATTCAATCTCTATTCGACAGTATATATTAAATAAACTTTCGATGTTACTATTTTAACCAGAATCTTTTTTTGCCTATTAGTTTAAGTGGGTGGCACTCAAATTTCCGTTAAGAAGACTGCTGTTGAAACTACGGCATAAATGAAACATTTTCAATGGTGCATGGCTAGAGTGATATGGACGACGGAATGACACATGTCGTATTTTTAGATGAGTCACGCTTCTGCTTCTACAATTATTGTAGTCCTATAAGATCGTGGCATCAACAAAAAGACAAGTCTATTTCGGCAGAAATTTAGGAAAATCCCACAACGTTACAATAAGGTTGTTTGGGTGCAATTGGGAATGATTTCATGTCATCTCCTGTTCGTATTCAAATCCCTATCTCGTTCTAACTGTATGTGGATGATGAGCTGCTGCTAGTGACAGACCCCCATTAAATTAGGGTGTGCATAGTATCCTTTGTCAACAGGATAACTCCCGAAGGCGCATTGATCTTTAAAAAGATCTGCAAGAAGTACACATGCTTTCCTGGTCATTGTTGTTTCCTGATCTTTCACGAATAATAACAAATTCGGATAAACATACGTCAGTGATTGGATACCATTTTCAAACCCTGAAAGTATTACGTTCAAGAAACGGTATCTAGCAATTTTTTGTCAGGAAATGAAACACTCTTTAGATGATTATTGTTACTCTCATTGATTCGGTACTTAGAAATGCTACTTTAAGTATCGCTGTACTTTCTTTGTTGAATTTCATCACTTTATGATCTTTAATTCTTGGAGTTGCAATTCTGATGACAAGCAGATTATTACTGCATTCATAACATGAAGAATTTAAGGAAGCATGTTTATTTTGAAAAATATTTTAACAAGAGAATATATCCATTATTTCTATTATTTTGAGTTGCAGAAATATTAATTCAAAATAAAAAAGTACAATTTCAAAATAACATATGTTTCAGTTGCTGTCTGTTCTAAAATCATCTGTTGTAAAATTGTTGTTTCCTTTTCTTAATAACTCTTTATTTGTTTATTATTTCTTGCAGCTTTTTCTTAAATGTTTCATATCGTGAACAGTTCACAGTTAGTTTTACAGTTCAGGAGAAACCAAATGTGTATAAAAGGTAAACTCTTTTCTAAAATTTGTCATAATTGTATTGCAGTCTTTTTCAAACTAGGAGTTATTAATGTAAATTACTTCCAAATTACTTTTTTACAGCAAGTATAATGGTGATTGCCATCGTGATTCCAAAAGGCAGTGGATCTTCGTAAATTAGAAGCAAGGAACAAGTAGAAGATCCCAGACTTGGCTTGCCACTTTTTTAAGTATTATTTACCTTAGAAGACATTTCGAACAAGGCATATATTGCATGCCTCAATTACTCTTACTGAACCCAACAGATCTTCGCTTAGGTTGGAATTTGAAACCACTACCTTCCAAGAAAGAGAATGATGACCTGACCAGCTGAGAAGGAAACAATTTGCAAAAATTATTATTTTCTAATCTGAAATGTATTACAGTTGAAAATTATATTAGCTATATGGATACAAATGTTATGCGCTAAATTACAATTTCTACGAAATATAAGTTCAATTGAATATAATATCTCCTGTCCATTTCAAAATCAATTAAAGTTTGGTAACATCACATAGTCAACTCTCTTTAAATTAAAATTTTTATATAAATACAGGAGTCCAACTTTTTATAAAATTTAGAAATAAAAAGTTCGATGCCATCTTTCTTTATTTAAAATAAGCAGAGGACGTGTTACTTACAGTTTATCTGTAAGTAAATATTACTAACAGTTTCTAAGATCCAACTAACTTTTTTTATTTAAATTGCAAAGATATTTTCTTAATCGATGACATTAAAGAATCAGTACTAATCTTTAAATTTAAGCATTCACCAGCTTCTTCTGAATGTATGAGGATATTCAAACGAGCACCCTCCAGAGAAGGTGTTTACTGTCTAGAACTTTTCTTAAAAGAGTTAGGGACCCAAACGAATAAAACTTTGAATAGCCTCTACAAATTAAATAGAATAAATTATGTTTACGATGCAATGGAGAATGGATTCCTCAGAAATAATGCTTTCAAGTATTTGCTGTCTTTAAAAGAGAGTCCTTGAATTGGATTTTCTTCAGCGTTACAGAGAAAGTTCATTTAATGAAAGTATGTTAATTATCTTATAATAAATAGATAAATACCATGTTAATTTTTCCTTTTAATCCTAGTCGATGAGATTAAACTGTAAATAGAATCTGTATAGCATAAAAATTATTCATCAACTCTTGAACAAAATGCAACATATTTTTTTAATTACTTGTGCGTCAATATTTTTTAAGTTAAATAAAACTATTAATTTTTAATTAAAAAAACGTGAGAAAATATTTAAATATTTCCTCTAACTTTCTTAAACTATGTAAAGATAAATGTTTTTGTAATCTTATCTATATTTTATACTTTAACTCAATGGTGAAATTGTTTGTAAAATATAAATATGTAGCTAATGTTTTTAAAAATTATAACAGTTTATTATTGTTCAATAAAAGTTATTAACATTGGGTTACTTAATTATGAAACTATTACCATTTTCTATTTTAAATTTTTTAAAATAAAACTATTACCATTTTCTATTTTAAATAAAAATTTTAAGGTCTTATACAGGAAACTATTATTGGTAATGTAATAAATTGAACTTGTTGAAACATATCTTAAAACATAAAATAGAAGAATAAGCAGGAATCCTTGTAGAACATGAGAAAGAGTTAAACATGAGATGCTTAAAAAAGAATTTGAAAATTTATATTTCATTCTTTCAGAAAACTGTACTGCAGTAGACATAAATTTACTTATGAGGCTGCTGCATTAATTTAGAAATGAGAGAGCAAGATTGAAATGACATTTTTTATATCTCATTTATTAATCAAGTAGATTTCTACCTTTCGTTGTAAAATACTACCCCCAACATGTTCTCGGAATTTAACTACAAAATGTTCAATACAATTAAAAACAAATTAAATCTTCATTAAAACATTTTCTTGCTATTTTTATAAAAGTATCTTAAGCAATCCTAATAAATTGTCTTATAACATATTAAAATAAAAAAAATGTATGGTTAAAAATAAGGACAATTTTCTACATGCAAATTTTTGGTGAGCATCTTATTTTAATAATTCATATTAGAGAATATTGTTTGAGATATGCTTTCGGGACATTTGTAATTTAAGTATGCCATAAAAATATGATAATGTTTTCAATATTTTTAACAAAATCAAATTTATGAAAAATTGCGAAGGTATTTATGAAAGATCAATACCAATGAAGAATACAAGTATGCATAAGCTTGTAAATTATCTTAAATATTCTTCATTTTAAACTAAATAAGCATAATTCAGTATACGAATAAATATTACTCATATATTCTACAAAAAACCAAGTTTATTACTGCATTTATTGTAATATTACATCATTATTTAAATTTATTGAGCTACCACATTTTGATCATAAATTAGAATCCTTAACTGCAAATAAAATCTCCGCTTGAAGAAATTCTAGTTATAATGTAGTCATTTTCTGATCAATATTCCAAGAAAACATTTTAGTATGGGAAATTTAATTTAGAGGATTTTCTTATCTTCACGTACTTTTTATGAGAGATTTAATAATTAAATTCAATTTTAATCTGAATTAATGCTCATTTTTAGAATGAACGGAACTATATCATTGTAACATGCATGAATTTTCTTACAAATACATAAATAAAGTAATTTATTGTTTCATATAACATTAATTAATATATTATAAAAATTTAATTTTCTATTTTATTTCAATGTGATGTTATAATTGATTCATACTCGTATAATGCTTTTTATTAAAATTATAATAAAGAAGATAATAAGGTAGCCAACTTTTTCAGTGTCTTATACATGCATAATTATGAAATACTTTTTTGTAAATCATAATACCAGTTTCGTAAAATAGTATGTTTAAAATACTTTTGATGATATTTAGATATTATTCTTGGTTATAAATTTTAATATATATGTTTGATTATGGAAGCTAAACCCAAATCATATTTTTTACAATTGCAAGTATTGCAATTTATTAAAATTTTATGTAACAAAAAATTAATTTAAATTTTATTTATTGATAAACTGTGATATGACAAAATGAATTTTTTTAATTTTTAGGAAAAATAAAAAATGTCGTTTTTTTTGTTAAACTTTAAAAAAAGTATTTTATGTATATTTTCCTTCAGTTATTTAGGCATTCATATATGTTATTTTTGTTTACTATTTATATTCAAAGTACACTCAAAAATAAACCATATTTTGCAGAAATTAATAAATAAATTTTGCGGTAAAACTTTACTAATCTAAGCAAAATCAAATCGAAGTGCAAATTATTTCCAGAAATAATTTCAAAATTTCAAGAGTTTTATCATTGATTCACTGCACTCTTTTAATGATTACAATTATTTAAACAAGTAATATAAGTTGGCAAATTAAAAAAAAAGAAAAATTAGTAACTGAGGGAAGAGAAAAAGCAAGACTCAGTAGAAAAATATTTTGTTAGTAATATTATGTATTAAATATAAAATGGATTTTGCTATATGGATTTTAATATATCGATTTTATGTGAAAAGTATCCCTAAATTGATATATATATATATATATATATATATCAAGATCACATATCACATATATATCAACATATATATCAAGATCTGTATTATCAAGATCACATTATTAAATATTCAACATCTCTGTTAAAATTTTGAGGTTCAAAAAGGTGAAGAAATTATACTTTTGAAGTAAGTGTATAAAATATCAGAAGGATTGATTTTGGCTTAAACAAAATAGATTTTGATACATGATAAAATATGTCATTCTTTTATATAAATAATATTAATACATGATCCAAGCATATTAACTAAATAAGAACAATAATTAAGAATCATATATGTCTGATTTTTATAATATACTTTCGAACAATACTACCATAGATATTATATAACTATACTTATCCAACTACTTTTCGCACATTATACTTATTCTGACTGTAAAAACCTGTATTAAATTACACTGAAATCCATCAAATTTCAATTAAAGTGTTAACTTTATTATTTCAAAATTAATTAATAAAACTTTGAGCAAAAACGAAGAGGTAATTTATGTATAAGACGTATTGCTTAACTAATATTAAAATTCAGAACGAATCACGTAAGAATCACTTTTTATTTATACATATTTTTACAGTAAATTACAAGGACTTTTCTCAAACAAAATAAAATAGATTATTATTTTAAAGAATAATTATATTAATAAGTATAGCTTTAAATATGATGCAATTATTTATCAGTAATAAATATTTCGAAATCATTTTATAAAATTCAAAAGTTGTTAGACTTCTTTTCCATTTGAAATTGTAAATGAATGACACTAAGATTAATTCATGTCTTAATCTGAAGCTGAGAACTAATTATCCAGATAAAGGAAGGTAATTTGTAAGTACAGTGCAGCATGCATAAAGTAACCAGTCAAATAAGAATAAAAAAAATTCTCAAGAGCAAATTATTTTTTTCTCAAATTTATGAAATAAAAATATAACATGTAAAATTTAATCTCCTTCCTTTAATTAGATGAAAAAAATACAGACAATGCATTTTTATAACACAAAAAATACATTAAAAAGCCTTTTGTAGGTATAACATTTTTTATTCTTAATTATATAATCACTAATTGCATTCTTTAAGCTATTATTTCCTTCTGAAACTAAAATGCAATTCAAAACTTCAATCATGGGAGATAATATGATTGCTTAAAATGTATGTTTAATAAGCACAGAATAAATGCACGAGGAGAAACAGAAGGATAATTTGTTGTAAACAAATTTTCCTCATCCTGCATTTTTTCTACGATACTTAGAAAAGAACGGATAATTAGATTGTTTTCTTTACCAGTTGAGTTACGTGAATATAAAAAGTAAAGGAATGCCTTATTTAGCTGCTTCATATCTTTTAAAGTTCTATTACAATAAAGTTAATTGAACAATGATAATCATTTATTTATAATTGAATATTGATCATTAAATTAAATAATTAATATCTCTTTAATTATCCGTGAAAATACTTCATATATAATTTATTTGTTGCAATATTTAATAAAAAAGTATAAAACATGTTATTAATTTTTTTAAGTGTAGTATTTTCTACTAATTTACATAGTAATAATTAATAAATAAGGAATATATTAGGCATTGTAACAAAGTAAATTTCTATTATTAGTTTGTTAAAAATTAATAGTCAATTTAAGTTTTGATTATAATTCAAAATGTTAAAAAATTTCACCAAATGATATTATTTATTGCACCCAAAATTTGTATCAATTTATAAAGTTTAACACTTAAAAATTCTATACATTGAAATTGACTACTACATAATTGATATAATGATTAACTTCTCTTATATAATGTACTTTTATATAAAAATAATTAAACAATAAGGATTTAAACCTGTAATTTCTTTATAAATAGAAAATAAGTAATTAAATATTTGTTAAGTTCTAGGATAGGTTTTTACTTTGAAATTTATGAGAAAATTTATACAAATTAGTTTCTCTATATATAGTAATATTAACTAATAATCTGGTTGAAAAAAAGTTTTACCTTTAAATGTATCTTTTATAATGCTGAAATTGATATTTAAATATTACTTGTAATCAATAATGTTTATTAAAACAAAAATGTTTTGAATAATGTTCCTCAAATATTAAAAAAATAGCAATTAATTTTTAAAATGTTATTTTTATTACATCATTAGTCCAGTGATGTCGGATAAGAAATGAACATTTTCCTAATATATTTTAAGCTTTAAATACAGAAGAAAATAATTTCATTCGCATTGGTGTGCTAACAATTTGGTAAACAGATTACGCATTTATTGCAGAATATATTCTAAAATAAAATAATAAATCGCATCAAGAATCCAAAAGAAAATGTTTAACATCATAAAATTCATAACATAAAATTTCTGTCACGGAAATCTGTATAACTGAATATATCTTTTATAGAAATATTATTATTTTTCATTTAAATTTCTTTTATGAATCGAAACCAAAACTATATATTGGCGAGTTTTATGTCAAAGTATTATTTTTGATACGAGGGTTACACTGAAATTTTTGAGGTACGCGCAGACTAGAATTTACAAAATAAAAAAACGGTATAATTTTAAAGTACAAAGTATTTTTACACAGAAGACGATTTTTTACTGACTTACTTCAACTTGTTTAGCGTGGAATAAATTTTAAACAGAAGAGAAAATGGAGTTGACGCGAGAACATTTTCGCGTTATGATTTTCTACGATTACAAAGCAGGATTAAATCAAGAAGAATGCGTTCAACGGTTGCAATTAGCATTTGGTGATGAATCTCCAGCTCGTGCTACTGTATTCAGATGGTTTAGAGAATTTAGAAGAGGTCGCAATTTTCTTCAGGATGAAGAACACACAGGAATGCCGCCGTCGGCAGTAATCCCGGATAATATGTCTGCCATACGAAAAATGTTAATGGATGATAATCGCTGTACCTATCAAATGATACAGAAGGAACATTGGATCCGCAGCCACACACAAAATCATTCATGAAGAATTACATATGAAAAAAGTAGTTTGCCGTTGGGTTCCCCATAATCTAACTGAGCATCAAAAAGAGGAGCGTGTCAGAATCAGTAAAGAAACTCTTAATATGCTGAATGATGGTGGCCACCGCATCATTTCTAAAATTGTAACAGGTGATGAAACGTACATACCGTTTTTGACGTTCCAACATGTCAAGAAAGCAAAGTATGGGTCTTTGAAGATGATCCCACGCCGACAATGGTGAAAAAACAACGCGCACTGAAAAAAGTGATGTATGCCGTTTTCTTCAGAAGTACGAAGCCATCAAGTTGGAAGGACAGAAGACAGTAACAGCAAACTGGTATACCACTAAATGTCTTCCAGAAATTCTACAAGAACTGAATGTTAGGGGACAAATGCTTCAACATGACAATACATCTCCACATACAGCCGGATTAACAGTTGAGTTTCTTAAACATAAACAAATTAAAGTGATCGAACATCCGCCGTATTCACATGATCTAGCTATGTGCGACATTTGGTTATTCTTTAATCTAAAAAAGAACTTACGTGGACATCGTTTTCATTCAGAAGAAGAATTTGATGTGGCTATAAATGAATTTATTTCATCTATTCGAAGAAATGAATGGCTTGAGTCATTTAATCTGTGGAAATTTCGTCTACTAAAGTGCATTGATAATGGAGGAGACTACTTTGAACACAACTAAAATTTTGTAAGTATAACTTTAAAAACCTAGTTGCATCTCAAAAATTTCAGATTGACCTTCGCATTTATATACATTACCATGAAATATGTTATACTTTTTTTGCAACAGTGTGCAATTTTCATAAAATATTCATCTCGTAATCCAATTCTAAAACAATAAATGATTTATAAATTGATTGCATTGTATTGTATTGAATTTAATTAGATAATAGATGGATCTGACTCAATTTAAAAGGGTTAGGTGAAATAACCCTTTAATAAAATATAAAACAAACACATTTAATTACATTACTTAACAATAGGTAAATGTCCTCATTATCAAAACATTGAAAGTTAATTGTTTGCTAATATTATGAATAATATATTTCAGAATAAAATAAAATAACTATATTAACTTTTAGCCCCTTTTTTATTATAATCTTAATAAGTTATCAAATAGTGTATTTAAACTTAATTATATTCGTAAAAGACATTAAAATATTTTGTTATGATGAAATAAGATCTATACTTTGATTGAAAATCAATCGTGAACTTATCGTAAAAATTTGACTCATTGTAACTCGTGTTAAAATCAATTAATTCTTTTCTACTGTAATATTTTCAGATTAAAGTACATTTCATATTTAATAAAACTTTGTAAAAAACATGAAAATTACAACCAAATTACTTACTTCTACTTATTTCCGTGAAGAGATTTACTTAATTATTTTGATTCGGTCAATTCAGGAAAATGGTTTTTTTACAAAAAACTACATAATTTATAAATTACAAATTTTGAGAAATATGTGAGATCAGTTTAAATAAAAATAATAATAACATTTTTAATGCAAAACATTTTCAAGCTTACAAAAAATAATATATTGTAATTTAAAAATTTCAATTAAAATGATCACTCTGTTAAATTTATTAACATTTAACACATCTAATGAAAGCAAAATAGAGAAACATAATAATATCGTTGTTATTGGAACAGTTTCACTAAGTAAAGATTACACATTGTTTGTCAAAATATATATATAATATATATATATATATATGAATCTTTATGAATATATATATGATATATATATAATATATATATATATATATATATATATATATATATAATATATATATATATTATATATATTATAATATAGTATAGTATATAAAATATATATATATATATATATATATATATATATATATATATATATATATATATATATATATATATATATATATACTCATACACACATATATATACATACACACACACACACACACACACACACACACACACACACACACACACACACATACACACACACACACACACACACACACATATATATACAGTAAGACCCCGCTTAACGCTGTTTCGTTTAGCGCTGTTTCGGTTTAGCGCTCTTTTATTTCAACCCGGGGATTCCACGAAATCGCTCACAGCATACGGGGATTCCCCGAAATATTATGCAGCGATAGGTTTCAAATACATATCCGAAAGAGTGTACTTGTGTTTCTTGTTTGGTGCGGTATTGTACAGACATATATTTTTTATTGGAAACATTTGTTGACATTATTATAAGTAGGTATTAATTTACATATTTAATACTATATTACAGTGTCAAATATTTTGATCTTTAGTTTTTACTATGGGTGATAATGAAAAAGAAAAGAAAGCAACCAGAAAAAGCATTTCACTCAAAACTAAAATGGAAGTGATTAGAAGATAAGATTCTGGTGAACGTCAAACTCTAATTAGTGCTCCATTGAATTTGCCAACTTCAACAATAAGGACCATCATGAAGAATAAAGAAAAAATACTGTCATCGGCAACTACAACTACGTCAAGCTCTGCAACTAGAATTATCCGTTCTAGAAATAATATCATAGAGGAAATGGAAAAACGACTGTCTATATGGATTGACGACGAAATTGACCGCAATATGCCTTTAAGCCAATCTATCATAATGGAAAAAGCTAGAAGAATTTTTAATTACATTCAGGCTGAGACAATTGACACAAGTGAAACTTTCGTTGCTAGTCGAGAATGGTTTAATAAATTTAAACATTGAAATAACCTTCACAACACAAAGATTACAGGAGAAGCAGCAAGTGGTGATACAAAAGCGGCGGCTGAGTTTCCAGCGATATTAAAAAAATAATTGAAGAAGGAAAATTTCCTCCAGAATTGGTTTTTAATGTTGATGAAACAGGCTTGTTTTGGAAAAGAATGCCGAAACGAACATTTCTATCCCGTGAAGAGAAACGGGCACCAGGATTTAAAGCTGCAAAAGATCGCTTAACCCTTCTACTAGGTGTTAACGCAAGCGGAGATTTTAAATTAAAACCATTACTAATTTACCATTCCAAGAACCCAAGAGCGATGAAAGGCATATCTAAATCAATTTTACCTGTAATTTGGGAGTCTAATAAGAAATCATGGATAACTGCGAAAATTTTCCAGGATTGGTTCGCTGAACATTTTTGCCCCTCTGTTAAACGTTATTGCGAAATTAAAAAACTTGAACAAAAAGCACTTCTGTTAATTGATAATGCTCCAAGCCACCCAACAAATTTATCAGAATTAACAACATGCATTCCAGTCGAAGTGGTTTTCTTGCTGCCTAACACAACTGCCTTAATTCAACCTATGGACCAAGGTGTTACATCAAATTTTAAGGTTTATTATATGCGGCGAACATTTAAGCAAATGTTTGAAAAAACAGACGGAGAAGAGAACCAGTCCATAAGCGAATTCTGGAAAAACTACAACATCGTGGATGCTGTAGAAAACATAGGCCTTTCTTGGAATTAGGTAACAGAAAGATCTTTGAAAGGAGTATGGAAGAATATTTGGCCGGATTTAAGTAAGAGCGATTACGTTGGACACTCTGTCGATGTGGATTAAATAGTGGAAGAGATAGTGAAATTAACGAAGCAAACCGGTTTTGAAGTGGTAAATGTGGAAGATGTCGAAGAAATAATTCAAGAAGCAGCGGCTAGTCTTTCTAATGATGAGCTCAAGGAATTAACTGAACAAGAAGAAAACAAAAATGTTGACAGCAGTGATTCAGAAGAAGAGCAAAAAGAACTTTCGATGGCGTTTGTAAAAAAGAGTTTGTCTACCATAACTGAAATAATGGATCAATTCATTGAAAATGATCCGAATTTTGACAGGAACTCAAAAGTAAGGCGTGGTGTTGGAGATGCTCTATCCGTTTATGAAGAACTTTTAAGAGAACAACGCAAAAGAAAAAGGCAAACAACATTAGATGCTTTTGTCACAAAAAGGCAAAACACTGAAAACGCGGAAGGCTAACTAAATATGACTGACTTAGAATTTTATTTGTTTTTTTTAAGAATATTCGTTTTGTTATTTATATTTTGTTTTATTATTGCAATTTCTTCGATTTTCAATAATATCTAAGCAAAATATTTCGGAGTCAAATTCGGAAAGATCTAGAGAATAAATTGGATCCGTATAAAAATGTTCGTGATATTAATAAAAAGGAACCCGAGTTCAATGCCAGTTAAAGTGAAAATTATAAAAAAAAATAGGAATAACAGTCAAAATTTCAATAGTGAAGAAAACGTTAAGAAATCAACTAAGTTTCCTGAAAATCGAATGTAAAACAACAATATAGATATCGATTGACGAAGGATGTAGCAATGTTATGAATGTGGCTCACATTAACTTTTGAGAACTCATTGCTCAAAATTGATCATGAAAGTGACAACACAGAGAACATCAATAAAGCAAGTGGATTTTTTGTAGATGAATATTTGTTACCATATTCAATCAAAAGAATGCTGAAAGCTTTTTAAATTCACATATTTCGTGATTCTGGGGTAAGTATTAATAATGTGTACTGGAAGTATATTAAATCTGAGATGCTTACCGGAGAAAGTTTAAGGGTCTAACAAACTTTGGATCTTGGACTTTCACGCTAACTAACATAGCCGAAGTAGATTTAACATGTGAATAAAAGTGTGTGTAAACTAAAACAGCTGCAGTTCATAGTAAATTGAATAAGAGAAGATATCATTTAGGAAATCGCACACTATATTGCTTAAGAAAATCAATAAAAATGTATATGATATAAATCTGTCATTAGTTTTGACTTCCCCAATTGTTTTGAAAATTATACACATAGAATTGGTCATTCGACTCGTAGCAAGAAATGATGCAACATGTACTTTATTTGACACGAGTAATATAAAACAGTTTAATGACTTGATTGGTGTATTGAAAGAAGCCAACCAAATCATCAGTTCTCATATTTATCAAATGTGTGCGAATCACACAACCTGTCTACTGGGGACCAGGAACACCAGAAAATCCCCAAAGTAAATATCTAGGAATGCAGAATGCTCACAAACTGATCCTGGACCGCCATATACTGCTACTGAAAGACTTAATGGAGCCTATCAGCCATTGTCAAACCAACCAGCCACAGCTGGTGTTATGGATTCCAACGACTCACTAAAGACTGCTGCTGATGAAAACGTTACTGCTTATAGTGCTTAGTTTTTCAAACAAGTTGGACAACTTTAAGCTCAACCACAGCTGTTTACAATAGCACCAGTTCAACATTTTCCACAATTTATAGCACTGTCACAAACACTAAGTGCCGATCAAACATATCACATTACAAACTGGGTTGAAGAAGATGGAATATAATGTGAAGCTGGATTGATAGAACTGCAGTCAAGAAATGGACAAGCACCTTCTGTTTATAGTGCATCTCAAGCTACACAACCTGATATCATTGTGCCTCAAACTTTCATGGATCAACCACATTCACAAACAACAATAACATCGCAAGGTGGTGCACCTGCACCAGTTCTTGTTGCTGCATCAAGTTATCCTGTAATATACCAATACAAGCTAAAACTTGCTCAGATTCCTAATGGACAGCATGTTTCGTAGTCAGGATATAGTTTTGCAGCTGCATGTGGTTTTCAACATAAATTTCAAGATTTTGCTTTTCAATATCTCTTCAAGTACTGTTAGTTTTTTAAAGAATACTATTTTGAAATTTCCTTTACATTTAGTGAAGTTAATTCATCATTCAAATTAGATAGTTTTCTAAGCAACTAATTTTACAGGTTGTACAGTTTAGGTGATTATCTTTACCTTATATTGCATATTTATTTATCATATTTAATGTCAGTTATGTATTTTGATGGTGTTCATTAACTTTAAAAAACTAAAATATTGGAAGTATTCTACTTTCTTCAAATGACCAGGTTTAAAAATTCTATAATCAGTATAATTAGCTGTTTCGCGAATTTATTAAGTTAATAATTTTTCATTGCGATCTTATGATAAGATTATAGTTTCAATATGCTAAATGCAAATTCAGGTTTTTTAAGTGTGAATGCTATAACAAAATTAAAATGTTATTGTAAGAAAAGCATACTGTTATTTTATAAGCAACTGCATAAACAGTTTATTCTTATTTTATTTTGCCTCCTAGTAAAAGGGAAATAATACTCATCTTCGTTATACATTCAAATAAGTGAAAAAAACTATTATGGAGAAAAATGTGATTCTGTCTAGTTTCAGTTTAACTTTTACTTCTATTTAATGAAGAAAAGAATTTTTGGAGTGGTAACTTCTAAGATTATAGAGAATTTTTGCTTCCCACTTAAGAAAATCTTAAGAGGATCTTAACTGTGTGATGGAAAATCAGAAAGTCAGCCAGTGAAATTAGAAAAAGATAGGTGACTGTTACGATGCTTAGATAGCGACAAATTTTACTTTTATTCTATGAGCTTATTTCTGAATTTGAGTGTAATATTGTGTCTTTGTATCTGATGTGTTTGTTTAAATATAATAAATAATTAGCTTAGAAATGCTTCTTATTTCAATACGCCACAGTACGTAAAGAAGCATTTATGTTATTTAGTTAGTTGTTCTTGACAACAAGAAGAATTAAAATTCATTTATCTTTTTGTGTCTATTCATTCACATGTGTCATATGTGTGTGATTATGTACTACTCTGAATCATATCTCCATGCATTTAATATAATTTCAAACAATATTTTCCATTTTTTACTGCATTGTGGAAAATAATTTTACTTATGCATATATTTGCTTTCCTTTTATTTGCTTATTACTCTTTCTTATTTGTTCTTCTGTTTTTTAAAGTGTATTATGGTTACTGTAATATTTAAAAAATAAATTTATAAACTTTTCTAAGATTTATTTAATTGCTAGATACATCTTTACTGTATGTTTCTAGATGTATATTGATTCTATATATAACTTAAAAAGAATAAATAAAAAAATAACCTTCAATAAATCAATATGCCAACATATAATTTTTTCACCCATTTAATATAATTAGTTTTTATGAATTTTTTTCTATGATTATAGCTTCTTTAATAAATATGAAGTATAAACATCTTTGTAACATTTCGCCATTTTTTTACTGTGGAATTAGTTAATATAACAAATTTGAAAATTCTATAACACTTCTTGACTTTATTTGCTTACATGCCCATGGAGAAACTTAAAGCAATGAGCTTGAGGATCAAAGAGCGAAAAGACAGGAAAAGATCCAAACTCCAAAATAGTTATCTTGCTTCACCTAAAATTTGCAGTACAGTTAAAATTGGAGGAATAAATATTAACCTTATGACAAGATTAACGGATACTATGGAACAGGGGTGAATATTTAAATTAATAATCCCTACAGTTTCTAACATTAATATCCAAACAAAACCTAACATTAATTGAATGTAACACAATCATGATTCTTTCCCTATTTACTTTAATAGAATTTTAAAAAATCCAAGTCAAAACTTTGAGCCCACACTCATATTTTTGACTTGTATCGAGGTTACATTTGATCACTA
The DNA here is from genome assembly GCA_037975125.1 of Latrodectus hesperus. Taxonomy (NCBI): domain Eukaryota; kingdom Metazoa; phylum Arthropoda; class Arachnida; order Araneae; family Theridiidae; genus Latrodectus; species Latrodectus hesperus. The sequence goes on from CM075851.1 coordinate 85,671,043, forward strand.
TCTGTTGAGCTATTCCCTCACGAGTCATCACAAATTAAAGATACCTACTAATATGCCATCCATTGCTTTTCTAAAATTTTTTCTTTTAAGCTCATTTCGAAAAAAAAAATAATTACAGATATATTGAAACTGCTTACTTTTCACGGATTAGATAATTGTCTACAGAAGAGACAGCCAGGGGCAGATTTGGAAACATAGAGCCCACCGGATTCGAACTTTACATCAGAAGCTTATTCTTTTATAAGCAATTTTAATATTATGCATAATAATCATTTAGAACATTTATTTTCACATCCTCTTGCTCTGATTATATACACCGTTAACAATAGTTGCTTAAGTTGCACATAGTATTTCACCTGTTTCGAATCGTCTGTAGATATAAGTATTACACTAAACAAAGTATTACAATAAAACGTTAAAACTTTCAATAATATATTAATGTATCATAATTTCAGATTATTTTTATAGAGCACTTGTTGCTTAAAAAATATTGTATTTTTATTTTCAGACATGTACTTAAGGGATGTATGTATATACATCCTATTTTGTAAAGAGTTTATAAACATGAGTGATCGAGAGGCACCAACCCGATAGCCATTAAGTTCAATACGGTCTTCCTTCTCACTGCTATATAAATACCTTCTATTATGATAGCGTTTCCATACCATTACAATGTACTAACTAAATTTAATGTCGATATGGGCAAATTAGATATAAAATAATATAATATTGTGAAAACATTAAAAAACAATCGTCTCCACAGTGCTTAAAATAAATACTATTTGAAAATTAATTTGCTGATGATAAAACGATTTAATTTTTAAGCAATATTTTAAATATATTATTGTTTTAAAAAACAGGAATTCTCACGAAAATAGTTTTATTTCTTACTGTTAGAATGGCACATAATACATTTTAGTTTCAGCGTAAGACATAATTATATAATTAGCCTTCTGAAAGGATAACTTTAATTATAATAATTTAAAATATGTGTTTAAAACCTAGCTCATTTACATAAAAGATTGATAAAATAAAACAGTTATTGAATCGTAAAAACTCCTATATAAGCAGTAAATCTTTAAAAAAGTAAAAAAAATAAAGTATTTTAATAATATTAAGAAAATTAGCATGTTGTGATTTAGTTATTTTATTTCTCAATTAATTAACGTAAAATCTAAATACAACTTAATGAAAATAAAAAAAACACACAAATATTTCACACAGTTGAATGACTGTGACAAATGAAGAAACTTTTCATCATTTTTAAAATTATTTCTCTGCATTCTTGTGGAAAATAATTATCAAAAGATTAATTTTGATTCATATTATTTCCATATGAATGAATAACACATATCGAGAAAAAAATTATGACTTAATTCACTCAAGCAAAAATAACTTTACGATTGTAATTTTTAATTTGATTTTTTGAATGAAATTAATTCATTATTGTTTTAGTTATAATTAATGAAATACCCAAATCAATGGGTAATTTTTTGATGCATTGTGGTATATTATAACTCTGAATTATTCTTAAGGTATCTTCTATTTTCCTTACTATAAAACCTTTAGTTTAATTATTTGGATATTTCTATTTCTGGAGAATAAATGTAATTAATTTGGCTCATTGAAAAAAGTTTTTGAAATTCCTATATAATGTTAATATTTTAGAAGTGTTTCCAAAACATGGTTTATTCAGTTCTATAATTTTTAGATTTTTACAAGTAAATAACTAACAACACTCTGCATTAATATAAAGGTACAAAATTTTCATGTTAAATTTCTTATAATTGAATATTTGATTTAAACTTCAAAATGGAAGATCATTTGCAAACATTCCAAAATAAAAATATCGTTTTTGATATAAAAGTTTATATATCAAAAACGTATATACAATATGTATATAAAAGTTTTTTTATAGTCAAAGTGGGAATGTTAATTTATCATTTTACAAAAATTCTCTTTTTTCAAAAAAAAAAGTAAATTAGAACCTAAAAAATAATAGTGAATATATCAGTGTATTTCTGTATGTTTGTAGCTTACATTTGCAATTCTCTTGAGCAATGTATTTTTCATTTTACTTTAGGAATTAATAAATATAAAATAGATATAAAATGATTTATTAGTTATTCAAATTAATCATATAATTATTTATATGTTGATTTTATAATCATCTGCACTGCTCAAAATAATTAAAGATTATAGTAAGTATTTTAAAACATAACGTTATAAACAATTTTTCAACAAAATAAACCAAAACGGAAAATAATGATTGACATTAAGTCAATAAGTTGCTCCAGTGAGTGCGATATGTGAACAAAACCATTTAATCGAATTAGAGAGATGATGACCATTTAACGAGGAGTCAAGTACAATCCTAAGCAGCAGAAGCCCTTGGAATTTCTCAAAGTGTGTTAATTACATGATCTGTGACCGTTTTTGGAGTCTGAAAATGATGACCAAAGATTAGAGCAAGTCCATGAAAAAACATCCTAGAAATAACATAAAATGGTAAAATTTTACCGTACGGTCACCCTTGGCGAAATTTTCAAAAAAGTCGCCAAGGCCGTATGACGAAAACCCGATTGGTAAAAACGGCGGGAGGAAAATGGCTTAAATAGTGACAGATATTTCATACATTGTTGGTATCTTTCAATATGCTTAACTAATTTTACAAAATTAACAAGAAACGAAAATTTATATATTTCAAACATCAATGGTAAAATAATAAAGCTGATATGTTAAATTATCTATAAAATATTTTGATTAAATTTTATATTAATGAATTTAAATCGGTAAATATTCATAAGAAATTCATTTTATGAAGACCATTTAATTTATTATTAATTATGTAAATAATGAATATAAAAATACCTCTCTCCAGCTCCTATTTTGCCATCGAAGCCGCTACTGCCTGCTCCGGGTCAGTTGTTTTTGGCGGTTTGACCCGTTTAATGGAATCAATGAACGCCAGGAATTTTTTACACATTTTATTGTTTTCTTTTCCTCCAACCATATTCTGCAAGATAATAGCTGAAAAAAAGCAACGCACAGCACACAAGCTTTTGAAATAAAATCTCGGCGACAATATTTTGTTTACCGCAAATTTTGTTATTTTACTCTACTTAACAGAATTTTATTGGCGAAGAAAGGTTAGAAACGATATCTGAAAATTCATAGATGATAGCATGAGACTTGTCTCACAAAGCAAGCTGAGCATCTCGCGAGAATCGCATCAGACAAAAATAAGGCGGTCCGAATGTTCGCTAAATTGGCCTTAACAAAAACGCGCCAAGGGTGCCCGTACAGTAAAACTGATCCCATAACATTAAGTCCCTTAATTAATGATAACAGCTTAGAGACAACTTAATATAAATGCTACTCTTTATCAACATCTTTGCTCTGCTATTGGTACCACAGTTTTGACACAAACTGCTCAAAACCTCTTGCACTCCGTTGAGTTTTATGCACACCTAAAGTTTCACTTCATTATATCTATTAACATGTTAATGGAATTAATTTTTGATTTTTTTTAAAAAAATAAGAGTATAATTTTAATGAAGTATACATAAGTTGAAAAATATTGCTAAATAAAAATTCAAAACAAGTTTTGAGAAAACTGATTTTATATTTGATATTTGAAATTATTCAGAGCATTACTTTTCTTCATTTTTTCACACTTTGTCTTTACTTTTCAACGTATTTTCATTTGACGTTTATTATTATTCTAATGTTTATTTAAAATGAGTATTTTATGGATTCATCTTCTTTTCAACCATCTCTGAATTAATTTAGAGCTTAATGAGTCTTAATAATTTTGAAATTTTTGTCACAAATATTACTATGTGTCAAAAAACACTTCAGTACATTTTATTTACTACTTTATAACATTTTGATTATTAAAAAATATACAATTATTTGAATATGCTTTCCGTAAGATATCAAATCAACGAAAGTACTAGGTATAGAAACAAATTACTAATGCTAGATGAATATGTTAACATCTGCATCGCTATCTGGTTAAATGCTTTATATTACTTCACTAAAAATCAGATTTAATTCGCGTCATTTATCTATGATCATTGAAATTATGTTGCATATAATTTCATACGAATGTAAATTTTCAAAATGTCTGCAATTATTATAGATAAAATTGTGTATAAATGGTTTTCAGGATGAAAGTAAAGATTTTTTAAAATCAATATTCTTAAATACATTTATCAAAGAAACAGGAAGCATTAGAACAAGTTATAAGAAATTTTATTTAGAAAATGTTATTTCCATATCCTAGAGATTGGATAGAACAGTGGAATAGTATCAGCAAAATTGATCTTAAGATCCCTGTCAATTGTTGCTCTACGTAAGGTTAAAGAGGCAAACAAATGCCTTCAGAGGCAGTTGAATCGTAGTTATTGAATTGTTATACCGGTAATCATTGAATATAACCTATTCTTTCTGTCAATGTCATATTAATATTTCTAGAAGGACGTCAAACTCTATGGATGTCCTTGAAGCACCGAATATTGTTATTAGTTTAGTTTTTTCGGGGAGTTGCCTTATATGTTCCCTCACAATTAGGTTTTATGGGATATTAACTAATGATGGGCAAGTTATAATGCTTACAATTGATTGTTCTACATTAACAATAGCCTCTATAGAATAAACTTCTTTTTATTTGATCTCAAATGGCAACGCAATATATTTTGTATTGCCTTACGTTGTATTATACTAACAACATAACTTCTAGTACTGTACCTTTGGCAGCTAAGAGAAGAACATTAAGTAGTGTAGCACTTTTGTAACACCTTGATGACCTCTGCTTATATATTATGTAGATGCTCAAATAATGAAATGCTTAATGTAGAGACGTCTCTAATTAAGAGAACAAAAGTATAACTATTGCAATATCCTTCATATCATGAGAAACCATATCACTCTCTCTTACGATGATGTTTGAATAGATATAACTACAAGGTTCTGTTATGCCTTTGTGATTTAATTAGATGCTCTCACCATGTTTTTATGCTCAATAAATTATGTTGTCTTTCATGCATCTGATTTAAGTTTGCTGTCACAAGGTGTACTTTTAATCTGCTCTCTAGTCAATTAAATGGAGTGAGAAGGTCCAAAGACTTTGCAAATTATTGTTAAATCAAAAATACAATACATATTTGGGAATTACATGTAATCCATTCATTGATTTTCTAGAGCTCTTAAAAGAATATTCTTGGATTGATGTTCAAGCTGATGGATTGTTGGTCTTCTTTTCTCAATTAAGAATTCAAGTTGAATTCTGATGGGGAATTTTGAATACTTTTGTGAAAAAAGTCCACACATTGATATTTTAGAATGTCTTGTTTAGTTTAGAATTTTTTGTTTAGAATGAATTGATGTTTTAGAAATTCTGTGTACATTTCGTAAATATACACAGAAACAAATTTATGGAAGAGTTGTTGGATTCAAATTTTTCGTCTTACATTTCTAGTTGCTTGCTATTTTCGTAAATTAGCAGCAGACAAGGAATTGCTTAGGATTATAATATGTATCTGCTCACTTTCATTTTTCGTGTCACGTTTAAAAGTACCAAATAAAGCATTTGAGCAAAGTTCAATAAGTTTATTGAGATGGAACTTTGAATACATTATTAATACTCATAGTTAGTAACTATGATGTGGTTCATTTAATATGAACTTGCATATAGAAAAATGTAGCTGTTACTTAAGAAAAGTGTCAGCAGTATAAATATTTACGGCATGAAACTTAAGAAAAGTGTCATGCCGTAAACATTTTTTATTTCAGGCCTTTATGTTTATCAAAATGAAACCAAATGTTATCCACAATTCCAAATTATTTTAATATAAACATTTAGGAAATTTCTGACGCTTTATAATACTATAAAAGCATAATATATTTTCGGTTGATTAATAATCATAATTTAAAATTTATTATTATTTATTCAATTCATTCAAAGTTACAAAGATTTGATTCATTAATTTTCCTTATAATAATTTCGATTTTATATTTAAACATAGAAAATTTGTTGAAGTATATTAAGGATATTTATTTTATGGTATTTGGAATTAAGTTAATTAGAAAAATGTACTATATTTTAATTTTAGATAATTTCTGCACTGAGTACATATTTTCGTTTTCTGTGTGTTTAAATTGATTTATAGGTATATATAAAATATTTTTCCAATTTTTTATAACCGTCTTAAGAATTGAAAGTATAACTAATACAAATAAGCTAACTTTATTTAAAATTTTTACTTAAAATTATTATATTTGCCAAATAAAATAAAATTTAGTGCATTTAATTTTCCCATTAACTCGCAATGTAATCTTAAAAGCACTTTCTTTGTTCTTTATTTTAAAAAATGTTTTAAGCTAATTTCAATAAATTGTATGCGTATTTGTTCTCGTGATAAATATTGGATATATTAATGTAATATTAAAAATATGTACCAAGGAAAAGCATACTTTTTTACTATAACAAAATTGCAGCATTTAAAGGATTAAATATTCCCGTTCGAATTTGATATTTAATGTAACAGAAAACCATTTAAAGAGCATACAATTTGGATAATATAATTCTGTTTACCGAAGAAAAAGTAAATAATCATCAAATCCCTTATTAAATATACTTTATTCAGAGATTATTTTTAATTAAATATATGTTTACAAAATTATGAGGGAACTTGTTTCATCATAGTCTTAAGTACTTTTAATCTTATTAATAAAATCCAGTTTTCTTCTTGAAGAATTTGCGCAATTATGATCAAAAGGTACTTTTGAATTATTTTCTCATACAGATAAAAATCAAAAAGAAAAAAACGTTATGCAAGTCTGTTTGCTGAATTTTCTTTAATTTTTAAATTTACTTAATTATCTGATACTTGAACACAAATTATTATTTATAACGCGGGAAATCTCTATTTTAAATTATTATAAGAATTTATTTTAACAAATTATTTTTTTATCTTAACTTGTATGAAATATTAAAATTAAATTTCACAATAGTTAATTGAAATAATCTCTCAAGAAACGTTTTGGAGACACATTTTTTAGAACTTTTAAATTCATAATTTTTTAAAAATAATTATTAAATGTACACAATTTTTATTTAAAATTATATTAAAGTAACTATCCTGAATGTGAATAAACTCTATACGCTTATTGCAATAAGAAATGTATTTATGAGCTATTGAAAAAAATTCATTGAATTATCTGAATTATCATTAGCTTTTAAGTATATATTTTATATATAGTTTTAGTATAGTTTTTGGTGTTAGCGAGTTTTTATTAATATTATTCATTCCTCTTACGTAATATAATTCGTTTAAAAAAAGAACATTACAAAAAAGCTTTCATCCTTTTTGTGTAAGTAAGCTGTCACTGTATATTGTTTCTATTAAAAGAAGAATCTCTTGGTGTTACATTAATTTTGGCTTGTGCAAATTAAACATTAATGTATCTTACCTTCAACAGATTGAACCATACTTGAAACTACAATAAAATTTAAGATACAATTGCAACTTTAACTTTCATATTGTGTTTTAATAAACAAATTTTATTTAATATTTGATAAGAAAATTAAAGGTATATTAAATATTCAGTAAACAAAAGGCAAGCGGTTTTGGCATTGAAAATATCAATAAAAATTTAGATGAATGAAACATTTTAAATTTTTAGAGTTATATAAGAATGGTACTTTTGTGTTTTAAAACAGTTCGAAATTTCTATAATTTCTATAAAAAATTAGAACCCACAGATACATGCAAAAAATATACTAATGAGATTATGAACGTAATGGTGGATACTGTAGGGTTATTTCAGATATTAAAAATACTTGTGTGTAAACAACTATTTACGTTAAATTGAATGGGTGAAATTTTCAATAGCATAAAATAATTTTATGGAAAAATTTAAAATTTTTATAAATTTTAAAAAATGCTTTCAAATTTGCTTTTAAAAAGTATAAAATTTCTTGTACAATTTTATAGATGTGTGAGTGTGTGTGAGCACTTTCGCGCGGATCCTAGATTCTACTGGGAAACATACTGACCCTAGTTTTCTAAAAATAATTATGATTTGAAAGCATAAGACTATTCTTTATTTCATTTAAGATTTGCTAAAAATGCTGTTTTACAACTCAAAATAAGAACTTTCGTATAGCTCATGAAAAAATATCAAATGAGTTATTACATAAAAAGTTCTTTTAGCTGTGAAAATTATTAAGTATTGAAATCTGATTTCTTGAATCCGTGTGTCCGATATATCACTAATATGTTGTATATTATGTAAAACGTAAACTCTTCTGTTACAAATTAAATTTTTTTTTCAAAAGCCGGAAAAATTCTAGACATTGTTATTTTTCTAAAAAATTCCTTTCTCGTAATATAGTAAAAATTTGATAAGCTAACGTAATTATTTAGTTTACATTCAGCGATAATCCATAAATAGCAAATTTAAAGTTATAAAAAGGGAGAAATATTCACATACATATTTTTCTGATGAAAAGTGTTCCGAAGTGTATTCCGGTTATAATTTCACTAGAATGAAATCAGTATAGTAAGAATTTAATAAATTACATATATTATAGTCCAAATTTCGAGATAAAACATAACATTTATTTTAAGTAATTTAAATACCACTCATATAATATAAATTTCAATCAATTCCATTTATTACTTTTTATAGGCAAAGTTTTCTGTTGTGCTTCTAAATCTGCCTGAGAAAAAGTACAGAAATTACATTCATTAAAGGGCGGAATTTCAGTATAATAACAGCAGTTTATTGACTGTTTTATATATTTTTAGTCATATACCTACCTATTTTGCAATTTTGTAGTTAATTGAATTATAAGCTTTAATTATTACTTATATCTATGCTTTAATTAATTGGAAATGTGCAGAGCGTTGAAAAATATGTTAAAATAAAGAATATGAGTATTTAAATGTGAGAAAAATAATAAGCATGCAAACACTAAGAAAATACACAAATTATTCGAAGTTTAAGCAATTTTGATATAATTGACGTACTTTTCATTAATTGGAGAGAGAAGGTATTTTATTGTGAATATTTCTTGTCCTTAATATAATCGAAATAATTTTTAACAAAAGCATTTTTGTCAAAATTAATTAAATTTTAATTAAAGTTATTCACTCCATGAATATTGCTTATCATATATGCAACAATGGTGAATATAATGGGTTAAAAATATTATATCTTAATATATACAAAAACACATTTAGAACCTATTTCCTATTTTTATGTTTTTTGGCAAACATTTGATATAATTTAATTTATACGTATACTTAATAGAGAATTTTGGGTTTAATATAATACTTTAATTTTTAAACTTTGATTTCGTTAATTAATTTATTTTTTGGTAAATATATATAATGAGGATAAACAATTTATATTACTTTCTTACTGGTTAAAAATACTTGAAACATAAATGTTTTATTATATAAACATTAAAAAAATCTACCTGGTAACATATATATTTTAATTCAGATTTATCATATTAATATTTCCCTTATTAAATAGATTTTATCATAAAATTTTGAATTAATGGACCTACATTGAAATTGGTTATTATGTGCGTGAAAGTATTACCTTCGTGAAAAAGATAAACAACAAGGATAATTAAATTAAACATTGATAGAATATTGGATTATCATTTTTGTACTCGTATTATCCTAATTAGATTGCTTGCGTTTGTGGTTCATTAAACCTGAATCTTCAAGGCATATTATATTTCTTATTATTTATATGTTCCTTTTTCTTAAATAGTTTCTTACATATGACTTGCTAAGAAATTTATATACATAATTCAATTTTTTTAAATTAAATTTTAAAAGAAAGATTTTGTCTTATGCTAAAAATATTAGATTATTTTCTTTATTTATAATACATTTTTAAATAAATTATTTTTATAAAATTAATAATAAATAAATCAATACTTTGATTAAATGTATGTGATGTTGATTATGCTTCTCAGTTATTACATTGAATGAAATATGAGACTATTATTAAGATTTTACATATAAATGACATAAGGATAAATATATATTTTTAAACACAAATTCTATGTAGTATTGTTAAAATAATTAAGAATGATGTAAGTTTAGAATGTATTCAGTATAAAGAAAAAAGAGATTCGTTCAAAACTATTTGTGCTATTGCATTTTTATTAAAATTAAAATTATTTTGAAATAATTAAACGCAATACAATTCATTTATCCATGTATATAAAATTCAAATTTCGATGCTATAACAATTATAGATGTAGCACTCAATAATGGTGAACTTCTATAATTAAAAGCAAATATTTGCATGTTATTTGCTTGTCATTGTGTCAGTTAGTACACATGTAATTGGAATAACTCTAACCAAACATTTCCCTTTCCATGCTTAAATTTCTTAGAAACTTTTTCAACATTTAAACTTCTTCTTTTATTATACTCCTCTTATACCAATTTCTTTGAATAAAACTGCAGACATTTTGATTAAGGATGGTACTTCTGATAAAAAGATTTCAATCCATCCTTTGATCGAGTCTGAAATATGCTTCAGCATGAAAATCTCAAATCAAAGTTATGGAAAATTATTCCAAATTATTCCTGATATAATATGTAGATTCAAGGTGTCATTAAAATCTCAACGGTGGAACTCATTCTTTCAACCATTATCAACATTGGAAGTGGCACATCTGGTTTCTTTCTGCCAACTAAACCACTATGTAAGTTTCCTTTGATCGCATATTCACCTGTCCAGATTTTGAAAGAACTCACCAATTTAACAGTCCACTTCTTGTTTATGATTTATTGAAGGGTATGAGCTTATGGATTTGTAATAAGACAACAGCAAAAATAATTATATTTTGTTACTCCGAAAAGAAAAGTTACTAGGAAAATATAATATTAATATATTATTTAAAAATAATATTTAAATATAACATTTCAAAATATAATAATATACTTTTAAAAATTATAACTCGTATGTAACTCGAAACCACATATAAATTATTATAATCGTTTTATAAATTAATTAAAACTATCTCAAAAGATAAGTATTTATTTATTTAAATTGTTTTATACTATATCAAAATGATTTTACTAGAAATATTTCGTATATTTTTTAATGGCTACAGATATTGAAATACTTTTTATTTAAAAATAAATTTCAAGATAAATCCTAACATATTTTGTTCAATTAAATTTTAATGTAGTTTAATATCAATATAATGTACACAAATTAATACATAATATAACTTAATACATTTAGGAAGTTAATTCGTAATAATTTGCTTAGTATTTGAAAACATTTGTGAAATTAAGCTTCCTCAATAATAAATATTAAGTTAAAATTTCAGTGAATAGAATTTATATTTTTCAATATTATACTCAGAAACGGTAATTAATTTATATCGTCATTCAGTTATAAAATGCAACATAATTGTGCTCATAATTTGCCAATGTAATTAAAGAAACAAATCTGTCCAACATTGCCTTGCATTTCATTAAATTTTTACTCAGAACCCTTTTCAAGAATTAAAAAATACATCCTCCTAATTGTCAATTGACTCTCTTATCATAACGAAAATGAAATTAAAAGCTATTTATTCAACGTATTGTTGTGCTTTTGTGTGCTTTTAGGAATCTTATTTTGATTTGAGTGCTGCAACGTTTTTCCATTTATTAAAATAAAATTAGGCAAAACTACTTAAAGTAAAACGTATTATTGCATTTAGATAAAATCATTGATATTATTTTAGAATTTATATAATTTCGAAAAATTATTTTATAAATGAGTTAATATAATTTAAGCAGATTAAACCAACCAGAAATTTAACATTCGAAAACTATAAAATTAATTTAATGAACTTTAAGAATATTTTTGTGTATTTTATATTTCTAATTAATAAATCATGATATGTTTAGAGAAACGTCTAAGATATCAGACACTATTTATCTATGAAGTACTGCCCTTAGAAATTAAGAAAAAAGCTAAGAAATACTAAGCTTCGCACTTTGTAATATAATTGATAAGCCATGAAATGAAACGAGAAAGAGACAGAGGAGATGTTCAGATTAACATTACTTTATACGAATTGAGATTACTTTTATTTCTCAGTAAATAATTTCGGTAATTCTTGATTAAAATTTATTCTTTTCAAAGATTTTTAAATAACTTTTAATTTTAGAAAGCAAAAGAAAATTAATGCAAATGTAGCTACATAATGTTTCATAATATTGAATCTTCCGTTGACATACTAGAAAAACCGTTTTTTATTTTAATTCTTATGAACGAATCTCTTTGAATGATGTATCAAAATTTAAATTGACAGTTTTAATGTTTTATGTGTTAATCACTGTAATCAGATTCTAACAGTTTTTAGTTGGAAAATTAAAAAAATGTCATGTTGCAAAAACTATCTAAATTGTTCATTTTGCAAACAATCTAAAATTCTCTGTATTAAAAATCTGGAACATGGTTATTATATACATACATATATATATATATATATATATATATATATATATATATATATATATATATATATATATATATATATATATATATATATATATATATATATATATATATATATATATATATATATATATATATATATATATATATATATATAATATATATAAGACCCCGCTTAACGCGGAGGATACGTTCCATCAAAGTAGAGCGAAATGCGAAACAGCGCTAAACAAGGCTATCTTTACATGTAAACATTGGGGTTAGGGAAGATGATGGCTAGAAATTGGTTAGGTATTAAATTTAAAAAGTATGTTTTTTTAATAAAAATAAAACTAAACATTTATTTCTTAAATCCCAAATTAATACCACATTATTATTTCTTGCAAAAGTAAAAACAAAATATAAATAACAGAACGAATAGTCTTAAAAAAAGCAAATAAAATTCTAAGTCAGTCATATTTAGTTTAGCCTTCCGCGTTTTCAGTGTTCTGCCTTTTTGTGACAAAAACATCTAATGTTATTTGCCTTTTTCTTTTGCGTTGTTCTCTTAAAAGTTCTTTATGCCTTACGTTTGAGCTCCTGTCAAAATTCGGATCATTTTCAACGAATTGATCCATTATTTTAGTTATGGTAGACAAACTCCTTTTTACAAACACCATCGAAAATTCTTTTTGCTCTTCTTCTGAATCACTGCTGTCAACATTCTTGTTTTCTTTTTGTTCAGTTAATTCCTTGAGTTCATCATTAGAAAGACTAACCGCTGCTTCTTGAATTATTTCTTCGACATCTTCCACATTTACCCCTTCAAAACCGGTTTGCTTCGTTAATTTCACTATCCCTTCCACTATTTCATCCACATCAACAGAGTGTCCAACGTCATCGCTCTTACTTAAATTCGGCCAAATATTCTTCCATACTCCTTTCAAAGATCTTTCTGTTAATTCATTCCAAGAAAGGCCTATGTTTTCTACAGCATCCACGATGTTGTAGTTTTTCCAAAATTCTCTTATGGACTGGTTCTCTTCTCCGTCTGTTTTTTCAAACACTTGCTTAAAGCTTTGCCGCAAGTAATAAGCCTTAAAATTTGATATAAAGTCTTGGTGCATTGGTTGAATTAAGGCAGTTGTGTTAGGCGGCAAGAAAACCACTTCGACTGGAATGCATGTTGTTAATTCTGATAAGTTTGTTGGATGGCTTGGAGCATTATCAATTAAAAGAAGTGCTTTTTGTTCAAGTTTTTTAATTTCGCAATAACGTTTAACAGACGGGCAGAAATGTTCAGCGAACCAATCCTGGAAAATTTTCGCAGTTATCCATGATTTTTTATTAGGTTCCCAAATTACAGGTAAAGTTGATTTAGATATGCCTTTCATCGCTCTTGGGTTTTTGGAATGGTAAATTAGTAATGGTTTTAATTTAAAATCTCCGCTTGCGTTAACACCTAGTAGAAGGGTTAAGCGATCTTTTGCAGCTTTAAATCCTGGTGCCCGTTTCTCTTCACGGGATAGAAATGTTCGTTTCGGCATTCTTTTCCAAAACAATCCTGTTTCATCAACATTAAAAACCAATTCTGGAGGATAGTTTCCTTCTTCAATTATTTTTATTAATATCGCTGTAAATTCAGCCGCCACTTTTGTATCACCACTTGCTGCTTCTCCTGTAATCTTTATGTTGTGAAGGTTATTTCGATGTTTAAATCTATTAAACCATCCTAGACTAGCAACGAAAGTTTCACTTGTGTCAATTGTGTCAGCCTGAATGTAATTAAAAATTCTTCTAGCTTTTTCCATTATGATAGATTGGCTTAATGGCATATTGCGGTCAATTTTGTCGTCAATCAATGTAGACAGTCGTTTTTCCATTTCCTCTATGATATTATATCTAGAACGAGGAATTCTAGTTGCAGAGCTTGACGTAGTTGTAGTTGCCGATGACAGTATTTTTTCTTTATTCTTCATGATGGTCCTTATTGTTAAAGTTGGCAAATTCAATGAAGCACTAATTAGAATTTAACGTTCACCAGAATCTAATCTTCTAATCACTTCCATTTTAGTTTTGAGTGAAATACTTTTTCTGGTTGCTTTCTTTTCTTTTTCATTATCACCCATAGTAAAAACTAAAGATCAAAATATTTGACTCTGTAATATAGTATTGAATATGTAAATTAATACCTACTTACAATAATGTCAACAAATGTTTCCAGTAATAAAAATATGTCTGTACAATACCGCACCAAACAAGAAATCCAAGTACACTATTTCGGATATATATTTGAAACCTATCGCTGCATAATATTTCGGGGAATACCCGTATGCTGCGAGCGATTTCGTGGAATCCCCGGGTTCAAATAAAAGAGCACTAAACCGAAACAGCGTTAAGCGGGGTCTTATTGTATATATATATATATATATATATATATATATATATATATATATATATATATATATATATATATATATATATATATATATATATATATATACATATATATATATATATATATATATATATATATATATATATATATATATATATATATATATATATATATATATATATATATATATATATATATATATATATATATATATATATATATATATATATATATATATATATATATATATATATATATATATATATATATATATATATATATATATATATATATATATATATATATATATATATATATATATATATATATTTTGGATGGCTTGAACACAACCACCAATCAGAAGGCAGCGCAGCAGACGATTTGTAAGAGCAGACGATTGCGGACGTCTTAGAAGACTACAGTTTTACAGACGATAATAGACTTACTTTGTGTTTCTTTGCGATTACTTGCATTATATTATTTACAACACTCGCCCTTAATCACAAAGAAACATGCACAATAAAATCATATAAATCAATAAAAAATAAGTATACATTAAGAAATTAGAAACGTTCAAGCCATCCACACAATATTTACATTAACATGATATAATCTAATACAATTTTAATCCACATAATGGTAAAAGTTCCTTTAATTTAAACTTAGATAAAGATTTTGTAAACATATCAGCAATTTGTAGGTTAGATGAAATATAGTAAACTTTTATATCATGATAATTCAAGATATGTCGAATAAATTTTAATTTAATGTCTATATGTTTTAATCGACCTTTGTTGTTTTCATTTGTTACACACTTAATACAAGATTGATTATCTTCACAAATCATGATTTCTTTAATATTAGTTAATTCCAAAATAATGTTTTTCAACCACAATGCATCTTGAATGGCTTTACTTAGGGCAATAATTTCTGCTTCTGTAGAAGATAAAGCAATACAATTTTGTTTTCGACAAGACCAAGATATTGGACAATTATTAAACATAATTATGTTACCAGAAATGGATTTTCTGTCATTTGGGTTTGCACTCCAGTTAGCATCTGCGTAGATATTTAAGCATGAATTTTTATCCACACACTTTTTATATTCCAGTTTTAAAGTTGAAGTACCTTTCAGATATCTCAAAATTCTTTTCAATGCACTCCAAGCACTATCAGTAGGGTGTTCTTGAAGTTGACTCAAACAGTTTACAGCATAAAGGATGTCTGGACGAGATGTATATGCTAAATAAATTAAAGATCCTATTAGTTCTCGGTAGGGTCCACAAAAGGCACTTCCTTTCTCAAAATCAACTGCTGTTGCTCCTACTTCCATGGGAGTAGAGACTATTTTAGCATCAAACATTTTAAATTTGTTTAATAAATTCAAAATATATGTTTCTTGATCTAGATACAGTCCATCAGGTGTAAATGTAATTTTAATTCCTAAAAATTCAGAAACTGTTCCAGATTTAGACATTTCAAATTCTTTTGATAATAATCCAATTATAATTTTGATTTCACTATCATCAGTACCCGCAATTAATAAATCGTCCACATAAAGTGCCATTAGTATTCTTCCACCTTTTGACTGACGAATAAAAATGCATTGTTCACTATTTAATGGTTTAAAGTTTAATTTGATAATGAAATTTAAAAATTTTACATACCATTGACGAGGTGACTGCTTAAGTCCGTATAAGCTTTTCTTTAACCGACACTTCCTGCCACTATTATCATCATATCCTTCTGGTTGATCCATGTAAATAATTTCTTTTAATTCACCATTGAGAAATGCAGTTTTAACATCCAGTGAATAAACTTTTAAATTTTCTTGAAGAATAATAGTAAACACTATACGTAATGCAGGAATACTGATAACTGGTGAAAATGTTTTATCATAATCCACTCCTTCTCTTTGCATAAAACCACGAGCAACAAGTCGAGCCATATATTTTCCATCTCGTTTTTCGCGTAGAACCCATTTGCATGAAATTGCACGTTTCCCATGTGGTAATTCTTCAATACACCAAACTTCGTTCTTTTCCATAGAATGCATTTCTTCATCCATTGCTTTCTTCCAAAGATTCTGTTCTTCCTCTGGCAGTGCAGATAAATCTTTAAACGACAACGAATCTTCAAAAATTACCATTGCTTCATAAACTTCTGGTTCAGGATATTTAACTGGTGGTTTCTTTTGCCTTTGTGGTCTTTCCAAAATTTCTTCTGTAGTAATTGTTTCAATAATATTTTCTTCAACATCATTTTCATTTTCCGAAATAATGGAATCCACATTCAGAATATTTTTATCTTCTAAATCCATTTTTCTTTCTTCGTTAAATACAACGTTCCTTGATATCACTATTCTCTTTGAATCTGGATCCATTAAACGATATCCCATAGTCGAATATCCCACAAATATCATTCTGTTTGACTTCTTTTCTAGTTTCTTCCTTTGAGAAGGAGGGACCAACACGTATGCATCGCATCCAAATACTCGAATGTTTTGAAGATCGGAATCTTTACCATATTTTAATTTATAAGGAGTACAGTTTTCTATGGATCTACTAGGAATTCTGTTTCTTAGGTATGCAGCAGTTAAAATTGCAAATCCCCACATTTTCTTGCTAAGTTTTGCTTCAAATATTAAAGCTCGCCCTATTTCTAACAATGTACGATTGGCACGCTCAGCAACTCCATTTAAAGGTGCAGTGTACGGAGGAACTGGATCTATTGTAACACCAAATTTAGTTGCACATTTGATGAGTTCACCACAAACATATTCTTTTGCATTGTCGCACCTAATTTTCCGTACTGAAGGATTTGCTTTTAAAAAGCATCTTAACTCATTCACAACATCACTTTTTCTTTTCAGCAAACGAACTTCCATAAAACGTGAATAATCATCAATTAATGTCATAAAATAACGCTCACCTGTAGCCATAGGCGGATCAATAGGGCCACAAACATCTGTGTGAATCAATGTCATAGTTTCGGATGCCCTTCGTCTGGGACCTTTTCCTATAGGAGAAGCACTTTATTTGGAAAAAGTACACACTTCACAAAATTTATCAAAGGTAGGCAATCCAAGTTCTTTTAAGGCTTTATTAGAGGAATGTCCAAGTATTCTGTGCCATAAATCCAAGTCATTTTCTTTCGCAGTAAGAGAAATTTCACAATTTGGAACAAAATCACAAATATATTGTCCACTATCATCACGATAACCCAAACAAATGTTTTCTTTCTCATTTTCGATGAACACTTTTTTATTTCTAAAGATAACACTATATCCACCTAATTCAATATTCTTTACAGAAATTAATTCTCCATTGAGTTCAGGAACAAAAAGGACATTTTCTAAAGTTATATCAATTCCATTAGATGTTTTGCCTTTTACACTTCCAATACCTTTCACTTCCAGTGCAGTGGAACGGGATGCACATCGAATAGTTCCTGATGACGGTTTGATGAATGAAAACCAGTCTTTCTGAGAGCACATATGGGATGTTGCCCCGGAATCAATAATGAACTTTTTCGGACTTCCGAAAGTCAAATTGTTAGCAGCAAAAGATAGAGCAGAAGAATATTTTTCATCAGTCTTAGATTCAGATTTGAATTTACATTCCTTTTTAAAATGACCAACACGACCACAATTATAGCACGTTTTCTTTTTACAGAACTTAGCAGTATGTCCTTTCTTTTTACAATGAAAACATGTGAGTTCTTTTCTCGTAGAAAAAGCCGCAGTATCCACAGTTTGTTTCATAAAACGAATACTTGTTTTATTTCTCGAATCATTCAAAAGAGCTTCAGAGTCTATCAAACGCTGAGTTACAAAATCTAACGATAAATTCTCACTCGGTTGATTCTCTAATGCAACCTTAACATTTTCGAATTCTGGAGGGAGAGACATCAAAATATAGACTACAATATCAATATCACTAACCTCCGCTCCAGACATTCGTAAATCGGCGACAAGTTTTGAAACTTCATCTATGTGCTGGCGCATTGGAACATCTCTGTTTTTCTTAAGTGTAGCAAGACGTTTTCTAGTAAGTATTTGGTTTACCGCTCCTTTGCTTTCATAAACAGCATGAAGTTTCTCCCATAATTCTTTCGCCGTATTTTCACCACTCATTGATACGAGCACTTGATCACTTAAGAGTGACATGAGTAATGCGTAGGCTTTCTTTCCTTTAACGACTTCTGCTTCCTTATTCACATCGGGCTCCTTAACTAAGTATGTTTCCAGTTCTTTCGCAGACAAAACAGCTTCCACTCGTCGCCGCCAAACAGGAAAGTTCTTCCCATCAAATGGACTTACTCCATACAAATCATGCGGCGAAGCCATTGCTTATTGATAAAATTATTCTATCAAGCAATAAATTAAAACTAGAAACTGCTTTCAATTTATGACAGTGAAAACCACGCTCTGCTGTTGAAATTCGTTAAACGAACAAGAGTCCATGAATCGCAAAAAGAATATTTAATGAAGCAAGTTACAAAGAAAGAAATTATACACATACTAAACTAATAGAACAGAACATGGTGTATTTATAGATTTTGGACGGCTTGAACACAACCACCAATCAGAAGGCAGCGCAGCAGACGATTGCGGACGTCTTAGAAGACTACAGTTTTACAGACGATAATAGACTTACTTTGTGTTTCTTTGCGATTACTTGCATTATATTATTTACAACAAAGACAGGATATATATATATATATATATATATATATATATATATATATATATATATATATATATATATATATAATTATAAAATAAACTACTTAGCTACTATAAGTAAAACCACAGTTTAAATTTTTTTCTATATTAAAGGAACTAAAGTTTAACAAATTACCTACGATTTTTTTGCTTAAGAATGCAAAATTTTTTATTACATATTTAATCAAGCAACTTTATAAAGTTAATAGTTATTGTAACTTTTAAAGATATAGAATACAATTTATTCACATAAACAGAATTACAATCTCGAGTTCTGGAATCAGTCATAAGCATAAATTCAAAATTTTATTGTGTTAATTGCATCATTTGTATGCAAGCATTGAGCAAATTCCTGGATGAGATATATTCATGAGCATGGAATCACTTCTCTGTAAAATAAATTCGAAATCTGTGAATATAAATTAAAATACTAATAATAATTTATTAAAATGTAATTCAGAGGTTGGTATCTAGAATTTATTCTGTAAAGTATATTTTATTCCGCGTTCAACTCCTAACAGTATCCACCACTGTCATATCTTTTTCTTCATCATTTACAGAACTTGCTTCAGTACACCCATTTAAATGAATTTATATTTGAATGCATTTATAAAATGTTTTGAGAATAATTATTCGTATTTGAGAAATGATCATTAAAAATATTGTATTTACTATCTAGTTCTTAAAATAGGAATGTATTTTAGCATTATAACATATTATAATATATTACAAATATTTTCTGAATAATAAATTGGTGGGGATTAAATGTAATATGAAATTTATTGGATTACTTATTGAAATATTTTAAAATACTATTGAGTTTTGTATTTTATCGAGAAGTTTAAAATAATTATTTTAAACTAATTTGTGTATGCAGTAAATTGTATTTTAAATAAATATTGTAAAAAAATATTGTACCTTTAAAAATATCAATAATAAAACCATTTATTTTATAACAGATATTTTAAAATACTATTGCATTACCTATTTTATCGAGAAGTTTAAAATAATTATTTTAAAATAATTGTGCATGCACTTATTTGTATTTTAACTTAAATATTGTAAATAAAATTATTTTTATTTCGTTATGAAATCAGACATATTCTAATTAGTTATTCTTGAAAATAGTATGAAATAAGTTTAAGCTTCTAATATTTGCATTATTGAAATTAAGGTCATATATATATGCTAAAAAATGAATGAGGAAACGCACATGTCTAATATTTATATTGTCAAAACCAAAATTATATTATTACATTTGCATCATTTATTAACGTAACATATTGCATGGATTGCATATTTTGTATGGTCTGTAACTTAATATTTAAAGTTTTTTATTAATATTATATTATTAGAAACATCTATATTGAGATAAATATGTTTATTAAAATAAATTTAGTGAATTTAACATTACAATATAATCATTATTATACATAAATACATTTTTCAATATAACTATTTTTATTTATATTATGACGTTATTAACGTTATTAGGAGTCCTTTTTTGTGCACCAAACTCATATGCCTGTTGTAAATTTGTAAATTTATTTTTGTATTTTTGTAAATTTATCCTCACCAAGAAATTTAAAAAAAACTGAAAACACACACACAAAGTATTAAAATTAAGAAATAAATGATGAAATTTTCATTATCTTAAAACAATATTTCATAGGTATATAAGTGAATGTGCCATACAATATTGTATAGAATAATCACATGTTGATAAAATATCATATTTAATAAAGATAATTTTCAATTTAAGTTTAATAGTTAATTAAATTTAACACAAATTATTAAATATCAGTATTAATTGAAAAAGATTTTGATCCACCAAATTTAATATTTAACATCTAATTTATTGGGTAATATAAAAATAAAGTTTCCTCTATTATCACAATTATTACGATGTTCTTATGTTTCAAAATTTTAAATGAAATTATTTTACTATAATCTCAAAATTTTCACTTAAATGTCCTTGAAAAGTTCCATGAGAAAATTGATATAAATTGTCTCATTTAAATTCTTAAGAAATAAATAATATTTTGCAGTTTGTTTCTCTAATGGAATAATTTTTAAATAAACTAATAGTTTATCCGATAAAATTTTTATTTATAAAATTCATTTACATTTATTAATGGTGAAAAAATATATCATTAGTAATTATTCGCAAAAATATGTAAAAATACTAAACCATGAGTGACATATGAGATCTTTTGATATAATGAGGATTTTGAAATTCACACATATTCATACTTATAAATGACTAAACAACTAACCTGTTGTTTTGACAAGAAATTTCCTCCTGATATATTCAGAGCTATCGATATTATATTATATACTTATGTTTTGAATATATACATTATAAATTTGAGGAAAATGACAAGGAAAATTTATCAGTTAATTTAAATTATTAGTTTCTCAATTAATGATAGGTAATTTTTCAAACGCAATATACAAATACAATTTCTTACTTTGATACCTTAAGCAGATTTTTATAACTGAAAAAAAAATAAAATGACGTTAAACAATCAACCGTAATTTCTTCACTATTGTATAAATGAAAATTATCAGCTCTAGAAACATTAGACAAAAAATGCTGAATTTCTTATTTCTACGAACAAGTAAAATATCCAATTTAAATATATTACAGTTTTCATATTTTTTACTTTTAAATTAAATAAACTTACAGATCATACAAAATGCCATATTGATCACAAATATTTTTTTAGATGACAAAATCGTTAAATGAAAAACAATTAATTTTTTACAAAATTTTATGTTGGAAAGACCTTTGGCAATCTTGATTTGATTTCATGTCATATTGTCTTTTTTAATTAAAAATTAAAATAAAGACAACATAGTATAAAAAATGGTAGTAAGTAAAATTGTAATATTTTACTCTATAATAAATTTATTTTCCACTTAAATAGACAATATATGTTAAGATTATTAAGATTGGTTATAATGGTTTTGATAGGTTAATATTATAAATTTGTTTATAATTTAATTTATAAATTGTTTTCATTGAAATGTAAAGAATTACTAAATGTAGTTTTTAAGTTTTTCAATATGTGCGATTAAATTTGTGCATAAAATGTTTTCAATATAAGAATAGTTTTAGTGTTGTTTTTTGTTGACCCAAGACTTATTTCCCACATTTATCATAACAACGCAAGAAGTAATAGAAATTTCTATTTTATATAAGATTATACACATTATTAAATTATATGTATATTGGCAAATATATGTAGGAAATTCAGAAAAATATTTTATAAATTTTTTTAATGCCTATACTTCAATAATTAAAATAATGTAGTGATTAGTCAAGAAATAAGGATTTTCTGATATTAAAAACTTATTAGCCAAATCAAAATTGGATTCATAATAACAGAATTATTTTTGGTTTTTAACTGACTAATGTTGCTCGTTTTGCATAAGAGTAAATAAAAGTGTTTTAAGAAAAAATATGAATGTTTGGTAAAGTTATGAAATGTAAGAAGTTATTATCGGATTCTTAAATATTAATTTTAAGTTATTTTTTATGCATTTATGTTAATTACGAGCTATGTTGGCTAAATGTTTGGTTATGCCATACATAACTAAACTTTTAAATAAAAAACTTGATTTTAATTATAAAATATATATATTATCAAAATGAATCCCAATAAAATTTTTAAGCTATTCAAAAATTGCTTCTAAATGTTTGGTTATGCCATACATAACCAAACATTTCCTGTGCATTTCTTATGCCTTTTACAAGAGAACTGAATGAAAAGCATGGAAACAATTGAAAACGATCTATACCGTATAATACCTACACATGATTTTAATTATCTAAAAAAAGACAAGAATTTGAAAAGTATAATATACTATGCTTATATTTTCAAAAGGATAAATTAGGTATCGACAAACATGAAATGCATTTCCAAGCCATCTTATTTTCCATTCACTAAAATTTCATTGCATAAAAACGAATTGTTTTAACGTAATGAAACATTCTATGTTTTTAAAATATTCGAATTTTTGTACTTTTAAATAACAAACTTGATTTTAATTATAAAATATATATGTTATCAAAATGAATCCCAATAAAATTTTTAAGCTATTCAAAAATTGCTTCTAAATATATTGTAAATTTATTTCCTTTTTAGTAACACAACATTTATTTTTATTTTACGTTTGTTAAATTAAATCACATGTTATACATATGCTATATGGTCAGTACATATTATAAACAGGTCAGTATATATTAGTCAGTATATCATTTTGTTGAATCTGATAGTTTCCCTACCACTTTTAACAAACTTTTCCTTTCATTTTAGCTCAAGATTTAGATGTTAGAATGTGTATTGAAAATTCTGATACACTAGATAGTGTTTTAAGTATTATATTGCATTTCGTTTTAGGAAAATAAAAGCATGTTGTATAACTAATAAAAAAATATATCCCTAGTTAGTTATGTGTCATTTTAGTAGGAAAAATTTTAATTTAAAACAACAAAACAGTAAGTTAAAATGTCTTTAATGTTTGCGATTATGTAATTTTAAAACAATTTAAGCACAAAAATTTAGACTATACATAAACACATGAAATACACGCAAAGAGTGTATTGTACAGTGGTTCAAATTGAGACACATTAACAAATAATAATTGATACTTATTATAATAAAATTATACAGAAAATTAATATACAACATGTTTTGCAATTTGATCACCCAGTCTTGATTTCAATGCCTTCAATAAAATATTTATATACTGTATAAAAACATACGAATTATTGTTACTGGCATAGTTGGGAATTTTCGCTCAAATATTTACATTAATTTATCTTTTGAACAGTGATGGGAAACTTATCCATACTATGTCTAATCATGGCAAAAATACTTTGACTAAACATGAATTAATGTTGATGAATGACCAGAAAAGCATACATGCTCTTTGTTAGCTGACTGGCAGTCTGACAGTTTCAGGGGGGTTTGCTGATAAATGGCACTCAGCAACTATTAAACAAAGTTATGAAATCTACATTAAGATGTTGTGTCTTCGTACATCTACATTGTATTACTAAAATTATTGTGGGCTAAGTGTGATCTGTAGTCATACGCATTGGCGGCTTAACTATGATATTAAATTGTCATGTAGTATAGTATAAGCGAATTGAGACTGAATTGTATTTTTCATAAGTGATAGTTAAACACATGCATGCTGATGGAAGTGATCCCTTTACTAACTAGTTCTTAAAAGAGAATTCTTCTTGAGAGCAATAAAAAGATAGAAAAAAAAACATGCGGAAATTCTCTCGAATACACTAGGTCACTCTTTTATTAAATTATGTTTAGTATGTTAGGCTTTAAATTTTACATTGCCATTTTTGATATCACATTATTTCTTGCTTGTATTTAAATATTTTAATAGTTCTAACCCGAAATCTTTATTGTGGTTCTTAACTACAAGAGATTCACTTAACATATCAAATTAATTTTTTTCTAACGATTTAATGACTTAACAATAAATGACTATTTTTATACTTTAATTTTTTATTCCTTTTCTTATATTTATAGTATGATTCAATTATATAATATAAAAATTATGTCATCTTTATTAAACTGAGGCATTTCTAGAATATCTAAAAATGTTGCTGTAAATGTTTTTATGATCACTACATTTATTGATTGATGATCATAAATGTAATGATTTTAGGATTTTAGATTTTATCATCATTACATATGACGGTTATTACATTAATCAATTATTTTTATGATCATTGCATTTATTAATCAAAAAATATTTTTAGAGATTTTCTTCAGCTAAAAATATGATGCTTCAAAGTTATGCTGCAGTTCTTAATTTGCTAATTAAATGAAAAATCAAACATTTTGTTTCAAATGTTTGCTATTTCCAATTTTAACTCAACATGTTGAGGAGAACTTGTATTTTAAAGGTAGGTTTATTTTGTATTATGAAATCTTTTTGAAACCTTATGCACATTTATTGAATGTTTAACAATTTTGTTCTAAATTATGCATGTGATACTATAAAATGTTTTGAAAATAAAAATTTTTTGGAGTTTTTCTTCTGCTGGAAACAAAATGCTTCAAAGTACTGCTACAGTTCGTTATTTCCAAACATGAATTAAAATCACACATTTTGTTTTTAAGTATTCGTTATTCAACATTTTATTTCATTATGTTTAAGAGAAATTATGTTTTAAAGTGTGTTTATTTTGTCTTGATTACATTATTCATTGTTGTTGTTGTTGCTTATCCTCCATGTCTGACGGAGTCAGAACTAGATCCACGAGTTCGTTGACTGTAAGGAAGTCGAAGACTAAAAGAGGATTGCTAAAGAGATCCTCCCTAGAGAGACCCATGCAATCCAAAAGATGCTCAGGAGAAGCCTGATGATTTTGGCACTTGGTGCAGGTGACGAAAGTTTTCCTGCCCTCGTTGAAAGTGAGGCACTTAATATGACCGCTAGCAAGTCTTGAGAGAACAGTCCGGGTACGTCTGTCACACGGGAGGTCAAGGGACAAACCCGGTTTTGATCCCTTGTACCAATTATGGGTGGGGGTGTTTTCCACTCCTCCGAGATTTTTGATTTTTCCCGGGAGTATAACTCCAGAAAAGTAAGTGTGGAAGAGGGAGTATTTGAAATCCTGCAACCCTCCTTAGCAAGATTATCGGCCATTTCATTCCCGTGGAGATTCACATGTGAAGGTATCCATTGCAAGTGAACATCATGATTAAGTGAAATGAGTTTTAATTTAAGCAGGATAGAGTTGCTGATCTTGTCGCCTACAAGGAGCCAATTACTAAGATGGTGGAGAGAACTACGGCTGTCAGACAAGATCCATAGGTCACTATAATCCTCTTCAGAAAGAATAGCTTCTAGTCCCAGGTCTATCGCAATCAATTCACTTCTAAAGACAGAGCAGTGATTGGGATTACGATGAGAAAGAGTGAATTTGGTGTGAGGGGTTTCAATATATATTCTACCTGCTAGAATATCAATTTTACTACCGTCAGTGAAGATTTTGATGGCATTGTTAGGAATGTAAGGCTTAGGTTTTCCAAGGTCAGTTGTCTAAGGTCTCTCCAATTATACATTAAATTTACTTATTGAATGATTGATACATTTTTCAATTTTTGGATATCATTCTTTAAATTTTTAACTGTAATTTACTATATATATTTCTTAGAATTTTCATGATTTCTATTTGTTTTATACTGTGTTCAAGTTTCTCTAAGTGTTCTGAGGATTTATTATTAATGATTGTTTAATAATGAAATTAATATTATAAATTTTTCATTTTTGATATTTTTAAGTCTTATTTATTTTTTGAAGTTTCCATCTCATTTTGATTTCAAGCGAATTGTATTCAATGGTTAGCATCAGGAAACACTGAAAAATTTTAGTTTTCTGTTAACAAATTTTAAGTTATTTTAAAAGTGTTTTTAAATTTATCTATATGCTATTATAGTTACAAAGCAAAAGGTCACATGGATATCAATTTCGAATGTCTGATAACATATGAAATTATTTTGAAAAATAGACTAAAATGAATTTGTAGATATTATCATAAAGAATTATTCATTTCTTAAAGGTCAAGTTCTAGCTTCAAAGGGCATTTGAAGAAGAACCATCCTAATTTGCAATTTGAATATAATATCAGAAGTCAATCCAAATCATCACTATGGTAATAGTTAAGTATATTTCTAAAGAAATATCGGACATTATAATGAGTCCTAGCATTTTTGATATGACCACATCATTTGCTTCGCAAACTATGTTAAAATATGCAATTGTCTTCGTCATGTGGTCATTGTTTTATTACTTCTTCAAAATTTATCAACAGCTCAACAATTTTTATGCGAAACAATGTGAATATCAGTAAGCCTATGTCCAAAAGTAAAAGCAAAGTGATATCTCAACTGTTGTTGAAAATGATTTAAATAAGAAATATCATCAATTTTCAATTAGAGAAAGTATTGAAATTAAAAAGTTATTAATAGTTTGCTTTAATAATCATATTCCCAGCCGAAAAACATTGATAAACTCGCCTTTACCTATTATCGTTAATGATATACATAGTCCTCCAAAAATAAGGTATAAATGGACTTCCTAATTGTTTAATAAATGTAAAATTGCAAATTTGGAATAAGTGAGTAAAGAAAAGGATATATTGACATAAAAGTAGAAATTTATATAAGCAAAATGTGTAAATAATTTCCAAAAAAAGCCTAAAAATATCGCCAAAAATTCCATTCTTGGAAAAAAATAATGATCATAGTTTTATGGTATCATTTTCCAAAGAAACATAACAAATATATATATATATATATATATATATATATATATATATATATATATATATATATATATATTACTTTTTGAAGTTTTTCATTGTTATGTTTGTATTGATCTAATTTAATTTTATTTAGCCTTTCCCGGAAGAAACACAGAATATTAAAAAGCGAAAGCTATGCATGTGGAAAATAATGCAAATGCATTGCATTTGGAATATAAACAACGTAATTCTTTTAATAAAAAAAACATTGGCCTTAATATTAATTCTATGTAGTGTTGACCCTTACGATAAATATTAATTTTTCTTAAAGTAATGAAAAATATTTTATAATTACCAGTTTAGGATTTAATGGCATCTCAATTTGTAATTTGTAAAATAAAACAGTAGCATTTTATTATACTATTGATAATATTAATTATGTATTTCTGAATAAATGACAGCAATTTTTTTAAAGTATGAAAGCATTCATTTTAAATCGTATACGTTGTTCTTAGTGCATTTCAATTTCTATTTCTAGGGATCTAAAATTTAAATATAAAATGACACAATTCTGTTTCTGTACCCTTCTGAATTTGAAAGGAAAATGACAGCTTCAAATTTTTTGATTCTCATAAAAATATATTAGGGGTATTTAAAGGCTTTTTTGTATCATTTTAAATAATAAAATATAACTAATTTTGTGTTCAATAACATAAATATTTAACTTAAATTTTTAAAAACCTTATTTTATAAAACTTATTAAATATACCAGAGATTTTTTCAATAACCATAAGACAGAGTAAATTAATCCCTTATTTAAAATCAGACATTAGACATAAAATAAATATTCTAAAATGGTTCTTGATTTCAAATATATTTATTTTGCTTGTTATTTTAGAATGTCTATAAATTAATAGTAATATTTTGTTTTGCACAAATTTTTTAAACCCTTTAAATTACACAATTCATCAATTCTTAAAATATAAATTATTATCTTTTAAAATTTAAAGATATTTATTTTACTGTGTTATTCTTAATGAAATTAATTTCCTGTTTGTAATATTTTTTAACGAATAAAACCACTAATGCAGTTGTTAGTTCAAAATCTTATTTTTATTTGATTATCTATTGATTAAATAAATTTGTAAAGGCCATATATCTTTATAAGACTAACATATTAAATAAATTAGACATAATAAAATTAAATTAAATAATGATAAAAAAATTAGACATTTGTCTATATATTTTTCCTACAATACATCCTACATCCTACAATATCAATCTTGTTTATCAAAGCTTTAGGCGTAAAAATCAATATTATATAACACAAAAAACTAAAAGGAAAAAAATATTTATATAAACTCTTCCTTCTCCCTTTTTCGTTACGTTATTTTTTTCAAATTTTTCAATATATATTTATATATATATATATATATATATATATATATATATATATATATATATATATATATATATATATATAATATATATATTAATTATCACAGTAGTTTCAGCTTTCAGCTCAAATAATATGCTGATTTATTTAATCAAAAAGCAAATAATTTTGATACATTTAAACTATTCATATTTTTGAATCCTAACTTACTCACATTTTTTATTTGACAAAACCAAATATATCAACTAAAAACCAAAATTTATTTATTTATTTTTATGAAATTTTCAATATTTCATCTTAACAATTTTAATACATACTTCGAAGAAAATTAAAATTAGCAAGTAATTCAAATGGAGCAGTAATTTAAATTTTCATGTTTGTACTTGTCGTTTTTTTATTAACTATACATTTGTCCTCATAGCCATGCAATAACTGTTGTTATGAGACGGGTTATTTATGAATGTTCATATAATTTTTGCTGAATAACCCATTCCTTTGTCTACTACTGCATTTAAATTTTTCAAATTAATTTTATTTTATGCACTTTAATTAATAGCAATTTAATTTAAAAATTATTTATACCATCTTCAAAGTATACATTTTTATTTTATTCAAAAGCAATGTTAAGAAACATGATCGTTTGGGACAATCTCATTTGATTTTGAGCAATTTTGAATTAATTCATTATTAACTTTACTAATTTTTTATTACTTTATAGCATTTTTAAGTCTTCTAAATTCTTTGTATTATTACTTTTTCAAAGTTAAGTCAGAAAACTGCATGCCTTATTTCCTAAATTTTAAGATGCAGTTTGTTAAAATGAGTTCAAATAATGAAGAGGGACGCATACCTTGATGTTGAATTTTTTTTATCACATTCATTTTTTTAGAATTTACTCCTTTTTTGGAGTGATGACATATTTTTCTTGTTTTCTTGTACAGTATTTGTATATAACAGTTACGTGTTGAGTTCAGTTAATATGCATGCTCTTTAATCAACAATCAGATATGGTATCTGGAATCGTTTAAACTTTCGAAATTTTGTTAATGGCTTTTAAATGGAAGAAATTTTTATTGCTTTCTCCATTTCATTCCCTATGTCTCCTAAAAATCAATAATATGAAAAAGCATTAACTAAAAAAAATATGCTTCATTTTTTTCCAATAAAATAAATGACATTTTCCCACAGTTAACACCCTGAACAACATAAGTGTAAAATATAATTGTAACAGAATCTACAAAATATAGCAATTATTTGAATTTTCTATTCATAGAATAACTTCACTAAATTTTTTTTTAAGTTTTGGATGTGCTGAACAAGTATGTAATTCAAGTATAGTTAAATCAATTGACAGAATATAAGCAATATTATTTAAATTCAGAGAAATAAAGAAATTATAAAAATTTAGAATGCAAGTAGTTTGTTTAAATTAATTAAAAATGAAAAGTAACATTTGAATTAGCTAGGATTATAAATATTCTAAAACATTTGAAAAAAGTATTAAATTTTTAATATTGGAGATACGGCTGTGCATTAAATTTTGTTAAAACTGAAACCTGATTGGTAAATTATACGAGAGTTGTATATCTCTGAATTTTTGTGTCTGTTTATATATTTGTTTTGATATTAAGAAAATAAATCCTTAATACTTCAAAATAATTTTCTGTTAAGCTTTTCTTTCCTTTGATTACTGTTGGTTATTACATATCAGTTTTCTTTCAAGTAACGTTAAACACAGTGCTATATTTATTATCTAAAAGTATTGTCTAAGAGCTTATGTGTTTCCTGGAAAAAAGATGTATGATATAAAAGAACTTCAAAATACATTTATGTAATTACCTAACCGTAAAATAATTACCTTTCCTTATTAAAATTTCAAACTAAAACTGAATTGTGGAAATTTTTATTTTTTTCTGAATTGGTATTATTTTTCATCATTGTTTTCCTACGAAGTTGTTTTGGCTAATAAAGCATGGGCAGATATATAAGTTTTATAAATATTCCTCAAACAAAAGGCAGTATTGTAAATGTCACACTACATTCATGAATATTGTTATCACTTATGAAGAAGCCAGATGAATGTTTGATGGGATTTTCAATAAATCAAAATTGAGAAAATTTATGCATATCACAAATCCTTATGGAATTTTAAAATATTAAATGTTTATTGTCAAACTGAAATTTTGATTTTTAGCAAAATTTGAGAGGAATTTAACTTTTTTTAAAAAGCATCTTATAAATTACCTTGATAACTTTCGGTCAGCTTTTTAAGAAAGGAAGATTTAATGCCGTCAGTGAAAAGGAGAAAATATATGTTATGTTTTGAAATAATTTTATGAAATAATGCACGCAATAGCTTTGCATTCTTATATATGCTAAAGTTCAAGGAAGTCACAAAAATGATAAATAAAAATTACTAATAAAAATACTCTTTTTTAGACCTCATGAAATATAAAAAATAATTAAAGCCTTTTTTTTTAAAATGATACTATTTATAAATAATTATCATTAACAAAAAGAAAATAACAAAAAAAATAATTTCTGGTTGCTTTTAATTACCACCATAGATACTTCAAAATTTATTTTTTTAATTTTTGAATATTTTCTTCTTCAATTGAAATATACCCCTGAAATATTTTTAAATTATATTTAGTTTTCAACTCAAACTAATAGTAATTATCCAGGTGAACGATAGTATTTTCCAGTTAAAAAAGTAGCATGCATCTAATTACTTATGAAATAAAACAAAATAATTATTTAACAATGAGTTATTTGTCTGTAAATTTTTTGGATAAAAAAATATATTTCTCAGAAATCTACACATCAGTAATTAAAACTAAATAAAAACATTTTTGAAATAATACATTACTGAAACATTATTACGAGGAAAGAAAAATGGAGAAAAAAATTGTATATGTAATTATTTTTCACTCATAATAAATGAGTCATTAATTGAATTCATTAAGTTAACGATTCCTAAAGAACTGCACTTAGGGCTTCACCCACGTTCGAAACAATAATTGCTTCACAATGTAATCGAATACTTATTGAAAGAATGAAGAAAGGAATTATAATAGTTATTTATGGTAACAATAGACGTGTGTTACACTCTATGTATTTTTTGGATAAATGAAAAATTGTAGATAATTGAATCCCTTTTTTACTAATTCAGGCGTCATCACTATAATGTTATCTAATGCCTCATTTAAATTTTTAAATATCTTAAAGAACTACATTAAATATTTTAATTTATCTAAAAAAATAATGACTTTGCAACTCACAAACTACTTGTTAATTTTTAAGATTATTTTCACCTAAACTACCTGTGAGATTATTAAAATTGTCATTTATTAATGTTAACATTAAATGAATAAAAATATTAGTCATAATTATTTATCAACTTTGCAATAATTCATAAAATAAATGAAATTTAATGATACATTATGCCAAAACATTTTCTTTGTAAAGAAAATCTAGTTTAATTCTTATGAACTTAATTGTTAGAAAACCTAAGTCACCTAATTTAAAAAATGTTAATTACCCTAAGATATTCAATTGTTTTACTAATTTAAACAGTGTTTAGTAAATTCTAGTTTTGTATTTATTGTTCTTACTAAACATTTATTTTGAAATACAGTTAACACAAGTTATTACAAACAAACATATTTGTTTTATATACTTTCATTAATTTATAAATACTTGTAAGTTTATATATGCATAGTCTTTCTTATTTATTCAAGTTAATATCATGCTGGATACATTTAAAGTTAATAATTAAAGCTTTAGCTTGATATTTTTTAAATTATTTATGCAGTACATAAATTATCCTTAAATTCATTGCTTTTCTTCAAGTTTTAATGTATATATTTTTATGTATTATTGATATCATGGAAATCACAATATTTGATAAAAACTTAAAGCTCCAAAACTTAATAATCAAAATTGCTTATATCCATAAACTACAATTTTTGATAGTAGTTTACAAATAAAATAAATCTTACATGTGGATTTAATAAAATATATTGATACTGTATTTTTATTTATGGAAATTTAACTTTGATTTTTAATTACTTTTTGAATGAATTCTAAATAAATCTCTGTATAAGTTTTACTTTAATGAATATAAATATAAGTAACTATTGAAAATACTTTATATTTTCAATAAGTACTGAAATGAATTTGATATAAAATTTTTCACTAAGAAACAGTGTTCTTAGTGAATTATTTCAGAAATGTTTATAATAATTTATTATTTCAGATTATATTATTTCAGAAATGTTTATTTCATATAGGTTAAGAGGAATGCTGTATTGATTGTACTATAAATATATGCAAAGTACTTAAAAAAGGTTTCCATAACAATATTTCTTTTTATGAGTTCAATTAAGTGATTATATAATTGCAATATTTCAAAACATATCTTTCCGATTATTTACAGCAACATTAGCGTTTTAATTAATCTATATTCTAAAAAATTCACATAAGCAAGAAGATGTTGTAAATTATATCAAATACATAAATTTTTATGTACATAAAATAAATTCAACCAGAAAAAATATTGATAAAAATTAAAAAAAGTTATTTATATTAAGAATTTATAATAAACTAATAAGTCTTTGTAAAACAATAACGAAATAATCTCTGTTATCTTTTCCTACTAATAGAAAATACTGATTCAACTTTTGCAAAATCTGTTAAAAAATTTCATTTCTATTTAAGAAAAATGGATTAAAGTTAAGTCACACACAAGTAAATATTGAAATACAAATAAAATACGTAAGCATATTAATCTTTCAAACACTATTTAGTATTCAATATTGAACAATCAAAGTTATCGTGATACAAATAAAATATCTAAAACTATTGCTTACCAAAAAATTTTGTTAAGAAAGTTTAGAAAGTTTTATATCATTTGCAGTGTTAGGATAATTGATAAAAATATTAATAGAATGATTTTATTGGATTTAGTTTTTACAAACTTAACATCGCACTTCTATATGATCAGAATTCAAAAATATTTACTGGATAAAGTATTAAATTCCACCAAATTTTCACGATTGTCGTAAAATCCTTTATAAAAAAATTGTCGGCTAATGTATCATCTTATAAAAGAAAGTAAATCAGAAATTAAGGAGAATGATATTGCTTGTTTAAATAAAAAAATAGGATTTATTAAAATATTTCCTTTGTTCAGTGGTTAAAATAATAAATATAAAATTTTATAATGTAAAAAAAGAATCATTCGAAAATATTTCTTGGTGGAAACTGTTAGTGAAATTTTGGAGAGGTTTTACGAAATTCTTAATGTTTATTTAATCTTAATTGCAAAAGTGCGCATTCTTTTGTGTTTTTTTCCGTTTCATTGATAATATAAAATCCACTAAAATGTCATAAATAATTACACGATTGACACAATCTTATTTTTTATAAATTTCATAATGCTCAGGGTTACTTGACTTAGTTACGCAATTTCAAAATACAGTGATATTGAAACATATCTGGGTATTAGTTTTCCACCATATACATGAAAATTATTTGTATTTCAAATAGAAAATTTTATAATTATTGTGAAAATTTAAGAACTAATTTTATATTGGAAGTAGATGAAAGTATTTGAAACAATCATCATTAAAATTTATCTTATTTTCCATTTTTTAAAATCTACATAAAATAAAAACGGAACATTGACTTCATACAAGCCTTCAAAAATAGTCAATGTTCAAAATGTTTTTATATTTTTGAAGAGTCTATTCTAACCATTCATGTTTTGAAGTCTTTTACATATAAAATATTTAAAAACATCGTAATTCTTGCAATCCTAACTAAAATAATATTAATTTATATATATATATATATATATATATATATATATATATATATATATATATATATATATATATATATATATATATATATATATATATATATATATATATATATATATATATATATATATATATATATCATACATATATAATATATATGTATATATATTAAAACAATGAGAAAATGTTTGCAAATTGTTATTAACAAAGTTTCATCAAGATATCGTCGAGGGGTTATATTACAAATACATGGTTGTGCTACAATATTCATGGACTTGATAAAGCTGACCATGCTGATATTTTATTATATTTTAATAAAACATAATGGTTTTTACGTGTAGATTTATATCTTTGCATTTGGCCACAATGGGTTTCTAGAAAAATCAATGTTTTCACTGTTGCATGGTAGTAAATTCGGTACCCAATCTAAACGCAAATATTTCGTTTTTACCATTGGTGTTTTGAAAATTTTTATAGGAAGCTGTAACAATGTTCTCAAAGGAAAATTATACATTTAGGGATGAGAAATAATACATTCAGTGATAATACATGCCTAGTGATTTTCTGTTGTTTCTTTCTGTTAAATATAATGATTCTCAATCTCTTTTGAAAAGCCATGACATATCCACTAATGATAGCATTACGTAAAAACCGTCAATTCTGTTGCATCGAATTTGAAAATCCCTCATAGCAAGACAAAATTAAGGAAAATAATTATTTGAGTTTATACCTACATTTTTAATATTCGAGTTTTGTTACTTACATTTCGTTAATTCTACTTCCAACTACATTTTTGCAGATATCTAACTAACTAACATATAACGGTTTATACTGAATTTTTATTGAGGTAAGTTTAATCTTATCTTTATGGAATTTAGCATAACCCGTAAATTAAATAGTAATTTGTGAATCCCATTAAGTCAATTAATTAATCAAATAAATTCAATTAAATAACTGAAACATAAAACCTTTAAAAGTTGTTAAAAATACACTCGAAACTAAAAATTTAAAAATTATAATAACCAATTCAATAAAATACAGAAAAAAAATGAAAAAAAATGTTATTGAAGTTAATATTCCGTATTGAAAAAAGCATAAAATTTGAAAAAATGCATCAATGAAATTAGCACCAATAATGTATACAAATACTTTATTTTTTATGTTGCATATTTTAGGGTATTATTATTTTGATATCTTAGAACAAGCGATCTAAAAAAGGAAATTAAGAAAAATAAGAAAATATTAAGAATGACTATTATTACATACAAAATTTGAAGAAAAATTATTATTTAAGTTTTAACAATCATAGAAATCTAATTTCACCATATAATTGATTGTATGTATGTTTAAATTTCTTTCTAATTTTAAACTCTTTTTCGGATATTTTATTAACGCAGTTGATGACATTGTAGTATAGATTTCTAATTTTAATGAATTCTGGCATTCAAAACTTAATTAATCCATTATAAAGATTCTTTTAATATTTATATTATTAAAGTTATTTGCATATTTTAGAATATGAGAACTACAATTATTTCCAAAACACACTAAAAAGAAAGAAGCAATACATTTTTAAATAATACAAGTTTTCCAGTCTGGCAATAAATTGTTTTTATAAAAAATTGACAAGGAATTAACTTTATATTTTTGGATCAAGTTTTATCTTTCTTCCGTTTTTTTTTTCTAAGCAGAAATATGATTCAAAATTTGGAATTAGGAAAACGTAAGCAACAATCAAACCTAAAATGAATTTACTTTAAGAATAATGTTTCTTCAGAAACTTTATATATTATTAGATTCGTCAACTAAACGTATAAATTTTTCTTTGATTGCTTTATCTCTTTCAAATTCATTATACTATAGAATTGTTGAGCAAAAATTTTTATAGTATTACATAGAAGAATTAAAGAAGACGAGGAATTAAATATTTCTCCTAATACAGTATAACAATATGAATTCTCTAATGTAATATTATTAATTTAATTATCATCATAAGGTACCATATAAGTTGTAAAACTTTGATTCAGCATTTCTTCTGATAACTAATTTACATAATAATTATTGGTTTTTTTTTGCCAACAAGATTTGCTAACATTTTTGGAAAGATTTCAATGAAAAATTTGTTTATCTTTTAATTTTCCTCAATGAAAAGTACAAGTAATTTACCATTTACTATTGATTTAGATTAATCTGTGTGTTAATATTACCCATTCATATTAAACCTGTTTAAAAAATTAATCTATTCGAAAAAAATATTGAACTCTAAAGAAAATTTGAGGAGCTCCTATAAAAGTTGTTTATTGCTGTGTGAGAACAGGTTAATGTCCACATATAAG
This sequence comes from Latrodectus hesperus, assembly GCA_037975125.1. NCBI lineage: Eukaryota > Metazoa > Arthropoda > Arachnida > Araneae > Theridiidae > Latrodectus > Latrodectus hesperus. The sequence continues at coordinate 85,708,488 of CM075851.1, forward strand.
CAAAGATTAATGATTATTTGATAATAAATGTTCTCTCAGTGGAAACAAAACTTAATGAGCCCATGAAACAAAGTTCATCACATTTTACCCTAAGAGCCCATTTTAGCTTCTAATTAAGATGACGCATAATTACCAATCCTTTTATCGGTCACTTTGGGATTATTTAATGTGTAAAAGAGACGAAAATTTTGTGGAATAAATAGACCATTAAATTTTTACGTAAATAAGCTTTGGTTTAAAAATACTAACTTAGACTGAAAACTTATTTTTTTCAAAACCATGTGATTCCAATAAGCATACTAGCTGTAAAAATAGTTTTAGATTAATTTTTAATTTCGTTAATATTTACAGAGTGAGCTTTAAAATTTATCAGTGATACAAATTATAAGACTCAAAAGAAATGAAATTAAAGAAATATATTAGCTTGGAAAACTCATTTATCTAATGCCATATATTTGAGAAATTAGTTTAGGTATTTTACGTAACATATAATATGCTATTTATACCAAATTACAAAGAAAATATTTTGCATAGTGCTTGTGAGTAAGATGGTCCTAAGTTTATTTAAAATGTAATATTTTCAGTAAAAATTTAAAGAATTTTGTTCTTTGGTTCATATTATATTTATTATATATATTTTTTGATATTTCAATAAATGAAACGACACACATATTCATAGATAAAAGTTTATAAGCGATTTGTTAAACTATACTTAATGAATTAGGATATGCAAAAACTAATATTGAAAATCGGAAATATATAAATTTTTTTAAAATTTAATTACTAAAATAAACTATAGTGTGTAAATGTTTTAACAGTGACACAAAATTCCTTTATCTCAGCTGTTTCTTTTATTTAAAAATGATTTTTCTCTGTATGGAATTATTTCAAAATAGATCAACTATAGCAGTGCAGAAATGCATGCACATATATATGGTATGTATTAGGTTACAAGCATGTGTCACGTTGAAACAATCATGTTGTTACCTATATCAGAAGTTTCGTAGGAGAGTCGTTCTCTAAAGAGTAGTGTAAATCAAGCATGAAAAGAAAAAAAACTCAGATTTAGTTCTTATATCGTAAATTTATTTCTAAGGTATAAATCTTTAAATGGAGTCAGTAGCTCCATCAGAAATCAGTAGTTGAAAATATATAATACTATCGCAATTTGAAATATTTGTATTCCATGTTCATAAATGCATAATTACCTCTTCTTGTATGAGGCATATTTTGTTTACTTGAATATTTTCAATAACAATGCATTATTCTCAGTTATACAATGGCCTACGATAGTTATACGAGTTTTCGAAGTTCCACTTACAAAAATGACACTTATATTAAATGTATAGTTTACATAAATTATAAAAAGAACTTATGTGAATTTATGTAAATACGTGCTAGCTAACACAATTTTTGACTGAAAATAATTAGTATATATGAGTCAGTGAAAAAATATGCAATTTAGAGTTGTTCTTTTAATAAAATCTTTATTAAAAATATATTTTTTAATTATTCATAATTAAAACATTTTTGCAAGTTCAAATACATATATCACCCTAAACACCGAAAACTAATTTTAAGTCACAAAATGATGCGTTAAAATGTTTATGTTATTAATTTAGCTTTCAATAAGTACCCTAATTTTGAGCTAAGATGATTTCATTTTCCTACAGCAAAAACTATAAAAAACAACAATTAATCATACATTTCTTAATATTCGATTATTTAATAAATAACATATCAATTTGTTTGTTAAATTATTATACAAGTTTGTAATAAAATTGATAACACTCATAGCTATTTGCAGTTTTTAACCATATAAATTTCTTTTGATGAGAGATAAAAATTATTAAATGTATGTATTTTTTGCTTACTCTACATAAATATTTTTTTTATTATTCAACCCATCTCTGTTCAAAATTTTTTACACAGTATTAAGAGAAAACAAAAATTAATATTTTTACTGAAGGTTCAGATTTGTGGAAAGAAATTATTTTAATAAACATATTGCAATGTTCATTTAACTCAGTGTAATTTTAATATAAATGTAAATTCTTAACTTACAATTATAAAAGAATAAAAAATACTTTTTCACCAAATTATGCTAAAATAATTTAAAAAATATTCGGCCAGACTTTTTTTATATAATTAAATTTACACACATAATTTAAATGATAAAGTACAAATAAGAAAAACAACTGTGAAATTGAATCTCCTTTGTGAAACTTTCCATATTATCTGGAACATTACCGAGGAACAAATAACCCTTTGTGTCAAAAAAATTACTTCTACCAAAGTCAGATTACAGTCAAAACCCATTTTACCTAGTACAATTGAATGTAATTCGATTTTGTGTAAGCAAAAATAATTTCAATTGAACACAGTTAGAAATAGTCGAAGTTGAATTCTTTTGTAGTTTAACAATCGTGATAAATTCAACCTAAAGTTATATATTTAATGCTCATAGTAAGTTTAAATTAAATTAGATATACGGAAATTGCATATTTGTTCTTTTAGAGCTAATCTTTTTACTACATTCATTCTTTTAAATTTTATTTTCTTCACGCGTTTAGCATATTTCCCTTAAAAAAATAAAAAATAGCATATTACCCTTAAAAAAGAATTGTGATATAACTAAAACGGATTCTTTAATATTTTCTATTTATAATGTATTTATAAAACATTCAAAATACATTATTTTAAAAGAAATTTTATTTATATTTACTGGGAAAAATTCTAAATCTAATGGAAAGAATGACAAATATTCTTCCAATTAAATCATTTAGTTTTCCTTATAACACATTTCAAATATATGTTTGCATGTAAAATAAAGCATATTTACATGCATTATTGTGTATAGTCAATGTATTTTTCTATGAAACATATCATTTCTGTTTGCATTTCTTCCTTCTGCAAAAGATTTAATTGTTATGTTCACATAAAAATAATTTATACAATTCTTTTTAAAGTATATTTATTTGTTATAGTAGTCTATGCATTTCTCAATGACTGAGTTTCATTAAACATATTGTTAAGTCATGAAAGAAATACATTAAGCAATTATTATGAGAGTGTATACGTGTCAAAATTTAAAATTAAACATATAAAAATAAAACTGCATATTACATACGGACCTTTCTTTTAATTAAAATTTTTTCATTGATAGTTTTCTCTTATATTTAATTAAATGAGAAAGTTTATATTATTTATTCGCTTTCACATATTTTTATAGGAAATTAAATACATATTAATTTCCTATTTTTATCATTTTGTTACTTTATTACATTTAGTTATAGGCAACAATCTAGCTGAATACTGATTGATCATCAAGTATTAGGATATTTCATTAAAAATGGAATCTCATTTATGTGCCAACAAAAATATAAATCAAATAAAATTATTAATTTGTCTCTTGAAAAAAAATTGCTACGTTTTTTAATTTGTTTTTAAAAAAAATTAAATATTAAAAAAACGCACTGTTATTCTTTTAATTACAGATGTGTCCTATTTGCATAAATATCTTACGAAATGTAAGCAGTTACTGCTTTTCATCCCGTTAACTAGTGTTTCTTTAGCATTAAAATGCAAAAATTAATTTTTCTAAAATAAATTTTAGAAAAATTTAAATATTAATGTAACATAATTTAACATATAATTAATATTTTAATAATATAAACTTTATTAATATATATATATATATATATATATATATATATATATATATATATATATATATATATATATATATATATATATATATATATATATATATATATATATATATATATATATATATATATATATATATATATATATAATAATAATATTATATACGTGATATTAATAATTATATATTGATATAATTATTAATATATACGTAACATAATTTAAATATTAATGAAGTTGATGTACAAATGCAACATGAAATAATATTTCAATTCCCCTTAATAATTACATTTTACAGCTTGAAAGAAATTAGGAATGTTAGACTAAAAGTACTATGCAATAGTCTAAAATTATGTTCGCTTAAAAATAATATAGTTAATTAGTTAAAACCATATACTTGTCAGAAATAGTATTCACCATAAGGACTACAAAATTAAAAAAAAAAACAATCCCGTGTAATTTAAATAAATAATGCAAATTTCCATGATTTAAAATAAATGTAATTGAAAATTGATAAATTAGTTAATTGTTTTCAATTAATGTAACGTATTACAGATTAAGTTCTTTTTTGACATTTTAAATTCATCCCATGTTAATAATTTGAAATGCAATCCTCAAAATAATCTTTATTTCATATCAGTTACATTTGATTTAATAATGTAAAAATAAAAGGAGTACTCAATTAAACTAAATAAATAATATCATAAATTAATGAATTGAAAAATGCTTTTGAATATTATTATTATCTATGTATTGTTGTTTCTCATGAAATTCACTTCTTAAGTATTTTAATTTATCTCTTTAAGTACTTCGAGTTTCTATACATGTATAGTAATATTAATTAAAAATTATTAACTTTTAAAGTTTGCATATTAACATTTTTGAAAATTAAAATATAGTTTTAAGTATCTGTTAAGATATTTATATTTAACTGGCTATGAATATGCATAACTTTTTTTTATCACCAATGAAAGACGATACAATTTCCAGCCAAACTTAAAATGGACAACCAGAACTTTACATACGAGAAACATAGCAAATATCTGGGATATATTTTAGATCTCGAATAGACAGGCAACAAGCATATCGAATATATTGTCGCAAAAGCCAGAAATTGGCTAAAACATTTTAAAAACATAGCTCTCAAAGACGGGAGAGCTGATGCTCTGAGTCTTAGAAACACTTATATGCCATTCATTAGGCCCATTCTGGATATGACTTTCCTGCTTATAGATGTGCCTCAGTTACCAATTCTGCTAAAACGGAGATGGTTTAACTTAGTACAATTATAATCAATACTGGACTAAGTCATAGCTATCTTAGAGAAATTGTTTTCCATGCAGCTAATTTACAACCACTTCAAATTAGAAGAAAGGTGAATCTTAGTGTACCAAGTATTTCAATAAATTTTAAAGTTACGGTCAACATAATAGAACCTCTTCATATTCACACAATTAGAATAACAATCAAATATTAGAGAAAACAGTCCTTTCAGCCAGGCTGAAATTCTAAATCTGATTTATAATCAAGTTGAGCCCCTCATTGTTTGTAGTCTTGCCTGAATCTCTCAGAGGAACTACCTAGAGTTCATTTCCACTTCAATTTTACTGCCTTAATCATCAAGAAGGAATTAATTCCTGCTCATTTCAGGTAGTTGGTCTTGGAGGTCATTAACAAGTTCCCCGACAATGTCATTAAAATGTATATAGACGGGAATAAACTTGATGACTCCGCTAGTAGTGGCATTTTTATTGAAAACCCGGGTGAAAAACAGTCAATCAGCCTTCCTGATTCATCATCGCTCTTCAAAAGTGAATTAATATCTAACAAGGTCTTGAAGCTATACTTAGTGCAACTGATTTTGGAGACATATGGATCCTCTCGGGCAATAGAAGCGTTTTTCAGCATCTTCACAACTGGATTGAAATTGATGATCAAACAAGTACATCTAGCCTTTTCAGACTTAAGCTCATTTCAGAGTTCCATGACGTATATTTTCAATGAGTTCCTTTTCCTGTAGACATATACAGCTATGAGTAAGCGGGCTGTTGTCATGATAAGCCTTTCTCTTCAATACTCATTTTTTTAGAATACCAGTCTGTTGATAATTCTGATTTTGGAGAGGTAGATGATTCCTCCCTGCCATCACTATTACCCGAGTAAAGTGCCCGCCTCTTTATACGATGTCAGTTGTGACAGAGCTTCTTATATCGCTATTTCCAGATTAGCAACCAGCCACATAAAGGGTCTCCCATAGCTCAAAGACAAATAAATCTTTGAGGTCTGCTCTAAATGTAAACATCAGTAGGCTTCTCCTCAACACATCCTGGTTTATTTGGACTCACCAGAGAAGACATTTACTCATCTCCATTCTAGTCCTCAATTTACTCAGGGTCAATGATCTGATAAATCTTGTATATCTTCATTATTAGTTTCATTATGCATAAAAATTTAATATTTAAAAATACAAAATTTTTAGACTCTTTGAAGTTAATCCAATGGCTTTGTAATCATAATAAATTTCTCTGAATTCTGCTTCAAATTTTAACAATTTTATAATATTATTGAAATGATGAATAAAATGGTAAAATGTTACCATAATAAATAAAATGGTTACCATAATATAAATGATTAAATGATTCATAAGTATATTAATTTATTTCCACCATTATTTATTATATCTGGAAATAAACTCTATTACTATGTCATTAAATAAATCAGATGAGTTTCGTTTCATGATATTATTGTTAAATATATGATAAAATTTCCTTCATTGTATGCCAAAAATATTATTTAAGCAATCATTAAAATATTTGTTTTATAAAATGAAAGCAAATTTTCTTAAAAATGTGTAAAGTTATTCCTTTTAACTGAGTAGAATCTACGAATAAAATCACAGAATTTTTTCCTCGAATAAAAAATTGATTTTATGTTCATAAATTTTTAAATGTTTATTTATAGTTCGTGAAAAGTATATTAATCAGAGTAATTCTTTAATAAAGATGCTATGTTAGTACTGCTTTTCGGAACTAGTAATTGATGCATTGATATACTTAACATATTTTGAGGTGGCAAGAATATGTTTGTGTTATTTTTCTTATTTTATTAGAATTATATAGTAATTTAACAAAAAACTCACAAAATAATTTTATAAATGATTTTAAATATTAAATTTATTGAGTTTAAAGCATTTAATAAAAAAGAATAATCTTAAATTTTCTTATCATTTTTATCCCATTAATATTAAAATTTTCAAGTTTTTGAAATTTGTTTGTGTTAATTTGACAATATTTTTCTTAAAATTAATTTATCATAAAATCAATTCGTCACTTTTTTTCCACAAGAAATAAAAAATATTTACCACGATATAACTCACATGTATTTTATAATTCTTGTAATTTGTTTCACTAACATGTGGATTTTTCCTTCCTGCAAATTACGTTTCTCAGTTGTTATTTTAAAACCTTCCGCTTAATAATTAGGAATGCATCAAATATATACTTATAAGAGCTGTTTATCTTTTAAAAATATAGGTTTTTTCTAAAAATTTAATCGAAGAGAATAAATTACATATTTTATAGCTTTTAGTAACAAATATTAAAATTCTTCGTTTTTATATCTGTGGAAAAGGTAAATGTTTAAAAGTTTGTTTTCTTAAAATATAAACCTAAGAATTTATAAAAAGTTCAGAATATTTATGGAAAATTACAGATTATTGTAAATTAAATAGGTAAAGTATGCAAAACAATCTTTTTTCATAAATATAATTAGTCAAAACTTGTTCAATAATTCTCAATTAAAATTAAAAATGTCACATTTTTCACAGTAATGAATTCTAAGAAAAATTGTTTAATAAATTAGTGAATACTTATTTAATATTTTAATAAGTTAAACAAGTTTTTAATATCATATATATTATTTTGAAAAATTGATTAATATGTAGACTTAGAATCACTAATTGATGAAGTACGTAAATTATTTTACTAAAAGCGTAAAATAAATTTATTATATATCCCTTAATAGTAAATTGTTTAATAGAATAAGTTAATGATATACATTAAATCCTGCACATCGAATACTTATATGTATTTCGGTAGCCAATAATTTATAACAAAATTTTAATTTGAAGTATAGAAATATAAAAAATATATTTATTATGCAAATTCAACAGTTTAAATTAGGGCAATAGACATTTTTTTTATAATTCGTGATTCGAAAACAACAATAGAAGGTAATGATATTATTGTTTACACACACACAATAAATTTCATAATTTAATTGTAGCGAATTCATATTACTTGCAAGTAAATATTTATTAACTTAGAAAATTAGTTTTATGATACGCGAGTGACTGATGTCACTTCAGGTAACCTAATATAGCGAGGAAAAAAGTAATTTAAATTAAATTAAAACTTATAAAGTAAAAAAAAAAAAACTTAATAACTTATTTTATCAGCATTAAGAATCCCTGCCAAGGAAATAAAGCAAATTCGTTAATTCTTATTTTTAATGAAAGTAGTAATTGAACAAAGATAACAATTGCGATAAAATGTAACAATTATTTGCATATATATTTCAGTGCCTTAATAAATTAATAGTATTAACAAATAATAATTTATTTATTTTAAAGAAAACAATAGACGTAATTTAATAAATTCACAATGTTTATTTAGATGTAAAAAACAAAATCAAGGGAATATATCTACACGATTTATTGTTGAATAAACAATTATATTAAGAATCAGGAAAAGGATAAAAAATATATATTAAATTTAATTACATATAAGAGATGTTCTAAATGACTCTTTACTCTCAAGAATATCAAGTTAATAACAAAAATTTTTCTATTGTTCTATTGATGGATACATTTTTAACTCAAGAAACAATTCATTTCTATGAAATTATTCAATAGATCACAAAATAATGAACTTTTTATAGTTCTTGTACTTTTAAGAAAATGCAAACACAATTTTTTGTATATAATCTTTTCTTATACACATCTTTTATACCTAATCTTTTGATTTTCATATTTTTACTTAAGAACTTACATTTCTTTGTTTAGGAGCAGTTGACTGCCGTATTCATGTAGTAATAAAAATATTCCTAAAAATCCCTAACAACTAACTATTCAGACAGCTTTGAAATAATTAATTTTACCCAACTCCTCCATTTTGATCAGAAATTGGGAACTTTTGGAAATTGATCTTGAGAATATATTACAAATATTATGTTCCAATTACTTAGAAATGGTAAATGCGAAAGAAAAAAATTTTTTTATGAAATGAACTTCTAATTTATTTAAACATTCTTACTCTACTTAATTTGTTGAATCTCTAGATACATTTTGCAACTTTTTCATAAAAGATTCTTTATAAAAGCCTAAGAACAAACTTCATTTATTTATCATGAAGGAGACGTTTTCAGATAGTCAGACATATTGTGCTTTGAAAGAAAGAAAAGTCTAACTAGTAAGCTCTTATTCTGATAGTCAAACATGTTGAAAACAAGGAAGCTCAACATTTATTTCACGTTGCTCAATAGTTACTGTTACCATATTAAAATACAATTTCAGAGTAACTAACTTTATCCTATTACTTGGTTTCCGTTAATCTTCTTTGAAGTTGCTCAGAATTAATTTAAATAATTGCTCACACCTATATTTAAGACATTATTGCAAAATAAATTTTGAATTTTATTAGCATTTAATTTTTGGTAATTTATCTTTGAACCCAGTTAATCTTAAAAGAATAATTTTGCTCACAAATCATTTTGTTAAAACAGTTTTCATATGTAGTGTAGAAGTTTTTCTTACTTCATAAATTTTATTGATTCCCTGTTTAGATGTTTGAATAATCTGTCTTGCTTGAGGTTTTATATAATAATTCAGATGAATAATATCTACTATATTTTTTTCTCCTTATAATCTACTCGGATAATAATATGCAATATGTCATATTCTAATTTTCTTTTTATGTAATTTTCAATATAAAAGATTTATTTAAATTGCTTTAAGTATTACAACATTCTTATTACAGTAAATAATATTTTGATAGACTAAAACTTGAATTTAATTAAAATATATGAGTGCATATTTTCAGATAAAACTTTCCCACGGTACTTTATAGAACTCAAAGATTGAGAAAAGTGTGTTTCTTTTTTCATTCGCTTACTCAAATGAATATTTGACAAACGAAAAATATTTGACATAAATTATAAATTTTCAATAAATCTTCTTTTCTAAGTATAATCTACATGTAAGAGATTTGCTGGTAATTAATCAAATTCGAAAACGTTCGATAGACTCATTTTTCTTGTATAAAATTAAAAATTCCTGATAGAGTTTTGATAAAATGTATTTTTATTTTATCATTGTTTTATATAGTTCTCTCTCCAAATTAAAATCCATTTGTATCAAATATTTGAAATATGCACATGCATCATTGATATTTCTTCTAAAATACTGCAGTATTTTTCTACCAATAGCCTTAATCTTTAAGAATATGCATTATATATATTTTCGGTACCAATGAGATTATTATTTAGGGCCTATAAATATTTTAATAAACATTTTCCTTCCTAAAACAAAGAATGCATTTTGTATTTCCTTTGTTCTGTGTTCATTGCTTCAAAATTTAATTTATTTGAGAAATATAGGAAACAACTTAGAGTTTGCAATTTAATTCTACTTTGTAAATTTTATTAATTTTTTTATGTAAACTATATCAATTTTAATTTATCGATCTAAAATTTGATATTTATTAATGTTAAGTAGCTTTAACTATTTTACCTTTTCACTTTTGATAGTTTCTCTTATGCATTTTATTTTTAATAATATATGGCCTTAAATATTTTTATGTATGAAAATTAACTTGAATGTCTAGAAGATCTGTGAATAAATTACAGTTTCTTGCATAAAATTATTGGCAGAATGCAAATACGTATCATTTATAGTTGTTTAGAAGCTATTGTAGTTAAAACTCTTTTTCAATATTTTCTGTATTTTGTATTTTTTAAGAAAAACCAATAATTTTAAGCTATTAAAATATTTATGCCATAGGACATAAATTATTTTCCTTACTTGTCAATAATTTTTTTAATCTTTGAAAAATTTAATAACTGATTTTCTCAGTTTTTGTATTCTGAATCTAAGCAATTAAATTTTAAGCATTTTATACGTAAAATATATTTGGACTTAGTTTCACATAATTTGAGTAGAATATTTTAATAAATTATTTTAACATGATATAAATTTATGATTCATATTTAATAACAATTTTGGTTTCATTAAGGTGCAAGCCGATTTCTTATTATAAAGTAGGCATTTAAAAAGGAAAATGTTCAAATAATAATGTTTACTTTTTTATAATTAATAATAAAATTTTTTATCGCTGCTTTCTAATTAATTTCGTAAAATATAAAATACACTTAATTATATTCTTTTGTTCTTAAAAATTCAAATTTTAATAATTAAAAATAGAGACATGTAATTTATTAAAACTAATACCATTTTAAATAAATATGTTTAAGTAATAATACAATCTCATATAAAAATTTGAAAATCAATTAAATATTTAAACATTTTAAAAGTAACTGGCATTTTTAAAGAAATTTTTCTATTATTATATGAAATTCTATCTGAGAAAATCCATTATTTGTAGCATGAATTAAAAAAAAATTGCAAGATATTTATCTGTTACAAATTTAAATTTTCCTTTATCTGACTACAGTCGAAATAGTCTCGAAAAAAGAAATATGACATCGAATGACACAATGAGATAATGTATTTTAGTAATATAAACAAAACTTCAAAAATTGAAAACCAAAGATAACAAATGGAAATTGCTTCATCAATCAAAAGAACTCAAAAGTCATACAGTATTTAAAGGAAGAATATTTTAAAGGAAAACTATCTCATCCAGCCAAAGTAATAAATAATAAACAATTCTTTCTGCGTAAATCCATTATAAAATAAAGTTTGTGAATAATTGCTTGCTTTCATGTTTAGAATAGGAACAAGAAATTTGTTATCATTGACAGCTGGTATTCAAGATAAAGTGCATGGTTATTGATGGCTACCTTTCTCTCTCGAAATCTGATTTATTCTTGCCATTAGAGTTAGCAGTTTTCTTTGTTTTACATTTTTGAATCTCCAAAAATTTTTTTTTAAAAACTGACCTTTTATTCAATAGAAATTTATTTCTTTAGAAGCGTCCTTGGTGTGATATCATCATTATTATTTATCTGTATTAGTGATGCTAAAAATTTTGCCTTAAAATTACGCATAAGATAATTTTAGTCCATGGAAAATCTTCTAAACTTTAAGGAATACATTTGCACATAATTTTACATTTTGAAGAAATTACGGTGATAAATGTAATTAATATAATTCTTAAAAAATCATTAGCATTTTATAGTTAAGGTTCTAATTACTTGAAAATCAAATAATCTGCTATTTATATTTATATACTTATATATAAGATAAGTTAATAGCTGTTCCATATCTTTTGGTTTTCAATAATATTCGAATGATAGTGTTTTTTTATTTTAATAAAGCGAAAGTTTTTCTGTTAAACATTATATGAGAATTTACTTCTGTGACATATCTATGATATATTTTTAAGAGGTATTAACAATAAATTATATTCTACATTGTGGATAATAATAAAATATTTTGATCACTGTACTATTTATAATAATTTTAATAAAATAAAAGTATTATATTATTAATCAATTGTGTAATATTATCATTTATACAAAGTGCAAATTTGGCTCATATATTACAAATTTTTCCACATTATTACCACAAAATCTACATTCAGCAATGATTTTAAATTATGCAAATCTTGCTTGTAATTTTAGTATTGAATTTAAATAAATGTACCATAAGCCGAAAAACACCAATTTGGTTACATATATTGTCCTATGAAGATTACTTCTTAGGTCCATTACTTGTGAAAATATTAGAATATTTTTTCAAAAAGTAGCTCAAAATAGTTTCTTTGAGAAAATGCCTTTTAAATTTTAAATTTTATTTTTCAAATTACTCAGTGCATTATCTGATAATTTTAATTATACAATATTTCTTCTTCTTTATTAGTAGTTCATCATTTGTTGTAATTTTTTTTTTGAAAAAAGAATATTTTATTTTAGTCAATGATTTTCTCAATCACTAGTTGGATTGCGCTGAAAATTATCATTTTTTATAGAATCCACATTTTTACTGAGAAAGTGCTCTTCTATTTCATTTATAATGTTTTAATATTTAAAATGCTTGACAACTTTTCTTCATTATTTTTGCTAAAAAATAAAATGTTGAAGATGTTTATGCTTCTAAAAATAAACACTGAACATCGGAAAGGAAAAGGAGACATAAATTATATAGCATTATATTGAGAGGAAATAAGTGATTTAAAAGTGAGTTGTCTGGTATAAAAATATTGGTGGTTGATGTATAATAAATACACACACACATTTTAGCTAGATTATCCAAATATTCAAAATCAATATTTAATAAGTTTCTGTCGTCCCGATATTGGAATAATCTAGTTAAAATGTGTATTTATAATAATTTAACGGTAAAAAATATGCTTATTCAAAATTTTGGTATTTCACAGGGATCCTACTTTTTTAGCAAATTCATTTTTACATTACATTGAAAAAAGCTTTATTTATCAATATCCTTTTGTTTTTAGGTACATTGGTGATTTCATTATGATTCATCAATTTAAATTCTGAAGATATTTTTAAAACTATTTTCTCTGAAGAACTTCCTCTAATTAAAACTAATTTATTTGATATTAAAACAGAATTTTTGGATTTATTTATCATCATTAATAACTTTACTTTATATATTGATATCTTGGACAAAACAAATCAATTTAATTTTAATGTTAATAAGTTATTATCTTGAATTCAAATATTTCTTTAAAATTATATAGAAACGTTGTATTTAATGAATGTAATCGCATTTATAATATATGTAACAATTATGAATCAACTAAAAATCAAATCAAAAGACTTATAACTCACTTAAAAAATAATACTATGTTTATTTTTTAATCCAAATCGCTTGTTCCAATCCAAATTAAACCCAAATTAAAAAAATCCAAATTATTTTATTTTAAAATATGTAGGAAGTAGGGAATCGCTTGTAAGATTGAAGTAATGCGTAGTTTACATAACTACAGAAGGGCCACCCAAGCATTGAAGTTCTTACAAAAATCCTGAAAACACCTACATTCACTCACCTTCTTTTATTCTATCATTTTAAACATAATTAGCGTTCAATTCCTTTTAACACATTTTAATTTCAAATTTACTGAATGTTTCTAAATGACTTTAAATTTTTGAATTTAATTATTCTTGGCAACTATCTTTATTCAAAATTTAAATTTACCTTTAGCAAAACTCCCTTTATATTCTGTATTATAAATTCAATTTGATTTGCTGGTTTTAGTATTATGTACCTTTTTTCTACTGTGGGTATGTTTCATTTACTGTGAGTATGTTTCCTTTTCTGTATATTTATTATATATTTACTTTAATTTTTTTAACTAAGTGTACCTATGATTTTTCTTTTAATACGAACACTCTTCGAGGGAATTGCTCGAAGATTTTTAGACATTTGTCCTTCGTGCATGTTAGAAAAGAGTGTTTATTTTGCAAAGCTGATGAAGGCGTGGTCCCTCAATTTTCTTCTTATCATTTGCATCGTATATTATTGTAATTTTCCAATTTTGTACTTCTGGTTTCAATATTTTTCAAGTTTTATCTTCTTTATACTGGCAAATCTTTCTTTAGCTGCTTTTTCGCTGGCCAGACTTCCTGTAATGTCTTGTGGTCCATACATTATTTTATTGTTTTTTTCACTACTGTATTGTATTCCTTACTTTAAAATATTTATTGTCTTATATATATATATATATATATATATATATATATATATATATATATATATATATATATATATATATATATATATATATATATATATATATATATATATATATATATATATATACATATATATATATATATATATATATATATATATATATATATATATACATATATATATATATATATATATACAGGGTGTCCAGAAAAGGACTCTCTTATTTCAAAATTAAATATCTCGTAAACGAAGATCGATAGAAGAATGCAGTAAACGGTATGTTTATAGTAAAAACTGTAAGAATATAATACATCAATTTGAAATAATAGTTACAAAAGTTGCAAACAGATGGCGCTGTAATCGCCATACGTAATGTTTAGTGTAAATAGTGATCCGAAGTCCAACTATTGAAGCGTGAAAGGAGGTTAGCGTTGAAAACATTGTGATGTGATTTTTTGCAAAGAATGTTTTCAAACGATTATTTCATTTATGTATGCTGATTTGAGCTGTACATTGTACAGCGCCATCCACCAAAATAATAGCAGCTTTTGTAACTATTATTTCAAATTGCTGTATAGAATTCTTACAGCTTTCACAATAAACATACCTTTTACTGCATTCCTCTATCTATCTTTGTTTTCGAGATATTTAATTTTGAAATCAGGGAGTCCTTTTCTGGACACCCTGTAGATAGATAGATAGATAGAATTGAGCTGAAACAATCCACTAGCAGTAACATATCTTATTGAAATATACTTTATATTTAAAGGATATTTTTATCAGGAAAATGATGAATAAAAGAATTTGAAAGATTTGTTCATAGAACATCAGCTCATAAATACTTACTAGAAACTTCATATGAATAAAATATGTTGAAACATTCCATAGAATGTAACCAGAAAGAAGTAAATTTTCCTGAATAAAATAGCTTACAAAATTTCTGTGATCTTAAACGAAATCACATTTCTTCAAATATTGAAATATCTCTCATTTAGTTTCTTATTGTTTACATAGCTTAAACACAGTAAATAATATTTTCAGCAACTTCTATTAGAATCATGGAATTTTATGTATAATGAAGATACATCATTTATATTTAAAGAGAGATGTATCCTTATTAATTTCAAAATCGTTGACAATTTAAGAAAAACTCATTAAGGGTTTTTTTTTAAATTTTTGATGAGTAATGTATTATTTAATGAGCAAAATAATTTCATTAAGTACTTAAATGCATCATGTATCCGTTGAACAACATTTTGTTGAAAAACATTAAAATATATCCGGTAATTGTGATTTCTATAAGTTAATGTAAAATACAATCATATTTAAATATATATTATGTCGAATACCTTATCAAAATATTTAATTTTGTTTAATATATGAGAAAAATATCCTCCATAAGACTATATTATTTCATATTTTAAAATATTACCTCCCTCTTATGTACAAACTTATAAATACATTTAAGCTTCACTATCATTTAATTATATATAGATAATTAAAAATATATTTCAATGATGTTAATTTTTTAATTAAAAAGAGTTCCGCTGTCTTGAAATAACACATACATTTATATTATAAACAGACTTACTTTTCACTTAAACTTAAGGCCATAACCTGGATTTATGACTTTTTGAGGAACAGACATATCAAGGTAAACTATAACAACAGTGTTTCAAAGAACATTGCCCATCAGGGATTTTTACTAAGACCTACTCTGTTTACTTTATTTTGGCTGGCCTTTAAGGTATAATTTCTAGAAAATGCGATATGTGTTTGTTAGCGGATGATATTGCGCAGTGGATCGCTGGCCCTGTTATTAAGACACTGGAGTCTAACATTAATTCTACACTTGCTGATGTTAAAAAACTTGCAGATAAACATAAGTTATGCTTTAACACCTGCAAATCTACTGATTACTTCTTTACAACTAATCGGAGGATTTTCAATTTCCAATCAAGAATCTGTATGAATGTCCAGCTACTAAAAGTTGAAAAACACCCCATATACTCGGCTTTGTGTTATAAAGCGAATTCACCTGCTGTAAGCCCATTGATCATGTAATATTAAAGAGCAAAAAGCTTAAAATATATCTCTGGAAAAGATTCGAGTGCAGACGCCACAACTCTTAGAACTATTTTACATGACTCTAATAAAACCTATTCTGGAATACGTTATTGCAGTATGCTGCGTGCTTCAAAATCCATTTTAAAAAGACTTAAATGCGATTCAGCTTAGTGCAGCCCGCATTTTAACAAGACATTGAAATAGTTTCCCTAAGGAAATTGCTCTTTTGGAGGCTAATTTACATATTCTAGAACTAAAGAGTAATTCAGGCTTGAAGACGTATTTTTAAAACTAGCTAGTTTTGATACCCAAATCCAATTTCTGACTATCTGCTGCATTGGAAAAATAACCAAAGACTCCATTGAAGCCGTCCTTTTAACTTGGCAAGCTCGAAAAATATTATCCATAAAAATGTCATGAAACACATTTTCATACAGTACCTCTCTCTCGCTTTGTTTAAATAATGTCTTCTTGCACAAAAACCTTTTCTCCAGGTGAGCAAAAAGACAGACATTCCAGGTCATTTGTGATAATTGTCTCTCGAAATAACAAACGAAATTCCTTAGGATTGCATTGTGATCTGTACAGACGGAAGCAAAGATTAAATTGGCCACTCAAGAAGTGGAATATATATTTTATCCAAGGAAGTGAAGAAAAAATTAGGTTGAGAAATCCACATTATTGCTCAGTTTTTAGAAGTGAACTGATTGCCATAAATAAGGGCTTTGAATACATTTTCTCGTAACCTGGTTCGACTCCTCTCTGGATCCTGGTAGACAGCTTAAGTTCTGTTTAGTATCTCTTCTACAGGCAAAGAGTGCGAGATAGTACTAGTATCACAGTTATTAACAAGCTCAAGCATCTCTCATTCTTCCAAGATGTTCACTTTCAGTGGATACCATAAATAAGGGCTCATTAAGACATCTTATTGGCTAAACAGGGTTCTTGAGAACATTTAAATGCCCCTGATTCTGTAACCTATTTTGAACTTTCTTCAAGGGCTGTAAGATCTGACAGTGTCTCCTGGAACATTCCTCCAGGGCACCGTTGGTATCAAGGAATGACATCTGAAGGGGTTTTGTTCCTCCAGTGTAGCAAAAGCGACCATGCAGCCACTACATGATTTAAAAGTGTATATTTAAGATCTCAGTGTTACGGTAACAGGAATAACCTATCTGCGTAACGTGTCGCAAAGAACAGGTTACTCCTGATCATATTTCGGATTGCCTGGGGCATTTTATACAAGATCTATATAAAAACCCAGCCATTGTTTTGAACTTTTTGGGAGTGAATAAATTCATAGAACTGATGAACCCAGGAGATAGTTACAACCACAAATTTACATTATAATTTTCTCACAAACTACTTATGTTGAAACGTAGATTATATCAATAGATATTGTAAATTAATAATAAAATATTTAAAGATTATATTTTGTTAAATAAAACTCATACAAGTGATTTTTGTATCAAATCTGTAAATAAAATTAGCAATCCTAATCTCTCAATGCATGATAACTATATAAGTTCCTTTTTATTGAATTATTTGCATAAAATCTATTTCAAAAAATCGGAAAAAATAAATATTTTAATGGAAATATTAATATAATTTTATTAAATTAATTTTGAAAAGCAAAATTTTAAATTCCTGACATTTTGTAATAAACTACACTTATCTATTTCATGACCATAAAAAAATTACTTTTAGCATTTGATTTATTTTTGAACATATTGAAAGTAGAAATTATTTTAATGCTTGCAAATTTTTTGGACAAACAAGTTTTATCATTTTAATAAAAACAATTTTTTTAATAAAGGGAGATTGATTTTGACTTTATAATTTAATTTTAAAATATATCTTTCTTTGATAAATCCATATATTAATATTATAATACAATATAATAATATATTTTTAAGCAAAGTATGTTAATGAAATATATCTGTGTGTTTTAAAAAATTTTCCTAGCAATACTATTGTTTTATAAAATACATCATTTTTTCATCATCTTTCGAATAATCTAAGAAAAATAAAACCAACATATAATAAAAAGAGAATGTTTTTTTCTTCGAGAAAAAAGAATAATAGTAAGAATTATTATAGTAAACTTCAAATTAATTTATTATTAAATAAATTACTATTTTTAATATAATTACATTACAGGGACTGGTTTGTTTGAAGCACTTTGTATCAAATGTATATTATACTTTAAATGTTTCAGTTTAAGGAGCCAAATACAAATAATGTAATTAGGATAATTAGATTGTTGACATTATTTTAACTTTAAACTGTACCTTAATTAAGATATGTTGACAACGTTGAATAACACATATAATTTAATTTTTAATATACTTTAAATAAAGTAAAATATTTTATGAAGCTGTGGAAAATAAGTATAAATGTGTGTGGTTAGAGAAGTAACACAAAAATATAATTCTTACTAAGACCAAATAAGAGTAATTTAATTTCTGCATGAATTTTAAAATTTTAGTCTATTTTTATGTTGATCATATGTAGCTAAGATGAAAGGACAGTTGACAACAGATTAGTTGAAAATTACTTGTAAAGTTAAACTTAAAAGGAAATGCATAGTTCCAGTCAGTATTTTTTTTAATTTTTCAAGATTTTTACATAGTTGAATACTTAATTCAACTTTGTAAGAAATGTGAACCGTTTTAATGAATTTGAATCACATAACAAGAATCCATTAATCATTAGAATTATTAAATGTTTGAAAAGAACAATTAAAAATAAAATATTAAGCTTATATTTAGAGAACATGTTGGCTAATAACATTTTAACAAATTTAAGTGAGCAGTTTAACATTATACAACAATTAAAAAAGAAACCTAAGAAAAGGAACAGTAATTTTTATGATGACATCTAAAATTGTTCTATGACTATGAAATTATTTTGATTTTCGTTACTATAAGTGTACCTCATTTAAAGAATAAAATACGTGAAAGCAAGTCAGTTGTTTATTAGCCATGAGAGCGAATATTTCTTAAAGAAATTCTTGAATAAGTAATTTAATGTCTTGATTGTTAAATGTATTTGCAATAAAAAAACGTATCTCATGTTTGGTACTATATCAAAAATGTTGTAAAGCTTCAAATTAAATTGAAGTTAAAAAGTAAGGCATTTTATTGATTTTTAAAAAAATACATGAAAAATTAAAAATAAAATTTAAAAAAATACATAAATTAAAAAAAATACATGAAAAAATATTTTTTTGGTGTTAAAGCCAGCTGATGGTCTTGAAACACTGAACAATATCCTGTAAAAATGTTTCAATTCTTTCTCTCAGATTTCAAGTTCATATCTCAGATCAGTTGAAAATATATAAAGGGTGTGTGAGGGCTTCGGTTAACATTGAAATCATTCACTTAATGCAAAAATAGAGCAATTTATCTAACGTCCAAAAATTCATGACGATTGCTTTTCAGCCAAAACTGAGAACACTTCCAAAACTGGTTTGTGAAATTTTTATGTGAATCCATAAAAGTATAAAATGCATGGAAAAAAGGAATATCCAAAATCAATTACATGGCAGATGGTTCACCTCAAGCTAGAGATGACAAAGTTGAACGGTTATTGAGGAGATTCTTTAGGAGGAATTAAGGGTTAAGCAATTGATTACTCAGATGTCATCTGTTCTGTCCACAGTGTATCCCAAATTCAGGTCCTTTTAGAGACCCAGATATAACAAAGAACGTTGTTATGTCTGTGTCCATGAAGCAAACGTCTAATTCATTCCCTTATGCTGACTGATCGGTGATGAAACCTGAATAATTCACGATGTTTATCGGCGATAAAGCCTGGAATTTGCACGAGAGTACCGCAATTGAATGGCCACTGAATGGGAACAGGAGAGATATCTAATGAATCACGTTTTATGCTCCATTGGACAGATGGATATTCTCATATACGACGCAAAACTTTTAAAAACAACCAGCAACACTGCCGGAACTGTCCAGGCTGAAAAAGAGAGCATTATGTTCTAAGGAATATATTCTAGATATTCTGAGTTCATTCCTCATTGTGGAAGGCATGAATTGACAATACAATTATGCTACAGTCCCTATGGATCATGTTAACCCCTATATGCATATTTTTTCCCGATGAAGGCCTCCACTTGCAGGACAATTCGTGGAGTCATACAGCTATGATTACAAAATAGTCTAATTACGTGTTGTCACAAACATAAAATTATATTTCCAAATTCATATCTGATTTGGTATTTCAATTTAACATGATATAGAAACTTACTAAACCATATAAATCATCGTTAAAAGGGTATTAATTCTGAGAAATCATAAGATCTTGCATTTATTTTTTATTTCACAAGAATAGATTTCAATTTAACTACGATTTATTTTTGAAATACTTCTTCTTCAGAAATAATTTATTTGAAATGAGGTGGAAAATTCTTCTTTTTAATAACTAAATTTGTATTACAATTATTCTAACAACATAAGAATTTTTCATCCTTGTGTCACAAACATATCACACAAGGCAGGAAGAAAATAGCTGAATCCCTTTACAATTACAGCATTCATTTATGTTTTATAGAAGGAATAATTATCAATGGCTTCTATGAAATGACAAATGCAACTGGTAAATTTGCTTATTACTTGCCAATTATTCATTGAATAAATTAAATGCTTCTATTTATTATAGTTAATTGAATACATTTGATTTTGATTTATAGCAGTCTTCTATTTTTCTCGATTTCACTTCAATTT
Organism: Latrodectus hesperus; assembly: GCA_037975125.1. NCBI lineage: Eukaryota > Metazoa > Arthropoda > Arachnida > Araneae > Theridiidae > Latrodectus > Latrodectus hesperus. The sequence goes on from CM075851.1 coordinate 85,729,857, forward strand.
TTATCATTATAAAACAATATAGTTTTATTTTAAATTATCAGTTTTCCTTTGAGTTAAATTTGTTTTGAAAGAATATGAGCAGAGGAATTGTAATGGTAAATTGTAGGTGAACTAATAAATGCATTATACTGTTTGCATAGCATGTAAAACTTACTCTTGCTTCAGTGGGAGATTTTATTCATGTTCTTCAATAAAAAATGCAAAAAAAAATCTAATTATACTGTTAGTTTCATATTTTTCATCTTAGATATTGTATTTTTAAAATTTTTTAAGTATGATATAAATCAATAGAAATATAAGTAATTATATTATTTTATTTATAAAAAGAAAATTAAAGTAATTTACAGTATAACTATACAGAAAATAATTATTTTACGTTTTACAATTTATTAAAATATAAATGAATAAATAACCGAATGTTTCACAAAAGAAAATATTTTCCATATACATGAAACTGATCATGAATCCCAAGAATATTATAATAAATAAACACATTTTTAATAATGATTAATAGTTTAAACTGCCTATAATAAGTAGTATATTAAAATTTACCAAAATATTAGATTCAATTAATGAAACAGAAATTAAACTTAACTATTTAGCATATCTTGTATTTTTGGAGATACTCATTATCATAATCATTAAGTCATGTTTATGTCTTAAAGTTTACACTCTTTGATATAAAGGTTAATAATTTTTTATCAAAGTTTAAAAGCATGATTTGTTCAAACAATTCTTACATAATAAACTTTAAATTAAATTTATTAACTAAGAAAACATTTTTCATTCAAATTCTTTAACTAGAAAATGTCCTTATTCGACAGTTAAACATGAAGATAAAATAATTAAGTTTATTATCTGGACTAAATGCAAACAAGTAATTTAAATTAAGTTTCTTTGATTTCAATGAAATGTATTGAAATTGGAGCTCAAAACATTTTGAAGTATTACAAAAACAACTTATTTATCACAAATTGCATATCTTATTTTATACGAAAATAAATGAAAAAATTTAGCAATTCTTTACTCCTTTAATATGTCTTTAGAAATTGTAATTGAAGTAGTTGTTTATTTTTTAAATTAATCAATGAGTAATGAAAATCCATTTAATATAACGATATTACTAAGAAGTATGTAGTTGCATTCAGGAAAAATTCATTACTCCTTCTTGTATTTTTATGCTTTCATAAATGATTTCTAATATGTGAAACTTCATAAATTAAGCTCAATAAAAGTTTTCATTACAGATATTTATCAAATTAACTTGGAAAACAGCACGTTACTACACAAGAGATCTAATCTTAGATAATATATTAAATAAAATACATTCTTAATCAAATACATAAAAGAAAATGTGAAAATTCAAAGATGATTTTCCTTAGCCGTAGCTATACTAGAAAATTTGGCATCTGGCTAAAAATTACTTAACTTTTTATATTATTGATCATTTATTAATATAAAAACAATACTTCATCAAAAATTATTTATTTTAAATATGTGATTACAGTAACTTTTACCAATTTTTTTAAGATTGGAAAAGATTTCATTTTACATAGTAGAGAAAACAAATGGGTGTACCATGTTAACCTGAAAACAGGTGGTTTCTCAAAATATACATGCAGGGGCTAAGCATAAGAAAATTATAGTCTTCATATCAGTTACAGTAGAATTTTTTCATTTGTTGACCTTTTAACACCACGACATCTTTTACTTTACTCAGAGCTAATAGGAATTATGAATGATCTTGGATTCAGACAAATATGAAACAAGCTACATTCCATTAAGCAGACAAATGCTTATCTCAACAAGGCCCCATCGCAATTCCATACTATTTATAAAATCCTATAAAATTATTATTAATCTATAAATGAATTTAATCAACTTTAATTTTTTTAATTTATATATATATATTTACTCACAAGTTCACAAGTGCATTTTTGTTTTTGGAAAGGTGGCATTTCAACTATCAACAAAATAATTATAATTTTTTTATTGAAAGGTGTTATTTTTATAGTAATTCAAAGTTTGTTTTTACTTCCGAAAAGTAGTTTTAAAAAAATTAAAAATGATTTATATTTTTGTAATAAAAATACTTTTATTGTTGATGTCTATTTACTGAAATTTAATGTATTCTCTGGGGTGTTAAATATTGTTCTATAAAGAAGAAATTATTTACGATATTTTTTGACTTTTACAGAATAATATTTGTTATATTTATTCCTTACTTTGTCAATAAAGATATCACTCTTTAAAATATTTTAAAAGTTGTTGCCTATCTTTGTGGTGAAAGATTGATGTGGATAGAATTCAAATATGAACGGTAAATCTTTTAATTTTAACTTCACGAGAGTTTTGAATTTTATGATAAATACATAATGCAGAAAATTACTAATATTAAACACCATCTATTATATAAAATAAAAAATATAAAATAATAAAGTCAAATATTTAATCTTTAAACACTGATATACAATCGAAAATTAGCAATTTAAAAAAACATATGCATCACTGATTATGTAACTAATTACACACACTTTGTTTAATAGACCAGGAAAATTTGCTTTTTATTTCTATTAAAGCTTGAATACAAAAGTAAGATTTTGAAATATTTCACTCTTGAGGAAATATTATTCATGACCAAAAGATCTTGTAATATTCTCATAAATATCAAACAATATTTTCTTAAGCAATTATATCTATTGTCACTTTGACAAGAACTATGAAAAGAATTAGACTTGTTTAATTAATTAATTTAAACCTACTGTAATAATAAAAATTTTGCAAAAGGAGGAGTTAAAGTATTTATTAAATAAACATTTTTTTTAAAATTTCTTTAAATATTTTTGTCCAACGCCTTTCAGAATTTTTTTCAATCTCAAATATTATAAAATTTTTGTTAGTGTTCTGTATAGATTCATATTCAGAAATTGTTACTATCATTTTTAAATTCAAAGAAATGGACAGTCAACAGAGTTTTATATAAATAATAATGCTATAAGGCAAAATATTAAAATGATATTACATAATATCGATGTAAAAATTTACTTAGCAAAGTACGGCAATTTTTCAATTGTTGAGATGTCAGAAAGTAGTTATAATACTTCCTTTAATTTCAAAAATGCTTTTCACTGAAGATAATATTTACATTTTTAAAATACAAAAAATGTTATTTATTTTTTTCTAATAAAACAAAATAGACAGTATATTTAATAAAAAACAAGATACGTTATTACGTATTGCTCATGATTTAATTTGACTTTTTCAGTACATAAATTTTAATAAATTCAAATTTGAATATTTGAAGTAAATATTTATAAATTGCATTATTTATCAAGGTAAAATATATGCTAAAATGTATATTTTTATGTTTTTTTCTGAAATAAATTTTATAACTTTATATATATATATATATATATATATATATATATATATATATATATATATATATATATATATATATAATATTAAGAAATACTTCATTGTTGTAAGAAGATTTATAATTTTCTTCAACATCATTCAAGTACAGTATTATCTTTCAACGATTTCAAAAAATATAATAAGTATATATCTGTTATACGTCATAGTGAATACATAAAATCTCTTATGCATGAAATGTATTCAGAATTGTGTTTTTTTATTTTTACTTTCTAAGTAGTATTTAAATGTATTTGAAATCTATTAAGGAAAATGTTTAACTGCAGAAAGAGATAAGCACAAATAAATCTGATTATAAAATTGAAGTATCTGAATTTTATCTTCTAAGTGAATCTTAACATTAAAAATATAATCCTTTATACGGAATTTGTGATATTGATTATGATGTGAGATAGAAGAGGTCATAAGAATTTTAGTTTTATGAGTTCTTTGAATTTTCGGTTCATAAATCAAAGTCATATTATAGTTAAAATTAAAGCTTCATATTTGATGCGAATGAAAATCTTACACGGTTGATTTACAAAGCTCTTATAAAAATATTTAAACTTCATTGATTCCTTTTATGTAATGGTGAATATGAAAATAAATTTAAGAGTAATAAAAATAAATATCGTATATCGAAAGCATATATTTATAAACATTTTATCAACATATTTTGCATAAATCCTTGAGAAAAATAATTTTTTTCTATTTTCAAGAGCGTAAAAAAACAGCTGATATACAACAAAAAATCAAAGTTTAAAGATGATAGGGAGAAAAAGATATAAAATGTTCAAACATTTGTTCGGAGAAGGTGTATATAAACGCTAAAAAATGAATAACTATTTTTAAACTTTTAGCCTGAAGCATGAAGGAATATGCTATGCAACGCTTTCTATTTCAATGTTCACATCACCTTTGAATAACAGAATAATATATTATTGGCATACGGAGAATGCTTTTATCAAGTCTTGAATTTTTGATACACATGCATTTTTAAAACTGAATATTTATTGCATTTTTAGAATTCATAAATACAATAACACATACATCGCCGCTAAAAATGTTTCAGACAATAAAAATTATGCATTTCTTTTATTTGTGTTAATTAAGTAAACATAATGAACTAAATTTATGCAAGTTGTCATTTTTTATGATCTGAAAAATGAATCTTCAATATTTAATCACAATAGAAAAAATACTTTTATTTAATATTTTCTAAGCAGTCATCAGTATGAAGTTACAAACAATCTACTTCATGAATATGGTGTTGATATATTTTTTAAAATACAAAAAATAAAGTAAAACATCAGAAATTGATTTTACAATGAAAGTTTGAAAAGTTTTCTCTTCTTTTAGAGTTATTGTAATTGTATCAGAGTAAACTTAATTTTACATTTTATATGTCTCATACTCAATTAAGCAATACAGTACACGATTTACACATTGTAAATTTACTATTTCATTATAATCTTGTCTTTAAGGAATAGATTAACTAATATCAATAAGGGCATATTATTCATGTAAATAGCTTAAAAATATTATTTTACAGATACCCAGATGGTTACAGAATATATTGATTTCACTACAGGTTTAAGTAGAATATAAATAAGAAAAGGTTTATAAATTAATTACATGTATGACTCGTTGATCATGCATGATTTATGATTCATGAATATTTTTCAGAAAAAATTATTAAATCTCCCATTTCACTTAAATTAAAATATTTATAGTTCCCGCTTGAGATTTTCCGTTTCATACTATCTTTCTACATTTTGGTAAATTTTTTTTTACATTTAAAAAGAGAAAATATCCTTATTAATTATAATTTTTATTCTTAAATCTCTATTATAGACACTTAGAACTTAAAAAAGCCATTTATTCTCAAAAGTTATTAGTTTATGAAATTACGTAAAAAATTGAGAAATATATTTTGACAGCATGAATCACTTAACTTTTAATTTAAATGGATGGATAAATCTTATCTCCTGATTTTATATATATTTAGGAAGTCTTAGTATGATTATTAATTAAGTTTGTTTGTACATGTAAAGTAATCTTATAGTTTAAAATAAGAAGCTTTTCTATACGTATTTTTAGAATATAGAATAAAAAGTTTTGTATGTATAGTCATGATATATATTTGAATATAATTGAATGCTATTGTAATAAAAAAAAAGTTGTAAAAAAGGCACTTTTTTATGAATGAAATTTGAATGATTAGTTGTGATTCAGAAAATTACAATTGTTAATAATAACCCATTTAATATTAAGTTTAAATGTTTTAGTTTTAAACTCATAGAGCAATTGCTAAATTTCTGAAGAATAATAACTATTTAGGAAAATTCCGAAACTTAGGTTATATCCTAATAATGTCCTCTGATTTAATTTTTCTGAATTTGAATCTTAATGCAAATGGCAGGATTTTATGTAAAAAATCGTATGCAATTACATACTGAAGCTTCAAGGCTTTTTTTTTACAAAAAAACATTATTTTTTATTCATAATATATATTTTTTATTTTCGAACTGACTACATAATTAATTAATTTATATTGGTCACGTGTTTATAAATATTCAATAAAAATTTTTATGAGAAAAAATGTTTTTAATATTTTTATAACATTAAAGATGATTGAATTAAATTTGCTTAGGAAAAAAGATGATTTCAATATGATATAAATTTTCTAGTTAAAATATAAAAGTTTTGAGATCATCTGCCTACATTTAATAATTAATACTACAGTGTTTGTATTATGTTTTAATAGGAAAAGTCATTAAATATGTATTTTGATCTATTAATTTTATTACGATAGTTATTTATTTAATGATGCGGTGAAAAATGTTGAATGTTGTTATAAAACAATAAAGTTAATTTTGGAGATATTTATAATTAGATAGTAAAATAAAAAAAATATTTAGCTGATTTTTCAGTTTTTTTCTATCTAGAAAAAAGTATCTAGAATGTAAAATTCTAAATCAATTTTTTATTCGTATTTGTAAAATATACCTTACTTTATCCCATTGATAAATAAAATTATTTTTATACTAATGAATGTAAGATATTCACTTTAACAAGAACAAATTACAATGTTACAAGCAGCTTTGATTTTCCTTCTTAAAAATGATAAAAATTATTAACTGTTGTTTTTTATATAGAAATTAATTTCTTTTATTGTAATTTATTACATTTTAATTGGTTCGATGTATGTTTTTTAAATACTTTTATTATGCTAACCAATTGTATATTTGATAGACATGAACTAATAATAAAGTTGATTCGGTGTGAACTTTTATTTTTATGCATTACTTTTATTTTATTACATGTTAGTTTATTCATGAAATGTGGTATGATACAAAAAAATGATAGTTTAAGAATATATGAGTGAATATCATGTGTTTAATAAAAATATTTAACAATAAAATGCATCTTAGTTTTATCTTATTTTGTCTCTAATAATATTATCGTTATAAGTGTTGCAAGAAAACTAAAGTTATGATAGCTCAGTAACATTTTAAAATATATCCAATAATAATTTACGTAATTGGTTAAAGTATTTTATCACAATACAATTTTAATATTAAATAATTAATTTAAGTCAGAAAATACATTTATTATTGAAGTGAAAAGTAAATTCATGTAGTCGATTTTAAATGAAAATGTTTTAAATATTTCACTGTGAATTACTAACTGATAAGGATTTTTTTCTTGGTAAAAAGCAATTTATTTGGAAAAAGAAGCAGTTTCTATTGTCGTACATTGTGTTCTTTGTTGAAAAAAGAGAATACAAAATTACCCTTAAATCGAAACCAAACCTTCGAAAAATTAAAATCAATGAGACGTATGAACATCACGTAAAATCGCTTATAAATCGCATTATTTTAGTCAACGATCATTGAATATATTTATTAGAAATTGAGTTTTCTATATAATGCTTGAGATCCAAACTTTGAAGTACTTAAGCTCTATTCATATCAATAAAAGTTAACATTAGTTACTCAATAATTACATTAGTTAATAATAATTATAACACATGAATGACAATTGTTTATTCGATAAACTTAACAGTAAATACGATTAAAGGAATTTTCAGCATATAAAATTTTTATTTTATTGGCCAAATCATATTGGTATTTTTGAGTAACAATTTAATACCTTTCATTTAAATTCTATATTGTATAAATATATTATAATCATGTGCTTATAATTTGAAAATTTTCATACAAATACATTTTGGTTTGATGATAGTATATTTTTCATGGTATCTTACTTTGTATAATTTTAAATCATTTGTTTTCCATGCAAAATAAATTACTTCTAATATATTGATGGTTATCTTAGGTTATCCTATTATTTTGACACATTAAATATCTCTTTCCCTCAATTCATTATGACATACAATTAATAAAGTGTCATTATTTATCATTGAAGTCTGTATCTAGAATTTAAAATACTCTTCTTTTACACAAATTTATAATTTAGAGATTATTGTAAATTTTATCATGTACTTGTGTGTGTTTCAATATTTTTATACGATATTTCTGCTTATGTAAATGAAATGTTATTTAAACATTCTTTATGAAAAATAATAACCTAATGAAATGAAATATTCAATTTTTTTTAATTCTAAAGTTTTAATAAAATATGTCGAAATGCATTTAATAAGAATAAATCAAAATAGTTCACAAAATAATATTTTTTTCAAATTGATGTGCAACAGATATTTATCTGATATTAAGTGGTAATCTGAAAGACATTTAAAGAATCAAAATACAGCTAACTATTTTATTATTACAGTTTATTTGATTAGCAAATTTTTGCATGCTCATCTTTAATCGAAGAAAATAACATAGTGTAAAATTGTGACTTCATAGTTTTAAATATAACAAAAGACTTTTCAAACACCAATGCAGAAACTTAATAAGAATAAGTAAATGTATAACGTTAATTATTATTCACCTGAGTACTTATTTATTTAATGTTTTATGTGTTGATCAAATAGTTTCATAAAATTGGACAAAAAACTTTAAATACATTTGAATTACACTGCTTTTTATCATGTGAGTTGCTAAAAAATATATCACTTTTATTGTATGTACTCTTAAATAGAACTTGGTTAATAATTGCATAGATAATATTGTCTTAGTAAATGAATATTATTTAAAAGGGTGGAAAGAAATGAAAAATATATTTTTTATTTTAAGTATTTCAAATATATATTTTATAAAATTTCTCTTGATTTATTTATTTAAAATACATTCATTTTTATTTATTTTTACAATGTTAAAGAAAGATGCAATAAATACTTCATGTTGCTTAATAAGTACAATATAAATATGAAAATAATTTACAAAAAATTCAGAATTTGCGATTTTCTTATGCTCAAATTTTTCTTATCTGAATTTTACCATTAATTTTTTATTCAAAAATCTGAATTTTTGCCTAACACAGTTTTATTCAATATTTAAGTTTGTAAATGCCATGGAATCTATAAATATATCGTACAAATTCGTTTTTGTGAATTCCTATGCTCATGAATATTTTCTTCCAAGACGTAGAATCAATTTTATACTAAATGAATTTGAAATACGTGAAGAGAGAATTTATAACTTTAAAATTTCCTGTAAATGAAATTCAGAAACTGTCATTCGGAATTTACTTCGATGCGTAATTTTATTATATTCATAGCACATAAATGGAATCAAATGGAAATGGCAAAACTATTTCTTATATTCATTTAAATAATATGCTGTGACTTATTCAATTATATTTATAAGTATTTGGGTGCATTAAAATAGAGATTTGAGAATTATTTATCATTGAAATTGTTATTAGTGCTTTTAGAATGCTTTCAATCATGGGCATAAAAATATAAAAATAATCTAACTTAAAAAATTTTAATAGAAAATATCTGTATGAAAAATGTTGTATTATTTTAATATCTTCTGTTTTAAGTGATTAAAAATCAAATTATTTATTTTTAGAAAGAATCCATGTTAATGTTCTTCTAGTAATTGTAATAATCCATAGAAGTAAACGATATAACGCAAGTAATTGTACTTTTTAACTTCGTGAAAACAGTGTGTAATACATATATAATAATATGAGTCCAATATATATATATATATATATATATATATATATATATATATATATATATATATATATATATATATATATATATATATATATATATATATATATATATATATATATATATATATATATATATATATATATATATATATATATATATATATATATATATATATATATATATATATGTTAAATATAAATAATTAATTAAAAATACAACCGCTAAAATTAATATTATTTTAAACTTTAATATGAAGTTTAATAAAAAAATAATTAAAGCAAGCACATTTTAGGAATTTTGATATCCTATAATTGAATATTTATACAAACTGCTCTTTAATAGAAATTTTTTGGCAGGGAAAAGTATTTTTCTTTTAAAACTGAAAACTTGAAAATTTAATTATATTTGTGACATTTGATGATTTAAATTGAAATAATACAATAAAAAATAAATAGATGACACTTTCAACAGCCAGGTGTTTTTGATAGCCTTCTAAGAAATAAGCAGACAACCATGTTTCAAAGATGAGGCATATTAAATGTAATGAAACTATATTTTAAATTTTTTATTTGACAAAATTTAATGATTTATTAAATTTACGATTAAAATAAATAAACGTAATTCTGTTAAATTTAAATTAAATGTATTATAGATGTCAAGTACTTCAGACTAGACAAACATTATTGTCTTCTAAATCATTAATTATCAATGATAAGAGATATAATTTTGGACTAAAGATTTTAAAAATAATTGCTTTAGACATGAACTAATTGACAGGTGAAATAAAATCTTTTGGGCGCATATACAAGAAGTGATAAGTATTTTAAAGAAAAATTACAAATGATGAATTGTTGTTACTAATGACACTTGAACAAGCCAAGCTCACTGTGCCTTGGCTATGCGAATTTAAATCAATTGGGAGCGTCTTTCGTTTTAATCAGAGCACCATGAAGGTGAAAGTACAACTTTGCTCTACACACATGCCATAGGTACCCGCTTATAGGGTAGGCAATCATTCACACCTCATTCCTACAAGGAAAGGACAAAGACAGTATAGATAGAGAGAGAAAGTACATCCATGTCCGAACCGGTATTCGAACCCAGGACCTCCTTATCCGCTGTCTATTGTTGCTATACAAAACTATTGTTTATTGTTAATAGATAATCATTGATTGATGCATAAATATTCTTTTTAACCAAATAATTATTGGTTTAATTGATATTTTATTATGCTTAATTTGTAAATTGTTTTTTTAATATCAAAAACTTTATATTCTTAATGATTGCAAATTTTTAAAAATAAGCAATAATAATTTATGTCATAGTATACTATTGGAAGTTAAGGCAACACCTTTACTTTTGAAATTAAAACTCATGATGTAGAGCTTAATTTTGCATTGTTATAGTTTACATTTGCTGAAGATAGGGACATCATAGCCCGTATTCTTAAATTATATTAACATACATTAAGAAAAAAGTATTTAAACTTATTTAGAAAAAATGCCTCTTATAAACGATAGATGTATGTATGTTAATTAAAATTATGTAGTTGAAGTGTCTCATAAAAATATATGTGTTTTTTATGATCTATATTAATGAAAGCGAGTTTTACTTCAAAAGTAATCATTTTAAATTTATTGATAAAATAATTAATTGAAAATGTTATACTTTTTCTCTAGATGTTTTGAATATGAGACTTAATTTTTGAAATACCACTGCATATTAATTAAAAGAGGAGTAATACAAATCAGTATGTTTTGTTTTCATTTTTTATGATGATTCATCAGCACTTCCTTGTTAATCTAATTGTGTTTCTAAATGCGTGATTAGAGAATTGGTTTTACTTTTATTTTGATTATAAAATGTAAGAAAATTTTTTAATTGCAAGTATATAGGTAGAAAATAGAAGTGTTCTTATGTTTTACATAATTTATTTTTTCATATTCTTAAGTAAAATAGAAATAAATTAATGCTGTTTTTTGATAAAAAAATATTTTATCTGATTTAAGCATATTATAAAAGATTAAACCACATTATACAAGATTGGATAATATTAATTTTTTAATGGTAACTAAAGAAAGAACAAGTGTTTTGGAAAAGGATTTGAAATTTTAAATTTAGATTCTAATTTAAATATTTATGATGTTATTTTTGAAGTTCAATCCACTTCAAAGAAGAATTTATCTTGAACAAATAGAACATTCCAAAAAATCATAATGGTACGTGTTGGAATCATACAACCAGACAAAGAATGACCAGGACCGTTCGGAGGGGCCCAAGGTCAATACCTAGAACCACAGAATTCTCAACCTGGTACTGTACCGTCACATACGGCTGCTATAAAATCTAGTGGAACCTGTAAGTCATAGTAAAACTATCAGCCACAGCTGGTGTAACTTTCAATAACCCAATTGCGTCTACTGAAGAAAACACTGCTGCATGGGCTGTTTATTTTTCTCACTTTTAAAACCAGACTGAATGATCTCAGGTTCAGACATAACCGTGTACAATAACACCTGCTCAGCCTACATTACTATCTGCAGCACAGCTATAAGAACCAAGTACTGGTCAAGCAGATTACAGTGCAGCGTGAATTGAATATTACAGATGTCTTAGAATGCATCGAGAAGCATAATTAATAGACAATTGAACAATTGAGACACGGACAAGCATCTTCTGTTCAGCGTGCAACTCAAATCCAGCCTAGTCCTCTTTTGTCTCAACATTCCATAGATCAAACACCCCCTCAAACAACAATGCCAACACAAGCCAGTGCACCTGCGACTGCTCTTGTTATTGTATCAAGATATCCTGCAATATACCATTACCTGGTGATGTTCATATTCCTTATGGACAACCTGCTCCGTATCCAGAATATAATTACACTGCTACATGTGGCTTGCAAGATGTTTCTCTTCAAGATATCATAAGTTAATTTGCATATGTGTTTATTGATATAATACCTAATCATTAAAATAAATTTTTTTCATATATTGTTTTATAGTTAAAATTTATACATTTTCCTCAATTATTTGCTCATTGTTATAAGGGTATTAAGTTTTTCAATATGAAAATGTTCTTATATGTATATATATTTATATATCTATCTTTATACATACATATATACATACATATATATATATATATATATATATATATATATATATATATATATATATATATATATATATATATATATATATATATATATATATATATATATATATATATATATATATATATATATATATATATATATATATATATATATATATATATATATATATATATATATATATATATGACCCAGAAAAATAACATGTTCTAACACGTTCATAGTAGCCCCCAAAAATTATCTTTGCAAATAAATAGTTAACAGCTAATTTTAAATAAGTAAGCAGTGTTGATTTGTAATTTTTAAAAAAATTCTCCCTACTTAGCATTAAAAATATTTGTAAAACTTTATAAGTTATTAAAATTACTTTTAAATTAAATTTAAGTTGGTTGTTGAATAAGTATTTTAACATTTCGAGATTAATGATTATGATTCGACATATTCCAGATACTGGTCTTTACTCTCATTGTTAAAACATAAATTTTCAAAGATTTTTTTCATTATGAGAGTTATTTCTTCTTCATATCGTTGATTTTCACGTGGAATTTCATTTCATTTCCATTTGAAGTTAATGTTGCTTGAAATGATGGTGTAATTTAAGGTGAATTGGAGTTGTGAAAAAGTCCTTTATCTCTGTCATTGTAACAAATATAAGGAAGACAGTAAACCAGAATCAGGAGTAAGTCATAAGAATTTTTATTCATTATTTTATTTATTTATTTTTTGATAAAGATATTTGGTCAACAAATATTTTTCTGCTTATTGTTGTTCCTCCAGACTGCTATGTGTTTTCTAAATCTACATTAGTTACATTATTATTTTATTAAAATTCTTTAACATTTCAAACTAAATTAATCAGGATTGTTTAGTTCTAGAATTAAAATTTTCTTAATTAATGAGAATACAGATTGGATAACAAGCATATATTTTTTGTTAAATTATTTATTTAAAAATAAAAACGAAAATAACGTGCTTTGAATGGTGAATATATTATTTCTAGGAAGAGAAAATGAGAAATGAAACTATTTATTTTAATATGCATAAGCTATTTAAAATTAAAGAAGTTTATTCAATGAATGATACATAATATAATTACATTTATATTATTTATCTGCTTATAATATGTATTGGCTATAAGTATTTTGTATGCTTGAAGATATATTTTAGTCAAATTTATATATATATATATATATATATATATATATATATATATATATATATATATATATATATATATATATATATATATATATATATATATATATATATATATATATATATATATATATATATATATATTTAACATAAAAAATAAAAAATAATTGAGCAACGAAATTTTGAACAAAACATCACGGAACAATATCTGGCAAGATAAAGTAAAAAATATAAAATGTTCATACCAAAAATGTAAAATGAAATAATAATTACTAATATAGTTGAATAAAAGTAAATTTTTTATTTCCTTTTAAAATTTACTTCTAAACCTATCAAAACTAATCAGTATTCCTATAGGAATCAAGTTTGTAAACACAAAACAAATATATCGAATATAATTACTATGATTTACAAACAAAAAAAAGATTAGCTTCTGTGTGATAAGAATGATATTAATTGATAAATACAATTATGATAGATATCATTAAAAAACATTTTTATATTATTTGATAAATTAATAAGAAAATGTTTTCATTAATTTTTAAGCAGTTACTTGTGTCATCTTTAAGAGGAATAACTTTATTCATAATTATTGCACCAAAATGTATTATAATTTTAATTAATAATTATAGTAATAACAATTATTTAATTTAGAAAGTGATTAATTGGATGATAATTTTAAATAATTCTATATTTGTAATTAAATAACTGTAATGCACACAATAATAATATTTTAATGAAAATAATTTATAATTTTCTTCTGTAACATACATTAAAAAAGACCAATAAAATAAACTATTTTTATAACAAAAATGTAAATCTTATGCAATTAAAACAGCTAAGTTTGGCATCTCGAGTAACACTTTCAGTGTCTTAGACAAATGAAAAAAAAGTTTAAATAAATTACTAAAGTTTTATAGCGTTTGTGAATATTTCTTTATACATAAAGACTTTATATTAATTACAACATTCAATTGAATTGTTTTTAATAAGTTTAAACTAAGACTGTTAAAATTTATATTTTAGACATTACTGCCGGTACAAATTTGTTTATATAAATACTTACACATTCTTGCATTCTATTTATATTTCATTTAAACATTTTTCATTATAAAGAGCATTTTAATAGTAGGGTACTGAATGTAAATTTTACATACATTTATAAAATGGTTTTGTTAAAATCGTTTATGAATTTTAAAGTAGGAATATGCCTACAAATGTACCATGCAATTGAACAAATTAAAAAAATAATTTAAATATTTTAATGATTAATATGATAAAAAATTAAAATAAACAATACATTTAAAATCATATTGCCTTTCAAATATTTTGTTATGTTTAATTATAACATGTTAATAAGTTGATAATTATGATAACATAAAAATACAATAGTGTATACCAATCTACAAAATAGTAATTCATCAAACAATTTCAAATTTTAACATAATTTGTAAATATACTTAAATTTTAATATTAATCAATTAATTTAATATTAATTGGAGAGTCACCGAAAATAACATACTGGTTTTCTTCAAATTGTTTTTAGTTTTTTTTAAAATTTCGCCAATTTTATTTTGATAATATTTTTTTACAATAAAATATTTACTTATAAAAAATAGCTTTCTTTCTTCATGTGATATATAATAATTTATTATATTCACTTTTTGTTAATTATCACATTATTATAAACCATAAAAAGATTATTCTTTTCCTACGTGCAAAACACGTAATAAAAATAAAACAGCCTTGTTAATAAATATTAACAAATATCGCAATTTAATCAAAAGGGTAATTGTATTTTTTAAAAAAAACTCTTTTTAATCATAAATGATTCCTTTATGGTTGGATTATTATTATCTTAATTAATAATCTTAAATCCGTAAAACCTTCTTCCTTCAGGCGTCCAAGGTCTTGCACCAACAGAAGCTGCTTTTTTCTCCATTTACCATGAAAAAAATGACAAAGATTATATATATATATATATATATATATATATATATATATATATATATATATATATATATATATATATATATATATATATATATATATATATATATATATATATATATATATACATAAATGTGAAAGCTGTAAGAATTTTATACAGCAATTTGAAATAATAGTTACAAAAGCTGCTAACAGATGGCGCTGTACAATGTTAAGCTCAAATCAGCATACATAAATGAAGTAATCGTTTGAAAACATTCTTTGCAAAAAATCACATCACAATGTTTTCAGCGCTAACCTCCTTTCACGCTTCAATAGTTGAACTTCGGATCACTATTTACACTAAATAATACGTATGGCGATTACAGCGCCATCTGTTTGCAACTTTTGTAACTATTATTTCAAACTGATGTATTATATTCTTACAGTTTTTACTATAAACATACCGTTTACTGCATTCCTCTATCGATCTTCGTTTACGAGATATTTAATTTTGAAATAAGAGAGTCCTTTTCTGGACACCCTGTATATATATATATATATATATATATATATATATATATATATATATATATATATATATATATACATGATAAATTTTCCAAGGGAAATTAGATTAATGACTTACTTTCTTACTTTCATTTTAGTGCAAAAGTAGATTAATATTGCTTAGATAATTGTTTTTTCTGAAAAATGAACCATAATATCTTTACCTATTGTGCTGCTTGATATGCATTCCTTTTCTTTTTGTTTGGTATATAAAAGTTCATTTTTCATTCTAACTCTTTAATTTTATTATTTAAACAACTATTTTTACCTACAAATTACATTTAAGCTACTTTAAAAAAGCCTGGAATAAAAATTAGATCAACAGTGATTTTTTTACAGTTCATGAGTACTATTTGTTTTTTTATTCCACTCATCAAGTGAATATTCGTGACTTGCTTTTATTTCGTTTAAATAATCATGGATTAAAAAATTACAGATAATAAATACTGCAGTATAAAATCTCCTATCAAAAATATAATATTAAATACATATTATTAAAGTATACAGATAACACAGCAGAAGAAATTCTTTTCTGTAGCGAAAAAAACATTGACGTCCTTTAACAGTACTTTTAGGTTATACTGTCATGATGATATTAGATTTTATAGGAAAATTTGAAATCACTACATTCGTTTTCAGTAAAAACCTTCTGTAATAAAATAGTTTGTTTAATACTATTTAATGAAAATCAACACAAGTTAACTATCACAAAATGACTGAGACTAGGAAGATAAAAGATAATTGAAATATTTTTATCATTTTATAAAAATATCCATAATTCTCAGAAACACACAGCTCATAGGAGCTAATAATTTAATTAGAGCAGTAAGAATTGTTTTATGGAAACAATACAAAAATTACATTTCATCATTTTTTCCCTTTACTAAGACATAATAGCTTTCATTCTGGTTACTGTGTAATTACAAGTAGTAACTTGCACATAATCTTGAAATGATTAACGAAAAAAGTTGCAACAAAACTAAATTAACTAGTAGATCGTGTGAACATACAATTTAAAATTAATCTCTAAACTTTTATTGGTTTCACAATACCTAGAATATTTTATTAAAATGAATACATTTTTTCCTTTTAGTAACTATACGAAAACTATAAAATCTGTTACCAACATTTGAAACTTTGATTACTGTGTTATCAACATTGATTTACACATATGTGAGGATATCTTCCGATTCAGATGTTGATTTTGAACTACATATTTTTAAAATAAATGCTAAATGTGCATTCTACAATATATTTATTTATATATTAATTAATGGATAAATTAATGTAAAGGAAAATATGATGTAACCCATTACCATCATTTAATTCCAATATCATTAGTATGTAGCTTTAACTTTTTGTTTTGATATTTATTATATTGTTATTATCATTTTACAGCAATAAACAAAACCAATAAAGATCAAATTAACAAAAACTCTTAGCATGCTTTTTAAAATGGAAAAATGGAAAGACTAACAAAACTGGAACTGACACGGAAGGATTAAAAAATGAAAATGACAGTAACCAATGTTCTTCATTGTGATTTATATTATTGGAAACTTACACATTTGGAAAATATAAACATTTGAAATATTCTAAATAATACTAACTGATACTTAAGAAATACTTATAAAATTTGAGTAAACAATCACTTTAACCTACTGCAAATGTCAAATCACCGCTCTATTTTATTTAAGTTGGAAACTATGAAACATTCTACTTAAGCATTTAAAGTCTAGTCCTCTAACCACAGAGATAGTTTAATAATAAAATAATATAACCAAGTAATTCATTGAAAAAATATAATAATTATTTTATTTTCAAACATTTCATCGACAAACCAAAACAAAAATCATTACAAAGAGGATATCAAATGTTATTACTAAATCAATGACTTTATACTACATTTTAAATTTTTCTTAAAATATTTTATAAAATCAAACCTTGAAGCTTAAGAAACAAAACAAAAAAATTCTTAATGAATATCAATTCTACTTCAACAGCCTGATAAGTCGTGCCTCAAGAAAATGCTGTGTTAGCAGTTGCTTTACACGACGATCAATATGAGGAGGTGCAACATCCTGCATGAAAATGATGTCCTGGCATTCACGCTGCTTAAGTTGTGGGATTACAAAATCCCTCAGCATATCTTGGTACCGTTGTCCTGTGATCGAACAGGTTTTGATTCCATTTGCAGTTATCTCTTCAAAAAATACTGTCCAATCACAAAAGTAGCCGTAAACCCACACCATACAGTCATTTTTTCAGGATGCAAGGGTTTTTCCTGGATAGCGCGAGGGCTTTCCGCAGCCCAAATTTGACAATTGTGGGTGTTGATTTGCCCATTAAATTGAAAGTGGGCTTCATTAGTCCACAGAATATTCCACGGCCAAGTGACGTCAACCACCATTCGAGCAAGGAACTGAAGTGCAAAAGTTTTACGAACCTCTGAGTCCTCGTCCTGCAACAAGTGCAGAGGATTGGTTTTGTAGAGATAAAAATGCAAAATCCGTCGTAAGATTTTTCGTACAGTGGAATACGGCATATCCAAAACACGGAAAACAACTGGCACACTCACACTGCCATCCGGCTACTGACTGCTTGCTTCAACGACCGCGGTAGCCACCTTTTCAACGCTAGAAGACAGGATTGACTTTCGTCCTCTACTGGGAAGAATTGCAAGTTGTACAGTTCTTTCAAATTTCTGCATCATCTTGCGTAACGCACATGGAGACATTGGACCTCTTCGTATCTGCTTCATACGGCGAAATTCTTTTACAGCTGCAACGGAGTTCTGCTGGTTCTGGTAGACTAATTTTACAAGTAGCGCTTTTTCTAGCAAAGAACTAATGCTCGTTCAGAATCCTCTTCTTTTTACCCAAAGATAACGCTAATAGGCATGCGTTTTAAAGCAAATGATTTTTCATATTTTCAGTATATGCAAATAAGTACCATTAGTATAAGTACAATCTATCGGAGAAATTTTGTTCTATTTTTTTTTATAAATGTCAATCATTTGAATTATCTATAGTTCAAATTTTATCTCATTTGGTCAAACAGAATGTATTCTACAGCCCTCTGAAGTGGGAAACTTATTTCTTGCTATCTCTGTATTTAATACATCATAACAGTAGTTTATGAATGAAAGGTATAAAAGTGGTATGGAGAAAAATATTTTTCAAAAGAAGTCAGTGATGCATATCATCATTCCTTGACTCAAACTGTAGAATAATTTTATTCGGTAAGTTCAGAACTTTAGGAATTTTTTCTTTTTTTCATATGTATATCATGAAAGTAATGAACTCTTCCAAATATATTGGTGCTCTGACATACGTGGTACAATTATAAATCTCGTCAATGTATCTTCTACATATAACTCATTAAATTATTTAAAAAATCCAGATTTTATTTAAACAATACTAACTGAAATTAATATTTTTCCAATTAAATTTTATTTTACAAGAAATTTGTCTTCAGGAAGTTATTCGTGTAAGGCAAGTATAAAAAATGTGATTGATATTCTACTATAATTTATTTATATAAATGAATATAGCATTTAAATATTTTTCTTATAAGTATTTACTTTAGTCTGTATAAGACAGTAGTTATTTCCTGAAAGTTTTTGATTTTGAATTCTCAAATGCTAGTTTCTATATTTACATTTGATGAACTAAAATATATACTAACAATAAAACACTTCCCATATTAACAATGACGTCAAAAATTTCCGGTGATCGTAATTTTTTTAGGGGTTTACACAAATAAAATTTTGTCTTATTAAGTATTTCCAAAAAAAAAAAAAAAAAAAAACTGAGAGTATTGCCATTTTACAGATAAATTCCTTAAAATATCTAACTGAAAAGAATAAATTATGGTTTCAACTGTTTCGACAATTTTGAATTGCAATGAATCCTTTAAAGTCAATAACAAAACACAAAACTACTATCCATCATATACTCGAAAAGATCCACAGAATATCTTGACAGTTACTGTCAAGATATAACCTCACTGACATTATGGATAAAATGAATGATGCATACAGTTAAAAAGTAAACAAAAGTCTGTTCCTCTGTATAATGAATTTAAATTTGACTATAGCTTTGCGTGAAAAACAATTTGCTAACAGTGACACAATTATACTTAAAATATACATGTAAAGAACGATTTCTTGTTTATGACAGCCAAAACCAGAGAGTCTAAAATTTTTATTTTATATTATTTTATTTTGATTCACATTTTATTTTTAATTTTGATATAGTTAGCTACACATATGCACTTGAAAATAAGCTGATATTTAATAAATTATACTTCTGAAAATCAATGTTCAACTAACATAATAAAAGCTATATATATATATATATATATATATATATATATATATATATATATATATATATATATATATATATATATATATATATATATATATATATATATATATATATATATATATATATATATATATATATATATATAGTAATGTCACGTCATTTTTGAATGAAAATACTATTCCGGCTCACGATTATGATTTTAAGATAAACATTTAATGCAAAATAATTGATAGAAAAATAATTCTTTAATATTTATTATCTTCTAAATGGTTAACAGCTATAAAATTAGAAGATTGGTTTGCATTATTTCATAATAATATTTCCGGCTTAACTGTTGTTCTGAAAGTTATAATCATTTCTTTTAATCATCTTTGTGTTCTTTCCATTAAAAATATAATTTGTGTTATTTATTTTGCACTTTCATATTTTACATTATATAATTTTTGGTAATAACAATGAATAAGCATGTCAGCAATTTTTGAACCATAAAATGCAATTTAAACATTTTAAATCTTTGTAAAATGAAATATATTTATTTTAAAATTTATTTAAGGAAACCTTAACTTTAAAATTTCATCAACTTATGCTATTTTCTAAATATTGTACCGCTAAAAGGAGTATCATATAATAAAATGTTAACAAAAATTGAAGACTTTTGAATTCGATTATGATATTTGAAATTTAAACTTAGATATCAATTTTTAATATGAACACACCCATAAGATTTTTTTCAAGTATTGCCAACTTCAAAATTTTGATGTTGACAAATGTTTTGTAAATATTCATATAAATAATGACATAAATAGAATTCTAAAAAATATACTTAATAGACAATTAGATTGATGAATTGAACAAATCAAAGCAGTAAATGAATTCAAATAATTGTTTTTAATTTTTTAATGGATTTTTACAGGACATGTGATTTTATTTGAATGTTAAAAACGTGTGTGCATCATATAAATTACAAAAAATATAACTTACATAAAACTATTTCACCTCAAAATTAATAAACAAAAACATCTATGTACACACCTTTGCTGGTTGACATTTCTCAGCTTGAGAACAAATGCAATGAACTGAAAAAGTAAAAATAAGATGAAGAAAAAAGTAATTTTGTATAAAAACTAATAATATGTATGCAAAAAGAAAATCATTATGTATATCTTTGAGCATATGTTGATTGAATCTAGTCTTAAGTCGGCGCCAAAGGGTGTTTCATAAAAAATAATAGTGTGTCACAAAATATAAAAGCGAAGTAAGTTTATCTGCATAATTTATATTGTTTGTAGAATACCTCAACGAAACTTTTTCACGAAAACTCTATATTATTTATTTCTTTATTTTAACGCAAAAAATTGACGAAAGAGAGAGAGCGTACTTTCATGTGTGGACTCAATATTCTTTATGAAATATTTATTAAGTATAAAATGGTTTTTATATGTTCATGTACCAAACAGAAAATGTTTCTTATGAATATAATCTATTTTAATAAAACCTAATTTGCGTTGGTTGAATTTTTATGTTTTTATGACCAAGAGAGTATAAAAAAATAATTTATATGAAAAATGAATTCAATTATGCGATTAAAACAAATATAACATACATATTAATAAAACAAATGTGAAATACATAAATAAATAAAATTTTTAAGAAAACATGCAGCATTTATTATACACTAGAATTATTTGATTTGAAAAATTAAAGAATATCTTATTTTTTATTTGCTAAGCAATTTTATAACATAGTTTGTGTGAATATATAGTGTGTGTGTATCCTGCTGTATTCTGCTCATTATGTTTTTACAATCTTACAATTATATATATATATATATATATATATATATATATATATATATATATATATATATATATATATATATATATATATATATATATATATATATATATATATACATATATATATATATATATATATATATATATATATATATATATATATATATATATATATATATATATATATATATATATATATATATATATATAATTTTATAGATATATAAGGATTGAATTCAAAAATTGTTGTGGTTCAGGGGTTTGATAATTTCCATAATATTTAAAATATTAGTAATGCGTTTCTATAGTGATGATCCTTTAATTTATTTTTCATTGTAATACTTACTCGATATAGGAATTTAAAAATTGCATTGCAGTTTTCATTAATTTTATACATATTCTTCTTTTTAGTGAATATCAGGCAATACCATGATAAAGAATTCAAGATTCTCAATTTTACAGAACATCACCGTATGAATATCGTTAATATTTTTCAATAGTAAAATGTTGAAATAGCAATGCTTACAACATTACATTAAATAGAATTTTGTTGTTATAAATAAAAATAAAATAATTGTTCGTGAAAAAAATGTTAAGTATAACTGTTCAATGAAATTAATGAGATAATCTAAAAGTTAGGATAATATGAATTATTTATTTAATATCATTATATATATTAATAAAATAAATTTTAAATAATAAAAAAGAAAATGCAAACTTTTGCTAAGGATAAAACATTTAAAATCCTTAAAGATAAAATTCTAAATAAAAGACATATTTTTGATTCACGCGTGCAAAATAAAATATTTTTTATTATGGTTGCACACAAAAAACATTATGTATTTTTTTGAATTGTACAACTCACGTACAAGAAAAGAAAAAAAAACAGTTTTAGAAATTCTGCTAAAATTGGAAAGTAATAAATCTCAACATACATTATATAATGTAAGCATTGCTTAGTATGGATTAAAATCGCAATAATCATAATAAACTTTAAAAATAATCTAAAAACAAATAAAAAATATCTACAGTTTGATTATTATAAATATACCACATGTTCCGATTTATTATGAATATATTGTAAAGTTTTTCTGTGCTTATCAAACAGTTGTTATTGTTTTCTGTTTGCCAATGATATGAATTATGTACATAAAACACATATTCATTTAAGTTAAAGCAATTGACTTCACTTAGCACATATATCATTGTTTTAAAAATATAAAAAATAAGCAGCCCACTTACCACGAAATGTCAAGTTTGTCAATATTACTTAAGGTTTCAGAAAATTTTGAGTTATAAGAGGAGTTACAAGTCGAGGAATTTATTTCTTTGATATGTTAGAGAAAAGTTTTGACATCATCTCCTAGTTAATTTAGTTACTTGTTAACCCATAAAACTTCTTACTTTTGAAGTTTTGAAGTGTGTTTCATAAATTTCTCAAAAGAATACGTAATTAATTCAGACTTTTCTGAGCAACAACTGAAAGTTTTTTCTTACCCTGATGTGTGCAATTCAATATCATAAATCACTCTTTCCTCCCAATTGAAACCATCATTAGTTTTCAGGTGAAGTGAACAAGTGTCATTCTAGTTGAACAAATAAGAGAAATTATATATATGTATTTAATTTTCTTCAAGATGAGATATTTTAACACTGAAACGATTAATATTTTATTCTCTCAGACTTTGAAAAGAATAAGCAATTACTTAAATTAACTCCTTTTTTAATAATTATTTATTCATAATTTTCACGAGAATTTATTTTTTCTAATTAAAGTTTTGAAATTTTAAATAACAATATTGAATTTAAATTAATTTTTTTATGAAAACATTTATATTGATTTTTGGAGTTACATATGTTTCTAATTAAATTTGTTTGTTTATAATAATTTGTATGTAATTCGTATAAACATTATAATTAATATAAAATTTTATTTTTCTAATGGTATGCATGTAGTACGATTTATAAAAAGTTGAAGGATCCATGATTTTTATAAACGTATTATTCAATTTTGTGCAGTGTGAGTAAATTCACAAGAAGTATTTCTGATTTTAAGTAGCATGCTATTTAACCATTATTTCTTAAGCTTTGCATTTCGTTTAACGCATAACATTAAATTTTTATAGCGACAGTTTTTCCCTTTAAATTAGTTCCAGTTCCAATTATTTTATGTACATTTCCTTGCGTTTCATACATTTTGAATAATTAAATGGCATATGTATCACTTCTTTTATCTTTTAAATATTTGATAAAGAACTGCTAAGCAAAAAACAGAAAAAAATGAAGAGAAAATATGAACACAGTTTCACATCTAAAAATACTATTATGCATTACATAAAATATCTGAACAGTATTTCATACATGAAGAAAATGCGCTTTAAATAGCTCTTTATAAAAATGGAATATTTAAAGCAGAACATTCTATTGATTAATGGATTTAGTAATTCATGCTTACATTTTCATCGAAGATAGAACAAATATGCTTAAGCAGAGCAACATGTTTATTTAGTCATAATATTTGCTTTTCGGATCTTTCTACTGAATTTTGGATCTTTCTACGGTGGTTTATATGTGTTTATTTAATTAATGTTCACGATGATTGATAGATATAAAATTAGAGATTCAGATATTTACGCGTTTGAATTATTGAAATATATTGTGCTTTTATGAGCTATTTAAAACTATACCTTCATTGAATTTAATATTACTTATTTAAATATTTTTGTAAAGTAATTCGGTTATCTTGATAAATAATTAATTAATTTTAATGCATTTTTATGTATGAAATCTTACGTAGTCATATATACTAATCAATGAAATGTATTTAATTTATTAAATTGATTCGAAGCTTATTAATATTTTTCAATTTCAAATAACTGTTTGTAAGCACAAAAGAAGTAAATTAGATAAGAGTTAGAAATAAAATCTATATAAATAATCTTCTACATAGTTGCTGTGATGTATGTGAAATGTTAACGAATATATTCTTCTAAAACTTTTGCACGGAATGTAATTAACAATACATAAAAAATATGATTTCACAACTCTGATGTTTTATAAGTTAAATTTGAATTAATATGCATGTATCAAATTGCAAATTTAATTAAACTAATTATAGAAAAACTCGTTACTTTATATTTGTAAAGAAAACTTTCAATATCATCATATTAATTTTCCTATCTAAATGAACTAGTTGAATGAATGTTTACTTAATCCAAAAATTACTCTTAAATTTGATTCTGCAAAAGTAAAAACATCTTATTGATAGAAATAAAAATATATTATCATAAAATTAATTTATATTGTCGCGTAGATGAAGTGAATGTTACAAAGCCAATTGAAACGAAAACGCTCAAGATCAAATGAAGATTTTATTATATTAAATCTAATCAGTCGCTATTTATATACAGTTTCGGAACCTTCCAGACTTGGAAGGCCCGCAGAAAATTGGAAACTGAAATTTACATGAATTTGCATAATTAACTTAAATTAAGTAATTAACAGAAATAAATTTTAACGCAGCTTGCCTCGCTTGCTTTTGAACCCGCAACCTCTGGCTCGCGAGTCCGATGCTTTACCGACTGAGCTACGAAGTCCTTGATCGGGAGGAATAATTTTCGCTACATTTCCCCTCTCTTTAGCTGGAAGCAGCGACCCGCTGCAATCTGGTTTGGCTCCTTGTAATAGGTCTCCTGGAAGTTGGCTTGCCTTCATTGTCGAATTGTCTTTTTGGATCGAGATAGGGTTTCAATCTTAATACATGCACGACGTCTTGTGAGTTTCGACGTCCTCTGTTTCGTTCCACACTTTCTACTGCATATGTCACGTCAGACAGTCGTCGTGTTACTCGATAAGGTCCGAAGTAACGTCTCAGCAGCTTTTCGGATACTCCCACTTTCCGTACAGGGGTATAGACCCATACTAAATCCCCGATATTGTAGCTGACAGGTCGATGCCTCTCATCATATCGGCGTTTGTCTGTAGCTTGCGCTTCACGGATATGGAGTTTTGCTAGTTGTCTAGCTTCCTCAGCCTTGGTAATCAGATGATGCACATAACTTTCGTCAGAAGTCTCGGTATTAGATGGGAAAATTACGTCCAGAGGAGTCTGGATATCTCTGCCATGAACGAGAAAGAATGGGCTAAATCCCGTGGTGTCTTGCTTTGCTGAATTGTACGCAAAAGTCACAAAAGGTAGTATGGTATCTCAATTTCTTTGCTCAACGTCTACATACATAGACAGCATGTCCGCCAGTGTTCTGTTGAATCTTTCTGTCAATCCATTGGTCTGCGGATGATAAGCAGTCGTTAGAAGATGTGATGTCTGACATAACTGGTTGACATTTTTAACAATATTTGCTAGAAAGTTACGTCCTCTATCACTTATCATTTCTTTGGGAGCTCCGTGCTTCAGTACAATTTCTTCAACTATAAATCTGGCGATTTCGGTTGCCTCAGCAGTTGGTATTGCTTTTGTGACAGTGAATCTAGTCAAATAGTCTGTGCAAACAATAATCCACCGGTTGCCATTTCGGGTTACTGGAAAGCGTCCAAGTAAATCTATTCCAATTTTGGCAAAAGGTGTGTCAGGGGGTTTTATCGGTTGAAGTTTCCCCGGTGGAAGTTGTGGAGGTGACTTCCGTCTCTGGCATTCTCGACAATGTGAAACATATCGACGTATGCTCCCATACAGCCCTGGCCACCAGTATTTTCTCCTTATCCGATCGTATGTTTTGGCGAAACCAAGATGACCGGCAGTCGGAGCATCGTGAAGACTTCTTAGAACATCACTACGAAGTTGTTTTGGTACCACCAAGAGCCACTGCTGTCCCATAGGATCATAGTTTCTTTTATAAAGTACACCACTTCTTATTTGATAATTTTGGTACGACTCACCTTTCCTAAGCGTTCCTATGATAGTCTTCAACTGTTTATCCTTTTGTTGTTCTTTTCCGTATTCTTCAATTGTTGCGAGGGACGGGATTTCAAAATTGCTTTCAAGTGTTGGTTCCATAAGAGGCTTCCTTGACAGAGAATCCGCATCCAAATGCTTGCGACCGCTTTTGTAGATAATGTTTATGTCGTATTCTTGTAACCTGAGAGCCCACCGCGCCAATCTTCCCGATGGATCCTTAACATTCGCCAACCAACATAAAGAATGGTGATCCGTTACTACTGTGAAAGGTTTTCCATACAGATACGGCCTGAATTTACTGATAGCCCAGACAACGGCAAGACATTCCTTTTCGGTTGTAGAATAATTTCTTTCAGCATTAGTAAGGGACCTGGAAGCATAGGCTATTGGTCTTTCCTTATTATCCTGGATCTGTACCAGGACTGCGCCGAGGCCATAGCCGCTAGCATCTGAATGTACTCTTGTTTCCGCGTCTGGAAGGAAATGTCCTAGTACAGGGCCACTGGTCAGTAATTTTTGGAGTGTTGAAAAAGATTCCTTCTGAGACAGATTCCAAGAAAAGGTTGCGTCTTTCTTCAATAAGTCATGCAAGGGTTTTGCGATCTCAGCAAAATTTTTGATGAATCGTCGATAGTATGAACATAGGCCCAGAAAACTTCGGACATCGGCGATATTTTCCGGGGTAGGGAACTTTGCTACAGCCACTGTTTTCTGTGGATCTGGATATATTCCATGTTGATCAACTAGGTGTCCCAGTATAGTTAGCTGCTTTTTGCCGAATGAACATTTGTTAGAATTTAGCGTTAACCCCGCTTCTTGAATGCATTTTAGAACTTTCCTCAAGCGTATTTGATGTTCTACGAAGTTTGGTGCGTACACAATGATATCGTCTAGATAACAGAGACAAATATTCCAATTTAGGCCTTTTAGTACTGTGTCCATCATCCGCTCGAACGTAGCGGGGGCATTACATAGCCCAAACGGCATAACTTTACATTCATAAAGCCCATCTGATGTCACGAAGGCTGTCTTTTCTCTGTCTTTGTCGTCAACTTCTATTTGCCAGTAGCCTGACTTTAGATCCATCATAAAGAAAATTTTCGAACCAGCTAGACAGTCCAGGGCATCATCGACGCGAGGTAATGGATATACATCCTTTCTGGTTATCTTGTTCAATCTTCTATAATCGACACAGAAACGCCAATCCCCATTTTTCTTCTTCACAAGCACGACAGGAGATGACCATGGGCTATTTGACGGCTGTATCACGTTTTCTTGTAGCATTCGCTGCACTTCTTCGGCAATCACGCGTCTTTCGATGGTTGATACACGGTAAGGTCTTTGCTTGATTGGTGCGTTACCACCTGTATCGATTTTGTGCCTCACTGAACTACATCGAGATTTCCTAAAATTTCGCTTAAAATCAAAAATGTCACTAAATTCTTCTAGTAGGTTCAATAGCTCGTCTTCCTCAGCATTGGTTAGATCAGAATCAAGAATTTCTTTTAATTGCTCTCGAGTCGCCCTTTTTCTGGACTGGTGTCCGTCAGAAGTTTCTTGTCCTTTGTCACTCAGGGAGCAGATAGCGTCATTTGCTATTGGCGTGAAAAAGCCTATATTCATCCCTTTCGGTATCAGTTGAGTTCGTCGGGAAAAGTTCGTCACCCACAGTTTACAACAGCCATTCTCAATGCCGACAATTGAAGCTGGTACAGATAACTCTTTTTCGCAACTCAGAATTTTACTACCAACAATCATAGCTGCATTTGCTTCCTGCACTGTTGAATTCAAAGCAGATATTTGTCTTGTTGTGTTAGCTTCAATCAAATAATCCGATGCGACACTTAAAGACCAATTTGATTCGTTTCAGACTGAGTGGCATGGAAGGATTTCGGAGAGTTGGAGCTCTTGATTTCCACAATCAATAACGGCATCGGTGGCACGGAAAAAGTCCCAGCCAAGTATCATTTGATGACTGCACTGCGGAAAAACGAGAAATTCAAATGGCTTCACAGTCCCGTTCAAGTCCATTTTTAATACACAACGTCCAGAGGCGGCTACAGTTTTACCACAAGCAGTTTTCAATATAGGTCCATTTTCAATAAACATAGGAGTATTTAATTGTCGCCGTAATTCCTCGGATATGACAGAATAATCGGCACCAGAATCAACGAGGGCTTTTATACACTGTCCATTCACGGTAATACATGTTGTGTTCTCTTTTAACTTGGCTGTCGTGTACGTCGGAGGATTTTCTTCAACTGCGGCCTTGCCTCCTGCACAGGTCGCCCGAGTTAGTTTTCCTCATTGAGTCGGCGTGGAGAAAGACTGGAACGGCGTACTGGTGACTGCGACTCTCGGCGGTTGAAGGAACGTCGTGGGTAGGGTGAACTGCTCCTGATTTTGGAAGAAGTAGGCTGAGCATAATCATCGTCGAAGCTACCAAAAGAGTCGGTGTACACATCTCGTCGAGGGTTGAAATTCCTACTCGCTCGTGCATTTTCAAATATTCGGCGTCTCTCTCGACAATACCTTAGCACATGCCCTGGTCTCCCACAATGGTAGCAGAGTGGCGCATTATTGTCAGTCCTCCACAAGTCTGTTCTGCGTTGAGGAGTTGGTCTGTTGGTGGTTTCACGCCTTGGCTGCGGCCTAGTTGGAACAGAGCGTCGAGAAGTGGTTTTGTCTCTCCTTGCACCTGTAAGTGGTGCTAGAACTTCCATGACCTCTTCCTGCACAACAGAGGCAATGTCACATGGTGACCCAGTTTCTTTGCTTGTGTAGCCCTGTATTTCAGTCATGATGTTTTGCAGCTCTTCCCTGACAATTGAACGTGCTAATGACCTGAGATCTGTGGCATCTGTTTCAGCCGACACCGCGGAGACATTAGGTAGCCTTTGAAATCGTGGTCGAACGATACGCCTTCTTCGAAGGCTCTCTATATGACGGCATCCTTTTACGAGAGCGTCGGTGGTCTGATATTCCTGAGATGACAAAATCTGGTAAAGATCCTCTGCAATACCCTTCATGAGATGAGCCACTTTCTCGTCTTCAGGCATAGAGGGGTTAACTTTTCGGCATAGGGAAAGTACATCTTGAATGTAAGATTCAGATGTTTCACCAATTTGTTGTGCACGGGTAAGTAACAGTCTTTCAGCTTGGCGTTTTATATCAGCTGCATGGCAAAAGGTGTTTTTCAGGGAATTCCGAAAGACAGTCCAATCAGTGAAGGTGTCTTCATTGTTATCGAACCATTGACGAGCTGTTCCAGTGAGATAAAAGATGACATTTGCTAGACACATCTGGTCGTCCCAGCGGTTGTAATTCGCTATTCGATCAAAATCCTTGAGCCACCAGTTAGCGTCTTCTTGGTTGTCCCCAGAGAATATACAAGGGCTTCTGGGTAGTTGGTAGGTCAAAATTGGAACGGGTGCGATGTTACTCGGAGTAGAGCTGGCCCCAGCTGAGAATTTCTCATCGTTTTCCCCTCCTTCAGCCATCATCCTTAATCGTCTTGCCGAATCCGGAAGGAGACCAAATTCAGGAGCGAGACCTCGAATACGTCGGCTTTGGCGTAACTCTTCCGTTGTTTTACCCGGCGCCTCCACCAATCTGTCGCGTAGATGAAGTGAATGTAATAAAGCCAATTGAAACGAAAGCGCTCAAGATCAAATGAAGATTTTATTATATTAAATCTAATCAGTCGCTATTTATATACAGTTTCGGAACCTTCCAGACTTGGAAGGCCCGCAGAAAATTGGAAACTGAAATTTACATGAATTTGCATAATTAACTTAAATTAAGAAATTAACAGAAATAAATTTTAACGCAGCTTGCCTCGCTTGCTTTTGAACCCGCAACCTCTGGCTCGCGAGTCCGATGCTTTACCGACTGAGCTACGAAGTCCTTGATCGGGAGGAATAATTTTCGCTACATTTCCCCTCTCTTTAGCTGGAAGCAGCGACCCGCTGCAATCTGGTTTGGCTCCTTGTAATAGGTCTCCTGGAAGTTGGCTTGCCTTCATTGTCGAATTGTCTTTTTGGATCGAGATAGGGTTTCAATCTTAATACATGCACGACGTCTTGTGAGTTTCGACGTCCTCTGTTTCGTTCCACACTTTCTACTGCATATGTCACGTCAGACAGTCGTCGTGTTACTCGATAAGGTCCGAAGTAACGTCTCAGCAGCTTTTCGGATACTCCCACTTTCCGTACAGGGGTATAGACCCATACTAAATCCCCGATATTGTAGCTGACAGGTCGATGCCTCTCATCATATCGGCGTTTGTCTGTAGCTTGCGCTTCACGGATATGGAGTTTTGCTAGTTGTCTAGCTTCCTCAGCCTTGGTAATCAGATGATGCACATAACTTTCGTCAGAAGTCTCGGTATTAGATGGGAAAATTACGTCCAGAGGAGTCTGGATATCTCTGCCATGAACGAGAAAGAATGGGCTAAATCCCGTGGTGTCTTGCTTTGCTGAATTGTACGCAAAAGTCACAAAAGGTAGTATGGTATCTCAATTTCTTTGCTCAACGTCTACATACATAGACAGCATGTCCGCCAGTGTTCTGTTGAATCTTTCTGTCAATCCATTGGTCTGCGGATGATAAGCAGTCGTTAGAAGATGTGATGTCTGACATAACTGGTTGACATTTTTAACAATATTTGCTAGAAAGTTACGTCCTCTATCACTTATCATTTCTTTGGGAGCTCCGTGCTTCAGTACAATTTCTTCAACTATAAATCTGGCGATTTCGGTTGCCTCAGCAGTTGGTATTGCTTTTGTGACAGTGAATCTAGTCAAATAGTCTGTGCAAACAATAATCCACCGGTTGCCATTTCGGGTTACTGGAAAGCGTCCAAGTAAATCTATTCCAATTTTGGCAAAAGGTGTGTCAGGGGGTTTTATCGGTTGAAGTTTCCCCGGTGGAAGTTGTGGAGGTGACTTCCGTCTCTGGCATTCTCGACAATGTGAAACATATCGACGTATGCTCCCATACAGCCCTGGCCACCAGTATTTTCTCCTTATCCGATCGTATGTTTTGGCGAAACCAAGATGACCGGCAGTCGGAGCATCGTGAAGACTTCTTAGAACATCACTACGAAGTTGTTTTGGTACCACCAAGAGCCACTGCTGTCCCATAGGATCATAGTTTCTTTTATAAAGTACACCACTTCTTATTTGATAATTTTGGTACGACTCACCTTTCCTAAGCGTTCCTATGATAGTCTTCAACTGTTTATCCTTTTGTTGTTCTTTTCCGTATTCTTCAATTGTTGCGAGGGACGGGATTTCAAAATTGCTTTCAAGTGTTGGTTCCATAAGAGGCTTCCTTGACAGAGAATCCGCATCCAAATGCTTGCGACCGCTTTTGTAGATAATGTTTATGTCGTATTCTTGTAACCTGAGAGCCCACCGCGCCAATCTTCCCGATGGATCCTTAACATTCGCCAACCAACATAAAGAATGGTGATCCGTTACTACTGTGAAAGGTTTTCCATACAGATACGGCCTGAATTTACTGATAGCCCAGACAACGGCAAGACATTCCTTTTCGGTTGTAGAATAATTTCTTTCAGCATTAGTAAGGGACCTGGAAGCATAGGCTATTGGTCTTTCCTTATTATCCTGGATCTGTACCAGGACTGCGCCGAGGCCATAGCCGCTAGCATCTGAATGTACTCTTGTTTCCGCGTCTGGAAGGAAATGTCCTAGTACAGGGCCACTGGTCAGTAATTTTTGGAGTGTTGAAAAAGATTCCTTCTGAGACAGATTCCAAGAAAAGGTTGCGTCTTTCTTCAATAAGTCATGCAAGGGTTTTGCGATCTCAGCAAAATTTTTGATGAATCGTCGATAGTATGAACATAGGCCCAGAAAACTTCGGACATCGGCGATATTTTCCGGGGTAGGGAACTTTGCTACAGCCACTGTTTTCTGTGGATCTGGATATATTCCATGTTGATCAACTAGGTGTCCCAGTATAGTTAGCTGCTTTTTGCCGAATGAACATTTGTTAGAATTTAGCGTTAACCCCGCTTCTTGAATGCATTTTAGAACTTTCCTCAAGCGTATTTGATGTTCTACGAAGTTTGGTGCGTACACAATGATATCGTCTAGATAACAGAGACAAATATTCCAATTTAGGCCTTTTAGTACTGTGTCCATCATCCGCTCGAACGTAGCGGGGGCATTACATAGCCCAAACGGCATAACTTTACATTCATAAAGCCCATCTGATGTCACGAAGGCTGTCTTTTCTCTGTCTTTGTCGTCAACTTCTATTTGCCAGTAGCCTGACTTTAGATCCATCATAAAGAAAATTTTCGAACCAGCTAGACAGTCCAGGGCATCATCGACGCGAGGTAATGGATATACATCCTTTCTGGTTATCTTGTTCAATCTTCTATAATCGACACAGAAACGCCAATCCCCATTTTTCTTCTTCACAAGCACGACAGGAGATGACCATGGGCTATTTGACGGCTGTATCACGTTTTCTTGTAGCATTCGCTGCACTTCTTCGGCAATCACGCGTCTTTCGATGGTTGATACACGGTAAGGTCTTTGCTTGATTGGTGCGTTACCACCTGTATCGATTTTGTGCCTCACTGAACTACATCGAGATTTCCTAAAATTTCGCTTAAAATCAAAAATGTCACTAAATTCTTCTAGTAGGTTCAATAGCTCGTCTTCCTCAGCATTGGTTAGATCAGAATCAAGAATTTCTTTTAATTGCTCTCGAGTCGCCCTTTTTCTGGACTGGTGTCCGTCAGAAGTTTCTTGTCCTTTGTCACTCAGGGAGCAGATAGCGTCATTTGCTATTGGCGTGAAAAAGCCTATATTCATCCCTTTCGGTATCAGTTGAGTTCGTCGGGAAAAGTTCGTCACCCACAGTTTACAACAGCCATTCTCAATGCCGACAATTGAAGCTGGTACAGATAACTCTTTTTCGCAACTCAGAATTTTACTACCAACAATCATAGCTGCATTTGCTTCCTGCACTGTTGAATTCAAAGCAGATATTTGTCTTGTTGTGTTAGCTTCAATCAAATAATCCGATGCGACACTTAAAGACCAATTTGATTCGTTTCAGACTGAGTGGCATGGAAGGATTTCGGAGAGTTGGAGCTCTTGATTTCCACAATCAATAACGGCATCGGTGGCACGGAAAAAGTCCCAGCCAAGTATCATTTGATGACTGCACTGCGGAAAAACGAGAAATTCAAATGGCTTCACAGTCCCGTTCAAGTCCATTTTTAATACACAACGTCCAGAGGCGGCTACAGTTTTACCACAAGCAGTTTTCAATATAGGTCCATTTTCAATAAACATAGGAGTATTTAATTGTCGCCGTAATTCCTCGGATATGACAGAATAATCGGCACCAGAATCAACGAGGGCTTTTATACACTGTCCATTCACGGTAATACATGTTGTGTTCTCTTTTAACTTGGCTGTCGTGTACGTCGGAGGATTTTCTTCAACTGCGGCCTTGCCTCCTGCACAGGTCGCCCGAGTTAGTTTTCCTCATTGAGTCGGCGTGGAGAAAGACTGGAACGGCGTACTGGTGACTGCGACTCTCGGCGGTTGAAGGAACGTCGTGGGTAGGGTGAACTGCTCCTGATTTTGGAAGAAGTAGGCTGAGCATAATCATCGTCGAAGCTACCAAAAGAGTCGGTGTACACATCTCGTCGAGGGTTGAAATTCCTACTCGCTCGTGCATTTTCAAATATTCGGCGTCTCTCTCGACAATACCTTAGCACATGCCCTGGTCTCCCACAATGGTAGCAGAGTGGCGCATTATTGTCAGTCCTCCACAAGTCTGTTCTGCGTTGAGGAGTTGGTCTGTTGGTGGTTTCACGCCTTGGCTGCGGCCTAGTTGGAACAGAGCGTCGAGAAGTGGTTTTGTCTCTCCTTGCACCTGTAAGTGGTGCTAGAACTTCCATGACCTCTTCCTGCACAACAGAGGCAATGTCACATGGTGACCCAGTTTCTTTGCTTGTGTAGCCCTGTATTTCAGTCATGATGTTTTGCAGCTCTTCCCTGACAATTGAACGTGCTAATGACCTGAGATCTGTGGCATCTGTTTCAGCCGACACCGCGGAGACATTAGGTAGCCTTTGAAATCGTGGTCGAACGATACGCCTTCTTCGAAGGCTCTCTATATGACGGCATCCTTTTACGAGAGCGTCGGTGGTCTGATATTCCTGAGATGACAAAATCTGGTAAAGATCCTCTGCAATACCCTTCATGAGATGAGCCACTTTCTCGTCTTCAGGCATAGAGGGGTTAACTTTTCGGCATAGGGAAAGTACATCTTGAATGTAAGATTCAGATGTTTCACCAATTTGTTGTGCACGGGTAAGTAACAGTCTTTCAGCTTGGCGTTTTATATCAGCTGCATGGCAAAAGGTGTTTTTCAGGGAATTCCGAAAGACAGTCCAATCAGTGAAGGTGTCTTCATTGTTATCGAACCATTGACGAGCTGTTCCAGTGAGATAAAAGATGACATTTGCTAGACACATCTGGTCGTCCCAGCGGTTGTAATTCGCTATTCGATCAAAATCCTTGAGCCACCAGTTAGCGTCTTCTTGGTTGTCCCCAGAGAATATACAAGGGCTTCTGGGTAGTTGGTAGGTCAAAATTGGAACGGGTGCGATGTTACTCGGAGTAGAGCTGGCCCCAGCTGAGAATTTCTCATCGTTTTCCCCTCCTTCAGCCATCATCCTTAATCGTCTTGCCGAATCCGGAAGGAGACCAAATTCAGGAGCGAGACCTCGAATACGTCGGCTTTGGCGTAACTCTTCCGTTGTTTTACCCGGCGCCTCCACCAATCTGTCGCGTAGATGAAGTGAATGTAATAAAGCCAATTGAAACGAAAGCGCTCAAGATCAAATGAAGATTTTATTATATTAAAGCTAATCAGTCGCTATTTATATACAGTTTCGGAACCTTCCAGACTTGGAAGGCCCGCAGAAAATTGGAAACTGAAATTTACATGAATTTGCATAATTAACTTAAATTAAGAAATTAACAGAAATAAATTTTAACGCAGCTTGCCTCGCTTGCTTTTGAACCCGCAACCTCTGGCTCGCGAGTCCGATGCTTTACCGACTGAGCTACGAAGTCCTTGATCGGGAGGAATAATTTTCGCTACATTTCCCCTCTCTTTAGGAGATAATAATTTTCGCTACAATATTATTTCTATTAATTTCACAATAGATTTAACAATGACGCAAAGGAAACTGAAAATTGTTATTGGATATTAATATTTCAATGGAAAAAATAAGGAATTAATAGATCAGAATTTTGTAGGTAAAAGGACTTTTCTTAGACATAAGGATAAAAATATTTCAATAATAAATGTAATTAATCAAAAAATTCTCACTAAATTTCCTTATTTTTCTAACTAACATATATTTTACTTAAATTATAGAGACGATTTTACTTAGTAAAATCATTTATAATTTCACAATAAATCACTTAATCACAGGAGACTGATAATTGAATTAATTTACAAGAATTAATTGAGGCTTAAGAAACTTTATATTTTATGATTAAGTTAAATTTAAACAAGTATGCTGCATGAAAAAAGGAGCGATTTTTAATTTCCACCGAAACTGTCATATGCTACTTTATTGAAATACTACTATTTAGAACCTAGTCTTATGTAAAAACACATTTTATATCTTAATAACAGAAGAGCGTTAATATTAATTGAAATTTTTAGATTATAATTATTTACTTTTATTTCTAATTTACGTAGAAAAAGCTCATAAATATGAATTAATATTACGAAAATATTTGGTTAACTCAATAAAAATGTTTATCTAGAATTACTGAGAGGGGACTTTAAGATTCGTGTTTTTTTTCTCTAATTTCCAGGAAAGAATTCTTTCAGAAAAACAAACTGGTTGGAAAATTAAGCTAAGCAAACAGATTTGAAATATCATAGAGTATTACATAGATACCAAATTAAATCTGCATTTATTCTACATAGATTAAACAATCCTTTCACGTTGTCTTAATATAGAATATACTTAAATATAAAATTTTTGGGTACAAGTTAAACAAAAAAGTAGCCAAATTCTTCTATCAGAAAATAGGAAATATTGTCCAAATAATTAGCTTATTCAAAAAATTCACTCTTTCATAGGGTTTATGAAATTGCCCTTATTTGCAAAGGAGGCATATAAATCTCTAACATTATTTAAAATACTTATTAAGTGCATCCATATTTTCATATAGTTCATGACAAAAAATATGATTACATTTTTATATGCTCTTTTTCCGTTTGTGTTTTGTTTTTCTAATTCATTAAATCAGAATGAAGTCATAAAAGTTTAGAAAGTTAACATTTACATTCGAGCATTTTGTGGTTTATTATGTCCACAAAGTATTTCTTAAATTCTCCTCATGAACATCAATTCACCTTTTTTTCTTTTCAATACAGAAAAAGAAAACAACTATAGTCTTAAGCCATACTTACCTTTTTCAATTGTAGTATTTTTCCTCAATTTTTTTCTCTAAAACTATTCCTTATTTAAGAATTGTTCCTTATGGTATAACATTTTCACTTTTTATTTCTCATATTTTCTTTTTTGCACTAAGCCATTTTAAAATATCTGTCTTTTTCTTCAAGTATAGTGCATGCAATTTAAGTGGTGTAATATGTGTATTTCTCTCAATCTGTATGTATTTCTCACCCTATGAAACCCAATGACAGCTATAAGCAAGAACTGTGTCATACCAGTTAATAATAATAGTTTATTTTCACAACGATATAATTGAACAAATCATTATATCTTGCTTAGAGCTCAACAGTGGTCACATAATTTAGAATAGGTCTGAATAATTAAATACACCCGATACAAAATAAATTGCATACTATTAAAATCCTCATTTTAAACATGTTATTCATTACTTCAAATTGTAAAACTGAAAAAACTGTGTTAGTTGTTTTTTCAACATTTAAGTACATTTGACTAACTAAAATAAATTAGATTGTTCACAAAATATCTTACAAATATTTTAATTCCTTCTTAAGTATTTATTAATATACAATTAAATGATTCTGAGGGTAACATAAAATAGATTATAATGAGAGTGTTAGTCATTCAGATAATTGTAATAAAGGAGTAAACATTTTGTTCAACAAACTTCAGTATCTAAATTAATATTTTTTTTAAAAAATATTTAGTTTAAATTATGGGATAATTCAATAAATTTTAATACACTATAACTTCTGTACATAAATATTTATCAATACATTTAAATTACTGTTTAAAATATACAACTCATTAGTTAAAAAAACTCAAACTAAAGAATTATTGTTGTTACTTAGAAGA
Source organism: Latrodectus hesperus (assembly GCA_037975125.1). NCBI lineage: Eukaryota > Metazoa > Arthropoda > Arachnida > Araneae > Theridiidae > Latrodectus > Latrodectus hesperus. The sequence continues at coordinate 85,768,529 of CM075851.1, forward strand.
ATTACTGTTGTATGTACATTTATGCTAAGCTGATGTCAATTCAATAAAATTAAGTTTACAATATTAACACTTAGAATTTCTTAAATGCTAAAATGAAAGTGTCACATAATCTGTATTAAAGGATTCATAGAGTAATTGAATCCAAAATTTGACAGTAAAACTCTCAGAAAACTTTTGTTTGTCTAAAAAAAGAAAAATAAAATGATTTGAATTATAGCATTAGCTATATTTATATAAGTGAAAAACCATTTTGACATTTCTATACTTTTTCAAGAAATATTGCGTTCAATTTAAATCATTTTTTATGTAAGCAATTCTTAATTGAAAGGAATTGCACTTTTTTAGGTCTTGAGCACACTAAAGAGTTATCGCAAGAACATCAAAAATAAATGCATTATTTTACAAGAAAAATGACTAAATGACTGAAAGGAAAGCACGCATACATACAAAGTATAGTGAATGAAATATGTTTTGATATAATATTTTGCAATTAGTTAGCTGAATTAAAAAAAACTTACTAAATTAAAAACAAATTTAATAATTATAAGTGACTTACCTGGTCCTTTATTACATGGCAACTATTTTTGAGGGAAGGTTTAATATTGGAAATAGACATTTTCAGTTCTTTATCTACAATTAACTGAGATTTATATTTTGTCTCCAAATAAGCCACAGCAGAAAATCTGTTCAAAAAGTTATGAAGTGTGCGTTAAAAGTAGCATTGAAATTTGAAATATCCTTGTTAAAGTTAAAGTTAAGAAAAAAAATTATTATATATTTATTTTTAAAATACAAATAGTGATGTATTCCTAAATTGTCTTTTGGTTTCATCACCTGTCGTAAAGTGTGTGAAAGTTTTTTCTTTGGCAGTTAAGAGCAATTTGTAAATATTTTGAAATGTATTACTATATATCCCACTCATAAATTTCTATCAGTTTGTCGTTAGCAAGAAAATAATTAGCCAGCATGGCAATATGATATTCTAGTTACTAATACAACTTTTACACGCTGTTCTTCAGCCATGTAAGTTTAAACATTACAAATGATGCCAACTTTTTTCTTCACAATTATAATTATCTACAAAAGGTATAAATTTTAAAACTCTTATGCCATAAATACATATTTTATTCTTAAAATTAGTGGTTCAAGTTAATTCATTTTCCGAAAATGTCAACTAAGTATCCCACTTTCATTGACGATAAAATGAGCATCTTTATTACTATATATTGTCTCATCAAGCTATATTAAAGAAAAATTTAACACACAACTTTGAGAAACGCAGACACTGTACATCTTCAGCTATATCATCAACTCAAAGAACAACAAAATGTATAGAAAGAGTTCTGGACTTCCATTTTTTTTTCCAAAATTATTTTTCAATATAGTTTCTTCAATATAAATTGCAGCTGGCAAAATAAGCTCTTCAACAGTAGTATGGAGCTTTTAATACATGGTTTTTTCTATGAAACTTTGTACGAAGTAAAATATACATTTAACTCAGACATTTTTTTAAAAAGAATTTATGCTTTTCATATAATTTAATTTTAATTCTAATAAATCTCTTTTTGATTTTTATACTTCTTCACTATGAAGTACTTCCAAAAATCAATCGAAGTCTAATTTTATTTGGTTTAATGCTGCCTAATGCTAACACTTTTAAGATAATGATATTCACATTGCCTTTCTTGAGCACTTATTTCAATACCCAAAATTTAAGTATTCGTGATTATTATTCCTTGACTTGATATATATATATATTTATATATATATATATATATATATATATATATATATATATATATATTATAATTATTATTATTATTATAAATTTCAGAATTATCTTAAAAAAAACTTTGGTTTTTGCAATATATTTTAATTTTAAGTATTTTTGGATATTAAATAAAAGAAGTTTTTCTCTTTTTTTAGTTACATCGAAAAATAAAAATTCTTATGAAGAATGAAATTCATTATTATCACCTAACTCGACATACTCTTATTTTTTAAATCTGAAGACAAATTATTTTTTATTTCATGGGTACTTTTAATATTGATTTATAATTAACATTACTTTAATGAATAAAGTTATGATTTTCTAACGATGTAAGTTTGAATGTTTTTTTGACTTTTATGGAAGCATATTTGACTGAATATTTTCAGCTTTTCAAATGTGTTTGTTTAAATATATTCAATTAAATTTATCAAAATATCTATTATATACTTGCGCGTTAATTTTTTATAATTAAAACACCTATTTTTTGTATTCATTTTTAATAGAATTTTTTCTTTTTCAAATTTTTATTCTACTTCAGCAATTTTAATTGGATTCGTATATTTGCTTTGTTGAGAATGTTCATATATTTTTTATAATTATAATGTATTTTTTTTAAATAAATGTTCATTTTGAAAGAAGAAATACACATCTGATATTTGCTACAGAAATTTATTTACTCAAAACTCTCTGAAAATGTTATTTTTTAGTGATTTTAACATTTTGATTAATAAGAAATCACATAATTCTTATCTTGCGAATTGTTAATAACTAAAGAAGCTTCCTTTTATGTATGGTAATAATGTATTATTTGATAAGGTAAATAAAATTGTCTTTCAAGTATGTATAAAAAATATTTCAAAATTTAATAGTCTTAGCAAATAAAATCCGTAATTTTAGTTAACTTAAAAACATTCTTAATGCAATATTTGAACTTAAAAAGAATAATATAAAAAACTGAAAGAAAACATTTTTAAGCTTATCTACACAAATTTAGATAAAAATACCATTATCATTATCATTACTATAATGATGATTTCAAGTGAGAGAAAAAAATATGCAATTTATAACAATTCTCAAAGTATGAGCTCTTAAAGGATTTGTAAAGGCTCTTAAAGGATTCACATTTTTTGATAAAAATAGTTTAATTCGTATCTCAGGCCGATATTTTTTATTTATATTCACAAAAATGATGCTACAATAGATTTAATTGATAAGAATTAAGGTATATAAAATAAACACGAATTAGTATATCTTTATAAACTTCTTACTTAATGTTATTTACTTAATAATAACTTTAATATTTAAGTAGTCTTAACATATGAAATGATGCATTTATGTACATTAAAATAAAATTCAATATTTTAATATGAAATAGTTTCGATCCTCAAATGAATAGTTTTAACACAAGATACCTTACATTGAAAAAAAAACGTGATATAATTTGATAATTATGAATACTAAAATTATTTAAAATAAATCCGTAATTAACGTGAATATTTGTATGCGTTAAATTTACATCGATGTGCTTTACTGAAAAAATTAATTCATCAAATTTGATAGAAGCTTTTAATGTTATGCTGTACACTTTTTTAAGGAGTAAAGCACAATCTTTTCAACAATTTCAAAATAATATTTCTCAGATTTTGAGTTTAACTAAATATAAAACTTTCATTATGTACCTAAACACAAAATTTAAAGAAACAACAAAATATGATGAGTGTACCTAATAATTTGTTTTGAATAATACAGATAAGTTGGATATTTAGAAGCATTTTAATATCATTAATAAAATATTTCCACGAAATATTTGATAATATTATAATTTAAAGAAATGTCAAGAGTACATAAATCTCTAGTGAATATCTTCATAGTTTACGAAGTATATACATTTCTTTAAAATGAATTCAAATTATATACTTTATATACGAAATTTCAATAATAGGCAACAAAATGGATACAAGATGCTTTAAAATTCAATGTAACTAAATGATATCAAAGGAAAAAAACAAAAATTTGATTCTGAAGAAAATTAGATTCTGTTATATTGAGAAAATATAGCTATACAGTTTGGAGTCTTTGATTTTTACCTGGAAAATAAAATTTCAAAGAAGAAATATATAAATATTTTTAAAAAATTAAAAAAAATATGTTTATATTAATATTTAAAAAAATTATAACGAAAATACTCTTTTTTCTAAACAGAATAAATAATGTTTTTCTTGAAAGAAAAGCAATAATTTTTTAATTTTTTTCGTAATTTTTTAAATTGTTACCCCATACAGGCATGATGAGTTTTAATATTATTTGGTTTTACTCTCAGAGTTAAGAAAATATAGAAAAAAATATTGAGTTATAAATATATAATACAATGCAATAATTTTCATTAAAACCATGAAGTTTGCTATCATGGAAGTGCGTATAGCTCTAATGACTCTTCAGGAAAATAACTCTAATCCTGTTTATTTGTGATATACACAGAAAAAGCCACATTGTTCATATATTAGGTGAATGAAGTATATTTATTTTATTTTGTGTAATAAGATGTAGGTGACATTTATTACGGAAGTGTATGTAAGTTTACCAACATCGCAGAGTACAAGAGAACTGTTTTTGAAATAAGATTTAAAGTACACATAAACTTTATAACTCTTATATCATATACTGTATATACAGAAGGTTATAACCATTAATGAACTAATTGGATCTGTAAAAATAGTTTTCCTAGAAATGTGTTGACTTTCATATTAGTAAGCAAGCAAATAATAATATTTCAATTGCTTTATCAATTTGTTTCTGTTAAATTTAAAAACTTATTTTTATTAATATCGCAGTGTTATCACACCAGTTGATGGGATATATAAATGAAAAACAAAAACGTGACCCTAGTTATTTTATACCTATTTTGAAAAAGAAACATCAACGAACTTTTTAATCATTATTAAAGACGCCTCAAAAACTGCTTACAGTTTTTGAGAATTCATTCCTGCTTCTTAAGAAGTTTACGATTTTTCCTGAAATAAACAGATATTAGTAAATTTTAACATTGAAATGAACTTAATATTCAAAAAAATTATAAGATAAACCTTTCATACGAAAAGCCCATTATTCATGTTCCAATACTCATAACTCATTTCTATTGTAAAACGATCCATAAAGTGAATAAGCCAGGGAACTACATCAATCTAGCGATTGACAGAGAACCCCTGAAGAATACGTGCCACGTGTGGTTGCACATTATCTTGTTAAAATAGGGTTGTGGAAGAAGACAAGGAAAGACAACTGGCTCCAACACATCGGAGATGTAGCTCTGGCTATTTAAAGTACAGGCAATACGTACTAAAGGAATGCGAGACTGATATCCAATACCGCCACATATCATAATACCAGTGTGCAGGATTAGTGTAGTGGTGCATAATGAAGCGGATCAACATCCACTCTCCAAGGTGTCTCTAGACATGAATGGGACCATAATGGTGTTGCAGACAGCAGCGTGCTCGTCAGTAAAGTCAATTCCATTCCATTCTGACATTCACATCTTTTTTCATCGCACTATTGGCGGCGAAGAAGTCTGTGGTTCTGCATCAATGGTAGACGAAGCAATGGACATCTTGCGGACAGACCAATTAGCTGTAAACAGTGTCTAATGGTAGACGCAGACACTGGATGATGCGTTATAGACTGAATGTGTTGTGCTATGGTTCGTGATGTGGCTGGGTGATCCGTCACTGCCATGCGCACAATTTATCTGTCATCACGTGAAGTGGTGCACTGAGGTGGTAGCGGTCAAACACGACTGTCCGTCGTACCCTCCTGCATCCAACGATCACATATCCGTATTACAAGTTGTTTGGTTTCGTCCAACAGGACTATCGATTTTCCTGAAAATCAATCTACTATCTCGGTAGGCCACTATCCTTCCTCCGTCGAATTCGGATAGTTGATCAAAAAAATTTCGTTGTTTTCTACGACACATCATTTTTTAAACAATATTTATGAACTTGAAATCGTTAAAATCTCCAAGACTTAAACAAGGCTTCAAAGTGACGCCAAAGGCGCACGTGATGTCCGTCTGCGCTGCAATGCTAATCATTTGCATACCTTAGCTCCACTAACACATGTTGTAAATTTCATATTATTTGCATTATTCTTTCAGGTTTTTGTAATTACTGTAGCCAGTAGTGTATAAAATGATCCAAAATGTGTGGTTACTGTGAGAAAATATTTCTTCAGTGTATATCTAGTGAATGTTTTCATAGAGTAATTTAATTGTAAAACTTTCTAACCTCAAACATATCACATTAGTTTTGACTTTTAGTTTAATTTTTCAAAAAGTTAGTTTTACGATCCAACAAGTTTTTTGAAAGAATTCAGTCCAATATTGAATAATTGAATATAGAAAAATTAATTTTGTGACGCATTATAACTTTTCAGAATAATAGAAGTAGTATTTTAAAAAATTGGTTGTAATTTTTTTTAAAAAATAATTAAGAAATAAGTTGAGTGCAAATATAAAAAAAAAATTTGAATGTAATAGTTTAGTTATGACTGTAAGCTTTTTCTCAAAAATGATGTATTTAAATCAGTGAATTTCTGATAACATTCATTAATTAGTTTATTTTATGATCATCATAATTTCATATTCTCATTTTCACTTCAAATTAATCTTTTTTAGTCATTATCATGCCTAGAATGAAACAAAATTATATCAATAGTACGTAATTTTTATGATCCTTTTTTTTTAGTAAAATCAATCCTTATATAGATGTATATATATTAGAATCGCAGTCATTTATAAATCATAGATGACTTCCTGCTCACTCTTCTTTAACTGAGAATGTGTTGAAGTATTTCAGAAAGTTTGTAAGCTTTTAACAGTTACCTATAAATTTTACTATTAATACAATTTTACTATTTTACTATCACGAACGCACGCACACACACACACACACACACACACACACACACACACACACACACACACACACACACACACACACACACACACACACACACACATATATATATATATATATATATATATATATATATATATATATATATATATATATATATATATATATATATATATATATATGTATATATAAAGCAATTAAAAATCTTCTTGATGAAATCTTATTTTTCTAAGTATATTCTCTTTTTCTTATATTTTGGATTATTTATTTGGCATCAATGATCAATGACTGTATTAATGATCCTGTTGTTGTTGTGTCCAATCCTTCAGGATCTAGCGGCAGCTAGATCAAATCCATGATTCCATGCACCCCAGCAAAGTCAAGCACCAGGAGAGAGCTGACTTACTACCAGGAGAGGGCAACATAATTTCATAGAGAAGGAAAAAAATGGCTTCTCTTGGTACAAAGTACTTGGAGCTCCATTTAATGATCCAAATCCATTCAATTAATCTATATGAAGGAAAAAATAAAGAGTAAAATAAAAAACAATCTTCGAATGTTCTGCATTATTTACTTTGACATTTACTGGCAATTATAATATTGCAACATGAAGAAAAATCTTTTTTCATAAAGTATCACCGTGTTGGATGTAAAACAACACAAATGAAATTTTCTATTCTAATTCAATACGATAAAAAATTTTTTATACATTTTTTCTTTAACATAATTTATTTGCTTGACATTGTATGAATCAGATTTGGATTACTTACTATTATGATCATTTTGATTTATACGTTTTTTATTTATCATTGAAACAGGAATTCAGTTAATTTGATTGGATTTCCTTTCCTTAATGTTGTGAAATAGGAGTATTTAGATTGATTTTCTTGTAGAAATTAAAATTTATAAGAAAACATATTTTAAAAACGTATCACAGAGCACAATCATTGTAAATACGACACTCTTTGCACGATTAATTTATTTATTACACTAATATATATGTATGAACATACTGGAAAGCTTTGAAATTTAATAATCAACTGAAAGGAATTTGTTTCAACAGCAGAAATATTAAACTATCTCTGCTTCAAAAAATTGTTAGATTTGTTAAATCATTTGATTGTTGCATATATATATATATATATATATATATATATATATATATATATATATATATATATATATATATATATATATATATATATATATATATATATATATATATATATATATATATATATATATATATATATATATATATATATATATATATATATATATATATATATATATATATATATATATATATATATATATATATATATATATATATATATATCACAAATTCAAAACATTTATTACGTCCAAGGGCATAAAAAGCTACAACGCCATTGATAAATTCATAATATTCAGTGTAACACAGTCAAACGTAAATACTCAAATTCATGTACGCGGACACTCTCCCTGTTTAGGAAACTAATAGATCAATTCATTATGTTCCAAATTTAGTTTTCAAATTCATTCTATTGATTACAGATGTAATCGTAAAACATAGAGTTATAGTTATCATGTTAATACTAAATATCCCTCAACCAAAGTTTTTGAAAGATGTGTTTTTTGATGCAAAAGCAAAGAAAAAAAATTAAAAAAGTCTATATTTTTACTTCCTAATCTTGAGATTCCAATATGTGTTAAATTTTCATATAAAACATTGAAATTCCTAACATGAATGTGACTTACAACCATCACTGACATAGATAATAGCAAACCTTTCTGCTATAGATCTAAAACTGTATTTCTTGTCCTACGGAAAATATTATGTTGAGTGTTCTATGATTTTAAAATAAAGCATTTTATGTGTGTGTATCGTCCTAAATAACAAAGAAATTATAATATTAAAATTCCACCAACATGAGAATTTCAATTTACAAGAAACGTGCCCTTTTCCCCTTATTTTTTTCATCTTATTTAATCACAATTATTCATCAGTCATTAACATGAATAATTTCAAAATAAGGTTAATTTATTATACTAAATTTCCGTATTAAATTTTTCATCGCTATGCTTAATTTAAAAATAGTTAATATATGTGCAATCACTAGGATACAATAAGCTATTATTTTAGCTTATTGTATCCTAGTGATTGCACATCTTTCTTCAAAGTTTTTAGATTCCATATTAGATTTTCTTGAACAATAAGAAATTGACACTGCACTTTTGTCTTTTATTATTTTTTCATGTCAACCGGGGTGCATGCTTGAGAGATTTCCAAATTTCTACCCATGAGACAAGTAATTACGGCCAATTACCATTAAAGATCCTCTCGGAAAGAAATTTCTTCAGTGACTGTTAAACTGCCTTTAGTAGTTATCTGTTCTCTACGAGGTGTGAAATATTTTATTCAAAGAGAATTGTAATTAAAATTACTAAAAAAAGTATATGTTAAAGTATCGCTGAAGATTTTTTCTAAATGATGAATGTTAAGAGTTGGTGTTAAAATAACTACAAATTGTTATTTTCTGTAACCATACATCACATTTCGAATATTTTCTTATGGTTTTGATTAAATTTTTTCTTAATGGAAACAAGAATTACAGACTACAACATTTTTTACTTAGTTTAGTATTAAAAATATCAAAACTTCTTTCTAAGAAACAATAAGTGTTTTCTTGAAAATTATATAATTTCTTTTATTTCTCATATTTATTCCAAATGATTAAACTTCCATGTAAGAAAAATATCGTATTTTATTCAAGATGCTTGGGAAACAAATTACTGATTAAAATTAACTTTCTAACATTTACGGAATTCCTTACATTTAGGACATTATTAAAATACAATAAAATATCTTTAAAGTAATAACATTTTATGAATAAAATATATTAAATAACTTATTAGATATAATATTTAGATGAGAACAATCTAAATTAGTTTGAACATTAAAAGTGAAATATTAAATAAATTAATCTTCGACTATAAAAGAATTAGTCTTACATATTAATTAAAATTGCATACTAAAGAACGATAAGAATAATTCAAAATATAAAGCAATGTTTTAATTCTCAGAACAAAACATTATTTAAAAACCTTTTTTCCCAATTTAAATTTATTCAAGTTTGCGCTTAAATGGAAGCATTCATCAGCAACGTTTTCTTTTTGTTGTAATTGTATCACATCAGATTCACCTGAATAAGTTTAAAAGAAAAATGTGTTTAATAAATCAAATTAAAAATTATTATAACAAAGGATTTTTTGTTCAGGAACGTGCTTTAAGTGAATTTCTGATGCTTGCGCTTGAAAAGAATTCATCTCCATAATTGAATTCGTTGTTATTTTTCATCTACCTGTAATTAATCAAAAATTGAATCTGAAGGATGCTTTTCACTTTTACGCGTTTTCAAAGTAATTGAATAAACTGATTAAGACCTTGTTTTGCTAACACAGTCTTAAGAAATCAAACATTCCATTTAGAAATCTAACATTTTTGATTTTTTTAAAATACTTCTGTTGCATTACAATTCGAGTCAAAAATGTTTCTAAAATTTCAAGAATTGGTATGACGTTTTCAAGTTTTACATTTATTTTTTACTTTCAAAAACCTTATTTTTCCTTGCGAAATTAAATCAATATATTGTAGAAAGTAGTGCCATTTCAATATTTATTATCACTCTGGTTTTTAAATAATAAAAAAACATACACTTTAATGAATTTAAATTTTAGGTTCTCCTCAATATCTAAATTTTTGAAAAAATTAAATTCACTAACGAATTAAAATTCAATCTTAATCACAAAAATGTACTCTTGATATATATTGCACCTATATTGAGAACTTGTAATCTGAAAACTATTTTGTTGTTCTCAAATAATTACTATTAATCTACAAGCACGTTGCGTTAAATACCACACAGACACACACACACATATATATGCATATATATATATATATATATATATATATATATATATATATATATATATATATATATATATATATATATATATATATATATATATATATATATATATATATATATATAATTCATATTAAATTAGTTGTTGACTCTCTTATTTCTTTTCACTTTGACCGCGAATTGAGATCTTTGATAATGTTTCCAATTTCACAGCAGATATCGCAAATCTAAATCCATTGTTAGTTGTGTTTAGTGTATGAACTGGATGTGATAGTTTGCCGTTGGTTTCACGATTTTTCCGAATGTAAACAAAATATCCATGACCAACAGCGCTGACATCAGCCTATAACACATTGATGACAGTCTCGTAGACCAAGGAATTGTCGTGCATTTTGCAGAATGTTACCTCTAACTATGGTGCATGAAATTTTCTTGAAACATTTATTGTTACAGCAATTTATCCCCATGTGGATGCTCAAAAACTTGACATCCAAACAACAAGCGAAACTTACAGCAGCAACATTGAAATTTTTGCAAAGATTCTGGAATGAAGGGGACGAATATCTAGAGAGAATATTAACAGGTGATTATACATAGGTCACTAGCACTTCACTCAAAAAAAAAAGTCGATGCACTGGTGGCATTGTGGATCTTCTGTCCGGATGAAAGTTAAGCAGACATCCGCGTACAGAAATTGATGTGCATGGTTTTCTGGAGGAGGAAAAGCATTTTTCTCATTAAATGTTTTCCAGAGAGTGCAACAGTAAACTCTAAACGTTCATGTGAAACTCTAATGAATTTTTGATGAGTCTATCAGAACAAGAGGCGTGGCTGGTTGTGTAACTTTAATATAACACTTGCACTCATACGAAAAATTTCATTAAAAATGCTGGTTAAGTTCTACAACGAAGTGCTTGACCATCCACTTTATAGTCCCAACCTTGTTCCCAGCGTCTTCTATCTCTTCTTGCATCTGCATACTTGCCTGTTCGGGCATTACTTTCCCATAAAATTAGCAAACAACTGTGACATGTTGGTTCCCTTTAAACGTGGTTGACATCTATGATACTGAATACAAAATCTTATCCCACGGTATGAAAAGTGGTACAAATTTTATAGTTTCAATGTTGAGAAGTAGTTGAAATATTGTAGCATCTTTTGAAATAAGCATTTCTTGGTAACTGTTTCTTTTTATGGAATGGGAAACTAACTGTCCGAATGACTCTGGTATTTTCCACATTAAATCCAAAATCAAGCGGTTTTAAAATTTCAAGATGAAAAATAATGTCATGATATATATATATATATATATATCATGACATATATATATATGTGAAAAATAATTGAAGGAATTATAGAAACTATTATTAGTTATCACTATTTTTTCATTATTCCTTGATGAGTTTATTTTTTCAATGGATACTTTAAATATTAAAATTGAAATTCTACAATATTCCGGTTTCCAAAAATACAAAAAAAAATATTATAAAATATATTATAAAAACAAAATTGAAAGAAAATATTTCAATGTTTCTAATTTAGAATTCAAAAAAATGTTCTTTGCTGCTAAATATTAATGGATCATAGAATGATGTCACTCTACAATTCGATATTTTTATATTCATAGTTGGTTACAATATGTATACAGTTTTTGAAATTGAATATGCCTGATTTTTGTAATTTAGTAGACATCGTAAAATATAAGGAATTATATTTTACATTGTCCAATGAAATTCACATTAAACATAATTAACATTAACACCACAAACACTATTAAAAAGTTTATTATATTAAACAATATAAAATAAAATGAGTTTATTTAGAGTATGTAGTAATAGGATAAAATTTGGGTTGTTAAATTTTATAAATTACTCTCAAATATTAATCTTATCTCCAATGTTTTAACTAATTGTAATATCGCTGAACTAACATCAGTTTCATTAATTATAATTTAATCTATATATTCAATTATCTTATGCGGTAGTATTGCATAGTATTGCATTTTTTCATTGACACATACTTGTGTGCTGAGTATATTTAACTCTAATGTGTTAAAACATGAAAAAATTTCATTATAATGTTTGCAAATATAAGTATACAAAGAGTGAATCATGTTAACCATAAAATTGAATTTTAAATTATAGAGTTTTTTTTTACATGCACAGAATTTCTTTACTAATTTCTTTTATTAGTAAATATTTTGCTTTAATGAACGTTTATTGTTTTGTGTGTAAGTATTTGGTCTCAAAGTATTTATTTATTTCGATTAAGTAATGCAATAAAAATAATTTATTCAAAATTTAGGTATTGCTTAGTTAAATAGTTTTTAGTTATATATAAAATATATATTTCTTGTTCATATGCAAAACTATTTTAAATAAATCCAAATTTTGTCTGAAAACTTATATCTCATAATAATTTAATATGATAGCACATCAGTATTATTATCAAGTTAAAGTTAAGAATTTTATTTATATAAAATTATCTTATACACAAATTAAATCTTTATTTCCTGTTTAAATTAAAGGAAAAATAAAATTGATTAAATGGTGAAGACTGTCTAAATTTTAACATCACCTTTAAAAACATGACTAAAATATTTATTAAGAGTCGAAAAGTGGTAAACATATTTAAATTAAAGTTATTGTTCAGGAAATAAGTAATTATGAAAAAAATTTACTTTTATTTATAACTAATTTAAAATATTTTTGATAGATCTGTTGTGCCTAAAAATGTTTATGACTTAAAAAAAAATCGGGTTGTAAATATGAGAACACATTAAAATATATCTTATCTAAGTTTCAGGAGCAAATCGGTTTCTTCTAGAAAGTGTAGTTCCCAGTTGAGTTGCTAGAAAGTAATATAACATTCGTCGAAAAAGATCTTTAATGCTTATTTACGAGCAATTTATCTCAGTTTTCCTTGAAAATATTTAATGAAAGAAAAGCAGTCGTAATAATCTTTTTATAGTTTTTACTAACAGATAATATAATTAATCTAACTTTTTATAGTTGCTGTGACCATAAATGGAAAAAAAAGCCAATTTACATGAAACTCAAAACTTTTTAAGCGAAATGTTTTTATGGCTAATTACTTTTTTCCTTTATTTTGCATTAGGTGTTGAAAAAAAACTTAAGTTATTTTTTCTTATCTGTGATAATAAGTACATGTATTTATAGCTGCATTTAATACTTTTACTATGGGACTCATACAACAGTTAGTTAAACGAGAAGTTATTTTTAAGGTGATATAAACATATATAATTTATTATCTTGTAACAATTTATCTGGTTCGACTTTCAACCAGAGAAGTGTAAAACAATAGATAATCTTGAGAATAGAAAATATAAAAATTCCCCACTTTTACGACTTTATTTCTTACCCAGTCTTTGAACTTTAACTTTAAGCATATTATCACACTTTTAACATATAACTTAATAAAATTTATCAATGCAATGATATAATATAACTCTTCACAACATTTTTAATCAGAAATAATTATTCATTTAAATGTGATAAAATACACACTTGTAGGGAACTTAAGAAAATGGAGTTAGAATTAGGCAAAAAACATTATATTTATTACGACATTACATATGATTAAAAAAATAGTTACAAAGAAAACATTTAATTAATAATAAGTTTACATAGTACTTGCACAGTACAAACTATAAACAAAGTTATTTATGATCCGAATGGTTCGGCTCTCATTCCTTAGTCCTCTATTCTCTCATCTAACTTTATTGGATATAGAATATTTTGTATTGGCCAGTAACGCCATCTATTGTCAGTATAGTTAATATGGATCTGTTACAACCTCCCCCTCTGACCCCAGGGGTCAGCTGGAGTTTTCCTGGAATGGTTTTGCTCTTGAGCATGAGCTATGGCAGGAGTGGGAGTTTTAGGGCTGCTCATTTTTGTTGGCCAACCTCTTCTGCGCAAAGCTTTAATAGGTGAAGTTTTCCTTCCTTGAAAAGGAGACAATGCCGAAGTGTGGTATACTCCTATTGGTATATTTAGAGAATTTGTGTTTACCACAGAATACGATGCAGGAGATTTTTGAGTAACGATGATAAATGGTCCACCGCGACGAGGTGAAAATTTCGCTGTAACACCAGCACTTTTATTACTTAAATTTGGTATTCTAACCAAAACTAAATCTCCTGATTTATTTGTAGGAGTTGGTCTCCTTCTCTGATATGCAAAATTCTTGCTTTTATTTTGCTGTTCCATAAAGATCTCTTGGGCTTCAGATGTGAATGTTTCCAGTTTTTGTTTTAGATACAGGGTCATTTCAACGACGAAGTTATCGTTTTCGATGATACCACGAAAGTTGTTGGTAACATCATCAATTGTGTGGAGTTCTCGTCCAAAATTGAGAAAAGCTGCAGTTTTTCCAGTTGAACTGCACTTTGTAGCGTTTAGTGCGAATCGAATTGCTGGGAGTTTCTCGGACCAGCTGTCATGCCGATTTTTAACTATTATGGCAAGACGAGGTTTCAATTCACTGTTCTTCCTTTCAACTGGATTTGCTTGAGGGTGGTAAACTGGGGTTAAGGATTGATGAATTTTAATGAGATAACATAGTTGCTGCATCACAGTAGAAACAAATTGTGGTCCATTAATTCCATACCTCATAAAGATTTCTTCTACAAGAGTGACAGCACACTCTTTGGCTGTTGCATTTTCCAAGGCAAAGAGCTCGATCCACTTCGTAGCAACACCTTCTATTATAAATATCCCTTTTTCGCATGGCTAACTGGAAGAGGGCCGAACAAATCAATGGATAACGTCTCAAACCTTTGGGATGGTACTGGAGTCTGCAGCAGATCAGCAGGTTTTTGGTTGGAGGGCTTGTATCGCATACATTCTATACAATATTTTACATAATTGGTGATGTATATCCACATGCCAGTCCAGTAGTACCTTCTAGAAATTCTATCAAAAGTGCCTTCAACACCGTAATGACCTGCGGTGGGATCATCGTGAAGAATTTTAAGAATCTGCTCTCTTGCATCTTCTGGAATGACAAGCTGATTATCATCAGATCCTGAATCAGGTGCATATTTGTACAGGACACCTCTGTTCATCAAAAAACCTTTTTCCGTCCAGTTTCTGTATTCCTCAGTCAAGTCAACTGCTTCCAAGGCATTTTTTATTTTCTTCAGATTTTCATCTTGAAGTTGGCTGTCTCTGATTTCTTTAGGACTTTTGGTAGGAAAATCTACTGAAACAACAGTGGGTTGGTTAACAGTCACAGAGCATATCTCGCATGAGTTACCTCCTTCGTGACAGGAGGGCGAGATGCTGGGGCATTTTTCAATCCAAATGACATTCGCATGAAACGATATGTCCCGAAAGGACAAATAAATGCAGTTTTGTCTCTATCCATAGCAGCCACATTTACCTGGTGATAACCTGCTTAAAGGTCGATGGTCGACATATAACGAATTTGTTTAGCTACTTGAAGTAAATCATCTATGCGTGGAAGAGGGTAAGAATCTGTCTTCGTGATGGCATTCAATTTTCTGTAATCCACACAGAATCAATAAGCACCATTTGGCTTCGGTATGAGCACAGCAGACGCTACGTACGGAGATTCACCGGGATCAATAATTCCTTCATTTAAGAGTCTATCAATTTCATTTTGCATGATTTCTTTCCTAGCTGGAGACACTCGATACGGAGGAACAGAAACCGGAGAATGGTTCTGCTTATAAATGTAATATTCAATAAATGGGGTTACTTCTCCCCCTGGACTGAAGATAGTTTCATACTGGGATAAGAGTTCATTTAATTCAATTCTTTTTTCAGCAGTTGGATGAATGCCTTCATCTTCACGCAGATGATAAGGATGATTCTTTAATTTCTTTTTCGGGTTGGAGTCATATGGAATGTTTCATCTTCACCAGTACTACCTTTTTCATTCACAGTTAGCGGTGCAACCGTTTGGGAAGCATTTGTTTGTAGCGACCCACAAAGAGATTGCATCGGCTCTTCAAAGGAAAAGTTTCGTTTGTGTTGATTATTGAAAAACCACCTGTTCCGTTTCAAATTTAATACAATCCCAGCCGAATTCAAAAAGTCCATTCCCAAAAGGGTGTTGCTTCCTTTTGCCTCAGGGATGGCAACAAGGTTCAAAGGGAACGTACGGCCTCCAAGACGAATTTTTACCTTTGTTGTGTGAACTTCTCTTTTTATTTTACTACCGTCTGCTAAAGATACTAGCAGTGTACTGGAGGCAAATATTGCACCGTGTTTCTGCAGGATGAGGTAAAGTGTTTCTAATGCGATTGAGTGGGTTGCAGCAGTATCTGCGCAAGCGGTACCCATGACTCCATTGATAGTTACTCTTAACGTTGCCATGTATTAGGGTGCACTAGAAGATGATTGTAGAATAACGCTGCTAAGAGTACCAGAAATTTTCTTTTCCTTTCCTTTACAGGTAGGAAATTTCGGTTTAATAACTCCTGGACTACCACATCCATAACATGCAACTTCGCTTGACTCTTTCTTAAGATTTTCATTTCTTTCATATCGATGTTTTCTTTCTGGAGTAAAGTGTTTAAGAAGAAACTGCTTCTTTTGATGTACTGGATGGAAAGATTTCTTTACACCACACCGGACACTTTCATAAGCATCTAATATTTTCAACAAGATCAACCGGAGGAATAAATTCAGATCAAATATCGATAAAATATTCTTTATCATCCTTCTTCTGTACTTGATCTGCAATAATAAGTTGTTTTAACTTTTCAAAATCCTGAACCTTAATTTCTTCAAGCCAGCCATTAAAATAGCTAGACAGATCAAAGAAGAAGTCTCTCCATGTTTTCTTTGGGTCTTATTTGTGTTGAGCGAATAGTTGTCTGAATCGATCTCCAGACAATTTAAATCTTTTCAGAAGTAGTTCCTTTACTTTCGCATATTCTGGTGTTTCTTCAGGTTCTCGAATGATGAGAGCTGCAATGTCAGATGACAGTGTAGCCTATTAAGTAAGGCATCCATGAAGATTCAGGTAATTTAATAAATTTAACTTGTCTTTCGAAAACTGAAGAATGTACCTAATTCTTCTTTTTTCGGATCGAATTTTGGTAAAAGAGTGCTGAAATTACTAAAATCCAGCTTCTGGTGTGCTACCGAGAGACCAGTTGAAGATAGAGGATCTATGCATGCCAAACGGTGAGATTCAATTAGAAGCTGCAGTTTCTCCAATTCATATTTTTGTTGTTTCTCAAATTTTTCTTTCGCATCAACTATTTCAGATTCTCTTAAAGCTGTGGTTTCTTTAGCAATTCGCTCTTCAGTAATTGCTTGAAGCATACTTTTGATTATAGTTTCATCATAATTAGGAGCTTTGCTAATAAGATCTGTAAATTGGACTATTTTTAAATTATCTCCCACTAACAAACCAAGCTCGTCGGCTAAGGTCCTTAAATCTTCTTGTACGGTAAGGGAAGGACATTCTAGTTCTCAATAGTTCTTATTTTATAACTTATTATTTAAATTAAGTTAATCAGTTAAACAAGTTTTGTTAAACACTTGTTAAGCAACATTATTTAAATACTAATTGTTAAATTAATCAAATACATTTTTTTATTACTTTTCAACAAAAATATAATTTGAAAATATTTTTCACATTTATCACATTCCAAGACTAGAAACAACACAGAAAACTAGTAAAGATATGTTGAAATTATAATTCAAATTAAATTAGAAACCAAAAGTTATGATATTATCTAAAGTTATTTCTTTTTTAAAAAAGAAAGAAAGGAAGAAATATGAATAATAAGCAATATCTTCTAACAACTTCAATTACTATTCAATTAATAAATTACTTCCATAATAATTAAACAAATAATACACAATTTCTTCTGAGTGAAAACAAAATTATTCTAAAAATAATGACGTTTTTATTTTTTACAATTTTTTAAATTAATTCTAAAATTAATTTCTGCATTTCACTTAACAATCAATTTCACATTATTAGTTGAATAATTACTAACTTATTAGCAAATTATTTTCAATGTAAAAATATTTAATGTTCTTATGGTTCATTTAATAAAACCATATCTTGTACAGATTTTTAAATTATAATATACTCACAGAAAATATTCAAGATAAACAAATAAATACAAAACATTTATTTCTAATATCTTATTTTAGCAATGTCATAAAATACGAAGTTCTACAAAGTATTATTTCAAAAGAAATAAAAAAATTTTAAGATATCAAGAGTATAAACAAAATAGAACAGAAATAGAATAAAACAGAACAGAAATATTATTCTTATATTTCGTTTTGTTTTCATTTTAAAACTTAATAGATTCCTCATAGATTGAAAAAATTCAAATTTTCTTTCGAATATAAAACACTGTGATTTAAAAAATAAACAAATAAAATATTTACTTATTTTTATCGAAACCAACATTCATGGAGCCATTACTTCGACTTCCATACTTTTGTCTAGACAGAACATTGACTCTCTTTTTATACAAAAAAATTATACTAACTGAATTCTTTCAACGAAAATAAACAAAGATAATCAGATTTTAATTTAAATATGCAATATCAAAAGCTTATTCTAATTTAAAACAATAAAAAAATCAATCGATTTCTGTCGATTTTATCCTTTTACGAACAATATAGAACAGAGTTTAGAGTCGCTTCTGTTTTACAATATGAACAGTTTAAATTCAAGAATTTTACTGAAATTATTCTACATTTCCAAAGATTAAAATTCACTATACATGCAAATTGACGTGCAGAAAAATATATATCAAATACATGCAGTATTAGTAGACGAAACTTATAACATTCAAGCACACGTCTGAACAAAATTTAATCAAAACAAAAGTTATAACGACTAATAACGGAACTACTACTACAAAAACAAAAGTTATGTTATTTGGATTAGTTTTAATACAAAACATGCTATTATTACAACATGCCAACACTATCAGGATGATAATGAAATTTGTTAGAACAAAATAAACTTACCTGTTTTCTGGATGAAAACGATATTGCTCGGCGAAATTCCGATATGAAATACATCTGTTCCGTTTCTGGATGAAAAAGAACGACTCAGGAAAATTCACAAATGGAATGCATTCCGGATGAACACATAATCAGGGAAATTCAAATGTGAAATTATAACTAACAAATTAATATAGCTAAAACTCAAAACCAATTAAATAAAAAACAGTGGGAAGGGCCACTAGTTGGAAAGCTATTGTAGGGGACGTAAGAAAATGGAGTTAGAATTAGGCAAAAAAACATATTTATTACGACATTACACATGATTAAAAAATAGTTACAAAGAAAACATTTAATTAATAATAAGTTTACATAGTACCTGCTCAGTACAAACTATAAACAAAGTTATTTACGAACCGGATGGTTCGGCTCCCCATTCCTTAGTCCTCTATTCTCTCTTCTAATTCTATTGGATATATAGAGTATTTTGTATTGGCCAGTAACGCCATCTATTATCAGTATAGTTATGATGGATCTGTTACACACTTAAAATAATATTAGATTTTAATTAACATTATTATCAATATATTAAATTTGATTAAAAACTTTATAATCTTTTTTCAATCCAATTTTCTCAAATTATACTACTTAAAATTAATGTCCTCCAATAATTTAATTAATTTTGCATATGCTATCTATTGTATCTTAACTTTCATGCCATGAAAACATTTTTTTGAAATTAGATGGCTTTAAGATTTAGATTTACTATTACAAACCTGATCATATATTTGGCAATGCAATTTCTCAATAAGCAGTTCTATATGACAAAATACTGCTAAAATTTTTAGAATATTATCTAACAGCTACAATTAGGAAATTAATCATTTGGGAATGTACATAAATAAAAGTACAGCAAAATAAGCTGTGTTTTATGTAATAGAATTATTCTCATAATTTCAGATATATTTTTAATTATTTGATTGAATTATCTATATCATATCAGTAATTCTATCTATTGTAAAGAAAAATAATTATTTTACTACGTTTTATATATGTTTTCTTTTCAAGTTATATTAATTTTTTTATAAAAATTAATGTACAATTTCCCTTTACATTGAATTTACTTTCCAACTTCTTAATATAATCTTCAATATGCTTAAATCAATTTTAATATAAAGCATAATATGAAAATAAAAATTATTACACAGAATTAATGTTTTAATTAACACGCATTTTTAAAGTATGAAAGAATATTGTAGCCTCTTTCGGGAAAAATGTGAATGTAAATACAGTTTAAATAATTCCAAAATCTTCTCAAATAGTGATGTTGAAAAAGTTACAATTGCATTTTATTGTAGGTTTGTGGCCATTTTCTGTTTTTAATTTATGTAATATGATGATGGCATACATAGTCTAAATGTAAAGTTATATATATGTAATGTTTAAAAAATTTCATTATTTGAAATTTAAAATTCTCATTAGAAACTAAATTTATATTATAATTTGAATGACGGTGTAGAAAATATAAAAACAGAATATTGATTTTTTCACTAAATAACTTCATGTATAGAAGATAAAGAAGGTTCATAATGTATGAATGTTACTGAATGCACTCGTTTATATAGGATATATTATCTCATTCTTATTAAAATCACAAGTCCAAAATCTATTGTTTAAATTAACTATTATCTTATTTAGTCGTTTCGTAAAATATATTTAGTGTTATCTTTCTAAAGGTATATACTATTTTATGATTTTGACTATATTTTAATAGATAAGCATAATAGGTCTTCTATTAATTTAATACATCATTATTTTTCCTTAATCACTTTGTAAGATTTTTAGAAAAATACAAGGGAAACTTCAGCATCAAAATAATATAATTTATCTGATTTATTTAAATATTTTTCTTCATTAACTACAGTGAGTTCAAATCAAGGAACTGAATATTTATATTCTGTATATTTTAACGTTTCATTACTTTTTAAATTTCTTCTAATATTTTTCTTCTTTGCCTAAGTGATTAATTTCGTTATCTGAAATTCCTTTAAAATAATAACACTTTTAAAAATATTGAGAATAAAAAGCACTTATTACATGATCTTGACTTTAACAGTTAATATTTGCAGCAGCTAAAAATGAAAAAGTATCTTGACATTTTTAACTTAATTTATATATGAATTCTTACCTAAGACAAAACATAACAATGAATTGTTTCCTAAAGCAACTAAAACTTATGCAATTAAATTTTATGAAAAGTATCTCAAGCGTTAATGAGAATCCCACTCTACCATAAAATGTATAAAATATTATAATTCAGATTTATTTAAATTGTTCTTAAGAATTCCCACATTAATTTTTTAGTCTTTGAATAAATTTACCCAACTGTAATTAGAAACCCTCGAGAAATTGTCTTTAAGCTAAAGCGAAAATAATTTCTTAACAAGTTAAAGTTTCTGCTAATTTCGTTAATAATTAATATTTCTTTAATATTCATTCACATTTTAATATTTATATATAAATATATATAAGCATTTCTCTAAAAGTTTCTTTTTAAATTTAATATTTTTTTTAACAAATCTTTGTTTATAACAGAATCTCTTGGGCATATCATAACTGTTGCTTTAAGTAACTTTGGTTTTTTCCGTTTGCTTTATAATAAATAATATAAGTCATTGAAAAAAAAAAAGATTTTTCATATAAGTTATTTTCTACTGGAATATTTTATTAACTTATACTATGGTCTACATACATTTTTCTATTGATATATGGTAACTTATATTATCATACATCGATTTACTGTAGGGGTGACTGCGATTTTCTGAAAAGTTTTAAATAAGAACTTGCTTTGTAGAGCTTATACTTAACTTATATTAAATTGTTTTGATAGTTTTTCAAATTTATTTTCAATTTATTTTTATTCAATTTGAGTTCTTTTAAATTCTTTCTATTTTTCTAATTTAAATCTATGGTTAAAATTTATTTGATAAATTCGGTAAGACAGTATACATTTTAATAAATTACCAATTTAGTATTTGCTTTAAGAAAATGTTTTAAATTATCTAGCATTAGTATTTTTATTTAACAAAACTTAAACAGAATGATTGTCTGCATTTTTTAATGGATGCATGTAACCAAATACAGTTCATCACAATCGTGTATTTCAATACAAATACTTACCTTAGTAAAGAAATTCATAATTATATCAAATAAAATATAATTTTTGACACAATATTGGCAATGCAATCAATAATGCGACATGTATTTTTCATTCGTGTCTCTTTATCTTGCCCATAACTTATGATCTTAAGTTTGTTTTAAATTAATGATTTAAATAAAATTGGATAAAATGACATTCCATATTAATTTTTTTCAAATAAATTTAAATTACTTAAATGAACATATTTATAGTGCAGAGAATTTTTATAAACTGTTTATTCATTTTTCTGAGTTCACATAATACTAAATAAAAATGTTAACTGTTAAATAATTTTGCGATATTTTTTTACAAATGTGTAAAAGAATAATTTTTTACTTAAAAATTGAAAATTTCCAATGGCACTTGTAGTTTGAAAATTTCCGGAGCTAGGCAAGGGAACAGTAAAAATGACTTTTCCAACTGTCAGAGCATTAATGTTCATTCCATTTACGTCACTCTATTTCTTCGGCTGAGATCCCAGACCAGTTTATCCTCAACAAAACGAGAAGAAAAACAAGTATTAAATATTATGTAAAACACAGACATGACTGACGTGAAAGAAAAGACAATGGGAATTGCTAGCATCTTATTTTGCTTTCTGTCATTCCTAACAAGCTGTCACTTTCAAAGAAAGAACGTGGGGAAATCGTATATATGTATTATTTGAATGGACAAAATGTCGTAGAGGCATCGCGTGTTTACCGCAGAAAACAAAGATTATGGTGAGGCCTGTGCACTTAAACCTGTACGGGACTTGATTCATAAATGTGAATGCTATTTACATATGTGATCGACCTCAGTCTGGATGACCTTCTGTTCCTGTGGAAGCTGTTGCAGAAGTTCATTAGACGATGAGCAAGTGCAATAAGTATTTCACGTGTTCTTCAGAACGCGTGAAATACTTATTTGTTCTACCGAATTCAACTGTCCGCAAGATTTTGTGCTCTATTCTAAACATTTTTCAGTATCGATTTCAGCGTTTCCAGATCTTGTAAATGGAAGACAATCAATTATGGCTGGTATTTGCAAATCAACTACTTATCCTGTACAAGGAATATAACAGCTGGCATTTAAGCATATTGTTGACAGATAGGCGCATTTGACGTTAACTCGTAGCATGAATTCGAAAACAATTTTGTTCACTGAGCAAAGATAATCCACATAATGTATTTCACGTCCACTACACGAAGGAAAAGTGACTGTGTTGCGAGTATATATATATATATATATACATATATATTTTTCAAAGTGAAAATACGAATATTACCAAATTACATGAATAATCAAAATGAAAACTGTGAAACATTTAGCAATTTCCTCAGCAAAAGCAGCTAAAATCAATAAAATTTCGCAAAAATGGTAAAGAAAAAAATAGAGCTAACGAAAATAAACATGAATTGAAATTTTCAAACTTAAACTACTGGGGGATTATCAAAACACTATCTCAACATAAAGGCCCGTAATATCATACTATTCACAAAGCATTGTTTCAGAAGTTTTGACACTAGGCTTTCAGTACTTTAGGTTTCAGAAGTTTTGGCACAAGGTATTTTGAGTAATGTGCTCAAGAATAATATGGAAAACAACAGTGACACTCTAACAATTACGGCTAAAAGTGAGAAAAATTTTAAAATATTAAATGGCAACAACAAGTTTTTTGCAGTGATGCTAAACAATAAGGAGAGAGAAGCAGCATAAGATAAATAATTTTATTGTTTCAAAACTTCTTTAAATGACCTCTCTCACACGCGATGAGACTTGCGGCAGATATTGGATAGCACTGCAACATGCCGAGGATAAACGTACACGCAACACCACACAGTCACTTTTTCCTTGTGTAATTGACGTGGAACAGATTATGTGGATTGTTCTCTGCTCATTGAACACAAATCTTTCGAATTCAGGCTACCAGTTAACGGGGAATGCGCCTCATCTATCTAGAGAATGCTTAAAGACCAGCTTCTTATCTTCATTGTACCGGATAAAGAGTTGATTTGGAAATTAAAACTGTAATTGATTGTCCCCAACTTCTTAGATCTGGACACACTGGAATCAATACGGAAAAATGTTAAGAAGAGAGCGCAAAAACTTGCGGACTGTTGAATTCGGCAGATTCAGAACACGTGAAATACTTAGTGCACTTGTGTGATAAACGGCGTTCATCGTCTTATGAACTTCTGCAACAGCTTTCACAGGAACAGAAGGTCGTGCAGACCGAGGTCAATCACATGTGCAACCAGTTTCTTCAAATTTATGAATCAAGTCCTGTACAGCTTTGACAGTATACGGGCCTCACCATAATCTATATTTTCTGCCGTAAATACGCAATGTCTCTACGATATTTTGTCCATTCAAATAATACATATATACGATTTCCCTACATCGTTCTTTACCTGAAAATGGCATCTTGTTCGGGTTTGCAGAAAGCAACATAACAGCTCGCAATTCTCAGTGCATTTTTTTTTACATCTAGAGTGACGACGTCAGTCATTACTGTGCTTCCATAGAATTTAAAACTTGCATTTCTTTGTTTCTTCTTCTCGTTTTGTAAAGGACTAATCGGGCTGGGATCTCAGCCGAAGAAATAGTGTGACGTAAATGGAACAAACATTAATTCTCGTACAATGACCTTTTTACTTTTCCCTTGCCCATCTTTGGGGATTTTTTAACTACAGGTGCCATTCCAACGCTATTTATTGTTTTTCAGTATTAAAATCGCATTACAATATTAAAAAACCGAGTGTTACCATTTGGAATTTTTGAAATTTTCACACTGTGAAGATAATTGTTTGAGAGACACTGATTTTTTCCATATCATTTTTGTGCGCATACCTTATTTAAAAAATTTTATTCAGATTCTGTAAATGCTATGAGAGTTTAGGGCCCAAATATCATTATAGTTTTTTTTATAATAACCCTGTATATAATTGATAAAGAGCTAATTGTAAAAAGCCAACTCTGATTATATTAAAATAGTAAAAATAAAATATAAACTAAAATTCAATATCGAAAGCAAATTGGTAACCCAAATGAAATTAAATATCTACAAGTTCAGCTTCATAAATGTATGTTTGCTACATTTTCATAAAATAACGCGTTTCTGCAATTGAACGTGACAATCTTCAATCTTCATGCCACTAAAACATGAAACCAGATACAAAAAAACCAAATACTAAACCTGAAGGTAAAAAAATAATCAATATATAATTAGAAATACGCATAAGTATTAAATAAGTATTGACACACAATTGTAAAAATTAATTCCAAGCTATGTAAAGCTGCAATATGTAAAAACAAATTTACTAATGCTAATACTGGACAACATTTCAAACTTCTGATAAGATATTAAGGGCTTGACTGACTCTTCTGTAGCTCAATTTAATAACACTGTATTTTACACTGAAATAAAGCAAAATAATGCTTAGAAAAGTTCTTGCCTAGCTGGAAGACGAGTGATTGGCGCCTTTGCTTTCAGTTTAGCAATTTATGTGTGTAAATCCCATCCTGGATTTGGATGTTTGTATTAGTTCAAAATCTCTTTCAGACAGTGGTAGTCTAAGTTGCCCTTATTTGCAAAAATGACCTTTGAGCGATAATTTAAATAAGCTTGAAAGAGTTTGCTACATAAATAATTAGCTCAATGTTCTTTAAATAATAAACTTTACATATTCGTTATAATTGACTTAAAAGAGCAAGTAAAAGCATATTAGCCTTAAAATTAATTTTAGTCGATTTACAAAATATTTCAGTATAATAAATATACATTTAAAATTTTTTAAAAAAATCTACAAATGCAGTTTTTTATTATTTGTTAAAATTACGTTTAATTCCTCAGGATATATATTTTTAAATATGGCTTTAAATTTCAAGAACTTTACTATTTTCGAGTAAA
This sequence comes from Latrodectus hesperus, assembly GCA_037975125.1. Classification (NCBI taxonomy): domain Eukaryota; kingdom Metazoa; phylum Arthropoda; class Arachnida; order Araneae; family Theridiidae; genus Latrodectus; species Latrodectus hesperus. Next base: position 85,795,190 of record CM075851.1, read on the forward strand.
ATTCTGAATATTTAAAACATATGGCATCTGTATAATTTTTTTAAATTCCTGTAACAAATTAAAACTTAAACATTTTGAACCTGTGGAATTTGCATTTACCAGTATATGTAGGATTTCTCCATCATAAATGAAATTATTTATAAGTGCGAAATGTAATTAATTTTTTTCCAATGTTCTAATAATTTTTAAAAGATTTGTTATCATAAGTCTTTAAAAATTAATTATCTAGTTCAATAATTTTGTCACTTCTGTGGTCATAATTATTAAGAATGTAATTTTTTAATAAAAGTTTAAATATGAAACCTTTTCTCATTAAGAAATCTTATAAAACTTTGATATCTTTAAAATTATATATTTTGTATTTGTTAATATAATTTAAGCAAACTGAAATTCAAATAAGAAAATCAACATTGAATATTTCAGTATCTCCTTTAAAAATATTTAATATGATAAATTTAATATTATAATATTATTGAAGTTAATTTTACATTTGCATTAAATGGTATCGAAACTAAAAGTGTTTTCAGTTATAACTTATTATTTTTCAGATGTTTCTAAATGCATAAATGATTGCAGTAATATCACTTCTAATACATAAGGAATTTTGATTGCTTCTGTTCTGATCTTAAATAATTTACATTTGTAGATACCCATGTTGACGTCATTTTTATTGGCAAAATACTAATTTTGGTTTAAATGCAGAATTAATAGATAGTCTTAATAAAGATAATTAAATTTAGATCTTTTAATTACTATGAAAATAAAAATAAAATACTTTAAAATTGGTTTCTTGATATAGATAAATTTATATATTAAAATGTAAAAATTAAAATCTCACTTTATTCCAATAAAATATTTTTCACATTGAAAATAGTTGTGCGTTTTTCTTTAAATTTAAAAGCATAAAATATGCTTTAATTAAAAATACTAAATACAATAAATCTTAATATTTTTATTAAAGAGCTCCAACATATTTTTATAAAGAAACCACTAGAAAACTCTTCAAACAACTATGCAGTTTTGTAAAATATTTAGTTATATTTGGTTACTTACAAGAATGAAGAACTTGCAACTTCTAAATAATTGATTTTCAGTAGAATCTTTATTAAATTTCAGCTTTTATTTCATTTGTTTCTAGTTCATATTCTCCAGAGCATTTTTGAATTTTTTTTATTTCCTTTGCATAATTTGTAAGTTTAAATATTTCTATTTTATCTATACATACATGCATATTAAAATATACGCAATAAATATTTATCATTGTCACCTTACCTTATATTAAATAATGTAAATCAAAATGAACAGTAAAATTTAAATGAAGAAAAAATGCTATAAGATATTAAAAATGAGCATTTCAATTTAGGGAACTTGAAATTAATCATTGCTTGAATTAAACTCAATTCTATTTTTAAACGCAATACCTGGTTTGTTACGTATATAATTTTGCATCTCTTCAATATTACTTTATTCTTAGAAACTCTGCGAAACCAATAAAATTTTTAAAAGTGAAACATCAGTTATCTATAAATGTAAGCACATGCTGTTTCGCTCTTTGAATTCCAAATCTTTTACTTCATTGCAAATATAGAAGATTTTTTTTTGCTGTGTTATGATTTATAAATAGTGATTATAGATAAAAACCCTTTATTCTGTGTCATGAAAAGATTAAATGAAAATTTCAGGACAAAATTTCCTGAATAATATAATTTTTTTTATATATTTCTAGTTGATGATAAGATAAATATTCAATATGCAAAATAAATGTTTAATTCAATACATTGGAGTTACTAAACTGGGTAATTACTTTATATTATTGGATAACGCGTATTTTCTGTAGCACAATGTTTCACCTATTTACATCCAGAATTTACTTTAACCGCCCAAAAATCAACAAAATTTAGGAAGAAATCATTTGAATAAAGATACAATTTTGACATCATTAAAAGTGCAAGTACTTTTACTGTTTCTCATGTTCTTCGTTTTACTGTTTTACATATAAATCAAAAACACAGAAAATGGCACCAAAACTTAAACTAAAATAATTTTTGCTTCAACATGATTAAAAAAAAGAATTGTAAATGTATAATATGAATATGGGTTTAAAACATAATTATTTGTGTTCATTTTATAATATATTCAAATATTATAATGCTATGCTCCTTAAAATTTATATCACTTTATATTGTATTTCATATTTTTACAATAATTATAATTCAATATTTTGCAATGCCATTATCAGAAATTTATTTAGTATTAAGAAATTAACGTATTATTTTGAATAAAAATATAATATGTGTTCAAAATAAAGAATGTTTTATTAATAATCTATACAAAACCTAAATAAGTATAAAATGTATAAAAAAATTAATTATACGTAGATAAAATTTATATCCCATTCTTTCATTACAGTAAAAATTCTTTATAAAGATATTTGACGAGAGGTTGTTAAATTAATTGAATTAATTATTTGAAATTGAAATGAAATTATTTAACATAGAACTTTTTAACATAGTGATTTCATTAATGTTAAATGATTTTTGAAAGAAAAAAGTTAATAATTTACTAATAAAATTATAAGGGACTATCTGAGTATATGATTAATATACAGAAATTTATTTTTAATTATATCGGAAAAAAAAATTTTATGTGTTAAAAATTCACTTAAATTAATAAATTTTGCATTTAAATTTCTCATTATAATTTTTTTTTAATTTTAAAATTATTTAATTTTTGTTATGAGACAAATGAATTGAAATTTTAATTAAGTATTTAATTGGCATACGGCTATTATTAAACTATATTAGAATTAATTTGATATAATTTAAGCGATAATAACACGATACGAATTAAACTAAATTTAAATTATAAACGTAAAACAAAGATAACTAAAGAAAAATGCCTAAACATTTCTCTATCTCCCAGATGGGCTGCTTAAAAAACTTCTCTCTCAATAAACTTTTAAGCCGAGCTGGCAGCCGAATGGTTAGCGCTCTTGTCTTTCGTTCAACAGATCGTGGGTTCGAATCCCACCATGGGCATGGATGTTTGTAGTGGTTCGGAATCCACTTTAAACCATAGGTCCCGGTCTAATTAGACCTCGTGTGCAAAAAATGACCTTCGAGCGACAAACAATACATTTTTAGAATAGCAAATAAATTATTAATACTGTATCTTAAACCAAGAAAATATTTTTCATAAAATTTAAATAGAATATGTATTTTTATATAAAGGTACTCTATTGCTATTTTACGTTTGACGCTTTTCTTGAAGACTATTTTGTACATTAAGATCTATGCATACATCCGTGGATAAAAAAATAAATATTTGTGTTTATATATTCAAAACTGTATACTTCAATTTTACTTCTAGAATTATATAATCTATATTGCTGATGCATATAATTTTCAAAATTTTTTCTTGTCAAAGAATAACAAATTTAGCTTTTTGTATTATATAATATCATTTTTAAATAGTTAAAATATGTTCTACGACAATTTTATGGAACATATTTTGACTATTTAAAAATCAAAATATGTTTCATAAAATAGGTTAAGGTAAAGAAATTTCTATTTATTTCTTCGTATAAAGGGTGATAATTCTCATGGGTCTTCCATATAAAGTGTAAAGAAATTTCTATTGACATAAACTTTAAATCCAAATGCATTCCTAAAATAATTCGGAATCCAAAATGATACTGAATTTTTTTTTTTTAAATAATGCTTTGAAAGTATTTTTGGTAAACATTTTTAAAAAATATAAATGTCTGGGGACTTTTATTCTTTCTGTAAACACATTTTCAAACATTATGTATGCATATACAGTCTGCACAGTTATAAATCGAAAAAGCTTATTGAACCTAAAGTACATTCTGAAAACTAATAAAAATGAAAAGATTGTACAAAAATAAGAAATTTAAGTTTAAAATTTTCAATATACATTTTTGTGGAGAAGCATTCATAAACTCATATAATTTAAAAAAAAGTTATACATAGAACTAAAACTTTAAAAAATAAATATACTTATCATCCGAAGAATTTCTAGATTTGAAATATGCATTGTTGTTTTCAGCTGTAATATAAAATAGACATATTACAAGCGCTTCCCACCGACATTTCACCAACAATAATTCAATATCCTCCTTATCAAATTTCATATTTTCTTTTTTCATACAAAAAATATCTTAAAATAGAAGCCACTGTTCATAAAAATGTACGGTGATGTTTTTATATCTGCAAAATACATTTTTATTATACATGAATTTCTTACGAGAGGAAAATATTTTTGATCCTGGAACATGAAATAAATTTTATGCTTCCTATAATCTGATTTTCTTTTCACCAGAGTTTTACTCATATAATATTTTATGCGAGTACTTTCGCAAACATTTCTGAAAATTTTTAATTAGATTGAATTAGAAAAAATATTTCCTGAAATTCATATATGATAATATATATATATATATATATATATATATATATATACATATATATATATATATATATATATATATATATATATATATATATATATATATATATATATATATATATATATATATATATATATATATATATATATATATATATATATATATATATATATATATATATATATATATATATATATATATATATATATATATATATATATATATATATATATATATATATGTATATATATATATACATGTATGATGTAAATTATAATAATTAATGAAATTCTAAACGTATATATTGAGTGATTAATCTTTATACTTTTGTTGAAGCAGTTGAAAAATGTCGATAGTCTTGGAATGTGTAAGACAGGAAATGACTATGAAAATTTATGTTTAAAATATTTAATTTTTCAGAAATCTTATTTAAAAACTTTGATGTGATGCATTAACATACAACAGCATGATATTTCTTAAAATCCGACCAGAGCATGAATCAAATTCGCAGATTACCCAATAAAATATAATGCAAGATTAATAAATATTCTGAAATAATTCTGCACTTCATGAATAGCATTCGTTGAAGCCAGAAATATAAGCAAACAACTAATGGAAACAACATAACAGTAAATATTTAAGTGGTTCGATTTTCACTTACAAATATACTTATATAGAGAATACAAATATAGAATATTTAGAATACGATGCGGAAAGATATTCTGTCATCATGCTTTCATATAAGGAACGAAAGCCATTTCAATACATCAAATAAAATTTGTGCGAGTTGTTTATCTATTTGGTTTTTAAAAATAGAAGGTTTTCGAAGAATATTCAAAGCATGGTTTATGTGGTTAAAATACTGAGATGTAAGTAGTAAATACAGGAAAAAACAATCTCCAAATATGTCATGTAACAGCAAGTATTTAACCATATAAACATTGTGTTACCATATCTGGTCATCTATTAAATTAAATAAAAGTCAATTGTACTTCAGGAAAAGTTAACACATAAATCCCAAATATCTATATAACCCAATATCTATATCAATAATCCCAAATATCTATATTTTAACACATATTAGTCATTAATCTGTTTAAAGATCAATGTATGTTTATTATGCCATAAAATATAATACTAGTTTAAACTATGAAACCTGCTCGCCACAAAAGTGGTTGATTTATCAGACATCTAAGAGCATATAATTGATATTTTTTCACCAGCATATAAAAGTATTAGGTCTACTGGAAAGTTATGTCAATAGATGGATGACGATATTGTTAAAAACCATGTTAGAGCAAGATATTTTCTAGCAACATCGGATATCTCAGAAAGCTGAATTCAGCTCAGAAACTATTTCAGACCATATTTGGAATATTGTATTGGTGTGGAAATATTCAAATTGGGTGTCACATGAATTATGTTAGGAGAATTTTGATGATCGAGTAATCATATGCCTATCTGTGCTTATACAGAACAAAATCGATTCCTTCTTTATTTGGATGATAAGATGAAAAGTGAATCGTGAGAAAAAGAGTATATTGAGCGAAAACCTAGCTCTTTCTCTTCTAAAACAAATTTGGCTCTGAAAAAGAGAATTTTGTGAATATGGTGAGACATTTGAGGACCAATACATTGGGAGCATTAAAATTTGAACGAAAAGCTTAATTTGGAAAAGTATTGTCAGCAACAGGATAATATAAGGAGAGCACTCCATGAAAAATAGCATGCGATTTAACAAGAAAAAATAGTCTAAGAAAGAGCCCAAGAAATTATTTCGTCAAAAATTGTAGAAATTCTATCCCATACTTTATGTTCCTCGGACTTATCACTCAACAAGTGTTGTTTGTTTCTCACCTTGCAAAAGTTTTTTAGGGCATAATATTCAAGAACGAAGAAGATATCAGACAAGCACTGGTTCAATTTTTGATATCTGGAAGATATTTTTTAAAATGGGATACAAAACTTCCATCACGTTGGCAAGAAATCATGAATAATGAGGGCAAGTTTGTTATTCAATAAAGTTTATTCATGTTATCACAACTTCATTTCCTTGTTTTGTTACAAAAACGGATAAAAATTTCCGGAGGACCTAATGTAATACGTCTATATATAAACAATATTTAAATAGAAAATTAACTATCATTGCTTGCTCATAATTACATTTAAAATAAAGTTTTTTTAATATTTTGATTATCTAAATGTTTATAAAACAGATATTGATATTACATAGAAATACTTAAAAATTGTGTCAACTAAGTGCAAAAAAGTTAAATATATTTAAACTTTTCTTTCCCGATCCGCAGAAGAAATAGCAAACCCTAAGTTTTAAGGCTTAATATTGACATTGGGAGGTGGAAGATTTTACAGCTGAGGAGGATTGTAAGTCATTTAATATTATTTTCTGCATAATACTGTGGATGTGAATGAAAATTTTCTTTAAAAAGAAATTTCATAATTAGAGTTTAAGAGTAATTATAAAATAAAATGGTTTTAGTTATCAGGTTACCCAAGAATCCATGACAATATTATATTTGGTGATTAATATTTTTAACTATGGAAATATTTTAGGTACATTTAAGCAAAATATTTAATTGCAAGTAACACGCTGAATAAAATCTTAAGGATTCAATAAGAAATACAAGTGAAAAAAATGAAATTAAATTGAAATAGAGAATGTAATAATTAACCTATATTTTTGATTTATTCAAAAGAATCTGGTCCATGTGTGCCGTAACATTCTATAACAATTTGTTTGTAACGCAGAAGATATAAAGAATTAGTTAATAAAGGGCCAATTATCCATGTTTTAATTTTCAGAACATAATTACTTGTTTTTATTTTAAAACAATTTTTTTCTAAATCAGTCATATTTTATAATTGTTGTTTTGTATTAAATATTAAAATTAAATATTGCAATACAATTTATTTAAATTAATTAGCAATATTTCAAATTTAATTGATGTTGCACCTCCTTTAATTTCAGCAAAATCTATAGTGTCTCTGTGTTGAAGATACATTATTTCAATTAAAACAATTTTTGAAATTTTTAACATGCAAATTTTTACTATGTTTCACGTGATTGAATGCTAAAAATATGTCAAACAATAAGGAATATCAAGGATGTTGCAATATTTAATGGAAGAAAACATAAAATTAAAGATTTCCAGTTATGATATTTCTTTGCTGAATAAAACTTTGAAGTTTACAAACGAATAAAACAATACATCTTACCTACTTCGACATCATGCATTGTCATTAATAACATTTGTATTAAAATATTTTTTTCATTTAATTTCATAAATCTTGATTTTTTTAAAAAATAAATTTAGCTTGTTGTTTTTTGAAGAAAGAAGTTTAAACTAATTGTGACATCAATCAATATAATTTACTGCTTGCATTTACGACAAAAACGATGCATGGATAAAATTGTCATCCAACGTGTTTCTATTTATGTAACATATTGATGAGCACTTAAGCTAAACTTTGACAAAATATACTAATAAATACTACTTAAAGATCTCATTAAACTTTACTGTCTTCAAAATGAGTTTTAGTGCCCAATGATCATCAATCATTATTTATGGCTAAATATAAATCCATTCTCATGCACCTAAAAATAATATTTATTATATTGTTACCCGAAGAGTTATGTTAACTTATTATGTTGTTATGTTATTAAATTTGACTCTTTTAAAATCAGTATTTAATTTTAATTTTCCATCTAACTTTCTGTCTATCTATTATATATATATATATATATATATATATATATATATATATATATATATATATATATATATATATATATATATATATATATATATATATATATAATATACATATATATATATATATATATATATATATATACTTAAATCAAGAAGTTTTAAAATCAAAAGTGGACTTAGTCATTAGTTTTACGTGATTCTGGCACTTTTGATTCCAAGCCATTGTTTTCTTGATTTAAATTAGTCATTCTACCAAATGAACAATAATGTTTTGGGGAAAAGTAACTAATTTAATTTGAATGCAATATACTTTTCTATCGAAATGCATTTATTTATTTATAGACATAAAACCGTATATAAATAATTCATATATATTTATTTAGTTTGCAAGAAACAATTTTTTATGCAACTGTAGAAAAACTGCATTTCTCTTAAAAGATTACTATTCTAAAAAAGTAAAGATTTCTTGATTCATTTATCTTAGAATAAAAATATCTTTATGAACTATTGTTCTGGAAATTTGAAACACATTATTCCTTCAAGAAATACTAACTTTTCATGATATTTCCAATTTGTGAATATCAGATAAAATATCACACTCTTAAAATATATTTGAAATAAATTCAGTAGAATATTTTTGCCTACTATAGAGCAAATACTTAGTCATTTCTTAATAACTTCATTTATTTTCATAAAATTTGATTTAATTAGCCTAATTACTAATGTCTAAGAAGTGAAATTACGCTTTTTTTAATATGAATAATCATGTAAAGTCATTGTGTGTATAGAAAGGTAAAAAATACACACATACTTAATTTCAATTTCATTTTAATACTATAGTGAAGTATATCAAACTGTAGTTTATTAATAATATTCATATTTATATTTTACTATAAAATAACATAGGTTCTTCTATAATTTATCTGTAAATAAATTCTAAGATTAAACAAATAGGAAATTTGTCAAGTTACAAACATTTTAAAGTTTATTCGTTCTTTCAGATTTGGACAATTTTCATTGGATGGGAAATAGAATAGATTTTCATTAAATTGATCTTCTAGCAAATTCAACGTGATTCCATTCCAGAAAATTATCTATTGAAAAAGAAATATTCGAGAAATCAAAAGTTCAATGTCTACAGATACTCCTGAAATTGTTTTGTAATTTATTAATCCAAGAAGTGAATATATACAATAGTTTTAACTAATCAGCAATTTGTATCTGTTTAAAACAATTGCTAAAATATAATTTCAATGGAAAAGACAGTGCTTACTTAAAGAACTTTGCTTAATGGTATCTATATTAAATGTAAAAAATAGAAACATTTTACCTAATATTTTATTATGTTTATTTTTGTTACTTTTGAAATTTGTTTTTATCAGATTAAAGTAAATTATGCTATAATAATGCCCAAATTTAATTTCAATAGCTGTATGCGTACGAAATATTTTTGAAAGGACTACCAACCAGAAGTTTGAAATCTCTAACTGAATATGGTACTTAAATTTAAAGCATATATAGATTTAGAAAAAGTAACAAATATAAAATTCATTGTCAGCAACATATGCAATTTTTAAAATATCTAGGTGGTTTAATTTTGAATTACAATTATTTCAAAGAAAGAAATTTTAATTATTAAGGCTAGAAATTGTATTGTCCTTGTTGTGTGAAAATATTTTTAATACTATGACATGTTTTAAATTATTGAGAGAAAAAAATGATGAATAGATGGAGATTGGATCGATGAATGCTTCAATACAAAGCTTCATTTTATAGATTGCTTCACGTATATGTGATTCATATATTTTTTTTAACTATATGAATAATTTGTATTAAGAAATTAATGATTTTATACAAAACAAAAATTGAATATTAAGTTATTCTTGCTCTATTATGCATTCAAACTTCATAATTAATGAAATTATTAGCTATGAAATGGATTAACCTTATGGTTAAAAGTTTATAAATTAGAAAAATGGAAAATATGAAAGAAGCTTTCTTAGTTTATAGCTGATTCTATTTATTTCAAATAAATCACAATAATTTACTTTGATTAATTAAATTTCATATCTTATGCAAATGTGGTGATCTTACTTTGGGAATTTATTTACTCCTTTTTATAATAATAAAAACATAACCATAGCAAAATTGCTTTCTTTTTATACTTACTGTACATGATTATCTTATTTTAAAATAACTACTAAAAATTATATTATATTGAAATATAAATGACTGTTTCACAAATTAAATTAAATGCACTCATTTCGAATTAAAATGAAATGAAAATTAATTGTAATCATATCAAATACATAAGACTTTTTTTCTAAATGAATATTTTAAAAAATATTGAAGTAATTCTAAATTTTATTTTATTACATTTGATTACTATTTGTTATCATTACGAAATACATAGTCTAGTTTAAAAAATGTAACTCATCTAATAATTTTATAATTTATCATTTAAAATAAAATTATGGAAAATGCATATAATATTTGTAATATTATAAATACTGAAATATAATTGCATTTATTTACACCGAAAATTATTTTACCTTTCATAACATAATTTTCCATCCGCACATTTGTATTTAGTCGTATGTTTTAGAAATCAATACATCATTATTTTTTATCATTAATATTATAATTTTCCTAATAATACTGGAAATGAACTACTTTATTATTACATTTTTTATTATTACATACAAAAACATGCTTAAGAATTTCTATTCTTGTCAATAAAAGAATCATTAATTAAATATTTCAAATTAAGTATACATGTTTAGTTCAATTTTTTATTTAGAATTGAACTAAACAGAATTACAATGGACATAGTTAAACAATATTTTTAGAAGACATAGTTTTTTTTAAAATATCTTTTTAAGATAAAAATTCCTGTGCTTACAACCATGGAAATGATATTATAGTTAAACATTGCAACATTATATTGTTTTAAACTGAAATAAATATTTACAGAATTTGATTTCTTATGAAAAATACTTTAATAATAAATTTATAAACATTTATTTATCTAAATTTTCAATAAATTACAAATATTTTTACGAAAATATCTAAAAACAACATTTTTAAAAATATATAAATTACTTTTAGGTAGAGCAAGTATATGATAATAACTAGCTTATTCGCTAAATACACTAAATACAATAACAGTTTATAGAATATTACGAAAACAGACAATTGAGCATATTATCTGCAGATGAGGATTTTAATTAAATTTTGAACGATAACTATTTCAAATTATTATATTACAACTATTTCTCTTATACAAGCTTTTGAACATATGTTGAATTAATATTTAATTAATTTCCTCACGTTTCAGCGGTTTTCGCAATAAAAAGCTTTGTGATCTCACTTTTTATTTAACTAAGTGAAGTTTTGTTGCTGACATAATTTAGTATAATAAAAGATGCACATTCTGTTATTGTTTAATTACATTAATCATGTCTTGTATAAAAGAGTAGAAATTCAAACCAATTATTTATATCAGATTGCCTTATTTTGGATGCATCATTCTTTTCCAAGTATTGCCATTGTTAATTTAAAGTGACATAAGTAATTAATGTTCAGTTATTACTTTCGGCTTATGTCAATGCATTCTCACTTTCAATAAACAATATAAATTTGTTGAAAAGTCCAGTAAAATATATTGTAATAACATTTTCGGCATTCACTTAATGTATTTTCGATTTTCTTAAAACACCGATTTGCAAAAACTGCAAAATATGAATTTTAATGAAATCAGTGAAGAAATACAAGTAATTTTACATAATAAAAACTCTTAAATAAAACATTTGCATGGAATTTAAATTCATTTTAAATTTAGAAAAAATTTAAATGGTTAAGGAAAGTGATCAATATAGTATTTTAATATTAATCGTTGAAATAGTATCAAATAGAATTTATACCAATGTTGGTCTACATAAATTTGAAACATTTGTTTATAATTTTCCAGTAAATTGATTAATTCGAAAATAATTTATAGTTCTCAATTTCTGAAATTACAAATAAAAACATAATATTAAAAAATAAATTGTATCATAAAAATGAAATAATTTTTTTATGAAATTGGGAGCAAATATAATTGTCCTGTGTAATTTTAACAATATAAAGAATTTATTTAATTATTAATTTTAGTTTTATGTTAATTAATTTTATGTAAACTACATTCCTGTATAGGACACACAAACAAATATTTATTACAGCATATGTAAATTATTTATTAGCATACGAGAAATGGTGTATATGTGTTATTACCATTTCTCGTATGCTAATAAATAATTTACATATGGAGTTACATATGGAATTAACCATTAAAATTAGGTAATTATTATGTAAATTATTTACATATTAATTAAGTAAATAATTTACATATGGAATTAACAAAGTAAGGAGTGAATGAAGTTTTAAATTTTTATTTATTTAAAATGGTTTTTGATAAAATAAGCACAACCAAATAATAATATCTGAAAATTAGAGTCAAAATGCAATTTTAATTATAATAATTTTGTATAAATATTAAATATGCTAACATTAAGACATCTCCACTTTTGCCATTAAATTATATTTTTTTAATTTAAATAAAGATAAGTAATTATATTCATTTAAATTACTGTCTAACTAAGGAGGTATATTGATTTTATCAACAAATGCATATTGTTATTTTTTGATCAATTGAAGAAGCATGTTTTTTTAATTTCATTAAATTTTGTCAAATATAATTAGATATTTAAAATTTTCATTCAATTTTATCAATAAAAACATGCCTAATTATGCTAACTTTATCGTAACCCCAAAATTATTGTAAAGGCGATTATGTGATTAAACGATCATTATTCATAACATTCATATACATAACACTGAAGAAGAAAGTCAAATCAATAAAGAAGGGAAGCTTTTCTTGATTTTTTTACAATATATCAACTTTATTCGAATAAACATGTAAATCTTAAGCCCGCCACACACGATACAATTTTTCCATAGGATTTGTAGGAAGGGGTAGGAAATAATTAAGCACACAGTCCCCTCAAACTCTGCTGACCACAGAAGGGGAGGCACATCTGGGGTGAGAAGTTATTTTTAAGGGTCCCATTTTTCAACATTTATTGCTTTTGGCTTAAAATGTGTGCCATGTAAATGGAAATCAAAAATCGCCAAAAATTTCAATAATTTGTTGTTCAGTCACTTTTTCTGACTTGACGAATTTATTGCTGTACTCATTTGTCTGCTTGTAATTTCTGCCATTAAATATTATCATATAACATGAGCAAATTAAGCACAGAAGTATTATTGGCTGTTGCTTTGGACTGTGATGATGGTGAAAAGCAAACAAACAATAAGAAAAAGAAATGGGCAAAAAATTCGCTGCCCCAGCGTGAATCTCTTTCACATCTAAATTTAATTACAGAAATACAATCGGAAGATAAAGATTTCTTGAATTACATGAGGATGAATGAAAAATTGTATTCAACAATTAGGTTTAAGGTCAAATGATTATTTAACTGGATTAGAAATAGGGCAACAAAGAAATTATTCCGATGAAGCAAAACTCATTCGAAAAAAGTTTGCCAATTATTTTGCTTCCAATGAAGGCAAACTACCATGGCAAGACGCTTTGATTTAATCCTAAATAAAGTACTTAACTTTTAAAAGTTTATGTTTAGAAAATATAAGATATGGATACTAATATAAGTGCTAATTAATTGTTAGTTTTATTATTATATATCAAGAAATTAGTACTTAACACATTAAATATATTTTGCAACTGTATATATGTATTATGAATACTATATAAATACACATAAATATATCTAATCAAATTCTGGGAAATTATAAAATGGTTAACATATTTAAAGGGTAAAAATGGCATCTTAATAACATGTGTAAAAAGTTATTTGTGCTTGAAGACGCGAGATCCCTTAAATTTATATGTGTATCTCCATAAAAATTATAAATACACAATAATTGAAGCATTTTCATCTATATTTTTTATATATATTTTCAATAATATTTCGTACGCTCTAACTTTTTTTTATTTTAATCGTATAATCATTACTCATTACTTGCCACAAACAAGGCTCATCTCTATATACTTCAATGAATTCTTGCAATATATGCTTCATGGACATTTTTAAAAAGTGAATCTAATGTTTGTGAGGTGTTGTATAACAGAAATCTAAGTTTCAGTAAATGAGAAGTTTCAAAAATTTTCCCAAGTGTCGCCAAGAAACAATTTGTAGCCCTGTGGGAGAAGACACGCGACAACAGGAAGCAATTATTTACTCTCTGTAACCCCCATGTTGGAAGAAAAATCAGAACTTGTTTGAATTTTCGTGAACCTGTCCAACTTCACCACAGACGGTACAACTTGTTCACGTCCAACAAATCCTATGGACAAATTGTATCGTGTGTGGCGGGCTTTAGATTAGTAAGGAAAGTGATTTTTAATTATTAATTAATATTCATTGCTACAAATTTCTTGAATAATCTATTTATTATTGACGAGATAAATTCAATTAGTAAAAATGTTTATTTCATCAAAATATTTTAGTTTTTTCATTTAATTCAGTTTTAAACATTATACTAAAATATTTGATAGTATCTCATGCTCTAATACTCTGATTTGCCATGAAAACTTTTATAATTTTGCTATTGTATATAATGTGTGTTGATTTAATCTGGTTTAAAAAGTATAGGATATTTTAATTATAAATTAATGCTTATACACTACTTCAAATTATTGTAATCATTAATATTTCTATAACAATGACATACAAAATTTAATGAGTAGATTTTTTACAAAAAAGAAAAAAAAATCAAAAACACATTCTTAAATAAATTATTTTTAATTCAAACTTCAAATCATTTTTGCTCTCGGTTTGTAATAAGCTTATCATAAAATCTATAAATACCTTGGTGATATTAACAAAATCGCCAATCATATCAACAATTTTGATTATGTTGAAGCATAAGACACAAAACTAGAATTTATAACTTAACATAAGCAATTCTAAGATTTATCAATGAGGGTAAATGTTAACTAAACTCTGTATAAAACTTCGTGGATGATATTTTTGTTGCACCACACTTATCCGAAAGGACCTAGAAAATTTAATTTCTACACTAAGATAATTATGAATCAATTTCAAAATTTTCTAAAAATATTTGTGGAGTTAAAGTGAAAAAAGTTTTAAAGCTCAAACTCTCAAAACCTGTAATTCAACATCTTTCATTAAGATAATTGCATGGAGAAAAGTCCCAATTAATTGCATTTAATTGCTTCATAATCAACCTCAAGTGTGCATTTGAAGAGTCATTAAGTATATATATATATATATATATATATATATATATATATATATATATATATATAAACATCTTTTACAAACATTTCATACCAAAAGTATTAGAAATTTTCCTTTCCATAAATAAAATTTGGGGTTCTGTTTAAAAAAATAAAAATGCAGTTGAGCGTCATCTAGGAGCACAATCATGCAAAATTTATCAGTACAAAGAAATAGTGGATCGTGCTTTCTCAAAATGCTGTATTAACAGCAATATTGTTCCAACATCTAATTTCAGTTGCCAAATTATGTTTTTAAATATGTGCAACTGGTTATTCTATATGGAATTAAGCAATAACAGATACGAACCTATTATTTTTCTATCAAAATTGTTACAAGTCAAAAATATTTTCAAAATTTCGAAAATCGAAATTTTTACCAGCTTAAGATTGTAAATCATTGGGACAGTAAAAACAATAAAAATTGACGTTCACAATACAAAATTAAAAAAAAGTCTATATCAATATAATAACAACACATATAAAAAAAACCACTCATCTAAGCCCTCAAACTGAAATCGAAAAAAAAATTCTCTAATTCAACTATGGAATCTATACTTACACCACTATTCTGAACTAATCAGTTCATCGTCCCATGTTAATCAATAACATCCAAGAGGAAGATAACCTCATATGAAAAATAATATAATTTTCATATTTTGAAATTTTGAATAATTTTTCCTTACAACGGAACATTATAAGAAGATAAAATTACATTTACAATTACAAGCATTTTTCTAACAAAAATAAAAAACTATGACTAATGTCAAAGTATAAATGAAAAATTTAATTCTCTCTCAGTGTTCCAAGAAACATAAAATATTCTGTATAATTTTTTTCGGATTTACCTCTTTGCATTCATATTTCTTTTTAAAATTTTAACCAAAAACTTCTCTTATCACAGCTGTACACTGGACTGTATAAAGTGCTCTGCAAAGGAACTGCAAGTACAACCGTTATCATTAAAAAGCAGAATTACAGTATCAATTAATCTATTTCAAATAAATGGTAGAAAGTGATATTTTGTGACAAAATTGCATATACATAAATGAATAAATTAATATTGCTTATGTATCTACAATAGTGGTCAAATATATGGAATTATTTTAAGATCATGGATTATTCTCGCAAGGAATTTCACACAAACTTTATGATAAAATTTCAATAGGATTCAGATCAAAGATGTTTCATGACCAAGATAATAAATGTATAATTTTATTTTTAAACTATTCTTTCCATATGTTTATTATATGTCATGGAGATGTATCCACGCCATATAATAAACATATGGATCAGATAAATGGTGCTTTATTAAGGACAGGTTCCAGATGGATCATTTTAATTTTGGTTCCAGTATGGTATCAATTCATTTTTTTTACACTTAGCATGCAATTAATCACATGAATATGCATCACGCCATCTACAAACACACATGTTCAAATCTTGAAATTCATTGTAATCTTCAATGTAATTAGAATGTGTGTCTTCCCAAAGTGTACGTCTGATGTATTTTCGATCATAATAATAAGAAAGCAATATTTTACTTTCATGATTACAGATTATGTGTTTCCATAGAATTTCTGACACTTTAATACAATTTTTGTCTATTGAAATGTTTCCTTTTGTTAGTGTATTAATGTTAAAATATAGTTTATTTCCCTTACAATTCAATCTTTTGGACCGAAACTGACACTCTTCTCCTTATTGTCCTCGTATTAATTTAAATACCTGTTGATATAATGCTATATCTTTAATTATAAATTTGCATTTTTTAATAGTTTTACGATGTACCAGATATAATAGATCAAAGATCAGCACATATGATTGTCAAATGATATTTTATTTAAATCTGCACATTTATTTGGTTTTATATATTTACAGAAACGTTTTCAACCCATGCCATTTGTTTCATTAAAAAACTTAAAAATAAAAATAATATATATATATATATATATATATATATATATATATATATATATATATATATATATATATATATATATATATATATATATATATATATATATATATATATATATATATATATATATATATATATATATATGTGTGTGTGTGTGTGTGTGTGTGTGTGTGTGTGTGTGTGTGTGTGTGTGTGTGTGTGTGTGTGTGTGTGTGTATGTGTGTGTGTGTGTGTATGTATGCGTGTGTGTGTAATTACAATTACAGTTTTTCTAATAACGTTGTAGAGTAAACTACATGAAAGTTCTGGAATTAGAAATTTTCAGCAGATATATTTTTAATAGAGTCACTTTAAGATAAGTTGATATTAAAATCACATTACTTAAGATTAATTAAAAATTGAAACAGAAAAAATAATTTTATAAATTATATCATCTTATGGTGTAAGAATATTGCATCACGTAATAGCTTACAACAATTTAGGTATTTTAAATTTTAACAATCGAAAATTATCTATAATTTTCCTTAAATTTCTACGTATTACCATATCATATTATATTTAACTTATTTTACAATTCATGATTTCAATGTATAATAGTTCTTAAGTTATAAAGAAAAATAAAATGTTATACATGATTCGTACAAAAACATTAATCATGTTAAGAAAAGTTAAATTAAAGTATAATAATTTTCTAAAACTGCATCGATTTTATAAAATATATTTTGCAAATATTTAACTTTCTGCTTAAAATTATAGAACACAACAGCCCAGGGAAAAAATCTGTCATTATAATATCTTGTTCCCTCTTTTCTACAAAAATATCTTCAAATTACTTGATGTACTGGAGCTAATTTTTTAATGATTATTATAAAATATACATGTAATATACTTAAATGAAACTAGTTAATCTTTAACCTCATAAAATCCTTACTTAACATAGAATATTACATAAAATTTTCATGCTAATAAAACTGAAAGGAATTGTTTGCAAAAGCTATTCCAAGAAATAGCTCCCTGCTGAGAAATTACTCCCATTCCATGAGAAGGACTATTTCTCTGTGTACTTAATTACGGTTAATTAAAGCTCGCTAAAGCAGAAATAGTAGATTTAATTCTCTCGATCAATATGCTTGGTTACTCAGAAATTCCGGATTAGTTGCATTCAATACAATCCTAGTCTTATTTCGCATAGCTGAGCTATGATCAGAATATGGCTTAAGTTAATGATACTGATATGATAAATTTCCTCATTTATATAATACTATTCTTAATAATAAAAATAATATTATGTATAATCTTGTAAACATTACATTTCATTTTGTGTGGTAGACATTATTTAAAAATTTGAAGTTATAGTTCAAAAAACTAAAAATCAAATTTATTATGATATATAGTTGAAAAATATACAGATATTGGATTTAAAATATTTTTTCTCCAACAATTCCACACAAAATAAATGTTAGAGAGTTTGCAGTTTCTAACAGTTAGATAAGACTTTGAATCTCGTATTTCCATTAAATAATTAAACCATCTCCAATCTCATCAAAATATATCTGTTATTTATTTCGCCAGGGAATATATTCAAATATATATGTGATTTCACATTATCATTAAATATTAATTAAACAATCCATACTTAATTATTGACTAGGGAGAATTTATTTAGTTTTCTTTTTGGTATTCTTTAGTTAAAAATAATTAAATACTCGGAGAATACTCAAGAAATAATACTTTATCAAAGTATGAAAGATTGCTCTCGTAGGAATTTAAAAATAATTTGTGGAGAATAACATTTGGATTTTTTTTCTTAAATTGTACATATGGAGTCAACAATTTCAATTTGTCTTATAAAGACACATAATTGATTTTTATCAATGAGTATAACTATACAGAAAATACATTTTTATCACAGGTAGGTACCGAATATTCGATGAAAAGCACATATCTATACAGCACTTGGGATATCATCCTCAAATCTCATGTAATTATACATATATTTCAATCAATATCAATAAGTTTTCACTCTAAGTTTACATTTAAAATAATTTTTGTAATTAAAATAAAGGCAAAATCCTCTTTGGCTTTTTAAAAAATGCATCAAACACTTTGACTCGCGGTTTTATGTTATTAAATTTTATAATTTCTACTATTTAAGTCTATCAGCATAAGTAACTAATTATAAATAAGCTAATATAAGATAGATAAATATAATCAAGCTCAATAAACTAATCTTAATTACCAAATATACATACATGAAATGCCTTAAAAATATCTTAAATCTGAATTTAATAATTAATAAATAAATAAATCTTATAAATCAGTCAAAAAACCAAAAACTGAATTGCTTCCATTCAATTACGATTTATATTATAATTATAGATATTATTTAAATAATACCAAAATTGTCTGGTTAGGTATTGGAAAAAATTAAAATATTTTAATAAAAAATAATAAACTTCCACTGTAGTATTTAAATAAAACTCAAGACTACTTTTCAGTTAAATCAAGTGAATCACAAATATTTATGCATTAAACTAAGAATTTTAAACCTAAAATTTCCTAGAATTTATCATATCTTTGGAGTGTTTAGTATATTAATCGCACTGAAATTTAGATTAAAATAAAAATTGTATGTACACAGACATACAGTAAAAATTTATTTTTAGGTAATTAATTCAATATGAATTAATTACCAATGATACTTCAATATGATACTTCTTTGTAAAAGAGAATCCTTTAGAATGTTATCTGCAATTTCTCTCCAACCTTTTTTAAATTGAGAGTAAATTCGACTACACGTTAGAAAGTAGCTCCTGCAGGAATAGTTCTACCAGAATAGTTTCCTCTACATTATAGCTTTCTGTTCGTCTTTGCAACACATATAATGATTCGTATGGTTTCTGATCACCTAGCTAAACTACGAAAATCAAACGTCACATTCCTTGAGATGATCTTTATCTGAAACTTGAAGTTACTTCAGATTTCAGTTTGCCGCATTGAACAGATATAGATCAATATATATATATATAATAGCACATATAGTTATTGTTATTTCGGGAGATAAATTAGATTTGTCATAGTTTTATTTGGTTATTGATTCTGTTATAGGTATAAAAACAGCTATTTCAAAAGTTGAACCCAACTTCATGAACCAGAAAGATGGATAAACGATATGAAAATTAAAATTTAACAGCAGAAATTTTAGACATAATATTCTTTAAAAGTGATTTACGTAAGAACTGGGTCACACCAGTTTATGACGTGTTAGATTTAATATTATGTAAATTATATGCAAATTATCATAAAAATTAAGTTTTACAAAAGTTTCAGGCTTTCAATATCGCTGTATACATCATAAGTTAGACGTCGATGTATATCTTTTGATATAAATCTTTCAAATAAAAATACAAAACTTTATCTACAATAATGACAACAAAATTTAATAAATTCTTACACTCAAAATATTATAAAATTAAATTATCACTTTCATAACTTATTAAAAATAAGCTGCATTATCTTTGTGCAGTTATTCAATGCAGTTACATACCATAATCTATGTAAAATATCCCTCCGAAAAGTTATAAGTTAATAATTTTTGTGGAAACATAACATCAATAACTATGCTTTTCCTCTGGGATTCTAACTCAATCCTTAAAGAAAACAGGGAATTTACATCGTATAATACACATAAATAATATATTTAGATGGTTAACAACTTTTTAGGCCCTATTAATAAATATATTATAGTATGAAAAAATTTCAAAATAAAATATAATTGATTAATATCAAATCACTTAGCTATTTTTATAACTATTTTTATAATGTGAACTCAAAAATACCTTTTTGAAAAGTTTAATGACTAAGAACCAAATATTTAATAGTAGAAAAATTGACAATTTTTCTGTAAGAATATGAAAACAGAATTAAACTTACTTTTACAAATGAAATCTAAATATAAAATTCTAGCTCGTTATACAAAACTAATAAGATAATTCCTCTAAATATAAAATTCAAAAATTGCTTCAAATCACCATTATTGGAAAGTGTTCTTTTCTGAGATTTCTCAATGAGTTGCTTTAAATTAATTTTTTTTTACATATTGAATCATTTTATTCCTTATTTATCTTATTTGAGTTTTGCCTTTTTTCAATATTATATCAAATAATGAGCAACAGCTATTCTTTTTTCTGACTAACATCTTGCATTCTATTTCTAAATATTGGATTATAATATTAATTTTTAAAAATAATTATGCATTTTATTATTGTTTCATATGCTACTCATTATAATGTTGCAAAACTAATGAAAAATGTTTATTACTTTAGTTTTTTGAATAACTATGCATGGATATCGTCCATTAACATTTTTTTATCTGGTTAAAAGAAATTCCTTAACTCAAAAATGATTCATATATTGTCTGAACAATGCACGTTTCAGATTGATAAAATTTACTAAATTAATACAATAGGTATAATACACGTGCACAATGAAATATAATACTAATATATCTAAAAAGGATCAGCTAATAAATACAAATTTCATGATTAGTGAGTACATAACAGAAATTTGAAAATATTTGTGTAATTGAATATAAAATGAATACTTATAAAAAACATATGTTATAAAAAATTATTCCAAGCAAAATACGCTTATAAAATTCATAGATGTAAAATTCTCATAGTTGTTTCTTATTCGCAACAAATTACTAAATTTCATATTTTGATGTATCTGTAATTCTAATTAGGTTCTACATGAGAGTGTTTGTCTTTTAAATGTAAATTTTAAAAAAAACTTTTAAATGTAAATTTTTCACTTATAATTACAATAATGTAAATCTAATAAATCATATAGTTCTAAGAAATTATTTTCTAAGAAATTATTTATTTCTAGGAAATTATAAAGTTCTAAGAAATTTTAATGAGAAAATCATTTACACTTGTTTACAAACAAATCATCAAATTTTGGACTATTGTATATGTGCACTTTTTGATATTTTTCTAACGTTATTTAATTAGTTTAATATTCATGTATTCTAGTTTATTCTATGTAATAATATATTAAATAATTTTATTCAATAATTAATTAAATAATATTTTATAATTTTAATGACAATATTAGATTTTCACCACATAGAATTTATTTTACTTTGTTAGTTTTGTGCAGTTATAATGTATTAAAAAGTGTTTTGTATTAAATTCCTTAAGTATGATAAATAATAGAGTAAATTCTAGAAAAAATATTTTTTTAAATAAATATTAATATTACTTAATTCAAGAAAAGTTTGTAGTTTCTTTGTCTTATGTCACAAAATATGAACCATTTATTTTCTTAGAATTAATTATATTATTGAAACAATATCATTTCATCTATAAATGGCAGTTCTTATAATATATTTTGATTTGCTAAGAGAAAAATAATATGAGATGACATACCATTAAAAGCACTTAATGGATATCATAAAAAAGTTAAAAGCGAATTGCCTTTTAATTTTCTTCTTTCTTGCAAAAGAGATTATAAATATTTTGACATGTTTTGTCATATTTTAATATAAAGTATTTTTTTGAATTATTTCTAGTAATTGAAGAATTTAGATGGCAATTATGAATCACTTTTGGCTAATAGCTTAAGCTATTACATCAAATTTCTTTATATGCCGTTAATTAATATATGTCTTTCATAATATATCTCGGCACAATTTAGTAAGTTTATATTATTTCCATACTATGTATTTAATGTTCAGTAATTCTATAAACATTTTTATTCTACTTTTAACTAAATATTGGATATATATCCATTCTAAATATTAAATAAAAACTAGAGACGAACATTTGAGCATTTTAGCAAATACATATATTGCATATAAAATTTGTAATTAAAAAAACAGAATTATAGGAATAATGTACAAAATCTACACATCTATTATTTTATGATGTGATTTGATCATTAAAGGGAAATGAAATATTATAAAAATTAGGAGTTCTACATTGTTACATAAGTTCATCTTCACAATATTGTAAGATGAAGCTTGATGTTCAAGTAATAATAAAATTTAAAACGAAAGTTATTTAAATTTTGACCCTAAAAATATTTTGATTGCAATATTTAGAATAATTTTAATGCTAAATATTCGTCATTGCGTTTTTATTAAAGTAAAAAGATAGTTCAAAATAATATTTATTTATTAACTAAAATTTATTTAAAATTACTTAATTTATAAATATTATACTAAACATATTAATATATATAATGTATTAAATTCAATCTGTCAGAATATGTGGAATAATTATGCCATCAACAATCACAAAATGCACTTAATTAAAAGAGTATAACGAAAATAAGTATAGCTTGGAAAAGTAAGGCCTTTTTTTCGATATCAATTAATTTTAAATGGGAGGGCCATTACTGATGGTATATAGCACTTTAAATACTTTAAAGGATTGATAGATTTGCCATTACAATAAAATGTGCAATCACAGTCAATTTATGAAAGCAAACTCTATGCATGTTATGCTCTTTTTAGTATCCTTTCCTATTAATCTAATCAAAACCTTCTGATTCTTAGAAGTAATTTTCAGTACCACCGTTAAGAAGCCTAATTTGTAATTCACAATGTAACTGTGATAAAAAGTTCTAATCATAAATTCAACCTCAAAATGGTGTACTTTAGTTTTTTAAGCTTTTTTTCAAGACCATATAGAGAAATTTAAGGTTACTTTTGAAAATTCATGGAGAATATTTCTAATTTTAATAAAAATTATTTTTTTCTTGCTTCTTCATAGCTTATTGGAATAACTGGATCAGCATGCCATTAAACATTGTGAATGCGTTCTAACAGGAAGTATATCTATCTGTTATTCATGACTCCCTAATCATGCTGTAATTATTCATAAGAAAAAACAATTCACATCAGTTTTCATGCAGAAATATTTTCTAAATGTTGTACATATATGTAAGATGATACCTTTTTAATACTATTTTTTACTAATTCACTACTCTATTTTCCGTATATTAAAAAGAAATTCTGTGAAATAAATAGAGTATATTATCTTTAATGTATTTTATGTACCAAAAATTATAACTATTACATTATCTCTTAATGTATTTTTTTAGCTTTGAAGAAATATCTCATTTATATTAAAATTCTGACTTTGTAATATCATTTTGTACACACACAGACAATATATTATTCTTAAAATGTTAAACAATTATATATTTATTTTTATATATAGAATTTAATGTAGTCTGAGATAAAATGAGTCCAATAAAGTGAGCAATTATTTTTCTACTTTTATACTTTGAATATTTTCCATTATAACATTTTTTTTGGAAATTCATATAGCAAATTTTACTTTATTAAATTAGATTTAACTTATCATTTTATTTATTAATCAGTCTGCACTTTATTAATTATTGTTACATGTGTTTTATATTTCTATTTTTCTAGTACGTTTACAAATTGATTTTAATTATTTATTGATTAACTTAAAGACTTCATTTTTCACTTAAAGATATATAACTGGTCAGTATCAAAAAGCAGATTTGGATTTATATTAAAAGGAATGGATTTGCTTTAAGTAGTTTTATTTAAATTGCGATCTTTTCTTAATCTGATTATTTACTGTTAAATATAGAATATTAAGAATCGGATATGTGTTTAAACTTATATAATCCTGCATCTCTGAGTAGTCTCTACTAGTGAAGGAGAAAACTAAATTCACTATTTCTGCCTTAACGGGATTTAATTAGCTGTAATTAAGTTCTTAGAGAAACGAGCTTTCTCTTTGAATGGAAGTAATTTCTCAACTGGGAGCCATTCTTAGAAATTGCTTTGGCAAAATGCAGTTCATTTGAGTTTTATTAGCAAAGATATTTTTTACGAATTCTCATTTTAGTTAGAACTAACGTAATTGTAAAAGTGAGCTAATTTCTCATGTATTTATAAGATATGAGCACACAATAAATATGCAGCAAAACCTTAAAATTAGATAAATGTATTTTCAAATTAATTTAAAGGAAAATGTGCTTTTAATAAAGAATAAAAAGATCTTCAAGTTTAAGCCGAGTAGTTTTGTTGAAAATATTTTCAAGAAAGGATTATACATTCCCGAAGTTCAAGTTATGCTATAATTATTAAATAATGAATTACAGTACTAATCATCTTAACATGGTTTTATTTTTGCTTTGACGTATATTTTATCCATAAGTTATAAAAAGTGAACGAAGTGTGAAAAGTGGTTAAACATATTTGTTTAACCACTTTTCTAGAGACAAAAATTATCATGAATATTTAATAATTTTGACTATAGAGTGTTATTTTAAGAATTTGTCTTATCGTTACCATTATAAAAGCTTTCATATTATAAATTATTTCATTAGTGGAAAATATATTATGTTCATTTTTGCTTAAGAACATCACTTATATTATGTGTTAATGTGAGTGTGTGCACGCGCGCGCGATTTTGTAGTTGATAAATGTATTTGATAGTTGATAAATGTAGAAGAAATAATCTATTTCTTCTATATTTAAGCTGTTAATCGTGTCTACTTCAAATGAATATTAGTAATATATATTAATAGCTTAAATGAGAAAACTTCTTCCGAATTGTAAATCTGTATGTAGATTCTTAAATTTTTTTTATTCTAAATGTAAAAACTACCTTAAAATAATCAACAGTAAAGAATTTAAAACTGTTTTCACTGTACGTAAAATTATGATCGATTATTGCTAGAAAGTATAAATATGCTAAACAAAAATTATAAACTATTTTTAATAGTTAATGTAAATTAAGGGTAATTAATTTTTAAAAACTGACTGTTTAAAACTTTAACTGAGAAAATCTACCAAAAATATACATTGAATAGAAGATAATTAGTGTAATTTCTTGATAGAATTATTTTACATTCCACCTTCCTATACGCTATAAAATTGGACTTCAATGTAAATTTTTCCAGAATCACACAAAAAACTACACTTGCAGTGCAGATTTTGTATCAAAATATATATATTTTTCTGAGAAGGATTAAATTTTTCTACATTTGTGAATGAAAAAATAACTAATTTACATCATCTTAATCTCAGAAATTAACAAATAATGAATAATATTAAAAATTGGTCTATATATTCATTTTAACTAATGTAGCTAAACTAATAGCTACATTAGTTAAATGTAGCTATTAGTTAAAATGTAGCTATATTGGAAATCTATTTGACGGTATGTGAAAAGCATGTTATGAGCAATTGTCATAGATTTTATGATTTATATGATTCATTTATGAAGAAATTCAGAACATCACCCCAGAAACCCCTCAGCTGTTACCCAGGTGTAATATGCATATGTCATCACAAACAAATTACATATTTGATGAATAATAAATACGTAATTCTTCAAGAGTACTTAAGTTTCTTTTTTTTTAATCAGTTATCAGAGAATATTGTCTATCCCAAATAAATAAATAAATAAAAATAAAAAAAATAAAAACAATTTGCTTCGTCAAGTCGATATATAACAAAATCCCAGTTAAGAATTGATATCCTTTTTCTTGAAATAAATATAAACTGTGTTTTTTCCTAATTTATAGATAAACAAGTTAGATTTGTTGTTCACTTTAAAGCAAGGAATATTTTTCTCAATTCACTGAAAGAATTCAATGATTGATTTCTGTATCATCAGCATAAGTATAAATTTATACATAGTAGTAGTTAGTAGGTAAATATAATATAAAAAATGTACTTAACAGGAAATATATAATGATTCTGATATTAATTGTAATGAATTTAATAATATCACAATCATTATTAATGTCTGAATCTTGAATTACTTTATTGCATCTTGTATTAGAA
The DNA here is from genome assembly GCA_037975125.1 of Latrodectus hesperus. NCBI lineage: Eukaryota > Metazoa > Arthropoda > Arachnida > Araneae > Theridiidae > Latrodectus > Latrodectus hesperus. The sequence continues at coordinate 85,822,469 of CM075851.1, forward strand.
AGCAGACAGAGAAATTCTTCCTATCCAACACTCCGAAATTAAATGGATTCTTCAATCATGAGTTTATTCTGATAAAAACTAAGAACTTTATGTATTTCAATGCGCAGTTCATACTTCCATTTTTACGGTTATTTTTATTGCCTTTACAAGATACTTTTAGAAAGTAAGACGTCAATGATCCCATTGAAAACAACGACATATTAATTAATTACGATAACATAAATTTTTACGTTTAAGATTATAAAACTTCTTATAGCTAAATTAACTACACATTCATATTTATAATAACAATACGTTATTGCTTACGTAACTTAATTTTATGGAAAAACATGCATATAAAGAGAAAATGCCATTTGATTCATACAAATTTAGCAAAATATATTGATACTTTATTTAAAATTTAACAGTGCCGTGTGAAAAACCTAATGAAGTAAATTCTTATTTCATAAACAAATGTATCTGAGGAAAAAAAACTTGGAATCATTTTTGTAATTAAAAAAAATCAACATATAATAGTATAGAGATAAAATGTATATAAAATTAGATTTCAGTTTTCAGCATACGTTTTATAATGAGTATTCATAAGGAAATTGATATAAATTTTAATCTATTTTAGTTAAACTATGTAGACTTTAAATATATTCATTATAAAATCAATACAAGGAAAACGTTGGGAGCAGTAATCCTTATTCCTTATGAGTGAATAATACATAGTACATGAAAATTATATATATATATATATATATATATATATATATATATATATATATATATATATATATATATATATATATATATATATATATATATATATATATATATATATATATATATATATATATATATATTGTATTTAATTAAAAATTAAAGAAATGTTAATAATAAATTTTGAGATTTAACCCTCCTGATGAAAGTAAAAGATATTATATAATTTATTCTATGTGATTTGTAAATATCAAGTCGTAAACAATTTCTAACTAATAATTTAAAAACCAAAATAATTGTTATATAACCAATTGTTAGTAACATGTGATTTAAAAATAATGCTTATTTCTTATTCTATTATCACTCTTGTAATTCCAAATTTAAATACAATGAGTAGAACCTTTCCTGCAAGTGAAATGAACAATCACCGTTTAAGTGTTGGAAAATTTATTTAAGAGAGGCAAGATGAAGGTGAATAGTTATTAAAAATTTCCTATATCAGGTATCCTTACTTAATTATACAATTGCGAATTCTTTGATTTCATGAAAGGAAAAGATTGTAGCTAGGAACTTTCGTTTCATTAAAACTTTTCACAAAAGTGTGTGAAGAAACGCCTTTTCAATCGAGAACGCGAAGAGGGCTCAGCAAACTCTTCGAACTAGGATAATAATTGTGGTACTAAAATTGAAGTGGAGAACCTGATTATCTCTTAAATTAATTTGGGAATTCGGTCTGTAGTTGATAAGGGAAATTACCCTGTTTTGTTAGAACCAGTGAAGTGTTAATTATATTTGTACTATTAATGAAGATTGTTCGCAGAGTAATTTTGCTTACCGCTATTAATTTGCTAATTATTGCTTTGGTGAATAATGGTGTGATATTAACAAGTTTTAAGGAAATTATGTAACTTAAACAGTTTATAGCGATTTAATTTTTCTATTATACTTGGAAATATAGTTGGAAAAGCTTATAAATCAGCATTTAAATATATTTAGTGAAAACAGTTGTACAAATAGGAATATTATATAGATATGAGAAAGTGAAACTATTTTTAAATTACACTCAAACTCGGAAATTGTAAGTAACCTTTTTTATAAAATTCTTAATATTTTTGAAGTTTTCAAAATTAAAGGCAATTATTAATCTTTAAGAAAAGTTTTTAATATTGTATTAAACAGTTTATAAGCCAAGATTTAGTAAAAAATGAAACATGTATGCTGTTGTAAATAAGTTGATACAGAAACAATGAACACCATTTTAAGAAATATAATTTCTCTTTATTAATTTATAAATTTTAGTAATAAAATATTTATATGTATATCTGTGCTATAAATAAATTTTGCAAATTAGGCCTAAGTAGAAATTAAAAGAATTATTTAAAGGAGTTTTTTTGAAAAATATGCCAAATCATTTCAAGTTAAAAATTTGTAAGAATGGAAGTTTTAAAGAATAATGTTTTATTTAGTAGATCTCTTCATAGTTTATCTCATCTATCAGTTTATCTTCATGAACTCTAATTAACATACATCACACAAATAAGAAAATTTCAGATAAATTTCTGAACCAATGGGTAAAAATGTGTGTGCGAATGCATGGTCAAATATATAAGAATTATCCTCATAACTCAAATTATCTTGCTCTTATAAATTTTACATAATAATCAGCAAAATATGCATATTTAATTATTGCAATTCCTTAAATAATCGCATAACATTAGTTAAACCAAAATGTATACATTACCACACTCACTCAAGGTCAGAATTTACGTTATGTTAAACTTCTGAAAATTAATTTCTCTAAATGAATTGCTTACAGAAAAATTGTATTTTCATATTTTTAATCGTTACAAATATACCATAAGTAACATAATGTGTATAATACATAAAGTATTTTTAGATTAAAATAAATATATATCTAAGAATTTTTTACTTTATAATTTTTCAAGAAACTCCCCCATGCAATTTTTAAATTCATTTATTCATTTTCTACGAAATACCTAATTTAAAAATCTCCTTGCATTTTTTAAAAAGGAAATATGGCATAAAAGTTTGCTTATTTACAAAATACTAGAATGAAATACTAAAAAAATTAAATTCTATGAAAGTGATAAAACGTAGGCAATATTGATAAAAATAATTAAAAATAATATTTTTTTATGTAAAGTAATCAGATTTTTCGTTAAAGAAAATGTATGGATTATTTTTGGTTGCTTAGTTTCATACATAAGATATTGAGAATATATTATTACCAAAAGGCATTTGATGAGAAGAACATTTTTTGTGCTTTGAATATTTGATCATTTGAGTTATATAATTTTGAGAAAAACAGCTTAAAATTTAACTGTAGTTTCATATTATTATTTTTTTTTTCCTCTAGACATTCAGTTTCTGACACAAAATAAATATTCTTAATCCCAAGGAAACACAGTTTCTTTCACGCTAGTTTTATTGCACTTAAAAAAAAGTATTTTTATTTATTTCATTACTTTTTATTTATTTCAAGGCATATTTACACATTATAAAATATTTACAGATTTCATACTTATTGCATTTCACGCTGTGTAACAGCCATGAACAATAAATATATTTTAAAAAAATGAAATATCATTCAAATAATAAAGTACAGCAATATTTTTAAAGATATAAATATTTATGACTTTACTTCGGAATTTCTTAAAGATTTTAAAATAAAAATATTTTAACATAATTCAAAACAAAAAGTGTATTAATAATAGTGATTTTCTTCAAATAATTTTTATGAAATTATAAATAACTACTTTTCAACAGTTTAACCATTATAGACCCTGCATTTTTATGTAATTCATGTATTGAACTAAATTCTGTCATTTTCCTCTTAATTCATTGTGCATAAAAGTGTTTTAAATTGTTTTAACTTCATTCATAAGAAATATCAAAGTTAAATGAGTGAAGAATTATGTGGAAAGTGTAAAATACTTAACTTCTCTTTCATTTAACATCACAGCAAGAAAAAAAAATGAGGAAATGATTACATTAAAAAAAGTCAATATTTATAGTAATTTACATTAATTTCTTTAGAAAATTTACTTTCAATCATTTTACTTGAAACTTTTAAATAATTTATGAAAAACTTAATATTTTTTGTTTAATTTTGATTGCAGCAATGTCATAAATATCGCAGTAATTATGAAATTCCATCTCCATTCACGTTAATGGGTCAATTGATATTAAATGTACAATGTACTTTGATTTCCCCATTAACTCGGTCATGCAATGCATTCAACTGTATATTTTATTCATATTTATTCTACATATCCATTATATTTTTAAATGCAAGGAATAATGAAAGCAATAATCAGCGAAACGAAAGGGATAGTAAAAATTAAAAGGCTCTTTTACTTCAGAATGAGATAACTTTTATCTTGTAAATATCATGTGTTTCATTAATAGAGATTTTTATTTAAAAATACATATTTAGTTATTTTTTTAATATCATGTTTCTGAAAATTATGTAAGTTTTCTTATAGGTAAGTTAAATTTGAGTAAACACTATTAATTTATGTAAGCATTTCTCATAATTCAAGCCAATTTTTTTTATTTAAGAAATTAAATATAAATAAATTATGCAGTAATATTGCCTAAGTGTTTTCTTAAATATTCTATTGAAATATGATTCAGAAGAAATGAATAATATGTTTGTAGCATATTCACAGTATCTTTGAATACATGATGATAAACAATTTAGTTTTTGCTGTTAAAACACCATTAGGAAAAATACAAATTAGGCTAGTTAAAATTTAATGTCTGATTGCCAAAAGTTACATAAAACGTAATTTATATCAAAATATATTAAATGAATCCATATTTATGCGTGCCTATAAATTTTTATTTTGCGTTGCTGAATGATTTTGATTAAAAGTAAGTTATTTGAATCATTTAATAATATAGTACAACAAATATGAGCGTATGTTAAAAAATGGTTTCCTGGATCAAGCTTTTTATGAAAAGTAAATTTTCACAAAATATTATATAACAAAATATAAATAGTTTTCCTCTTTTGAAGAAAATAAAAATAATATCATTTACTTAATAATTTGCTTTTTAGTTTCCATCAACTTGGTTTTCAGCCCATTTTACGCTTAAAATTTCCTGATAATTGAAGAAAAAATATCTTGCTTTCAAATCTTTTAACTTTAGCCAGCTTGACTAAAGTTTTAGCCAGACTAAACTTTAGCCAGCTTGACACCTTACAAAATTTGTATTTTCTTTATAAGACTATTGATTTCTCTTACATCATTTTGATGTTTATTTACCTTTTGACTCAAACGTAATAATAATGTCATAAAAATTATTCTGATATAAAAATAAGTTTTTACCTCTTTTTAATATATGAATAGTAAAGTGTGAAAAATATTTATTCTTTTTTGATATTAAATATTCTTAAATTATTTCCTTATGGTAAAAATAATTAAAAATTATTGTTATACTATTTGCATTTATTTATTACACCACAGTTAGATTAAAATAATCTATTAAACAAAGAACTTTAGCTGGACCATGAAGCATATGTAAGTTTAAAAGTAATTTATGATTGATCACTTCAGAAATATCTATAAAGAAATGATTGAAGACGGATTACTACACATGATTATAGGAAAAATTTTGTTTTTTTTAAAATCTTGATTAAAGTGATTAAAGACAGATCACATTGACTATAGAATCAAAAATAAAATTCATTTTCCTTCATTATATGTGAAAAGTTCTAGAAATGATTTTGTTCTTCTTGTCATTTTTATAAAACTAACGATAAATAATTTTGCCCATCAATAAAAATACCATGGTCGAATATTAAGAAGCACGAATAAATTTGAGACATTAATAAAGATATTCTGTAAAATATTGAAATGATCATGTAAGTAAAAAATCTTTCAATGTCTGGCTTAAATAAATGAAATATATTTATTTTTATGCTATAAATCTATTATTTTAGCATTATATTTCTTAATAAACAACAGTATGTCTAAAAAAATACGAAACAAACAGTTAAATTAGCATAAGTCGAAAACAAGTAACGTTATATGAAGGAAATGTGCATATGTAATGAGCATTCAGGCATGAAATTAGTTCTACACTAAAATAATAGCATAGTCCTACATTAGGCTGTATAATGTGATGATACGTTAAACCTGACTCATTTCAGCAATTGCTATTTATTTCACTGCATTACGTATGAAATTTGTTTGGAGTTCATTTCTTTGTCACAAATTTCAGAAACTGAGCAGCCTTCAGCATTTATGTGAAACCAACGTGTTGATACGCAATCAGAATTGTCCGTCATGAAAATTGACAGTCGGAGATTGCCAGGTCTTACATGACAGGCGTTCGATCATTAGCCATCAATGGAATTACTATCAAAATGAAGATACAGTGTCAAGAAAACTTGAAAGTTTTTACCTTAGTGTTACAAACGCAACCGTGAAACATTATCTATTTCAGAAAGCTTGGCATTATTGGACGATTTCATATCGTCAAACTGCTTTGAGCATTAAGAAATCAACAGGGACTGTGGCTTTCCGACAAACTGTTTGCAGTTTATTATTTATCCTGATTATTTTTAAAAAATATTTATTTTGTTATATTGGTGTTGCTATTTTTCTGTTTAACAACCCGTGAAAACCCATTACGTTTCATAAATTGTTTTCATTTATTGATATTTTTGCATTTATTGTAAATTTTTTTCAAAGTGCATTTTTAAATTTTTTAATCAATTATATTTTTGAATTGTTAATGGAAAATAACCTTTATTAATTTAAATTTTATTATTGAAACATTAATATTCAGAAATTGATAAAAAGTTAGAAAAATATTTAAATGTAAGAATTGGCATGTGGTTTTAATCTCTTCTATATTTAGAAAACAATTTTTGGTAATATAATCTAATTTCTTCAGATTCAACAATTTAAATTTTTTAATTTCAATATTGCGAATACCTATTAAATTATATCTGCTAATATTTTCATTCAATTACAAATAACGATCTCTATCACGTTTGGGTAATTATAAAAAAAACAATGCAGAATAAGTTTGCAAAAATTCCCAAATATATATTTAAGTATAAATGGCTGAATTCGCATTTTAAATTCATGTATTTTTATAGATTTTGGGATGTAAAATATTAAGAGGAAAAGATGTGTGTGTTTAATAATCCAACTATATTCATTTGCTTCACAAAAATCAACATGAAATTTAACTTAATTTCAAATTAAAGATAAATATTTAAGACAATTATTAAATGCCGATTTTTATTAAATGTAAATATTAAAAAATATTTTCACATTCAATTATATCAATATAATTCATTAGCATAGAAATAAGGAAACTTATGTTGTAAAAAAAAACATACCTTTGTGGATATATTAGCTTTTATAGAACATTGTAAGGACTATAAAAACTAATGAAAATAAAATTAGTGCTGAATTTCCTAATTTTTAGTTGGTGAATTTATAGTAAAACCATATGTTTGTATTCAAATGTAAAACACTGAAACCTTTTAACTTTTGATTTTAAACGAAGTAATTAAAACATGATGCATAATGTGCTGTTAGATTAATTTATTCAATTTAATAAAAATGTTCTTAATCATTCTACACAGACATTTTTTTTATTAAATTATCTGCATAAACATAAAAACATAAAATTAATTTTGTTGTCTGAAAGAAATTGTTAACAAAATACTTATCCCAGATCATTTCAGGTTGGGTTTGTATGTGATTGGCACCTCTGCTTTAATCAGCATTTTGTACCATTATCCCAGATCACAGTAATGATATGCTCTAAAAAAAACAATTTTCAGCAGTTTTATGTAAAAATTTTTTGATCTTTTTCTTAAACTGAAATCCACATCTTAAAATTGCATTTCACTCGAAATACTAAATATTTTAAACAAACAAGAATATATTTCTACATATTCTAATTGAAATTTCTCCAGGTTGTTATAATTTTATTTAAAGCAGGTTTTGTTTACATAAATTGTGCTTACATTGTTTTTAATTGATATCAATAATCTAAAAAATAATCAATTGGCAAGGAGTAAAAGTTCTGGAAACGTTTAATTTCTACATATGTTACGAAACTTTTATGTATGGTAAATAATATATATATATATATATATATATATATATATATATATATATATATATATATATATATATATATATATATATATATATATATATATATATATATATATATATATATATATATATATATATATATATATATATACATACATATATTGAAAATTAGATGAAAAGAAGATAAATCGGTTGAAAATATGTATGCTTTTATTATTTCCCTATTTTAACTTCTATTTATAGTGAAACTCTAAGTCAATCAAAAACGGAATATTAAAATAATTTTCACCACCAAAATGTAAAATGGATATTGAGGTGTTATACATATTTTTTCAAAATTACACTGCAGTTGAGAGTTATAAAGTACTTAAGAACTGTTCATTGGTATAAATGCGTTTTATGTTGATTTCATCGGCTATAAATTCGTTTTAGGCTTGTAAAAGATTTGCTTCGTTTATAGATTACTGATATTTACAAATTTATGCAAGTCTTTCTTACGAAGCTCTTATGACAAAATAGTGCTCTTCATACCGAAAGATCACATGTTTGATGGCCATCAATTAAAAAAACAAGAGCTGGATTTTGCATTTTCTTGTTCTACATTAAAACGTTTTGATTGTAAACACTTGGTTATTTCAAGAGTTTCCTATTATTCGAGGCTTCAAATGATTGTTTCAATCAACAATATATATTATCAATATTAAAAAATATAAATAATATATCAAAGAACTCCATATCAATAATTCCTTTAGATGAATGATCATGCAATGAATACCAAAATGTCTTGGAGCAACTTTAAACCATTATTACGTGGTATCAAAGGAGCTGTTAACGTATAATGTAGATAAATGTTTTGCTTCTGGGTCTAACAGGATGAAGGCTTGAGAACTGTTCGTGTCTTCGCTTTCGGGCTTTGAAAATTCCTCTTGGAAAGTAACTAAACACTGAATAATAAAATTCCTTATAACAGCTTTATGTGAGAGCGTAACAAAAATTAAATTTACTTTTCAATATAATGGTCTAAAATTCAACGCAAACTAATTTATCTTTTTCAAATGTCCACTGTAAAAGGTATAATGACTTTTTATTGCAGCTAATAATATGTATCAATATATTACTTTTAAGTGTTTAAAGAGAATGATGTCACCTGTTGTACATTGAAAGGATTATTAAACATAACTTTAACGTATTAACGGAAGCCACCTCCAAATTAATTTAGATTTCATGATTACAGAAAGAAAAATACTGATAAATTCTTATGTTATTATTCTTATAATTACTTAACTACATTGATTTAAATGTATGTATAAATTCAATTAATATAAGCAAAAACTATATAAAGACAATCATTTATTAAATATTTACTTCAATGCATTTGCGATCTCATAACAGTGATCTCATAACGGATAAAATTAAAAATATGCAGTTCCTGTTATTTTTACTTTTTACTAAGCAATGTAAAGAAATATATTTGATTTTGTTTTCTCAAACTATAATAGCGACATCTTTGATATAATTATAACTATAAGAGCAAATATAAAAGAAATTACGTTTAACGCTATTAAAAGTATATTCTTCTTTAATAGTTAATGTCAATATTTGCTTTGCTCTTGATATTTATTTTTCTTTAAATTGAACAAATTGATTTAATTTTTTTTAAGTAGGAGAAAAATTAATTTTCCATATAATACATCAAGAGTAAATTCACTGAAATATCATAATATTCAAAATAATAGAAAAAATAGTTTTCAAAGATCATTTTTTTTATAATTTGCATTAAACCGAATATAGAATTTCTAATTTTAAAAGGGTACTTCTAGATATAAAAAAGCTCTTTTACAAAATATCTAAACCTTAATAATTATTAATTTTTTTCACTAAAGCTATTAAAGATTATATTAAATTAGTTTTTAAATCATTAATTAGAATATTATCTTATTTTAATATATAATGCTAAACTGGACTTTGTTATTAAGCATTTATATTGATTAATATTGATTATACAACACATTAAAAATATATGGCTACAATTAAATAAGTTAACATTTAGTAGCAAAAATATTTTGTTTCAATTTAATTTAAAATATTTTTTATTTGCATATCCAAAAACAAATATATGAAGCGGCATAATATTCGTTTGCAACAGTCATAATTCTATGTATCCAAACATAAATGATTATACATTTATTTATATAAAACAAATGTCTTTTTTCAAACTGCTTAAATATTTTAAAAATTTAAAAATTTCGGGGAAAATATATAATTATTAAATTATAATGTAAATGAAATGCAATGTAATTATAACTATTTTCACTTATTAAATAAACTTAAATTGTACACTTACAATTTATTATAACGAATTTATTTGAAAAAAATTAATGTTTGAATAAATTTTTAATACATTTAATGCATTAAAATTAATTGTTTAGTTACTACATATCACAATAAGAATCTATCTTGTTGAAATCAATAAATTTTGAAACATCTGTTTAATTTATAAAGCAGTATCATATTTAAATATATTAGCTCGTGACTTCATTTTCCAGAATTTATTATGGAAACGTTGGTCAAAGTAATAAACACGTAAATTAACTTTAATTTTTTGCTATGATTTGTATAGCATATCATGATGATAACGATAAAGTTTTAAATAAAAAGAAATGCGAAAAGATGTTTCAGTGAACAGGAATATACTAATGATTAAACGGAAATATAATACTTTAAGGAAAAGTTGACTATTTTCAAACTGTTGTATTAAAAAAGGAATGAAGGCAATATGTAATAACAAGCATACTGTTTCGTCACATAAGAAACGCAACAAAAGTATACACACACAAGTTAGCTGTAGTTATTCAATTTAAGGAACATTTTCAGAAGGAAAGGTAAATGGTTTTTTAAAGCGATAACGAAGATATATTCATTGAGCTGTATTTTTGTTCCAGCCGTTGAGAAGTAAAAGGAATGGATTTTGAATTATGATTGGAAGTATATAAATTTGCTTATTAATTTTACAGTCAAAATTTGGTTCAAACAAAGAAAGAAGGTGGATCATTTATCCCATGGCAATGCCATTGGTTAGAAAAAAGCTAAATAAAATGGAAACGTTATAAAGTTAGAAAGCATAATATTCAGATATAAAATGTAAACAATTAGTGAAAGAAAAAAGAAATAACAAGAGAAAAGCATATTTTCTCTGATGTGTGATTCACACTAATTGAAGATCAATTGTTAAAATTTATTGGAGTCAAAGACGAATTCGAATGACATACTAATATTAATAAAAAAGGATTCAAAAGTGTGAGAAATAATAGCCAAGTACAAGCTTTGTCGTTTCCCAAATGAATCCCGAAATGAAATCCAAGTATTGAATATTAGCTCTAGGGTGATAAAATTAACAGAATTATATTACTGCAAGTTTTTTGACAATCAATATAAATGATTAATTTGAATATATTTGTCAGCGGCAGGTTTCTCTTTCTATTATGTCTAATTTAGGTCAAATATTATGTAGCAAAATAATCACAGAGTGAAAGAGAGAGAGAGAGAGAGATTAGTAGGTTATGCTGAAGATCATATAGTAGCTGCAATGAAAATGTCATATTTTTTATGTGAAGAAAATGGTGTAAGTATAAATATAATTTTTATCTACATTTTAATTTAAAATGGATTATAATCCCATATTATGATGGTAAATAACATAAAATTTACAATGTGTTGACAGTGTTAAAATATGACACATTTTAGAAATAAACTGGATAAAAAATAATTTTAGAAAACTGAAGTAATTGAAATAGGTAACTGAGGTTTTCTGAAACAATATGATAAATGAATAAAAAATTAGTTTGTTTCAAACATCAAAAATTGCTGTAAAAAATCATGTTACTTAATTTATTAAAAAAACGTGATATATTCTCTCTCTAATTTAAAATCATTTTTGGCTTTCCAATTTTGGTCTCTAAACATTTTTGGCCATTTAACATAAAATGTAAGTTATATCAGTGCATGAGAATTTTAAGTAATGATAATATTTTGAATCTTAAAATAATTTTAATATAATATAATAATTTTATGGTGTATAAAATTTCGTGATTCCTGCTAGATTTCGATAAATTTTGATTTAAATAAATTTCTTAATGAATTTGAAGATTTCGTAAAAGCTATTAAAAGAATTTTTACTCAATTATTTACATTTATTCTTAGTTTTTATATCATACTTTATTGTTACTCTCCAATTTTGTTCATTGTCTGTCACCATATATGAATAATAGATTTATATTAGGATTTTAAAATATTTCACGTTCTTTCTTAAAAATAAAAATAGAGATTTAAAAAAAGAAAAAAAGAACAACTAAGGAAAAAGTTTATGAAAACTAAGTTAAACTTTTCAAAACTTCTCTTTTTAAGGAAAGTGGAAACTTTCAAAAGAGGAATTTCCTATAGAATAAATTGTTGAAGTCAATATATTCAACAATCTAACTACGCGAGATTTCTTTATAATACATGAAAGTAACTTTTTTACTATTAGAATAAGATTAAGATTGTCTCTTCCACTGTAAGCAGTAAAGTTAAATTTCCCTAAGTAATTTTAAGTAAATCTCAGAACGTCTCAAAACGTTTTTAATGTTTTGTTAAGAATTTTAATTTTTGAGAAGTTATAACTGCAAATCATAATAATTTTCATTTGAAGTATTTAAAATAGTAGTAATACTTATAAAAATATATTAAAATATTTATTTATTTCAAAAAGTTATTAAATTTTATAAGCAATTATAATGTTTTAATGAAAGGGTAATATCTATTATATGTATTGAATAAAATAAAGCTGTTAATACACTTTAAATAAAATACTCAGCAAATTAAATCTTATATCTGCAGGAATTCAATTTAAGTAATAAAATCATGCAATTAAACAAACTAAATTATGATGTACACTGCTCAAAACAATTAAAGGATATTGTAAGTTTTATATAAAATAAAGATATAAACGAAATTTTTTTTGCTGAAAATGGAAGAAGAGAATCACAAATGAAAATTTTTCTGATTTTCAAACTGTGGAGAATGCTAATTTTGAGTTCGACGTCAAAAACGTCGCTTCAGCGGCAGTGAATGACATTTGACTTTCAACTGAATAAAATACAATGAATACAAGGATGATCGGTATTCTGTGACTGCTTTGTTTCAATGAGTACGATGTCTCAGCCTAGTCATTTAACCGATTCAGAAGCTTGGAGAATTGTTGGTAAGTTAGAAGGTGGAAAAACTCTAGTCGGAGTAGCGCAAGCCATTGGAGTGTTACAAAGTGTGATTTCCAGGATCTGGAACCGTTTTTTGGAGACTGGAAGTGCAGGCCGAAGACCAGGGCAAGGTCGTAGACGGGCAACAAAGCCCAATGAAGATCGTTATTTAGTGTTAACGGCTCGTAGACACCGTAAAATGAACGCTACTCTTCTCCAACAACACCTTCGCTCGGCTACTGACACCACGGTTTCAACTCAGACTGTCCGAAACCGGCTCCATGGTGTAGGTCTGTATGCTCGCCGACCGATGGTATGTGTTAAAATAACTACAAGGCATCGTCGCGACCGCAGGGAGTGGGCAACAGAGCATGTGAACTGGAGGAGAAATGAATGGAACAATGTTCTTTTTTCTGACGAGTCCCGTTTTTCTGTTCATCCTGATAATAGGCGTATTTTTATCTGGAGGGACCGTGGCAGTAGGTATAATCCAGCGTTCGTGCACGAAAGTGTAAGATTTGGCGGTGGGGGAGTGTTGATGTATGGTGGCACTTCCATTGACAGGCGCACAGACCTCTATATCATTCAAGATGGACCTCTGACTGGTCGCCGATACAGGGGTGAGATCTTCAGACCTATTGTAGTCCCTTAAGCGGCAGCAATCAAAGATGACTTCATTTTAATGAACGATAACTGCAGGCCACATCGTGCAAACATGTTGGAGGATTTCTTTTTCAAGAAAGGAATCGTACGAATGGAATGGCCAGCGTGTTCTCCAGACATGAATCCAATAGAGCACGTTTGGGACGCTCTATAAAGACGAGGTTCTGGCCACTAACCACCCTCACAAACTCTCCAAGAACTGGAAAGTGCTCTTCTGTAAGAGTGGGACAGAATACCCCAACTCGTGATTAATAGCCTCATTGACTCCATGCTTCAAAGGTATTCAACATTGCTGGCCGTCTGTGGAAACCATACCACCTACTGAAAATGACTTTCTTTGAAGACAACACCATTTCTTATTCTTTTTTACTCATATGCAAAAATTGTATTATTTTTTCCTTTTGTACACAAATGCGCAATAAAAGGCATTTTTTCTGCCAAATATGTGTAGTTTATTCTCATATAACCTACTACATCTGTCTACCACGTATCAATCAACTAAAAAATTTCCCAGCCACAAGATTCACCTAAAACCGCAATATCCTTTAATTGTTTTGAGTAGTGTATAATAGAACAGGTAAAGAAACTGCAGAGAATGAAAGCACATTAGTTTGTGGAATTTAAATTCTTTAAATGCAAACAAAATCCATGATATACCGAGAGTTTGTTCATACTTAAATACATGAGATAGCTCAAATGCATAAAGCATAAAACGTTGTTGCACTTTGATGATAACCGATAATACATAAATGATAATGCAATTACTTATCACGCCAAAATTCAATATTGATTCACGCAACCCATTTTTTGATTTCTAATACTTCTCTGACCAACTCAGATCCTGTATATTAATCCAGTAGAAAATGTGTGTGAAAAACTTCGTAACCACAATAACATTTTCTCTTTCCACTTAATTTATAATAATTACATGCCAGTCCATGGTATCTGTAAAACTGTTTTAAATTGCATAGTTATTGCATTGTATATGTGAAAACTTTCTTGTACAGGTGATTATATCATATAAAATAATTAACAATATGTGTGTTACAATAATTTTAAGGTCTACTAAAATTTAATTTTTCTTAAGTTATTTCGATATATTTTTGACAATTCAGGATAACTCAAGAACAGCTATTTTGAACTCTGTTTGCAAAACGTTACTGAATAATGCATTTAAAATTAATTCCAAACAAAATATCATATTATTCTACATATGAAGTATAACATTTATGGATTCTCAAACAAACTTAATATGCATTCATCAGTCTTTTAAAGTATGCAATTTCGCAAAGCTATGAAGATAAATAGAAAGAGTGATTTCTCGTAAAAGAGAAAAATACTGAGACTCACTCTGAGCCTATAAAAAAGAATTTTGAAAGCTCTAATATCAATACAGAAAAGTTTATTGGAAAATTAATACAAGTACAAAATTCACAAAAAATAAATTTTGGACTTCTTAGGAATCAAATATTTTCACAATGGAATATGATTATAATAAAAATTATTAAACATATACAATTTCTTCTAATATCTTCGCTTATGTAACAATTATAATGCATTGTGCGTATATACATGCACATAGAATCAAGATAGGATGAATTTAATTCAAGTTACACTACTATCATGCAATAGGAAAGAGATATGAGTTTGATGAGAGGAGTTAGTTTAAATTTTTTCTAACACGATCTATTAAGTTTATTTAATTCTAAAAAACTAGGGCTATTTTAGTAAACTGTAAAGTTTATTTAGGAATGTAATCACTCACATATGGTTATTGTAGAACGCTTATTGTAATGATATGTACACACATAAAACCTGTCTGCTAACAGTATTGTTAAAAACACAGAAAACATTTATCAATTGCACTACCAGAAGATCGAAAATAACTAATGAGGTATCATTTTTAAAATGCTGGTCAAACAATGAAAGACAGTATTTTGTTAACTATTTTATTCCGACACACACGACAACATTGTTTATTTTCATATTTTTTTTACTTGAACTTAGGATTTTAATACTTCTTAGAATTGAATTAAAATTTATATCGCTTAAAAAATCAAACTTTGACTTAAAAATATTGAATCACTTAGTCTTTCTTTCATTGCATACATTAATGTTTTAAGTAAATGGATGTGATGAGAATGACTTACAAAAGGCTGATCGCTTTTATTTAGGCTGTCTAGGTCAGATATCTAGTCATCAGCAAAGCTGACATCATTTTTGAAATATCGCTAACAGTAAAAGTTGTTAATTGAGCTGTCATTGTAATATTTAAAAGGTGACATGCCAAATTTCTTAATGCTATTAAATGTGTTTGGCACAATTATCTGGAAGATAAATCAAAAACTTGAGTTTTTTACAAAATTAATATACAGCACAGAATTTTTCAGATAACACTCCTAAAGTTATTATAGTATACAAATGTTCTTATTTCAGTAATGTGATTAACAGAATTTCTTATTTCAGTAATGCGGTTATTTTTTACACTTTGATCTGAATAGAGTGGAAGAAATCATGATTTGTTTCTCATTGCAGATTCCCTTATTTCCATGAAAAATTTAAATTTAGCAGCTTTTATTTCACAATTTAGCAATATTTTAGTTTATTTTTGACGTTTTTGATGAGTAATGAAGCCTATTTGCATAAAAAAATTATTGTATTTAATATATTCAATTTATAATCAACACGTGTGAGTATATCAACAATATTATAGTAAAAGTACATTAAGCATCATTATAAATATCTCATATAGAATTATAAAGAAAATTTATCAAAAAAATCACATCTGTGCAGCATTTGACACATAATAAATTTTCGCTCTTTTCCAAATTTGATTAATTTTTAAAAATATATTATTAGTATGAACATATTCTTTATTCATTTAACATATATATATACATACATACATACATACATATATATGTATATATATATATATATATATATATATATATATATATATATATATATATATATATATATATATATATATATATATATATATAGAGAGAGAGAGAGAGAGAGAGAGAGAGAGAGAGAGAGAGAAAGAGAAAGAAAGAGCGAGAGAGAGACCTCTTCAAAACAAATTTACTTAATTAAATTTGAATGATGTTTATTAAATTTAATATCTTAAAAATAATTCTCAAACCTCTAAACAGATAATATGTAAGGAATCCTCATAATATATTATTGCAAAAATTTAGTTATTGGTAAAATTTCATTAAAGAAAATACTATTTTATATTTAAGTACAAAAATTGTTTTTGTTTAACTTTCAACGAAAAATATTAACCACATTTTTCTTATCCCAATTAATTAGGTACATTAATTTGCTACTGAATGAATGTATCAAAATATTGGAAACGAACTCAGAAGCGATAAATTACATGTGTGCATTTGATAAAGAAATTGGTTTCCGCAGGTAATTGGTAATTCTCCTGTTAGATAAGTGGAGCATTTAATTTACTTCGACGCAGGGAGAATACAATAAGGACTGATTGAACCTCTTAATTAATGAAATATAATTTAGAAGGAACTGCAGGAAGATTAAATCGATATCTTTTTGCTTAAAGTTTCCGAATGATCCTAAAAACTGAAAACAATAGCAAACTAAATAGTGTGGTTGAGAAAACATTAAAAATATAAATTAGTTTCGATCTAATTTTTAAAATTTTAATTAATTTTCCTTAATGATTACTAGTTTTCTTTTTCTTGTAGTGATATATATTAAACAATAGTAAATATATGAAATATTTTTTTGCTATATATATTCAAGAAAAGATATGAAATTTTAAAATTACTATAGATATAAATATTTAGGTATTAATTCAAATTTTTTCCTTTCTTACTTGAAACAATTTTATTTTAATTTCTGTGATGTTTTTAATGTAGTTTTGTTATTCATAAAATATGATATTTATCAAAAGTGTTATTCACCAAAGTATTTCATTCTAAGCATTTTATACAGTTTATGTAAAATATTTCACTGCAAATATTATTTATTATAATTATTAAATATTTTTATACTGCGTTATCATGTATGCACTTATTAATTTTCCATCAGGTAAATTCGTAGTTAAATTTATGCAAGTCCAAAATATTCATTCTTTTTTGGAAATAGCCTCAAAACTTTTTTATACATTCGAAACATTAAAATGTTTATCATTGAAGATAAATCAGAATCTGCTGAATATAATCTTTAAATATCTCTTTAAATAAGGAATATATTTTTTGGTATTTTATTTATTAAAAATATTCTATCATACTTTTATATTCAATAAAAACAAGGTTTTCTGTGTTTTATAGGTCCAATATTAAATAACGATCTTAAATATTATCTTATTTTATTGAAAGGCAAAAATGAGGAAGGAATATATTTGAAATACTATGACCCTTTCTTATAAATCAAGTTATTCCAATATTTTTATATATTTTTTTCCAAGTTTTTAATTTCATTCTTAATTTATAATCTATATGTTACATTGTAAACTACGACGTTTTCTCACTTTTTACTCTTATGATTGCTAATAAATTGTTAAAATTGACATTTATAAACAAATGTAACTATTTTAGCTATCGTTTTTGCAAAATATTTAATTCATTAAATGATTAATGAAATATAAAATAATTAAAACGTCTAAAAATCATTTTCTAAAAATATCGCATCTCCTTCATACAAATAATAATTTTTAGAAAAAAAAGCGAAAACAATTCACTTAATTTTTCATGAATTTTTTATTAGATACATCGATATGTATTATATTATCATAGTAAATTTATAACACTCTATCGTTATCTCATTGCTATCCTCTATCGTTATGTACATTTAACCATTGTTGCATCAGAGCAATTCTGAAAGCAAAAATGCATTTATGTAAGTGTTTGAAGCAGTTCCAATTTATGTTAACAAAAAAAAATAAATAAAAAAAAAAAAGTATATGCAAGTGTTGAAACGAAACTCCTAAAAGTGTGATTTCATGTTATTTCGAATTTTCTCTCTCAATAGCCTGTTTGAAAATACCTAGAGAAAGCTCGCTTTACCTCAATTAAACACAGATTTATGTTCACAATATTTGTTTTTCAAGTGAAATCTGAAGAGGCCCAAGGGTAACATTTATGGAAGACAATAAAACTTTTGTCTTCCTCTTGACTTAGACAGTGCAATGAAAAAGAAAACAGACTTTATACAGAATAACAGATCCTCTTGAGAGAAACTGTGATTCAGCGTGCTTGAAAAGAAAAAAAGTTAAAATAGTTAAGAAAACATAATATGTTCACTAACGGAAATTGAATAAACATTGTCTGTAACATTTATTAACTTTATTACTGTTGTATATTAGAACCTCTTTTTGTTACACTATTTAGTTTATATAACATTGTGCAATTATAAATAGGTAAAACAATAGCACGAAGAAAATTAAATAGTTATACTAAATCTAATTGCAATAAGACACTATTTTTGAAGTTTTATACTTTAGGGAATCTTCATTGTTAAAAGTTTAATGAGTTTTTGAAGTAAAAATGCTTTGTTAAAGTGATTTTCGTTCAGAAAAAAATAATGTAGGACATTTTCGGGAAAATAATTGAAAATGCATTTTGAAATTATTTTTTCATATGCATATCGAGATTCATTCTTTTAAGAAAATACTGTAGCATTAAAAACAATTTTGTTGTCAAATTACAAAAAAATATGCTGTGTAATATTATATTCTTAATTTAATAGCATATATAACTGAATTTAAATGAGTAAAGCACCATTAAGAAAATTTTATTTATACTATTTGAAATTGTTCCAAATTTAAAGTTAAATATTATACAGCAAATAAAGTTGAATTACGATAAACAAATGTATAGTTTGAGCTTTCCTCAAAGTTTAACCCCAAAATTAGTTCACAGGTATATATGCAATATATCATCTTTGATGATGTAATTTATTTTTTAAGTAACTTACTTTTATTATTAAATAGAAATATTTGATTAAACACAAGTAAATATACTGTTTATTCTAATTTTATTTTTAATAAAAGTGATTCTTCCAAATAAAAGACAAGTATTAGTCCAATAACCAATATCAACTACTTTTATAATTTAACCTACATTTTAAACGTGGAAATTATTTCTATATTCTACAGACTACTTATAATAGCTTATTTATCAGAAGAATCTTTCACATATCACATAAATGCAGACAGTAATCAATTGCTTCATTTCTGCTACTTTTCTACATTCAGAGCCACTCATGTGAGTAAAATTTTGAGAAGTTAGTCTTTCAATAACTTAAATATTGATTCCTTATAACACAATATAGAACATTGATTTTGGAGCTGAAAAAGAAACATTTTTCTTCACTTCTCAATATAAAATCCGAAAAATACAGTTAATGTTTTTAATGAATTGTGACAGTATTTTTACACCTTCATTTTTAAAACTCAAAAAATTATATACCCTTCGATATCTATGCATTTGGAAAAGTTTTTATTATCTGAGATGCTTGTATTAATTACATTTTAAGTATATACAGCTACTATTATTATAGCCAATGATATTGTTTATTTATGAGAATTTCTTCTTGAATAAAAGTGATTAAAATTATTCATTAGCATACACAAAGGTCTGGAATGATACTTCAGAAAATTAATAAATATTTTATGTATATTCTACTTTCTTTTTATCTATCAATAAAACGTGCTAAGCCAAAAGTTTTAAAACCTAAAAGATAATGCCTCATGTGAACAAATTTTAATGTTTTTTTCTATTATTTCAAATTTATCAAAGAAATTCAATAGCATTATCAACTAAATTTGAAATTATGTTCTGTGGAAATAGACGAGGTTTTTAAAGAGTGTGCTTAATGTTATTTGTTAATCTGAAAAAGATTGTCTTAATAATGATACGTTCTTTCATAATTTTTTTAATTTATTGAAATAGATTTAGCATTGTACACTACATCAGCATGCTAACACTTTTTTTAAATAAG
Organism: Latrodectus hesperus; assembly: GCA_037975125.1. Classification (NCBI taxonomy): domain Eukaryota; kingdom Metazoa; phylum Arthropoda; class Arachnida; order Araneae; family Theridiidae; genus Latrodectus; species Latrodectus hesperus. Next base: position 85,843,158 of record CM075851.1, read on the forward strand.
TTAATTGATGAACATTTGTTAATCGTTATTTATTGTGCACAGAGGTAGTCAATAAGTACTTCTACATGACAATAAGTCTTAATTGCATTTCTTCAAAATTCGTATAGCTACATTCAGATAATTTATTCTTTTAAAACTCACTATTTTAAATTATTTGGTTTCAGTTACACTGTGTTTCTGTACTTAATTTTGATTTCTTAGCATGAATTGAAAGCGAAATGCTATCAGTGGGATTTTGTAAGATTTGCTTTTACTATTATACTTATGTGTATTTTCCATTCCGCATAGTCTGACTTTTTATAAAACATTTTTAAATACATTTGAACATTCTCCAATAATTTTGTTGCAATTATCTTCAAATAATTCATGAAGATTCAAAACGTATTTTAATTATTTTATTAATTGTTTTATTAAGAAAAATCACTTAAACTAGATATATAGTAAAGTTGAAAACATCTTTCATATCAAACTGCGTTGGTTTTTGTCGCATATTTCCAATATCTCTTTTTTTCCAAATTCTATCTATTTTATGGAAAAAACAGTTAGTCTTTTGGTTTTTTTATAGACATTAATTAACACATGCATTGTAATTCATTTTTTCAACGACATATTTAATTAGCACATTACAGAGCAAGTGAATTCTTTATATCTCACAATGCATATATTTTCTCCTCATTCACAGTGAATAATAAAAAAAGATACAGAAAAGAAGTTAAAAATTATGTGGAAATTTTCCTCAGTGATAAAATATCTAAATCATATGATTGAATAAATATAAAATTAGATGAAATTATAAAATTTTGTTTTTGAAAATAGAGAACATTAAAAAACATTGCCTTAAAATATTTTTCTTATAAATGATTCTCAGTTAAATTTTTAATTTAATATGTTTTTTAAAAATGAAAAACCATGTAATCCATTGAAAAGTCAAAACAAAATAATAAACAAAGAACAAATTAGAAAGACATTTCTAAATTAGAAATTAAAATAAATCATATGTTAGTCAGAGAATACATTATGTGTAATCGAATAAAAATTGTTAAAACCTCTTGGGGATTTATTGAACTAAATTTAGGTGTCTTGCAATTTAAAAAATATTATATAGTAAAAATGCATATAACTACGCATACAGGTATTCTTTGATATTATAAATATCTAAGATTTACTTAGATTAGTACACCGATCAATGAGAAATGCAAAATGAATACTTTAAACTCAACGACTCATCTCATTTTTATCACATCTTTAAACAGCGAAAATGGGTTACCATAGAGGAAATAAAATCTTTTGATCATGTGTTTGCAATAACAATGTCAATTAGTGCATCATTTACAATGTCAACAAATTAATATATAAATTATATTTCGAGTTTTTTCATAATTTCAAATTCTGCCGTTTCAAAATAAATTTTTTGAATTTTTTATTGTTTCTCAAGAATCTGCATCTGAGAACTTTAGTTAGGTCTAAAAATGTGGTAATGTTTTGAGCTAATGTTGATATTTAAATTTTAATTTGTTGTTGTTTTGTGTCAGCTATGCTGTCATTATGGAGTGCGCTGCTCCTTTTTTCCACCTGAACCATATTTTGGTGTGGAGTCCAACTGCATCACTACTACACAGATGCCATAGGTACCCGTTTATAGGGTAGGCAACCATTCACAACTGATTTATACAAAGGAAGGCAAAGACAGAATAGACAAAGAGAGAAAGTACATCCATGCCCTAACTGAGATTTGAACTCAGGACCTCCCTCTACATGAATCAAGCATTTTGACCACTAGACAGGGTAGGCGGCAGAATTTTATTTCATTCTACAGAATTAAAAACTAAGTTATGTTCATTGTATTTTTTGGAGATTGTTTATTTATAATGTTAAATTTTTGAATAACATTGCAAACTGTACCATAATTATGAATGACATTTCTTTCATTGAATCTAATAAAATTCGAGTTTTGGATTCCACTGTATCATCGTTACTTCCATCAACATCCACGTACGATTGTGTTGTCCCTCGTCAACGACACAATTGTACGTGGTGATTATCACTGAAGAAATAGAAGCATGATTTATCTGAGAAGACTATCCAGCTATCCCATTCGGTCTTCCATATCGCTCTAATTTGGAAACTTTCCTGACGTTAATGTCTATGTTTTAGGGTCAACGACAATCATTTTAACGGATGCTATGAAAGCAGGCTAGAAATGGGACGTTTTGTTGTGTGGAGAAAAAGTTGCAAAATCTTAACGGTACGTACATACTTCTTCGAACTTTATTTGCATTGAGAAGAACTCAAGCAATTTGCTTTAAATTATTTAAGTTTAGAGGAATTCGGGAATTCCTATAAGATTAATTAGTTTATTAGTTTCTAGTTCAAGTAGTTCTATAGTTTATTTCCTCAAGTACGTACAAGATGTTAAATTCAAAATGACAGACTTACAAGACGAAATACCACCTATTGAATGCGAATATCGCATACCAAAACATGTATCGAACTCTATATTAGACTACAATGATAATACACCTCTAGCTATACAATTAGCTTCAGAAGCCGGAATTTCAAACTTCATAGTGTTTTTGTGTCCTACAGCAGGATATGCTTCAGTTCCTAAGAGGCCTTCACAGTTAAAATCTGAACTATTAAATGCTATTTCCAACAAAAATGGGATTGAAGAAGTGAGACATACCAGAAACGGAAAACTAATTATCGCTACAAATGATTATAAAACAGCAACAGAAATTTGTAAAATCGAAACAGTATTAAATGTTCCTGTGACTCCCCAAATACAAATTGAACAATACACTACGAAATTTATTATCCCGTTCATATCAGTGGACGAAAGTCTAGAAAATCTAGCATTAGAAATTGAAAATAACGGCCTTATTGTATCTCAAATACGACGTTTCAATAAAAAGGGATCTTCAGAACTTTCAGAAACTATCTTGGTAAGAGTCTACGGACATAATATCCCGTCTCAAATTAAAGTATTTTTATCTATTGTAAACATAAAGATTTTTGTGGATAAAGTTCGTCAATGTGGAATTTGTTTTAAATTTACACATGCAACAAAAACATGTAAAGTACAAACAGCTTTATGCAGACTCTGTGGCTCACATCACAATAATGATCCTTGTTCAACTAAAGTCCCATATTGTGTAAACTGCAAAGGATCTCACGCGTCAGATGATCCTTCATGTTCAGCTCGTGAAGATGAAACTCGGTTTTTAAAATTTAAGGCAATAAACCATTTATCTTTTATTGAAGCAAGAAGACAATTTAAAAGTTCTAAAACCAGTTTTGCTACTATTGTAAAGTCTAATCAACCATCAGAAATTACTCATGCAAAAATAAATGATATTGTCACCTCAATACTTACAAAATTTGAAGAGTCAGTAGACAAAAAAATTTTAGCTATTCAAACCCAACAAGAAACAATTCTTAATGCTATTTTGCAAAAATTTGAAGAAACTGTAAGCAAAATATTTGAAACTAGAAGTCTCTCGTCATCCCCTGCTAGAAGGAAAACCCGGAAAAGTAGTCGAATCCAAAAGCAATCATCAAACCCTAGTAATAGTGACATTCAGTTCAATCCAATTTTACCTGTGAACAGTGTATTTAATTTTGGTAACTCTTCTGAAGAGCAGTCAGAAATAATTGAAAATGCAAAATTCAGAAAGGGAAGTAATAAAATTTCCTAACAGATGGAACGCAACTACTATCCTGGGTGCATCAGTCCGTAGAAGTCAAACAGTAATCATAGTAATTGTAACTTTTTTCATGTTCTCATTAATTTCGTGGAATGCTCGTAGTGTTCTCAATAAGCGCCCATACATGAAACTTCACTATTTTAACTCTGCAGACATTATTGCAATACAAGAAACTTGGTTAAAAAAGTTGACAAGATATCTTTATTTAACAAAATAATCTTTCGTCAAGATAAAGAAGATAGCCGAGGTGGCGGCCTTCTCCTAGCAGTAAATAAAAACATTCCAACAAGGCAATTTTCTCCTATCCGTCCCTCAGATGATGGCAGAGAACTCTTAGCAGTCAAGATCACAGTGGCAACAACTACAATAACTATTATTAATGTTTACATTCCTCCTGGCAAATTTTCTTCAGAGTGGCTTCATAGCATAATTCAAGGAATTCAGCCTCCTTACATCATCATAGGAGATTTCAATATTAGACATACATCATTAGGAAGCTATTCTACTTCATCAAGGGCAAATGACCTTCTTGAATGGATACAGGAAGAGAATTGCTGCCTCCTGAACTCTGAAATTCCAACACATTACGGCCCACATCATAAACCTTCACTCATCGATTTCACCTTTGTATCACCAGACATTTATCACCTAAGTCAAATAGAAGTTCACCCAGATTGTTTTGGAAGTGATCATTTATCATCCAAAACTAGCATAGCTATAGGAGATATTGATCACCATATACCAAACAGATCACGTATCCTGTGGTCAGAATTCTTTGCTTCCATCAATACTGATCATGAAATTTCTAATCTTCATTCTATTGAACAATTCAATCATCTCTGCATAAATAAACTTCACAAGTTTCGAAGATGGCAGAAAATGCCATGTAAACCTTATCCTCCATGGTGGTCTTCTAGATGTGGTTATCTCCTGGGCCAAAAAGACGTCTTTGGCGTAAAGCCAAAAGCACATGTGATAAGTACGTTTGGATGGCATATAAAAGAACTGCAGCAGAACTACATCAACTACTCGTATATCTCTCTCGGAAATATTGGGACGAAATAATAATTTCAGCTGGAACATCAAAAAATATTTTTAATTTATTAAAAAATCTCCAAAATAGAGTTACAGTATCTCCAACTTCACATATGATCCTATTACATAATAATTCTCCAGTGACAGATCCTACCCATCAAGCTAATATGTTTACAGACTTCTACACTCGTTCACCAATTTTAGAGGTTATTCCACTGGATTTAAGTACAAGTGAGGATTTCTCTTACAATAAACCCTTTAATGCATCTGAACTACAAGAAGCTTTGGCCAGATGCAAAAATTCGTCTGTAGGTCCAGATAAGATATCTGCAAAAATACTAAAAGGAATTACTACTACCAACCTAGACTACCTCCTCTCCCTGATAAATAAATCATGGCTTACAGGTATTGTACCAGAAATATGGAAATCCTCTATTGTCATTCCAATTTTAAAACCGGGAAAGATGGCCAATCTTGTGGCATCGTACCGTCCTATATCTCTGACTAGTGTCACGTGTAAATTAATGGAAAGAATGATTTTGAAGAGATTTATTGACTATATATCAACCAAATCTTTCTTTCATCCCAATCACCACGGGTTTCTGCCACATCGAGGTTGTGACAGTATTTTATCCATCATTCATCATCACATAATTTCTGCCAGATCCTCTAGAAAATTTGTTGTTTTGGTTGCAGTGGATATTTCCCAGGCCTATGATTCAGTTTGGCCAGATGGCCTAGTTTATAAATTACTTCAAGCAAACATCAAAGGAAATGCTGCTTTGTGGATTCAACAGTTCATTACAACTCGCTATTTTCAAGTAAAGTGGAGAAATAAGCTATCTTCACCAGCCACATCATATAGGGGAGTTCCACAAGGGAGCGTGTTATCACCTTTCCTGTTCTCAATGTTTATGGCAGACCTCTACGATATCCTTCCCCCTGACATCAAATGCTTTATGTACGCTGATGATATATTTCTACTATATGAATCTGTTAATTTGGGAAAACTTCAGCAGAAACTAACATCTGCACTTGGAATATTACAAAATTGGTGTCAGGAATGGAAGTTATCGATAGACCCACAAAAATGTTCTATGATCAACTTTTCTTCAAAACGACAACAACCTAATTTCAACTTGTTCATCAACAATCATCCTATTTCCTGGAGTAAAAATGTTCGAATTTTGGGATTACATTTTTCACACAATTTATCTTTCCGTCATCATTTTCAGGAAAAGAGAAAAGCTATATCAAAAAAGTTGAATGCTTTAAAAGGTATCGCAGGCAATAGATGGGGTGCTCGTACTGCTCATCTTCTACAAATCGTAAAATCATTTATTGTCTCCAGTCTGGATTATGGCTGTCATATATTTAGTTCAGCATGCACAACAGATCACAAAATCCTTGAAACTATATATCACACTGCCCTAAGAATTGCCACAGGTCTTCCCAAGTGGACCCCCATACCTATAGTTCTACAAGAAGCAGGAGAAACTTCTCTTCACTCTAGACATGAAATGCTCTCCTTAAACTTTTACATTCGGAATTTAAGCAAGTCATCATTATCCCCCTGTGCTTTAGCTTGGGAAAAGCTAACTTATAATCGAGTTAATCATAATCATCCTCTAGCCATTAAAGCCAAATTGTGGCTCGAGCAACAAGGAATAAATACCTCGTGCATATTAAAAGTCCCAATAGACTGGCCAGAAATGTCAAAAAAAATCTCAATTTATTCCTCGAGTCTCCCTTTTCAGACTAAATCACTTGCCAAAAGATATAATTAGTAAGCTATTTCAACAAGTTTGTGAGTCATCATGGCAGACAAATACGTTGATATTTTCAGATGCTTCCAAGCAGGGATCAAATGTGGGTATTGCAATAGTCAATTTTACAACTAGTCTATCAATAACAGGGAAAATTAATTCCATAAACTCCATCTTCTCGGCAGAGGCTATGGCACTACTTATTGCAGTCTCTAAAATTTGCACTGAACCCAAAAAATATGTCATTTTCACAGATTCACTTTCTTGCATCTCTGCTCTTTCAGATTGTTCCAGGACATCACCAACTATCATTCAACTTCTTCGATCCCGAATGATTCAATCTACTCAAAAGTGCTTGTCAATACAGTTAGTTTGGGTTCCAGGACATTCAGGGATTGCAGGTAATGAAATTGCCGACTCATTGGCGAAAGCAGCAACAGGGATTCAATATGCTATTCGATCTATTTCTCCTGAAGACCTGAAACGACACATCAAGAAATATTACTTTAATGAAAGTTACAATCAATGGAAAAATAGCAAATATGCTGAAGCATTCACTCATCTCACATCTATTCGCAAAAAACATAGACTGTTAACGAAATTGCGACTAGAAGACGTATGGCTGTCCAGAATAAGAACAAGATCCTTTCCTACCAATTCTATTCTATTTAGGTTTAATCTCTGGCATACAGACCGCTGTCAGTGCGGTGAACCTGAAACTATAGATCATATTCTACTAGATTGTCCTTTGTACGAACATCAGAGGAATCAACTACGGAAAAAATTAGGAATAGGAGCGTTATCATTCTCTTGGATATTTGAACTATCTACAAATCCGGATATTAAAATTCTTTGCATGCTGTGAATTTCTACGCCAGTCAAACAGATTCTAATTTTAACGAAAAAAGAAAGTTACAAACTGAAAATCCTTGAACTATTTTCTAACATGAATTTATAAATCCGAATTTTTTCTTCTCATATTCAAGACTTTTTCTGTTAGTGATCACCGACTTCAATTAACTTTACTTAAATAAGGTTAGTCGATTGACTACATAAATCCTCTCCAAATACCTTCTTCAATGAGAGCTACAAGCATCCTAGCATAAAGCTCCAAAAGTGTCCGCCATAACCTACCTACCTACCTGAAAGCAGGCTACTAGCAACCAATCCACATCAAATGGTTACATCAATATGGGAGCATCCAACATGTTTTGCACATGAACCATAATTTTTAGACGTGTTTTGCCTACAGCACTTCTCATCAGACGCATAGATCCACATGCGCTGATGTCACTGTGGCTGCACTGGTATCTCGCAAACGCTCCATAGTTCCTTGTTTCAACTAGCTTTGACACAGGCGGTGCATTGTGAATGTGTCTAGGCACCCAGGATCAATCTGCCCTTCTCAGCCAGATTATCATGCCTCTCGTAAATTGGTCTTTCTGTTGGAACTGACACCATCAACGATAGCCTGATATTCTCTGCAATTACAGTCGTCCTTGTGACCAGAACAAACTTTCAGCGTTGATTTTCTAAACAGCAATAACGGCACGAATATTGCCTACTCTTCTAGTTTCGCACCTTATACCTTATCCTAAGTGTCCTTGAGATATACGCATTACATATTATTTAGATAACTCTACAAGGTTCATCTAAGATCCTTGAGATTAATTTTCTGTCCACTCCTTCTAGGTATTGCATTTTCAATGTAGGGCAATTTATTTAGTTCTCTAACAAGTATCGCTTTATAATTTAAAAGTCTTAATTATATAATTTTGTAGATATTACATTATTTTTGTAGACTTAATAATTAAGTATAACTGATTTTACAGTACCTCATTTCATAATAAACTGCACTGTTAGAAGGTGTAACACAAATTAATACATTTTTGAAACTGGTAAGATACATATATTACATGAATAGTTAGAGCATTAATTCTAAATTATATAATTCTAGATATAATTTATTTTGATTTTATGATTAATGTCTGTGCCTACACGTTTCTGTAGTATATTAATGATTTAATAAAATTCATTTATTAGCAATGAAATATACTTTTCATTCGTCTATCTAATTGATTTAAAACTGTGCTATACTTTATTTAATTTGCTTATGTGATTCATTAGATGAGAATAGCTTGTATTTTACTCAGTAATTTGACTAAACTGCAATATTACATTATCAGAAGCACCTGTCTTTGCATAGCTTTTCAATACGACAGATTATTACATGATGAAAATACATCCTCATAATTTTAAAGCAATAAATTAATTTAAAACTGTTTCGTAATATGTATTACCTTAATTTGTTTCAATAATTTTAATAATTTTAGGAGCTCTTTGAAAGAAATGAAAAGGAGTTAAAGTAGTAAATAAAACTTTTATATTTTTGAATTGAGGTTAAGAACTTAGTTATCATAATTGCTATAAATAGTGTAGAGTACTTATTACATTCTCTTTTGTAAAATAATAATCTACAAATTCTTAGATTGGATAAAAGTTAAAGAAATATAACTTTCTCACAGTCATTTCAATTTCTAAATTTTTATTGCTGTGCAGTGTACTTTTTGTAGATCTATCTTTCTCCAGTGAAATTTTAAATTCTGAAGTAACTTTTGGCCTTGAAGATTGAATAAAGATTCTGAAATAAAATAATTTCATGCCCAAAATGTTTCATATTCCTTAAAAAAATTATTTTTTTTAAGGAAAGAAATTTCCTTAAAATATTATTTGTAAAAGAGAGAAATTTTGCATTTGATTTCTTAAAATTCATCGTTTTTCTTTTCTGTTGTCATCTACAGCGTCCTGTATATGGGCAATATTAATAAGTGTCACTATACTTTGTCACTAGGCTGTCATTTAAATATTCACTGACATCAAAACTTTCGTTAAAAAGAACTAATATTTTTACTTCATAGACTGGTGATACAATATTGTTTGTTGACTAAAAAAAATACGTTGAAAAATAAACGCTGAATGTTATTACTAAATGAATGACAATTACGTCTAGTTTACCCAAATATGATTTGAAATTGACCTTTGAAATTATTGTATTATGAATCTTATAAATTTACATCAAAAATTATTTTTTATTTTATAGATATTCTAAGTTTATATTATTTTCAAGGAGTTTATGTCTTTTACACTTATAAAATCCTATATAATATAATTCACATTATTTATAACTACCATAATTTATAATTACTCAAAAGATAATGACCAATACAAAAATATTTCAAACATGTAATAAAATATTTAATAAGATAAATGTATAATATAATCAATATAATATAATCTAGTCATACTTTCCACATTTAATAAATTTATAACTTTTTCTAAGTTTCAAATAGTATATCCATAAATACAAACAATCATCTTTTTATAGTATTTTAATTATTTGCTTAAGTTTGATATAGTCATGAAATAAGAAAAGAATTTTTGCAATTGAATAACTTTTAATTTTGCCCAATTTAAGTTAAATTATGTGTAAAATATCATCATTGAATCATCGACAATTTAAACTGAGAAGTTTCAAATATTATTCAGAACACAATGACCGAAATTAAAATAGTTTTATCGACTGCAATAATCTCTTTTTCTTTTATGCAGTATATGGCAAACTAATTTCCTTATTTTGAATTACAATATCACAAAAATTAAAAATATTATAAGGTGGGCTTGCTCTAGTTCGAGGGAGAAGATCATACATTTATATGACAGTGATTCAATCTTCATCATGCTTTGAAGTAATGAACACTATGCACTTGTGTTGAAGGCTTATTTCGTGAACGTTATTTCATCCTTGCACGCTTTCCGAAATGACTTCAATATTGCGCTTTTGGGACCTGTCCTGGGTAGGAAATATATTCTTTTATTGGCGACACCATTCAGGGAAACTGGTTCTGTGCAAAAAAGAAGAAGTGGAGACGCACGTCCCATCAGATCACCAAAGAACATCGAAGCAGTAAGAAAGTCATTTTTACTATCCCCATGATGTTCGGCCCACAAACATGCATCTTTCCCTGTAATTTTCAATCATTACATAAGGCGAGTTCTGCATGATGAACTTCATTTTTATTTGTAAGAGCTGGAAATGGTTCAGAAAGTTTAAGAACATGATTTTAATGCTCTAAGAAATGCATCTGATTCACTTCTTATGATTCTTGAAGGCGTGCTTGTTTTTTCAGTGACGAGGCTCATTTTCATTTCACTGAAATTGCCATTAAACCCATTAAACCGACTGTCCAAAATTAGGCTTCCACCAACCACCGAGAACTCTATCAAGACTTTTTGCATTCACGCTATGTCACCGTTTATCCTCTGCCTTATCAGTTGAAATTTTTCGAAAAAAATGAAGAAAACTGCAACAGTCTCTTCAAATTGTTATGTGAATCAGCTGTAGGATTTTTTATGACTTTGTAAAATGCAGTTGGAAGAACATTGGTTTCAGCAGACTAGATTAACAGTTGATACCTCAAGGTCATCCGTGTCAGTAATGCTAAATCACTTCCTCGGATGTTTCATTTTAACGAGAGACGAATTAAAGTAATCTGCACGTTCACCCGATTTGGCCACTTTATGTGAAGGTATTTAAAGTCACATATCTATACTACCAGAAAATTTTAGAAGATCTGGAAAAAGTAATCAAAGAGAAACGGTGTACAAAACTACCAATTTCTTGAACCAAGCAATGAAAAATAGCAGAATTCGGTTCAATTAGTAAATCGGAATGATGGACGTCATTTTCCCGACATGATATTTAAAACTATTTAAATAAAATTCTAAATATGTATTCTTTTAAATGCAAAATTGAGTAAAAAGATGCCTTTAATACATTTTGTGCTATTGCAATATGAAATAAGGAAGTCAACTTTCCACAACCTTTATTTTAAAACTAATTACGTTCCAAAGAAATAGTCTCGAACTTCTTTTCGACGCTTTGTATTTTTATGCCTGAAGAAAACTGTTCACGAAATAAATATTTACTTTTTTCTAATTATATTTTATATTGTAAATAAAAATATTGGTGACTGTGCATGTGAATCAAATTATTTTCTGTAAATTAACCCTTCATGATATTTTCTCGCAGTTATTTAAATTTTGTAATTTTATGCTTGACAAAATAAGTAGAGAAATTCATGTTTGAAATATTTATATAGAAAATAATCTAGCCAAAATCTCAATCTATTGTCGTAATTTACTGTCTTACTTAAATATAAAAACTGTTTACTTCAAAACAAATATTATCCACTTTAATATTTTATTTGCGCAAACATCAATAATTTTATAATTTAATATATGTAAATAAAAATGAAAATTAAGTTTTCATTTTATTGAAATTTTTGTTTAAAGTAATGCATTTTTCTTTAAATCATTTGAAAGAGAAACATATTTTTATAACATAAACTATCTTGTAAACAATACCAAAATTTATAAATTTATATTATTGGTACATACTAAAATGATAGTTATTTAAGCAATTCGGATAATCAAACAGGGATGTTAATTTGTATTGCAATTGTATACTAAGTTATTAAGATGGTATTAATGTATTTTTTAAATGACAAAATCAATCTTTTAAAAGTAAGAAATATGAAGAAAGAAGTCTCATTTACTATTTCTTTTTATTTTTAATCCTTCAATATATTTGTTACTATTTTATAAAATATGATTAGGCACAATAAATTCCAATTACAGTAAAAAAGTTAAAGTTCACAATAAATATTCATATATTTACAAAAACTTATATATCTGAGTGTTTAAATTAGTTTATTTAAATTTAGAAGTATGCCTTAACAGCTTTAGAATTATGAGCAGTTAATTAAGAAATAATATATGTCCTTTATTTCTTACGAGAGAGAACGTATTTCCTTTAAAAAAGATTTTTATAGAGAAAGAAAAATATAATCTGTAGCAAGAGAGTACATATTAATCACCCAAACTTCATTAATTGTATTGTTTCAATACTTAATTTATTTCCTTATTTATCATACAAAATTTTATTCACTGCATTTTGAGTCCATCATTTAGTCTATGCTAACAAAGCTAAGGAGAAATTGGCTTTTATTATATTGCTTCATTGATTACGTAAATTCAGATGGAGAACAAGTTTCCTGCTTCCAATTATGTATAAACAACCGCTTCTCGACTCATCTGAGAAAAGTCACTTTGAAAATGCACGGGTGTTGTTTTTACAAAGAATTATTTTTTGTTATTATTGTTAGATTTAGTATTGAATTTAACTGGAATGCAAATTCAGTTTCTCAAACGGCTGTTTGTTCTTTTTCAAATTGATTTGTTTATTAATGAAACATTTAATACATCTTGGGAGAACTAAGCTGGACTTACTGATCAAGCATTAGAATTTCCTATTTATAGTAATTTCACGCAAATGAACTTGTGGTCATTAAATTCAGTAAAATCCATTTCTTAGTGACTAATTTCTAGTAGAAATGAAATTACATTTAAATCATATTATTGTTTCAAAATTCTAAACAAAAATATTATATTATGTTCCAAAAATATATATTAATATAATATTATGTTCCAAAAATACTTATAAAAATATAAGCTTGCATTATTTGCAAATACCTGTTGAATTTATTTTTAAATGTGTTAATTTATACTAGAAACAAAATATTAATTAATATTTTGAAAATTTAAATATATTAATACAATACATTTTGGATAAAGATATTTTTAGCACTGTATTTAAGTCATAATATTGCGCGAACCCTTAAAATAGTTTCAATTAATAAATTTTATATTAAACAATTAAGCGAGTTCATACGTTGAATATACATATTTATAAATGAATATTAATTGCACTGATTGATAATTAGCTTATTGAAAGCTATTAACTTAAGATACTATCATTAAATTATGCTATTAAAAATACAAAAATTAAGTGAAATTGCAAGTTATGAAATTATAACACAGTTTCCATATATTTACATTTCTTATCCATTACATTTATCATAAACGCATAAACATAACTGTATAAAAATTTAAATTCCACTGACAAACTTGTGCAATGTGTTTCTAAATAAAATATAATCTATAAAATTATGGTTGGTGATACCCAAGACATTAAATTGAATTAACAAATATTGATATACATGTAAATTATAGGTTATTTTAGACTGCAATTTCAACGTTTTGTTTATCAGAATTTCAGAAAATTTAAAAAATGTGGTTCAGAAAGTAAAATATGGAGAAAAAATTATTATGAACAAAAATTCGATTCATATTTTGTTTATTTATGTCTCTTAGAAAATGTGAATGTCATTCACAGTAAATTTAACTCTGAGACGTGATTTTACTCTGAGAGGTAAAATTTTTTAAAAGACTAGCATTTGGTCTTAATACAATGACTTTTGATAGGATAAATAATTTTGAATATTAAATGCAGGATGTTAAAATGACGGTTTATTCAATACATGATCACAATAACTTTCATAACCGCAGCTAGAAGTCTATCTGGCAGCCAAACGGTTAGCGCTCTTGCCTTCGGTTCAACAGTTCGTGGGTTCGAATGCCACCTTGCGCAAGGATGTTTGTAATGGTTCGGAATCCACTTTAAGCGTTAGGTCTAATTAGCCCTCGTGTGCAAAAAATGAGCGAACTAACCAACCGCAGTTAGAAGTTTTCTAAAAATGATATTTACATAAAAATATGGCATTTTTAAATATATTGAAATTTTTTAAGCGATTTGAATTATTAAATATGTATATCATTTTTCCTAAAAACTTAGAAAAAGTTATAAAATTTTTAATTAAAAATTTCAATTAAATTTTATTTTTATCTAACAATATTAGAGCAATAAAGTAATGATCTAATAAATTTAAGAAATAATGTATGCATAAAGTAACTTTTAATTTCATTATGTTACCATGTAATTAAATTAATGTTGATTATATTATAATAAGAGTACTCGAGTTATAGTGAAAATTACGCATTTCAATTGGTTAAAGAATGTAGTTGAAAAAAACTACATTTAAATGTTATTATAAAGGAAAAAAACACGTTTAATTAAATTTTGATCATAACATTTTGATAAGAAATGTTTTCATAAATGAAATTAGTTTTATTAAAAACTTCATAGAGCTATTGTTTTTTGATAAAGTTATATGTCATTTTCTATACATTTTGTTCTCGTTTCGTTCGTCACCAAAGAAAGAGGATAAAATAATAATTCTTTATTAATTTTTGTTTCTTTTTGTGTACATGGAAAATTTTTTTCTTTTTACTGACAAAATTTTATTAATTATTAGAAATAATTTGTTTTGTATACCAAAATTTATTTAACTTAATAATTGAAAATACTTATTTTGAACTTTAATTGTTCTCAAAATATTAAACCCTCAGAATGTTCCTTTGAATTTCAAAATACTACGGATTCATTTTAGTTAGTATCCAAAGAGCTGTTACTCTCGTAAGTTTGAAAAGTTGTGTATATAAAATAACTGAAAGGGTTATATAACATAATTTATCTCAAGCAATAAATGAATATTTTATAAATATTCCATAAAGGAACAATGCTTTTAATGAATATGAATTGAGGATGAATGCATTCGTACACATTGAGTAATGTCTCTCAATGAATCAATAGCGTAACAAGAGAGGTAATTACTTTTAAAAATTTAATTGCAGAAAACTAATTATTTTTTACATAATATAATTTTATGAAATATTAATATCAATAAATAAATAAAATCTGTGTCAATCATAAAAACGTTTTTGATTTATGTTGCACGAATAAGTGTTTGTAATACTGAGGATTGATTTAAGTTTCGTTGAAGGGACAGAAAATATTGGCTTCGATTATTATGCATAACTTTAATCAAATAACTTGATTTCGTAATCTTCAGTATAAAAAGCATAGAAAATTATTCTTGTGTTTAAATGATTTTTTTTCCGCTTAGTGTTTCATTTATACTAATATCTCATCGAAAATTTACTTAAATTTAATTACTTCAACTAACTTTTATGCATATCTAGTTCAGAAAACAAGTATATTTTTTCTTGTAAGTAGACAGTTTTAATTACAACTTTCTTTTAGAAAATATTTAATGCATATAAAAATGCTCTTTTTATAATATTTTACTTTCTATTGTTTTTAAAATCGAGATCTCAAAATTTCTGTATTGTTTCTAAAAATTTCTACAAGTTTTTAGGATTCAGGAATTTTTTGTCAGTTTCATGATAACCCGAGTACCAAAGGGGTTTTAGATTCTTTACAGCAATAGATAGAAAAATCATAACAATATACTCGATTCCACAGACACTCAAAATTTCATAGTAAAACCCATACTGTTCTGAATAACGTATTGGCTTATCTCTCATAAACTGCTTGGTAATATTTCTATTATAATACATGATGATCATTGCATCAATGGTTAGATTTTTAAAGAAGTGACCAAATGTTCTAAAATTATTCAGAACAGTATGGGTTTTACTTTGAAGAATCCATGCTGGTCAGGCTGAATTACCTTTCCATTGTCTGCAAAATGAATAATATTTCAATTTACTAGCACGTTGTCATTGCATTTTTCTTGATGGTAAAGACAAGGTCTTGAGTATCTGACCAACAGTCTCATACAAAGGTATTTGAAAGATAAACAGTTAGAAGCGAAATTCCTATAAAACATTTCGCTTGCAGTGATCAAGAAATCATGTTAGTTTTTTTTTAATCTGTTGTTTATCGCAGTTTACTCATGATTATATTGTAACTTCTCTGAATTAAAACAGTTAACAGAACTGGAGGCTTATCTTTCAATTTTTCATTGCAGTTTCTATCTGATTGAGCAAGTCGCCTGTACTTGATTCAACCTGTGTTTCCTGTTTTCTATTTTACGGTGATTTATTATTGGTGATTGTTACCATTTATTTTTTTCTGCTCTTTATTGCGAAAACATAAAAGCTTATATTTGTGAATGGTTCAAGTTGGAAACTTTCCTGTTAAAACCTCGAGAGATTAAGAAATATCTTTTACACACACACACACACACACACACACACACACACACACACACACACACACACACACACACACACACACACACACACACACACACACACACACACACACACACACACACACACACACACACACACACACACACACACACACACTATATATATATATACATATATATATACATATATATATATATATATATATATATATATATATATATATATATATATATATATATATATATATATATATATATATATGTGTATGTATATATATATATATATATATATATATATATATATATATATATATATATATATATATATATATATATATATATATATATATATATATATATATATATATATATTCACTCCCCTTCATCTTCGTGCGTTACGACACTGCCATCTTGTGGTAGCACAACAATTTCATTATTGCTTTCATCGGAATCTAAACTATTGAGTAATTCTAATGCCTCATTTAAATTCAAACACTGATATATCTGGGGTAACTTATCAAGGGTGAAAGACTAGGAAAGTAATTCATCTTATTCTTAGTAACACTAACAGAATGTGTCAATTGCATATATATTGTCCCACTATTCTATTTAAAGGATAGTTAAACAATAATACTCTAAAAATCACCTAATAACAATATAATTTTAATTAATCATAAGGCAAATAATAAAATAATACTTTACATAAAATATGCACTGACGAATTTCCAAAGTTCTGAGAAAATGAATTGTGCAACCACAAAAAGATAATACAAAACACGCCCTCTAAAGCAATGAATACACAAATGCAATAAGGATGCGTAATTCACGCTAGTAAAAGTTAATATATACATGTTCCAGCTGACAAAATATTCGAACCAAGGAAATACTGATTTCCATCTGCTATTTTTAGGTGTCCTTTAAATAAGACAGTGAAATAAATGTGTTAATGTAAAAGCTTTGTTTTTTAAATGGATAATCTCTTCATACTTATATAAATAAAACCTTTAGCTACATAAAACAATGATTTACCTGTAGTTTACTACACTAAAATGTCTAGTGAATTACTTTGCATTCTCAGTGTAAGATCTGATTATTTTATAAAAATAAGTTTTTAACATGCATGCGAATTTATAAATGTTTTCAAGACACATATTTTATATGAAGTTTTACTCTGTTAAAAAATCTGAATTTTATGTCAAAAGTCCATGGAATTCAAAAAACATAAAAATATTATAAAATAAATCTATTGATATGAAAAAACTTCACAAATAATACCCTACTAAACAAATGTAGTTTATTTCTATGATTATAGAGCAAGATTTTTAAATATCATAAGAGATTTAGTTATTTTTATATAATTAGATGGTTAGAAAACAATGAATTTAAAATTTTATAAAAAACATTTCAGTAAAAGTAGAAGAATATTCACGATTAAAATTTAATTTTCATATATAAATCTTAATCTTCATTTTAAATCTTTTATATCTTAAAATCTTCATTCTAATTAATTCTTATATATAAAGGAAAATAAAAATTTAAAGTTGTTTATATAAAAATAAACGTAGATTTTTTTCAGATAACAAGGTTGAACAATTTCATTATAGTTGTTGTGGAAAATTATGTGTTCTCTCAAAAATTCAAACCAATTTTAAATTTTAACGTTTAATATTTTATTCTTACTAAACGTATTCATTTTATAGTAAATTGAATAAATTGAGAATATAACAAATTGTGAAACAACATTTGAATGGATAGCTATTGTATACTTTTTATGAATTCATTTTGATATTAACGGTGTATACATTCAGATTTCACTTTATTTTATTTTACGTAAATTACATATGAATGAAAACGAAGTAATACAATTTATGAAATCACAAAGAAAACATAAGTTTTTATATTAATAAATGTTGCAGCGTTAAGCAATGGAATAACAATCTATAGCTCGTGGAAAAAATTCACTTGATGATTTTTATAAAGAATTTAATATTTACTAAACAGAAAAACTTCTTGCATTTTTCACGTTCATTCTTAATTTTGTAACAATAAGTCAGGAATAAAATTTTTTTATCTCTTCTAAATAGAAAAATATGCTTCACAGAGCTTTAAAAAATATTAAACCTCAAAACAACCTTTCTGAGTCTATAAAAACACATTCTAAAATACCACAAATTTAGTAGGCTCCATTTGTATAAAATATGCTTTGATTTTTTTTTGTTAATATAGATAAATATATTCTCAAATACCTTTTGCAACATACTTCAAATTGTAATATTTGTGAATAACATGTAACTTCAAAGTACATGGAATAAAATAATGTGTTATATTCTTCTGTTTTAATCATATTAATCTTTCAATTTTTCTTAATTATGTTTTTTGTGATAGGTATACCATATACAGTTCTTTTTTGCCTATTCCTAAATTACAAGTTTAGTTGTATTTCAACAGATGCCATCTGAAAATCTCAACTGATAAACTCTCACATAATTATTAGATTGAATAACTCATGATTTTTTATAAAACAATGTATTATTAGTCATAAATTATAATTTAAACTAAAATGTAATGATTTATTTAAATTAAATGATTTACTATGTATTTATATGTTTGTTCATTCAGAAATCTTTATAATAATGAATAACTCCTGTTAAGAAAAAATAATTTATTTACACAATCATTTTTTAAAGAAAAAATTTTCGTATTTACTCTTTGTTATTTTTACACTTTCAGTTGGTAGTTATTTTTTTATGTTTTGCACAGAATGAAAGAGAAATTTAATCAATTAATTATTATTGATAATTAATTAATATCTATGAATCTACGGACAAAATTAAAACTGCTAATCATTTGTAGCTAATTTCTTTTTTACATTATATCAGATTAAAATCGGAAAACTAATAACACAAAGGAAAGATTAATCCTGCTCGGTACTTGACAATAGCTCCCCACTGTAGAATTTAGTCTTATCTGAGAAATAATGTCCCTGTGACTGTCCCGATTATTGTCAACCAATGCGTCTACGTATATATCTAAGGAGAATGTAAAGGCTCATCTGAATTAGTATCCATGTTATTTTTTTATCAATATAATGCGAATATATATTAAATATATTCTCAAACATATAGTTTTTGTGATTTAGTTTAAGTATGGTATAACTTATAAATTACTTATAACACTGTTATGAGTCTTGAACTATTATTCACAAAATATAATAATTTACTGTTGATAATTTTATTTATAGTTTGCTAAAAGTTTATTTATTGTTTGCTAAAGTTAGTAGTTTTTTTTAGACTATACTCTTAAATTCAAACTTAAAATTCATTCACATTCTGTGGCTATAAAACTACGTCCATAGCACTTAAATTATTAATTCGATACTTATTGCAGTGAGTAAATAAACCAGACACTCACACAACAATCACCAAGTAAAATTATCATAAATGTAAATTTGTGGAATCCTTGTATAATCTATATCTACATTATATTTGAGAAAATCTATTAAAATAATTTCATGTACTCCATTTTACAAATTATGTAAATAAATTATTCTAAGGGATTAATATCAATAAATAATAGAAGCTCTTACAACAATTTAAATAAGAAAGTTCAAGCCATTTTCATATTGTCATTGAATGAAGTGGGAACAAGTATGAAAATTAGTGTATGACGTAGTTGAGAACCAATTAGTCTAGAGTAGTAATATCAGTTTTTGTAGAAGCAGGTTTACCACGCACGTTCATTCAACGTAACTCGTGCAGATGTGAAGATAAATAGCAATGCCGAAGTAGTTGATTTTGTGTTGTTTGATTTAAGACTTCAAAATGATCTTATCAGCTGCTGCAACAAATAGCCGAATATGTGAAGCATTTCGAGACAGTACTGTGTATGAATGCATGGCAATCCATTGATTTCACAAATTCAAGTCAGCAGATTTGCTCTCTGTGATGAAGTTCGCAATGGAAGAACACAGGCCTTAGATGACGAAGCACTGCAGGCAGCCATTGAAGGGGTCATAAGTCAAACATGTGGTGAGCTTACTAGATAATCTAACATTTCCGGTGAAAATATTCGGCTTCACTTGCACCATGGGATAAGACGTGCAAACTGAGCAAATGGGTATCTCATACGCTGTTAAAAATCTATAAGACACAATGAGTATCAGCCTATTTATTTTTATATATTTTTATTTCTTTACCTGTCAGCCTATTATTTCCCTACACCGCAGTGCATCCGTATTCAATGGAATGCTGACCAGTGACAAAAAATGGGTTCTGTAAGGCATTTCTAAGCATTCTAAGCATTCGTTGTTCCCAGGATACAATCCCACACAACTCAAGATAACTTATGCACCCATGAATAATAAATATTTGATTCTTTTAAACTAGTCATCAAGTGGTTCACTATGAGTTGCTACTAACTGGTCTAATGGTCACTAAGCACTTGTAATCTCAGTGCGTGTAACAGTCACTGCAGCCGAAGGAGCAAACACTGGAGAACTGCAAGAGTGTACTGTTCTTGGTCGATAAAGCCAAGCTATATGTCGAGGGAGTGACCAGGAATACCATAGAGTTACTTGATTAGGAGACTCTGTGGTATGCTTCTCATTCATAAGAGCTTACGACATCATATTGTCACCTTTTCCTTTCCCTTGAACAATCATCTTCGTAGAAAATCCTTTACCAATGAAGCAAACTTGCACCAATCTCTTACTGACTCCTTTGTCTCCAAAACATCCAAGTTTTACAGCAAGGGGATTGCACAGCTGGAAACATGTTGGCAGAAGGTGTTGGATGCCAATGATGATAAATTTAAGAACTGACTGTAAGCTACGCCTTGAGTAGTTCATGTTCCTTAGGGTCATTAAAAACGGGAAGAACTTTCTTGTTTACCTTGTAAAATAAATTATTCTTCAATAATTAAATATTTTGGGTATATAATCTGATGGAAAAAAATCTTAAGTGTGTGTTTAAATTTTTAAAAGATTTCTTAGATTTTTTATAATATGCTGATATTTTAATGTATTTGCTTCTCAAGTTTCTTTAAAAAAATTTCTACATATTCTGGTTGTTAAATGCGCAAAATAAACTATTGAGTTAATGAAAATATATGTAATAGGATTCAGAATATAAGTATAATATCTAAATATTAAAACATTATGTATTTAGTAAAATATATTTATTTAAAAAAATATAATTCTTGGAATTGAATATATACTGTCGTATACTGTTAAAATATAAAATATAATATTATATAATGTTGCAATTTTTCAGAGTTTCCCTAAACAAGAATAAACAAACGATAGTTTCCTTCTCATTTAACTGGAAAAATAATGTTACTACTTAGATAAAAATACTTTTAAGTATATCATTATACTTTATTTGAGTTATTATTATTAACATTTATAAAACAGGTAAATGAATGATCCATATAAGTAAAATGGTAGGATCTCTCATCATGTAAAATTAATTATTTACATCAGATTCAAATATAAATTTGCAGAGTTAGGTTTCTTTTACTTATCACTAATCTCAAGTTTTTAAGCAAATTTTAGTTATAATAAGGTTTTATAAGGTTAAGAAAATATTTTCCGTGTTTCTAAAAACTTAAAATTTATCAACAAAACATTTAAATATAATGAAAAATAATAGTATCGAGCAGAAAATTTAATCAAGATGTTAACACAAAGAAAACGCTATTCGTGATCATAAAAATGTTTGCTTATTAAATAATCTACTGCTTTTCTCGCTATAAGCAAAATTAAAACATTTGCTAAAGTGGTAGATCAATTAAAAATAATTTGAATAATAAATAATGCTTACACTAAAATTTTAAAAATAATGAAATAAACTTTGTAGATTTAAAAATATTTACCTGAAAATAAAATAAAATTTAATTCAACTATTCTAATTCCTTTTTGGCCTAGAAAATATTTAAAACAATTCAGATAAATAAACTTTGTATTTCTTTTTATAACGCAATAATTGCTTAGAATGAATTTTGTATAAAGGAAAAATTCAAATGAAATAAACTATAATTTGCAAAATTTAGAAAGATCTATGATTTTCATTTGCATAAAATTGAAGTAAATGATTAAATTTGATTTAAATTGGTCTTAAGTAGTAAAATGTAAAATTATGTTTTATTAGAAAATAGGATTTTAATGTATGTAATTCCCCTGCTGTTACATTTAAAAATAATAGTGTATTCAATATTTAGTTTTTATCCTATAATGTTTAAAGTAAACGTTAGCTATCATATTAGTTTATTTAATTCCCTTTTTAAAACACATTCTTCTATCCTTCAGGGTGAGGTTCTTTTATTAACGACAAAAAAATCCAAGCATCTTTGATTATTATATATTTCAGCTAATTTTTATACTTTCATTATATATTTAAAAATATTTTAGATAGATAAATAAATTTAATGAATGCAAATCAATATAAGCATTTTACTTTGTGTATTAATATAGAAATAAAAAATAAGCAATAAATTATGTCTATTGGCAAGCAAATATACATACATAATTATTACACTGAGCAATACAATTCATAGATGTAAAAAGTTCATGCTCATTTTAAATTTTATTAGTCATACTTATTGTTAAATATAAAGGAAAATGAATTTTACACAAATTTTAAAGAATATAAATACTAGTAAAGAACTGACTTAATTACTTAATGCATAAACAAAGAATTATGTTACATCCGTTTATTTTGCAAAGTTCCTTAACAAGAAAGATTTCTTTATTTATTTTTATTTTTAAAAATGTTAAAATATAATTCTTTCATTTTTTTATAATTAAATATCAATAAATTTACAATGGGAAACTCACCTTAAAAATGTTTATATTATCGTTACATTTCATACCTCAAATATATCGCATGAATGCTCTATGGCTTGCCTTTGTAGCTATTTCAATTGCAAATGTAAAATTTTCTTATGCCATTGTTTTCAACAATATATGCTTTTTTACCTATGCATCATTCGAAAGAGAATAATACATTATTTTAGTTTTGGCATAACAATAATTTCACGAAATTTACCTATTATTGATTAATATTTATTTCGTGTACTTCATAGAAAAATTAAAAAATATTTACTTTTATCTCTATTATAGATCAAGAACATCAACAGAATCATACACATTGACAACGTATTTTAAATTTTCTGCAGTAACGCATGAATATTTCATAGGAATTATTAATTTATTGAAATGAATAGTTCAGATTCAATCACCGACAACAACTATGTATTTCAATATTCCTGAAACTTAAATAAATCGTCACGTTACATTTTAATAAAGATTATCTATCAAAATTACACAATATTATTTATAAAGTTGTTCTTGCGTCAAAGTTTTAAAATGAATTTAAATATGCATATTTACAGAACGCAGAATGATATTTTCTTCAACAAGACACACATATTTTTTCTTCAATATAAAGTAAATTGTAATTTTATTGTATATATATATATATATATATATATATATATATATATATATATATATATATATATATATATATATTCTTTGATATTAATTATAGCTAGCTATTAAGTTAATTAGGAGCTCGATAATATATTCTTTAATATAATTTTAATTAGAATTATTATTTAGTGATAAATATATCCATCCTAAACATAGCTCTCATTTAGTTGTTTGACAGGAAGTCTAGTATCTTTCCCGATATGAAAAATAATACACTGATTTAATCTGATCAAATATGGAAAATTTTATTTCATAAACAACTGGATATTATATTTTTAAAATAACAAATCAATCAATAAGTATTATTAAATTAGATTTTTTGTAAGTTTGAAAAGCCTGAAACTGTAAATAATATCAATGATCTTTATAGAAAATATCCACGTTTGAGCTGAAATCACATTTTCTCAATTCAAAGTTTATTAATGTTAATTTTATGTATTCTTATTTTTTATATTATTTTGAAGAAAATTCTCTAAGTAAAATATAATTTCGATGTCAACACTTAAAATAATGAAGCAAAATTATAAAAATAAAAAATAGGTTTTTAAAGATATTTAATTAAAATAAAGGAAAGAAATGCAGTTATATCAAATTAACTTATTTCCTTTTTCATTAATACCCCACTTTTTAGCAATTTCCTTCAATCAAGTGCCTACTTAAAAAATATAATTAAGTCATTAAAGCAATTCAATTTTTTAAATTCTTTTTCAATATGAAAAGTAATCTACATTTTTGTAATGGAATAATTATATGCTCTTGTTCTTCAAATCTTACGGCATGAAATATTTTATTTCAAAAAATAGAATGAAAATTTAGTATATCTTTGTGCTCAATAGTGTGAAAACATTTAACTACACTAATGCAATTATGAATTTATCTTTATAAGGTTTGATTTGAAGAAGTATTTAATATAGATAAATTCATAATTACATTAGAATTTATCTATATTAAATACTTCTTCAAATCAAATTTTATTTAGGAAAAACTCAGTTATTTTAATTTCTCCGAATTGAATTAAGAAAATGGAAACAAAAATAATTATTTTAATATGTAAGCAATAAGCATTTCGATTTCATATTCTCTACTGAAAATAATAATATAACAATATTAATATTTCTTAAAACATATGTTTTGAAACAGTTTCTTTATTTCAAATATGGAAAAACGCAGAGCGTTTTCAAATACTTAAAATTTAATTTGAAATATGAAGAAGTATTAAAATTTATTTTTTTATTTTTTAATTATTATTAAATTAAATTAATGTTTATTGGAATTTTTTATGAACTTTTAAACTCATTTCGCTGGACATATATCAGAATGAATTAAATTGCTTATAGTATATACTAAATAGGAATAATTTTATTGTGAATTTATTTCAATTTTAATTAAAACGGTTAAATATAAAGGTTTTGATTGGTCAGATTTATAATTGGAACAAAAATTATGTTGCATGTTTTTGGTATATAAATTGATTCAAATATGAAAACATTTACACATTTTAGTCTCTGTCTATATAAAAACATGGTTTGATGCTTACTATAAATTTTCATATTTTTAAATTAACTTTATAGCATATTTTTTAAGTATCGGTAACATTAAAGGTTATTTTAAGTAATGTTAGTAAAAGAGTATTTAATTTATTTTAAATTATATATTGATACATCTTATTACACTTTAGCTGAAAAGTAGATTTACATTATTTTAAAAATACAGTGTGAAACTTTTTTCTTTCAAGATTTTATGATTTCATTATACGCAAAACATTTGTAAAATGTCAAAAAATTTATAATTTCTAATTTATCAGTATTACATTTTAAGAAATAAATACAAATTTAATCAATAAACGGCGTTTTTTAGGACAAAATTTGAATAAAAATTGCGGAATGTGCTCTTCATTGAAAAGCTTTGAATTCCATTATATCATAGTATTATTTGAATTCATACGGATAATAAGCTAGTAATTGATCTAATAATGCATTTGTCTACATATAGCTGCAGTGAATGGTTATTAGAGTTAGTATTTCTGTCAATACTTGCAGAGAGAAATGATTGTTGCAAAAATGACTGCATAGCGTTCCAACATTGGTCACTTTTTTCCAACAAATGAATATTTATTTATGTCCATGTGTTCTTAAACAAACAGCATCTTGTTCAGTTTCTCTCAGTTTCATTTTTAATAAAGGAATCCTTTGAAAGGACTAACCAGAATATCTTTAAGAAATATTTTGCTTGGAACATTCTAGGCACAAAGATTAATTATCCCTTACAAAATTCAAAAACAATTAAGTATTTGAAGAGACCTTATTTATAAAAATAGAAAAATTATTTCTGTTCCTTTTTCATAACCGAACTGATTACCGGTGCAACATTACATTCAATCCGGCCATCTTGCCATTAAGCTTCACGTCTTATTTTAACTCTTATAAGATTATCTAAATTACAGAGTAATATACTTTTTGCTTTCATATGATATATATATATATATATATATATATATATATATATATATATATATATATATATATATATATATATATATATATATATATATATATATATTATATATTGCATTTATCCATAAAATAGAAAAATATTTCTATAAGAAAATATTTAGCAAATATTTGGCAATGTTTATTTAATATTTACATGATGATAGTAAAACTAAATTCATATAATAATCTAAAAATATCTTTAAGCTAATATATTCTCAAGTTCATATAACTTCGAATTTGTTATTTCTGACAGAGAAAAGCTGGGCTAAATTTAGTGTTGCACATTATTTTCTGTGTAAATCTTTCATCTAAAATATTTTGTAACATTAAATATTTTTTGTGTTAATTGAATAAAGAATTTATATTTTTACACTTTTTCATTTGATTCTTGTTATTGATCTCAATTAGTATTAAATTTTATAGGAAAATTATTTATTGAAGATTAAATACTATGCCTTTTTTGATTATATTATGAGATTAAAATTAAATTTCAATGATGATCAAAAAGTGTTATAAAACTCTTCAGATAAATGTTTTTGTTCTTACAAATAATAAGCATGATTTTTAAAATTATTGGTTATATAGTTAACTTTTTTAAACCTACTTAGGCAGTTTGAAAAAATAAAAATTGTTTGTTTATAATAATTTTATTTTTGTTTTCATAATATCTTATAATTAAATTACACGTATCATCCAAACTCATGATTCATACTTTTATAAAATTACAAATAAAATTATCAATAAAATTAAGTAGTAGTTTTTATTTGATATTGCTTGTTAGTAACAGTTTTGCTAAATCTTTTGTTATAATTAATTAATAAGATTATATGTATCCTTTTGTAAATGACATTAAATCACTTATGAATTAACAATTAAGTGAATTTAATTTAGAAACAAATATTTGCAAAAAGTATTCCCAATTATGTTTTACTTTTCTCCTGAAAAGCAATTTAAGAGATTTAAGAGTGACTTATTGATTTAAATATAATGAATGTGCAAACTATTTGCTAAAATTAAGTATTATTTTTTCCTTTTTGTGTTCTTTCTATTTATAATTAAGGAGATAATTTAATTACCTTATTGAAAGCAGTTAGAAGTTCTCTTCATACATTTTTTTTCAAATTTTTCCAAAACGCGGCTAATTACATTTCATCATTTAATTAAGACATATCAAAGAATGCTTAGCAGATAGTGATAAAGTCATTTGTATTTATGCAGAAAATATTCAGATAGAAAAGAAGGATCGTAATAATGTAGTCAATCAAGATTAATTGTTTTTAATTTTACCAAAAAAATTCTTTTTGTGAAATCATTATTTGAACTTAAAATACTTTCAAAGAAAGTTGATTGTAATTTTAATAGAAAATACTAACGTATTATTTATTCCCATACAAATCATTACTCTTTAATAATATGTGAGGACAATTTTTTTTATTAATTTATGTACAGTACGTGAAGAAATCAATTGCTATTTTCATATTTTTAATAAAAGGGTTATTTAATCAAAAAATTTAAAATATATATTTGTAATAAAATTTAATTTCTTTAATAAGATGAAGTAAAAAATTTGATTTTCTTTGAAAACTCTTAACAGATATAAAATTTGTTAAATGAATAAATTTTTTTAAATTCAATTAAAGTTAATACCAAGATAATACAAATCTCTATGAAATCCTCATTTAAGTATATACAGTTAAAACAATTAAACTTGGAAATGACAATAACTGATAGACAAATTAAAAATTTAAAATGTATAACAAATTAATATATAAATTCATATTATTTATTGTAAATGCAACTACCAGTTTACGAAATTGGTTAAAATATAAGGATTTTTTCAACGATATGTTTGTTACATAAAACCAAATGAACCTGATACTTTAACAAATCGATCATTTTGATACAGTGTAATATTTTTTTCATATTAGTGGCAATTTGTCTTGAATATAAAAGTCTAAAAATCAAGTTGTTAAAAAATTCAAAGATCACAAGGTAGATGGTTTGTTTATTTGTCACTCAAAGGTCATTGTTTGCACACGAGGGCTAATTAGACCGGGACCTACGGTTTAAAGTGGATTCCGAACCACTACAAACATCCATGCCCAAGTAGGAATTCGAACCCACGAACTGTTGAACCGAAGGCAAGAGCACTAACCATTCCGCTGCCTGCTCCGCAAATCACAAGGTAGAAACAATGAAATTAGTTATACCCTAATAGAAAGTCTTATTGAAGTTATAATTTTTGCTGGATTGCAAAATATTTCTTTTCAAGTTATAGAAGTAATCTGATATAATTTTTTTGTTCTTTCTCCCAATTTCATCCTATAAAGAACAAACAAAATTTGAAAGACCATACAGATGACTAATAGTTATATATTTATATAACATGATATTTAATAGCTAAATCAAGTGTTTACAGCTTCTTCCTTTTTGGTAAGGTGGCAATTATCTTTAATGCTGATGAAGATATATTTGCCAGATTTATCTATTTCTTAAATCAACACTAGATTCTGGATTTAATGAAACATTATTAAGAATTTGGGATTAAAAAGGATAAATAAATAGTTATACATTGATCTTAATGCATACATTTAAGTACACTTTTAAGAAGTTTTTTGTATAATAGTCTATGCTTTATGGTTTCTAAACAAGAAATAGTTTCATTAAAGATACATGGAATGCATTTTGAAAAAGTTATATTTATTTGTAATTCAGTACAATGTAATCTTATTAATACAACAATTTAGCATTTATTATTTCAATGACCAAATTATAAAGTTTAAAATATTATTAAATAAAGATAATTGTTTACAAATTTAGAAACAAAAAATGACTAAAAATACACAGATTTTGTAAACATTGCTTGCAATGAACTCTAAAAAATCTAAATTACGACAGGCTTAGATTATAAATGTGATGTATAATATTTAAAAAAAAAAGTCATTGCGATTGTTAAAGCAAAGACAAAACTTAATTACAAACGAATTAAATTAAACTACAATAAATAAATTTTAGCTCATGTTGAATCTAAATATTATTGGTTTATAATGCATTATATTCACTACAAAATTGAGTAGAATTATAAATTTATATTTATATTCATGTATATTCGTTAATAACTTAAAATTATAAATAATTTGTAAGTGGAAATTAAGTAACAAATGAAAATTTAAGTCAAACATTTTTTAAAGTTTAGTACTAGTTTAGTTCCGAAACTGTCCACAATGCAACATTTTTTTTTGAAGAAATACTGGGGAAATAGCTCAGAAGTTGCTCAAATATTTTGCTTTTTATTCTTGTACAACAAAACTCTATTGAGCTTAAACTTTATTGAATCTCAGAAAATATATTATTGTAGTGTATAACATATTATTTTCATTCAGTGTTTTGAATAAATGTACATATCAGATAAATTAGCTTATAGGCAAATCATTACTCTTACACATGCTTGCATTCCATATGTAGATTTAAAAATATTCATGTACGAAAAAAGTAATATTTCTACAGAAAGATTACATGCTAGTTTTAAAAGCATAAAAAAGACTAAAAATTGTTTTCCTCATATTTCTAAAACTTAATCAATTAAAATCTGAAATACAACTTAAGATAATCATGTAAAATTAACGCACTCTATTGATATCCAATATTAGCTAATATAATATTGATATCCAATATTTATATTGATATCCAATTTAACCAAATCTACCAATATTAGTGTTTTAAATAATATGCTCAATAAATGTACCAATTTTATTGTTTTAACAACAATTTCACTCTCATGATGCTGAAAGTTGACAAAACTCATTGAAATTTATTGATTGGAGCATATAGACAAATCTATGTAACTAAAGTATACCCTATCTGTGTTTTTAAAAGCAATTCTATTGAATTTTTATTTTTTACTCGATCGAATTTTTAATCAAATATAGTCTAATTTGGAAAAAGTGATTTTTAGTTTCATTAAATATCATTCATTAATTATCATTCAGAATTTAACAATATTTTAGCACAATATAAGTAGTTTATTAAGCTGTATAAAGTATTGCTCAAAATAATTATTTTTATTCATATTTCATCCCATAAGCGCAAATGCTTATAAATTTCTATATGCTTTAATGAAGCTTCAATCTAGAATGTATTAGAAAGTTAATGTCTGCTTGGTTTTCATGTTGTCCAATAATGATATTTAATAAATAGATGTTGTTCCTTCTGTCATATATAGTTATAGAAATCTTCGTAAACTAATTTCTTAAAACTATATTAAAAAATCGAAAACTATATTTAAAAATCGAAGGAAATATTTTAAAATTTTGCTATATTCTAGACATTATATGAAATAAAAATAGAAAAATAATTTATTAAATTAAAAAAGAATGCTACTTAAAAATTTCTTTAAATTTTAAACAAAATTAGTAAAAAATAAAGACAAATTCTAGATATTTCTTTATTTGCTAATAATGTTAATTTATTACTTAAATATAAATTGCAATTAATTTAAATTATATTCATTTGTTGAATAGAAAAACTGTATTTTAATTTCATTTTGACTTTTATATTTATATTTTTCCTTCTTTTGTACATCGCTTTTTGGATATATATGACGGAAAGATAGTTGTAAAATTATGTTCCAGAATGTAATTAATTTCTGAGGAGGAACTAGATTAATTACACCTTATTTAAAATTCTAAAGCAAACTTTAGAAACTCTTGAATGCAGGCAATGATGCGAGTAACAAATAGAGGGACTAATTTTAAACATGTTTTGGAAACCCGCTGGCAGTAGAAATATTAAAAACAAAAGTTTCTGCTTATAACATATTTACTCATAACCTACAGTAGAATTTTACCTTTTTTAGAAATATGAATATTTAATTAGAAAGGTATTTTCTCATCATGATTGCTTTATATGTTTATTGCTTGACAGATTATTTAAAATTTATAGCAAATTGAAAAATCCTTTGCTTGCTAAATTGTTTTGGATTTATTTACAAATGTATAGGTAAATAAAGTATCAATTTCTACAAATGTTTAATTAGTTTAAAATTTTTCTCATACTGTTAAAATATAATCAGCTAATGCATTTTAATGAAAATTTAATTCTTAATTCATGAATGGGAACAGAAAATCTATTTAAAATTATATATTGGTAGCATTGATATCGTGTACGTGACTAATGATTTCGGATAATGTCCTACAAATATCAAAAACTTATAACCATTAAGAATTTTTATTTTTTGTGTAGTTTTACACAAATATAAGTGCACGTATAATTTAATAAATTTGTGTTAGTGAACTATTGGAATGCAATCTGTAAAATTTTATGACTAAGTTAATCTTTAGTATATCTAACATAGTCTAACTATTTCAAAATTTTTAAATGTCTACAACAAATGTGTCTATTATTTGGTAAATTACCTGTGTTTCTATAGGACAACATTCCAGCACATAAAAATATGCATAATGAATAAAAGATTTTCAACACGACATTGTTAGGAATATTCTAGTATATCCTTAGTCTACAAGTATTTGTCAATTAGATAAGGGCTCATTTTATACTTCACTGACGCCGACACTCACAAAATCTCACCACATCACCTATCTCGTTAGTTGTCTTACTCAACTCTTGCTTGCCTTGCTAATTCTTATTCATATACTAAGGTAACGTGTGAGTTATGCTACTCTAATTTTACCCTGATATTATTATTAATATGGATACTAATTGGTTGTAGTTTTGAGAAGCATCTTGAATATTGTCTGTGGTTATTTGCTCGTTTACATATTTTCATGCCCTTTAATTCGAAATTTACTGTTCAAATTAATTTCTACATCACTTATAATGAATATGTAAAATTTAATTCATGAAAATAAGACTGGTTACTATCAGTAGCTTAAATATATTAATCGTGAGAGTTTTAAAAACATAAATATCTGGAATATAACACGCAGTAAAATGACTGTAGGGAGGAATAAAAAATTTCTATATTTTCTATAGTTTATTTGATTTAAGCAAAAGCTAATTAAATAAATCAAAATTTTTCATTCCATTATCATTTACCTATAAAAAGGTTTCCAGTTTTATTCCAACAAAGGTAGCAATTGATTAGTTATGAAATTTAAGACTTTTAAAAATAGGATTTAAAAAACTTTAAACCTTGAAATATATTTAATGTATTTTTATATATTATTACAGTACAAAACATTTCAAAAGGGAATTATAAATTTTTCCAATGCAGTAATATTTATACAATAACACATGCAACAGAGAATTTCTAATATAACAAAGAATTTAATTTGCAAATTTTAAATATCATACTTGCAAATGCCACTATGAGTTATTTAATAAATGTATTATATGCATTTCAAATTAATTAAATTCTTGTACGAAAATCTATTTTTAGATAAATATCAATAACCTGCTATAATATCAGTTTTTATTCATATATTCTCATTCAATCATCAGTCCTTTTGAATATGTTTACTGGGTTAGATACAATTTTTTTATAAAACTTGATTTTTAATTTTTTATTATAAGTGACACAATTACAAATGGATTTTTTAATGGCTTTGCCAAAGTATCAAGAAAATTGTGCTGAATGGTTTTTAATAATATGTATTTAAGGAAAAATTTGTTGCATGGCAATAAACAGTGTTATAATATTTTTCATTATGTTCTCAGAATACATTTTTTAAAATTCAACATTCTCAATTTTCATTTTACTTTAGAATATATTTTCTTATTCTTAATCCGTATTGATTTCACATAGCTCTCAAAAATAACGCAACAAGGAAAAAGACGCGTTACTTTGTTATCCATAACAGGTATTTTTGACACTGTGAACTGATAACTGATATTCTGTTCATTCAAGTAAAAGAAACACGATTCAACAATGGCTATCCGAAATGCTATGTAAAAATTATATTTTGTAACTTTCAACTGCATGTCGTTGATAAGAAATATATCTGTTACACAACACTAAAACAAAAGTCGGGATTTGATAGAATTTTTATATTCTATTCCAGCAAATCAATACTTTTTCAATACTCAAAAATCAATAAATTTAAATAAAAATATTTATTTTTTGTTTTACATAAACAGAACTATATTACATATTATTTAAATTTTTAAACTTCGGAGAACTTAGAGAAATATCCCATGGAAAGAAACGTGTATTTCTTGTTCTACTTAATAGATGTTTCCGGTAAAATGAAGCAGATATCTGTAAATCATACACATAGGACATAAGTGTTATTTCAATTTATATACATAGTAAGTTTGTGTTTGGATGTTTTAATTTTATTTACTTGTGTCAAATGAATATGAAAACTAGAAATTTTGATTAGGAATTTATTTGTAGTGAAGAACTAAACATAATTTTTAGTTATGCACTACCTGGCAATTAGGCATAACAACCTGAAAACTGGTATTAAGTTTTAAAAATGCCCAGTGACTCATTGACAGTTTTTATTAGCAAAACCTTACATTTACATAGTGTATATGAGAAAATCTAAAAATATTCCAAGCATTTATATTCAGTTTTTATGTCCAAAAGTAACAATCATTAGTTTTCAACAATGACTAAATTGAAATCAGGATGCCATGAAAATTATACAGAGTTTAAAAATATACTATATCCTACTGAAAAGTCAGATTATATTTAAATATTTCTGTATAGCTATCTTCAGATATTATGAACAGTTATTTTTTTGAATTTTGTAATATTAAAAAAATATCAAGCACAAATACTTCATCGCATTTTATTTTTTTAAATTAAAATTTTCATTATACATTTTCCAACATTTTTTTAAATGTAATTGCTAATGGGAAACAAATTTCATTTATGCAATAATTTCCTTAGTTCATGGAAAATGAAAATTTAAGTAACTAAGAACAAAAAGTATATTCACTTTCAAATTTTAGGTGTTACATATGGGGAAATAATTAAAAGAAATGTTTCTCAAAATATTTGCCCAAAAGAAAGGCAAACTTACGAAAATTCAGCAAAAAATATGTGTGAGCTACGTAATAAGGTTTGTCAAAAGTGCTCATAATAGATACCATTGCTCTTTTCAACTTTCTAAGTTTTTGGATTGATCTCTATAAACTTGGTTTAAACATAAACTAACTAAAAGAAATCTAATTGTGGTAAGTCAGGGCTGTTTGTAGACTAAATCATTCCAACGTTTAAGTGATTCCGGTCGTCTCATATGATAATAAAAGTGCAGTTGCTTGTGCACAAGTTTTGGATGTTTCTGGTTGAATGCGTTGATTTAACCCTGTATATAATGTGGAATGTTTATTTTTCTACATTTCATATCAACTACTGAACTGTTTTTAAATAAACTTGACAATTTATGCTGATAACATTCTTGAAGGAAGTTTTCATTTATTTTTAAGGCCATGGAATACATCAGCATGTTTCTGACAAAAAAAGAGGATTTATTTTATTAGAAAGTAGCTGTCTTTAGATGAAAAAAAGTTTGTAATTTGATCAAGGGACAATTATAATTTACAATTAATTTTCATATTGAAATTTCTACTCAAATTTAATCAATATACTATTTGATAAATTTTTAATAATAAGAAAGATCGTATCAATCATCGAAATGTAAATATATCTTAGATCAATAACTTAATTTATATTTATAAACAGCTTTTTTTACATTTCTTATAGTTTGCATTTGTATGAGTGTATTTAAATAATTAATTTGTAAGATTTAAATTTTATCAGCATTTCCGAATTTTATAAATTTTAATGCCCACAAATTGAAAACCGTTAAAGACAGACATAATAAGTTATAATTGCAGTAAGACAATTAATATAAAGATGATAAAAGAAAAAGAAAATAGAAATGATATTGAAAAGAATTATCATCATCATATTATAAAAAGTCATCATGCTAATAAAATTTTTAAACTAGCGCATTTTCTTAAAAAAACATTATGAGTCATTTTGATATTAAATGTAAAAAGCTGCAATTCATATTTAGGATACATTATATGCAATTCATATATATGTATGTATGTATGTATGTATGTATGTATGTATGTATATACATGGATTTTTCAAAAAATAATGAAGCATTTGCCAAAAATAATTCATAAATTATAGAAATATTAATTTTACATACTAATTTAAAATAAAAATAAAGAAACATCATTTTTACAAATAAAAATACAAATAATAAAAATACTCAGATTTAACAATCAATTGAAAAATCCTTCTATTTTAAAAATGTCATGAAACATTGATGCAACGTACATAGACTGAGGAAAGAATTTATCCTCAAAAATTTAAACAGTAACTTTATGCTCTTCTTAATTAATTTTGCCAATAATTTCCCAAGAAATATTAAAAGGGTCAAAATTTTTAACATACAAGAATTATGAAATAATTAAAAGGCCAAATAAAATTTTAAAATGATTTTACGATTGATAGGTTTTTATTTATGCTTTCAATTGCGTTTCTATAAAATCTTATTTTTGAATCCATTAAAAAGATACTATGATTAACTGTCAAATGTTGATATTTATTTTTTTCTACCGATAATAGATAGAAGTCTTGCTCAACCAACTGTTTAAAGAAAGCAATTGAAATTTTTTCGTCTTATCATCCATTTTTCCGATACTTCTTTCGACATTTCCAAACACCGAACAATTCTCTATGAGTGAATCTTTGTCTTTCTGAATTTTCATTCAACTACAAAGATATGTACTTACTGTCCTATCTTTTCTAAGCTGATTGAAAACGACTCAATAGAATGAGGCATACATACATGACTGAACTTCTCCAATATATTAATCAAAAGTTAAAGACATATATGTATATGAAAAATATCAGTGGTTTTACCTGAATTTTATAAAAATGTCCATTTTAAATGTCAAAAGAAACGTCTCTTCAATCTTCAACATGCTGCAAGATAACAAAGATACTTTTGAGAATCGTTTACCTTACATTCCAATTGCTTGAGGTAGATAAATACATTCATTTGAGAAGAATTTCTTTCCAGTAACTCTCATCTCGTTTCCACATTATAAGCCCATCAATTCTGCATCATTAAAACAATTTCATACAAAAACTTCAACGGATAACCTTTTTTGCAAATAATTCTTAATAAATAACGAGTTGCCACTCCATTTTGACTTCACATATGTTTACTACAACAGAAATTAAATGTCAAACTAGAACTCTGAATTCCTTAGTATTTCTTTGGTCTAAATCTTTGGTCTTCAGCCATGATTAATATAAAAGTATTTCAAATACAGAAAAGATTAATGTAAAAAAAGTGTAATAAAAAATGTAATACCAGAGGTGTTATATAGAATTTTTCACATAATTATTATTTTTTCTATCCAAATTCATGAAATTCAGAAATGAGAATAGAAAATTATAAGAACGATAAAACAAATAAAGTTTGAGAAATTTTATTCAAATATTTTGGAAGAAGTGGTTTCACATGTATGGAATTTAAAATAAAACCAGAAATATTGCGTTTAAACCAAAGAACGAGAAGTCGTTTATTTCACACAGATGTAAGGTGAATCAGAAAAAATACAGCCGATGCAGCAACATAAGATAATGTTTCATAAATTAAAAATGTATAATTTACTTTAAAAATTGCAATTAAGTTGTTAAACAAGGTACCAAAATCCCAATCAAATAATTACTTATATATATATAATATGAGCATAAAATTCCATTTTCTTAGGTACATCTTGTCTCAAATTTCATTAAAATTCCAAATTTATAAAAATAATCTGAATGTAACCGTTTTAAATAAACAAATTAATTTCCATACTTTAAGAAAATTTAAAAATTATTATCTTAAGCTTCAATATCTAATTAATTTTTAATTAAAAAGTTTTAATTTATTAGTTCTAATGAAAACAATTTTGTAAATTTTGAAATATGGAGTATATTAATGCTTTCGGTATTAAGAAATATAATAAGATAAAAAATGTTGCCTGAATAATTTTAATTGCATCATTTTTTTCATATTTTTTAAGGAATATTTGAAACAAATGATGTATTTCATAAATAATAAATTAATTTCAATTAAATTAAAAGAAGGAAGACTAGCGTAGAAACTATTGTGCTTAAATTGATATGCTTTATTACAAAAAAATACAAACTTATTAATTGGATTGCATTCGAAGCAGTTATAAATTATGTAAAATGTTAATATTTTGATAGCTGATGCGAGGAAAATTGATACAGCTTATCTATTATAGAAATGAAATTATCGAAACATATTAATAATTTCTAATTAATTGCACAGATAATTACTTATGTTTCTTATTATTAGGAAAATAATTAAGTTTATGTAGTGAATTGTAATAACTATTTCATTCAAGAATAAATGTTTTTAAATTTTAATCAAAGACAATGTCTAAAGCAAATTTTAAAGCATCAGAATTAGTGCTTGGATATTATTTTTATTTTCATTAAAAATACATGCTGTACTTATGATATTGAAAAAAAGTTAATTTTAAGTGTTTTAATAAAAAGATGCATTAAAAACGGTTGTTTTCCATTAATTATAAATCTTATAAATCAATTAAAAATTTTGCGTATAATATGTAACTGGTATTTGATAACCGAATCCAATTTACTACATAATGTTTTATATTACTTATATGTATTTTGTGACTACTCCTGTGTATTTTGTTACTTAAATTCTTATAATCGAAGAATTCGTTTGATATTTTGTTAATTTTAGAAACTTAAAATAAGACTCGAAGCAAAGGCAATTCAGTTTGAACTTTATAATTTAATATAAAAATTGCATAAGAAAATAACTATTTAATGTTTTTAAGATCATTTACATGTATCAAAGCGAGAACTCATCAAAGTTTTATAAATCATTATTGAGTATGTGTTCAAGATATTTTTTATGGGTTTAAACGCTTTGAATATTCGCCAATGCCATCATGTTGCCATAATAATCAGTATAAATTTCACCTTCTGACAATAATAATCATTACAACTATTTATTGTTCAGTATTTGTTCGGGGATAGCTCAATCTTTTGTGGTATTTTATTTCTAAATGAATTATATATATACTTGATCCAAAACAGATGGCTATTATATATTGCTGATATACGAATATCCATTATATCCTTCAATTATTTGCTTCACTATAATATCAGTACAGAGGACTTGCTAAGTTGAAAGATATTAGTCTACACCTTAAGATATCACAAATTTGTTAAAAGCAGATTGAAAATCCAATTCTGACAGATTAATGAGAAAAATTTATATGATAGATATGTATAGATGATATATAGATATAGATATAGATATATATATCTCACACATATATATACATAGATATGTTTTTAGGTAAATGGTTCATTTGTTTTATCAAAATATTTTTCTTTTTGCTTTTTTGAGCAGGATAGTAGTAGTCTTGTAAAACTTAACCTAAATCGAAAAAATTAACTAAATAATCTTTGAATCTTTTGAAGACATTCATATTACACTCGAAAATGCAAAAATATTTCTTAATAGATGAAATTTTTAAGAGTATAATTTATTAGAACATACCATTAGGATGAATATTAATCATACAATAATAATCACTCCAAAAATGTAAATAAAAATATAAAAAATGAGAATATTTTTATGATTTTTTAAAACATTCACCCATTAAATTTTTAACCTTCTTATGCTATTAATTTTTAATGTTAAAAAGCAAGTATAATATTTGGCATTTTTGAAATTAAACAAAATATCAATCAAACATTCAAATTGATATTGGAAACCTAATTTCCCCTTTTATAAAGAATATGGATGTAGGAATTTCTTATGATAATAGCTGATTATAAAATATGATAATAACTTATGATATAACTTTCTTTTTATGTTGAATGAGAAAAATATATTAATGCTAAATAACATGAAAACAATCAATAGAAAGCCAACAATCAATGAAAAAATGATGATCTTTTAATTTTCTTGTTGAACAATAAAGTGAATAAACAATGCGGATCTGCATTGAATATGAAAGTGTAAATATCTATACTAATAAGAGTAAATACCCTCTCAACAAATATTTTTATTAGCAAACTTACACTATTGATATTTACACATAAATTTTTTTTTGAATTCAGCTGTCTAAGCACGCAAAGTTTAAAAACACGTATGCAACATCAGATGAACTTAAACAATTTCAGGCAATGACTACATGCTAAACAAATGATAGTTTGGACTACAAGAATTAAATCTGATATTGGAACCACTATACCTGAACATTACACCCTGTTACATCAGAGACAAAATTAATTAAATGATTTTGCAAAGGAAAAATAACTTTGAGAAAAAAGTGATTGTAAATGTAAAAGCTGTGTTTTTACGATGTATTATAACGGGAAGCTAATTTTAATATAACAAAGAAAAAATGGAGAAATTTTTGTAGTTTTGATTTTATAATACGATTTAAATAAAGTTTATAATAGGGTTTAAAACGGATGGTATCAAACATTAAATATTTTTCTCTAGATGATTTTTCAGAGCCTATAAGTTTACATGATGTAAGATCATTATTAGATTAGTTTAGTAGGTTGACTGATTGCAAAAATGAGTTCCAAATCGGAATAGAATTAAAAATATCATAATATCAATACTAACATTTTATAATATAAATGGAAAAGGTGATTACAAAATAAAACTGATTATTTGGATTCACGATAAACAATTATTTTTCATTATACTTAAGTGAGCATAAAAGCTCATAATGATCCAAACTGAGAAATACGAAATGAAAATTTCCAATTAAAAGAAGGATATTACAAGAGAAATGAATGGCATTTCAGACATAACATTTTTAAAAAACACAGCAGTTAATCTGATAAAACCAAATTCAACAAATATCCAAAACTTAGAAAACTAAATATACGATGTTAATAAAGTTCTTATTTTAAAAAAAAAAATCAATGTTAATCTTACAAAATATTGCAGAGTTCATGATGTAAAGTTTTTAAACGTCTATTAAGCGATGATTTAGCACAGTAATTTTATAGGAATTATATTCTATAATAAAATGTGTTCCATAATAAAAAACAGGATTCGTGCTCTTAATTTGCAGGAAAAAATAAAATGAATTATCATAGAATTATTCCTTATTGATTAATAAATTTAACTTAACAAAAATAATAATTTTTATGAATATTAGTAAAAAATTGAAGTTTGTTACACATTTGCCTATTTTAAATTTACAGAAACGACACAAGGTGATTTTGTAAACACTGTATAATGAATTTCTTATGATTAAAATGTCTCTGAACAGAGAAAAATATTAAAACTATTTAATTAATTTTTGCTTTTTAATATGAAATTATTTATTCGTATATTCCATTTTTCTGAAATGAAATTTCATATGTAAAAGCGAACACATATGTCACCTTATATAATATTATTATTACATAATATTATTAATTAGAGAAAAATTACTTAAATAACATTGAATAAAATGTTTACTCTAATCTAAATCAAGCATTAATTGTGACTAAATGTTTGGTTTAACTGAATATGTCTGTACCAAATATGTATTATTAAAATAATGTATATATTGTTAGAAAAAATATTGTGTATTTATAATATTTCAATAATGTTTTAAAATAATAAACGAATAATACATTCAGAAACACTGATCATGAATTTAGAAATATATTTGATTTCTATCTTATAGCATTTATGTAAAAAATGTAGTAGTCTCATGCTAACAATAATTCAATATGCTTTGATTACATCATTAATTACATTGAAATCACGTCAGTTTATATAATTTTAATCATTATTATTTAACTGATTATTAGACGTTAAATCCTTAATTGAGTTAATACTTATTTATTTTAAAAAAATAGGAAACAATAATATGAAAAAATCTATTGGAAAATAATATTTCTACATTCTCTATAAATGTACAAATTAAACTCAAAA
This sequence comes from Latrodectus hesperus, assembly GCA_037975125.1. Lineage (NCBI taxonomy): Eukaryota > Metazoa > Arthropoda > Arachnida > Araneae > Theridiidae > Latrodectus > Latrodectus hesperus. Next base: position 85,884,560 of record CM075851.1, read on the forward strand.
ATTAAATTGAAAGGCATTTATATGCTTTTTAAATATAAAAAATAATGGGAAATAAATAAAAGGCAGTTTTAAGAATATTCAGTATAATGTTATAAGTTATAATATTGTAATTGTCTTCGGTTGGATAAGTTATCTTTCTGTCTCAAATAATTCTTTGTAATTGTAAAATATTTTGTTTTTTAGGCAAACAAAATTACTGAACAGCATTTTTATAAAGTCAATATTTCAAATTTATCCTTATTTAAAATTATTTTGTAGTGCAATTTTTGAAAAAGTGATGCAATTCATCGTTATAAGTACGTGCATGGTTCTTTCAGTAAAGATTTTCAACTGTGTATTGGATAACTGAGTAGCGAAAATTGCTTCGCTATAGTTTGCCTAATTGGTAAAAGTGTAAGTAGCATTAATTCGTAAAAGTGAATTATTTTAAAAATTTCTTTCTTTGTCTGATTAAATGGCATATACCTAGTTAACAGATTTAATTATTATTTAAAATATATACAAAAAATATTTAACAACACCATTTTTATGTTTAAAAATACTAATTTGAATTTTCTTATGTAATATCAAATATTGAATGCTTAAAAATTACAAAAATTTTAAATTTTGAAAAAAGAAGAAAAAACTTTTATTTTTGAAATTTGGTTATTACATTTAAACATAAATTTAAACTTCAAATATTTGTAAGCATTTAAAATATTAGAGAGAAATAAGAGGGTATTTTAAAAATATTTATTTACTAGAATTATTCATTTAAGATTAATATCTTTCTATTTCAACTGATTACTTTATTAATTTTAAAGTGAACATTCTTTCTTTTCAATTAAAGCAAAATTATTTAATGACATTTTTAAAATTCATTTTTCCATACATATTTTCTTTATTAGCAATCAATCAATATTGAAAATATAAGAAACTGATGCTCAAGTTTACCCTTAAAAAGTACCTACATTATCATATTGTCTTTGAGTAAAGAGTTTTCTTGTGTACAGGAAATGAAAAGGAAAACAAAAATTGCTTGGTTATAGTTTGCTTATTTATTTATTTAATGTTTTATTTGTAATTATAATGAATTAAGAAAACTAACATATTCTCACAATTTGCTTTCTTATCTGAATATAAATGATATGTACTTAGATTGATAAATTTAATTATTTTATAATTTTAAAGTGCATGCAAATATATTTGTGAGATATCAGAAATTTTTATCTCAAATGTTTTTGGATAGAATTTTCTTGGAATAATGAGAATTTAATTTGTTTAGGCATTATAAAAATTTAAAATTTCATAAAGTTCTGTAAATCTTGGAAAGTTGGTTATTAAATTATAATATTACCTTAGATTGTTACTAATTTCAAAACCAAATCTTTGAAGATTGCTGCTTAACCGTGTATAATTTAATTGTTTTTTACTACTTTTCAAAATTAAATCTTTAAGTACTGCTTAACCGTGTATAATTTAATTGTTCGCCTGTACCAATTTAATTGGGCATTCGCTTAACCGTGTACTATTTTTCGCTATGTTCAACAGATTTTTTTCTTAAGTAGTGATAATCAAATTCTTTCAAGTGGCCTAATTCGTTTTTAATCACTTTTTCGACTCAGTCACCAGAAAATGTAATATATTAATTAAACTGAAGATATATAAGTGTTATGAAGCATAGGATTCATATAAAGTTTAAAGAAAACATTACTCTTATCGGATATATTTCATCTCAAAAAATTTAGAAAGGTTCATAAATTACTTCTGATGTTATTTTTAAATATGTACACTATTTTAGGTACTGCGAAGATAATACAAACAAAGATATCGAAGCAAAGAAGGACCACTGAACTTTAGCAAAATGAATTAAAAAGGCGTAATACACATTCATAACAATGCGCTTGCAATATATGACAAGGGATTCCTATCTAACTGAAATTACACTGAGCTTCTAGCTAAAAGTAACTTCTGTGTACATCAGTTCAATTGTTCATGGGAAACTTTATTGAACATAATTATATTAGAAATTAGAATTCTACTACTACTGCTACTACTACACACACACACACACACACACACACACACACACACACACACACACACACACACACACACACACCTATAACTAAATAGATTTTTCTTAAGTAGTGATAAATTGCCAGGCAATACATTTAGCGCTAAAGCAGCTAGAATAGCATTACTAAGATATAGTTAATAGTATATTTTATAAAATGCAATGAATTTTGAATGGTTTGAATGTTTGTTTTGAATGAATGAATGAATGGTTTGAATTTTTAGTATGGCTTTGGGGTGTAATGGCTTCTTTAAGACTATGTCTTGGGCCGTTGCAGAAAAGCCATAATTGTGCCAATGTGGTCTAACATCCCTGATCTAGCTGGCCATATTGGTACTTTAATCCATTTATATCTATCTATCTTTCTATGAAATTTCTTTCAAGTATTTTCAATGTAATTCTTTTCAATGTATTATTTTCCATTTAATATTCTACATTTGTCATTATTCATTGCATTTTATAAAATATACTATATAATATATATATATATATATATATATATATATATATATATATATATATATATATATATATATATATATATATATATATATATATATATATATATATATATATATAAATTTATATATATTAAATCACTCTAAGTAAAACTTAGAGTGATTTTAGTTTTACTTAGATTTTAGTTTGACTTAGTAACGTGTCACAAATAAAATAAAAAGATTAGAATCTAAAGCAAGGGAAAAAATAAACACAAGAAGGCAAAAATAAATTTTGTAAATATAACAAAATTATGACAATCTCTCTTAAATTGCGATATACAAAGAATGAAAAGTGAATTACTATAATTATAGATATCATTTCTTAATTGTGTGTGCCTCTAAACTCCCTTAATCTGAAAATCAAATTTGAAATAACTATGTAAAAGAGAAAGAAGCATGTTTTTCTAAATTTATTCTTATTTATCTTTAGATGCTTCCACTCATTTCTGAAAAAAGGTTGCGCACCAATTTTTTTTAATTTTTCAAATTGGATTATGCTCTAAAATTTTTCTGAAGTGAAAGGACTTAAACTTTTTTAGGTCAAGTTGAAAATATTAATAACATGATTTTCTGTCAACAACAAGATAAACTTAAAATGAAAGAAATGCTGTTTTGCAGCATGATTCAATGAGTTGTTGTTCAGAAAATATTATAATTTTTTTCTCTCATTTCTTTATTTTCCAGAAACTTTTAGTATAGTTGAGCGCTGTTATGTATTAAAAGGAATATAGAAATTCAAATATATATTTCTCGAAATCGTAATACTACTGATGTCTGAAAATGGTATAGAAATAAGCTATTTTTAGTTGCTAGTTTGGAAATATTTCTTTTCTTGTGAGATGATTAGCTCTATAATTATAAGGGGGTAGGAATCATATCAGGATTATTATCTAATAATCCGTATTATGAAAAATAATAATAATAATTAAAAAATCCATTTTTATAAGCAAATGGAACAAGTATTCATTCAGAATGTAATATTTAATTTCATAATTGAAAATTAAGAAATAATATAAAAACATTCAGCTTTTAATTTCAGTGACTTTGCAATAATATAAATATTATCTTTTCGAATCTGAAGCAATACATATAATTTCATGTTATATTAAATTTTATTCTCACTCTTAAACTAATACTGAAATCCTTTTGAAATATTATGATCTACCTAAGAAATAAAATTATATTTGTAGAGTTAATTTTCACATATTTGTACTTTTTTTAATATAATATCATTAAACAGAAATATCCCTATCTTCAAGATCATCTATGTTCAAAATAAAACATGTTGTATAACATACCTAGCATACTTAACTACATGGATATACATATATATATGTGTGTGTGTGTGTGTGGGTTGTGGGTGTATAACTGACTTCCGCATCTGTATGTGAAACTTTGAAGTTCACAGTGCAAAGTCGGGATAGATATTTGTTGGTTTACCCTCACAAAGGAGTGAAAGGAAAAATCCTGGTGTTTTGCCTTTATAGCAGTTGTAAGACTGATTTTTTAATCATTTTCTTATTTCTTATCTTGAGAATACTTCTAAATATGTGTTCTCAGAAAGATATTTTAATTGTATGCAATATAATTCTGTAAGTGATATAAATAAAGTCATGTATTTTGCTCCCTCAAAATTTTGACATTTATCATACTTAGCTATTTATTATCGCTTTTATTTTATATCACAATTATTTTTAAATTATGGAGGAGATGCATTCAACTCTGTGGCATAATTATCCCGCAACATTTTCATCATTGTCAGATATATAAATATGATAAATGTAAACTGTTTTACCAAGAAGTAGAAATAAAATTTCAGTAACCTATTTCTCATCAGTTAAGCATCTCTACGCATTCCATTTTAAAATATATTTCAAGATATACAAAGCTTTTGATGTACATTTTTATCAATTTATTCATTTAATTTACACTTGTATAGTAAGTAATTACAAATAAGATATTATAGATGTTGTTTGTTTGAAATAACTTTATTGGCAAGGTCCAAAAAGAACGAGCTGCTTCATAACATTTATTTTAAGAAAATAATCATCTTCTTTATTTTTGAAACTCCCAGCAACGTAAAAATTTCAATAAACGTATACACTTTTTGCATATAAATGAAGTTAAAAATTAAATACAAAATCAAGAAATAAAATTAAAATTTTTGACACTTTAAATATGAAAACAGTGAGGACTCTAAAGACTTAATTCCTTTAGAGATAGAAGCTTTTATTGAAAACCATTTGTTAAAATTACGAAGGCGATTTATTATATATGTATATATATATATATATAACAAACATTCCTCAAAACATATTGAGCGTTTAAATAATCAATATGCAACCAATTTTTAAAATAATCACTTACATTCAAGTGCTGAAGTGCATAAATGTGACTTCAGAAGTGAAGACTGAGATGCATGTATAAAAGTTGTAGAGACTAATGTGATTAGCCACTGAAGCATAGACAACATGTCGTGCGTTTTTAGAAATATCCTTGATTACTTTTGTGTAAAAAATACACATGCAGTGATAATTCACCTGCTTGTCTGCTGCTGCATACTTCCCTTAAACTTAGCCCAGCTATGGGTTCTTTGGTTTAACCGGATTGATCTTTGTAATTTAGAAGCAAGAGCCGGTCAAAAGTCTCCCTTTGCTGCTAAACCCGAAAGTATCATTTAACTTAAAGAACATTGCGTCCACGACCTATTTAATGCGACATACAAGCGCTTTTAGTGAACAGTTAAATCAGGAGTCTCTACCATCTGATAACAGTAAGGACGGTTCACCCAACAAGGTCACCATGGACCATTCAATGGGTATTTGTAAATGCCTAAGTTGTAGGATTTGTAACAACAAATCATGCCATAGGATGATAACACGTATTTATTACTTGTGTGGTTGCGCTTTTATTTCCGAGTTGCCAGGCAAGACAGCTTCTAGTGAAACACAGATGATCACAATTGAATCACACATATTTGTTGTGCAAGTCAAATTCTCATTGCAAAGTACTGTGCAATGGGCACAAGTCAGTTTGTCTCTATATAAAATTTTGCTGAGATCAACTCACTCACTCTATAAACATTGCAAGTTATTCGGAATGAATGGCCAAACAAATGAATGTATATATCTAATTTAAATAAAGTACGAGTCTAGAGTTGTAAAAATCAGAAAACATAATACTTAATGTTAATTTTTTTTATTAATCTCGTTTTATGATCATTTACTTTATAATACAGATTTTTATTTTTAAAGATTTCAAGCATTTTTCGTTAGATTATAGTATTCATTAAAACATTTTTGATGAGTTATTCAGTATCAATTGTAATTATTTCTAAATTTAGTAGGTTTGTATTGTTATGAAATTACAAAAATAAAATCTGTTTGAAATGTTTAAAAGTGTGATTCACAAAAATTGCTCAGATAATGACCATAAAGAAAGTTGAACAATCATTCCCTTATTTGAAAAAATTAACTTGCAAAAGATTTCATGTTGTTGTTATTTATGATATTTGAACACATTTATTTTGGGAAATGTTTTGTTGTCATTAAGAATATACATCACATTTTCTTCTTGTTTTCAATGCATGATTCATGTTACTTTGCTTAAAATCCATTTGTATACATGCATTCAACTTAAGTATTTTTAATCCTGTAACCAAAATTATTGCTTACGAAAATAGTACTAAAGTTATTTCTATTTTACACGCTCATTTTAAGCATTATCACTTGGTTAAAAATTAAATAAAAATTCTGGACGATATAATTAATTGTATTTAATAATAATTTTTTGTTAAAATTCTGTTTTTATATAATATATATGATATATTTCAGAATTTTTCTATTTTTCTGCTATTTGAGCAGTAATAGTAATATTTTTTTATCAATCTCCATTAACAAAAGTTATTCTGTGAATTTTATTGATTTTTCTGAATAGCTGAGTTGCTAAATACCTTAAGCTCTTAGCAACTTTAATGACAGTTTAATGTGCTTTAATGATTATTTTGTTAAAAAATTTCCTCCATAAATCATTTCATTGATTGAAACTGATGATAGTTTGAAGGTAATATAGCTCTAGGAAAGTTTCTTATCCCAACTGTCATATATAAAAGCCATACATTTCTACTTGACAAATGTTTAATATTTTAAACATTTCTGAGACACTAGGTATTTATTTTCAAATCATATCTTTATAAGCAATGAGTTATTTGAATCATATCTCTTACTAAGCAAAAACAAAATTTTTGAATATGCAAAAAGGGACAATGTATATTTATTCTCACTCATGCGTAAAATAATAATGGTATTTTACTATCATTATTGGTTCGATTTAATACATTTTTCTGACAAGATTGTTTTAAATGTCCCATTATTTTGTCATAAAAAATAAGTATGAGATGAAATTTTTCCCAATGAAAATTAGTTTCATGCTATAAGTGTAAATAGAAAATAATGAAATAAAAACAATTTTTAAAATTTCAGTTAGTCTTAGACAATTCTACAATAGAAATTAAAATATCTGTATAATAATGCTAATAATATTCTTTGAATAACGTTTTTCGAAGCAACCCCTCTTATTGCTTCTTGTTTAATATCCTACAAAAAATAACAATAATTTCCATGCATACTATTTTTTTATATAAACACCACTCTTCATTTCTTATCTTCTAGTATTCTTAAAACACTTGTTCTACGTTTTACAAAAAGTATTTATTTTTTGTTTCATTTTCACTGCATAAATTAAAAAAAGCTGTCATTATTAATTGTCATTCAATGCTGAATTTATTTTTATATAAAATATAATACAGCCCAAATCTATATTTTTACTTCATTTTAACTGGTTCATAATTATAAATAATAACTTTACAGCTATATTTATTTTATGATTAAAAAAGAGTAAGCTTAAGATTTATTCGTGTTAGACTCTAGTTCTAACTTGTCATCTATTTTTGTCAGTCCAACACATGTTGGATATATTTTTTGACCTCTGTAATATTGTTCACTGTGGTTTTGAAATCTAAAAGAAAGAAATTCGTCACATCATATCAAACAATAAATATTTATTTACTTAAAGAAAAGATAAAGTATTAAAATTCATTGATAAAAACATATTTAAAGTAAATAACATGTGTTCTATTTTATTCAGCATAAAATAACAAAGTAAAAAAGAGGATGTTAACTTTTCATGAGAATTACTTATTATATGTTGTTTGTTTGAATAATAAAAATAATGACACTCAATTTCTTATCTTTAACATATAAAACAAATGTGTTTCCTTGCAAAAACATTATCTTGAAAAACTGTTCCTAAATCAAGTTTGCATTTTAGGTCTTGCAAATTTTTATTTTATATATCACAATACCTTACACAAGTTTGAGATTTTGAATGTTTTAAGGGTGCTTATGAAAATACATGTTTAAAATATTACTTTTTCCTTTTGAAAATGTATATAAAATTGTTTTATTTAATTCATTTTTTCATTTTTGTTAATTGTTTTATTAATTTCACATGTTGATAGTAACAGCCTAAGTAAAATATTTTCATTTAATGAAAAGATTCGAAAGAATGAGAGAAACAAGTTAGTTTGCTAGAAAAGTGAGCTGTCATTTGATTTATTAGTAAATACACACTGTATGTATTTCATTATCAGAAATATATATACCTAGGAATTTCATCCATATGCACAGTTAAATTCTATAATAAGAAAAACAATTAAGTTGGTTTAAAACCAAACTACTCAAATAATATAATTTTAGTAGTGCCTTTAGTTTTAAAAGTGAGTAATTTTTTCCTATTAAAGTTAATTAAATTTTCCCAAATATGTAAGAAACAATTACAAATAATTGCTCAGTTTTTGAACAAAAAGATAAAATCAAAACGGATAATCCCATTAAAGGCTATGTTTCTTTATTTTTAAACACAAATGAGGAATTTTAACAGTATGGTTTAAACATACTAGTGAAAAATTAAAAGTATGCTAAATTAAATAATTATGTTTGATATAATTCAGTGAAATTGAATTTTTTGTTTTATTTATTTAATTTTTTAATCAGAAAAAAATTTTCTATATAAACCTTTTGTTTCGAATGGCAGCACCTCACCCACCAATCATGTGCCGTGCTCATCCCGCACGAGCTGATGTTATATGTTGATAATTTTTTCTCTTCAGAAGATCTTGTAATCTTTGTCCATGTAGTTTATAGTGTTCAGTGTGCTTCATTAAATGTTAGTTTCGTTTCACATTCTGAGTTTTATTCAGTAAAATTAATTAATCTGTCAAAATACGACATCGGGTAGATGTCAGCCCTGCTTCAACTTTTTTGAGTTGTTTCGTTACAGAGCATAACATTACATAATTTCTGACGCCGAACGTGGGTTTATCTACTCAAAACCTTTATTGACATAAAAATAATTTACAATATCAAATCAATAATTTCCAACAAAAGGTACATAAGATTAAAACTGGTATGCAAAATGATAAAATGATCTCTTTAAAAACTGATAATCAATTTTTACTATGTAAATTTTAATTGTTCAAAATGCATATATATCATATGAAACAAATGTATTGTATGTTCTTGGTAATAAATATTAATTTTCATTTTTCTGATTTTAACAAAATTTTAACTAAATGTATCCGTGTAAATTCCAGAACAATAATGAAAGTTTTAATTAATAAATGTTTAGCTTCTCTCCAAACTGGTATAATACTTTTTTTATTCAATCACTTGTACTTATATTCAACATTTTTTGATACGAATTCTGTTTATATAGTTTTATTAAAATATTTAATCTTTAATCTGAAATGAAAGACATTTTTCTATGTTTAGCTTTTGTTAAATAAAGGAATAAGAAACAGCACCATGTTTATATGTATGTATTAATAAATGATTAAAATATTAAAATGCAAATTTATTACAATGCAAACTAAGATTAAATTAAAAAAAATATTATAATGCAAATTAAAAATTTCTACTATCTTGCGTGTATATACATATTAAGTATTTGTGCTCTATTTACAGATCTTAGTAGGATTTCCAAGCTTGATATTTAATGAGAATAAAAGTATTGAATATTATTCCATATTCATTTATGACACACTTAAAAATTCATGCATAATTTTTATAACTTAGTGCAGCAGTTATTACAATTTAAATATCACAAAATTTGCCTTTTAACTCAGTTACATATGATTTCTAAGTATGTAATAAATATTTATATCCAGAGATGACCATAATTTTTATATAAATTTATTTTTTCACTTATATCCGTAAATATCGTAATATATGAAATAGTTTTTTATTTTTCAAGAGCAATATATGTTATACAATTTCATTTGATTAATTCCGCTGCAATTCATCAATTTTGTATAAAACTTTAAAGCATTTTTCCAATTAAAAACTAAGCTTCAAAAAATTAAAAATATAAAGTTCATCTTCAATATTTTATGAAAAACGAGTTTAAGTATATTTTTTAATATCAGAAAACTAAACTAGATTTTCAGAAAAAATTATATTGAAAATTAAATGTTGCAGTTTTCTGACATTTTTTTATTGAAAGAGACAAAACTCGTCATTAAATGCTCAGAAGAAATTTAATAAGATTTCCCGTCTCATTTTCCCAACTTTATTAAAATTTTAATTTGGAATTTTCTTTAATTTATAACCATAAAATGCTAAAAGTGATATATATATATATATATATATATATATATATATATATATATATATATATATATATATATATATATATATATATATATATATATATATATATATATATATATATATATATATATATATATATATATATATATATATATATATATATATTCTCATTTTCTTGAAAAAGTGAACACATACTAAATACAACAAAAGAAAGGTATGAACTTTTTTAGAGAATTTCTAGAAATTAGCTAGTTTAGAAGAATTTGTGATTCAAACAAATCTTTTGTGAAAAATTCAAATTAATGACACATACATATAGCAAATATCTTAAGGACATAATGTCTCTATGCAATAAACCTTTGTCAATGATATTTTAAATTTTATCACAACTTTTACTAATGCAGTCCTAAAAATACAACAATAGACCACAAGCCGTCAATCGAATTGATCGTCATGGATACTTAGTCTACCATGGAAGGAAATTACATTTCAATGATTGGTAAAAATTGTAAATATCCATTAGTAGCTAAAAATGTATTGTTCTGGTTACAAAAGAAGGATGTTAATTAATAAACGGCAAATTAATAAATCAAATACGGAGCAATCAGCTCAGATCTTTTCATACCAGGTTGGATTATATTTGCAGTTTGAGCCAGGGAAATGCCAAGATTTGTTTGCTTACAAACTATATTTCGGGTGTTATCTTGTTAGTTGCTATTTATATAATATAAACTGTAATTAGTTTAATGCAGTTTATATTCATGTAATATAAACTGTAATTAAAAGCACATTAGCTTTTCAGTTAATTTGAAAAAAATCAATTTTGCTTGAAATTAAATCCACGCCTTGTTGCTTACATTTATTTTCATATTGTACTAAAATATTTCAAAGCTTTTCTGAAATTAGTTGGCAAAGTGAAAGCTGTTTGAATGAATGGATGAAAGCATCAGAGATATGAGAAAACAATATAATAATAATTGATGGCTATTGATAAGTTTACTAATCCTCCTGATAACATTGGATACAACCGAAAATATTATATGAAGTTTACAGATAAATCTATATTTGCCAGTTCAATGAAGAGTTCTGAATCTATACATTCTTAATTTTAGACAGTATTTGATTCAAAAGCATCTGATTCTAATGCAACACTGTAGCATAATCTTCGCCGTGTAGATTCCTTAATATCTGAATTGTGAGTGTTAAAATGAATAAAAATACTTTGCCGAATGTATGTATCATTTGCCAAAGAAATAATTTTACAAGAGAAAAGTTGTCTAGTAAACAATTGCAAGAGAAACTTCGAAAAGTGTAAAACTAAGTAAAATTTATTATTGAATGTTTCAAAAGAAAAAAAAGTGAAGAAAGTATTTTAAGACACATTCGAGACAAATATTTAGTAACGATATAGGTTTGCTATAAGCAGAATATGAGAGTTTTGACCTCAAAACACAGTTCTTCATGTACACAAACAAACTTCGTACAAGCAAAATAAAAGATTTTTCTGGAAAATTGTCAAGGATATTGATCACATTAAAGATTTGTCATACACAAATGAAAATTTAAAAGGCGTTTAAAATATTCCTGAACCCAATTCAGTTTTGTTTAACAAAACAGAAGGAATATTTGTGAATTGACATTTGTGAAACAGCTAGTACAAATATTTGTCGTGTTTTGAATGCAGATTCTAAAAGTTATACAGAAATTGAAATTGATACAGATAAGATGTAAAAACAAAACTTCGTTGCCTCCCCAAACTCGCTGAAAACTTTATATTCCGTAGCGTTAGTTCGAAGAAACATTAATGATAATGCTCCTGTGATGAAGAGTTCATGGCCACCATCAGCTGCGGACTTATCCCTCAATGTTGCAATGCATCTAGTACGTGTTATTGTGTTTAATTTCATTTCTTGTGTGGTTGCTTCCTCAAATGCTGTAAATTTTGAGCAATATATTAAGTTCCTGAGGACATGAAAGTTTCTTCCTTTGTTACAAGACTGAGTTTATTTATCATCAAGAGGGAAAATCAAACACCAAAACACTTAACTCTTAGCATGACATTACGTCATGTAATTGTCTTTGCGGAGCTTTTAAGCATTTTAGAGGTCACTCAATTTCACAGTCTGCTACTTTTCAATATGATGCAGATCTGGCAATGGAACAATTGCCAAAAAACTAAAGTAACATCCAACTTTCAGCCTAAAAGTTTTACCCATTTTATCTGAGATGACAATGATTTCTGAGAAGAAACGTTATCAGGTGCTGGAGCAACACGTTTCATCAATGGGACCCTTCTACAGTGTAATCATAAAAAAGGGTTTTCCACTAATAATAAAATCTCGAAATATCCCAATAAAAACGAGTTGAAAAATGAGCTGTTGTTGTTAATTGGAAATGAATGAGCTGTTGTTGCTCCTGAAACATTTCTACGATCAAATAACGGATTAAGAAAAAATTGTTCTGATCATATTAATTTTTTGATATTGAGATTGAAAAAGGTACACATTTATTTCAAAACCCTTATAGATTGCTAGATTTTACTTTTTATTTATTGAAATCATTATCATCTGAAATTAACTTACCAGGATGGACTGATTTTTATACTATATTTTGTAATAATACTCTACCACTGATAAAAATTCGATGCTTTCCAGTTCTAGATGCAAATCCCACTGATAAGACCACCATTAATACTATGATATTTCAAAGCCTTGAAATAGCGAATGAATTAAATCTTTCAATATTAGACCAGGCAATTTGTTAGAACCATAAAAAAGTTCTCTTACAGGAGCCAGAATTTAAAAATCACATCATTTACATTACATGTGATTAAAAATCACATCATTTACATTTTACATTACACATCACATACATTTAAAAATCACATCATGAGAGAATTTCACACAAATCTGTCCTTTTTATCAGTTATTGTAAAATATTTGAAGATACCGGACTACAAGATAAAATTTTCAAGTGCATAAAGTAAAAAATAACAGCTTTTAATTAGTATTTAAGAAGCGGATAATCAAATATATGTAATAGCTTTATTGAGTTTTCATCACATACGATCTCATTCACTACTGAAATTTAAGTGACTTAATATTATTATTTCGAAATGCAAACAAATGTTTTCAATATTTTTTCATTATATATAAGTACTAATATTTTAATTTATACTTTCAAATATATTTATATAAATTACTTTATATAAGTTAATTTATGTTAAATTACCAGATTAGGTAATATTTACTTTAAATAAATCCCGAGAAAACCAGAAATATTATGTAAAATAATTTTTAAATATTCTAAAGATAATTTTAATTATATTATTCCTTATATATAAGCAATAAAATTAAACTTTTGAAAAAAAAAAAAAAACTCAAAGAAAAGTTACACTAACTCATGTTATCAAAAATGCTAAAATTATGAATGAAAAAAATTATCTTTTACAAGTATTTAAAAATAGTTTTTATTTTTATTAAATGTTTGAAAATTGCTTACAAAAAATGTATATCCCACGTTTCATGTAAGTAATGTTTTACTTCCTTAAATGATTCAATTATATTCTTTATTTAAATTAAAGCTGATTTGATATTTTTGTTTTTTAAGTACATTTGTAATCTTCCTATTGGATAGCATTATTTAATTTAATATTCTCGTTCTCAGCAGCATATCTCAAAATTACAGATAAGATACAAAATACTAAAATACACAATATTGCGTATTTTAGGAATCAGATACGAAAATAAATAATGTTAAATATTTATCTTCAATTTTCATTATTAAATAAAGTTAGATAAATAAATGATTCAATAATTCATTTTATATATAATGTATTGTCTGTTTATAAATTAATAAAAAGCACATATGTTAATATTGAGATAAAAACAAAAGCGATGTCTTTGCTTGATAGCTTAAAAATTCTGTTTTTGTATAAATGGAGATTTATATTAAATTGCATTCAAGATAAATTTGTGATGAAAATGAAATAATCAGTATATATTTTCCTAAAAAACGATTTAATTCGATTACATTTTATGTATTCTTAGCATTTGAGTAATTATGTTTAAATATTTGGAGTAAAACTGAAGTTAGAAAATAATAAATGCATTTATTCCTAGTTTTTCAATTTTGAATTCATCATTTTAAATTTTTTTCTCTGAAATTCAAAGTTTTATCAATATTATGATATAAAACATCGTAAATTATAGAAAGTCTTCATAATTGCTATATAGAAATATATTTGTAATGACACAAATGGACATTCCTCATCAAACAATTTTAACAATGTTAGAAGATACGATTTTAAACTATTATGAGTTTTAATAAATTGTTTCTCCAAGTACTTTATTCTATAAGGGGATTTATTTTCTTAGAAATATTAATACTCCACCAATTTATATTTTAATAATTTTAACTTTTTATATTTCTAAAAATACATCATTTATTTATTATTTATTATTGTATATATATTGTTGTAAAATAAATCTGATTCCTTAAAGAGTATTAAATTTTTAATTTTTGTATAGTCTAAAGAATTTTATTGCTATTTAGCAATAAAATTCTTTAGACTATACATATGATGATAGGAAAAACAATTTTGCCATTAATTTCTGCAGAATGTGAGATTGAATTTATATTTATTTTTGGATAAAATAGCAAGTGTGATATTTTTTGTCATAATTTTGTTAGTTGTTAATTACAATTTTTGTAGAGAAAAATAAATCACGTTTGTTAAATTTTTCATGATAAATAATTTCATTAGTCAGTTGCGTATTGAAATAAATCTTCAAAAAAATAAATAAAAAATAAAGTCAGTTGCGTGTTGACATGTGTAAAATTCTACGTGATATATAAAATTTGACATTGAGGCAATGAGCACAAGGATAACTTTTTTATTTAATTGAGAGCTTAACTTAAAATACGAGGTGCTTTTACTTATAATTTTAAAAAATATGACTTTCATGAAATGAATATGATTAGTGATAACCATATTTCCAGGAATTGAAGACAACATGTTTGAATAAAAGTACAACATTACTTTGATTCCATTTGAAGGAAAAAGGACTTTGATTCCATTATCTTAATTGTGAAGTGATAACAATGTCTATTTTTAAAAAAGTAATGCAACTGAAATAATTAGTTTTCCCATATCTAATGTATGGAAATCATCATTGTCACTGAAATTATAAATGCAAACGAAATCACCATTGTCATCATTCAGATTTGCTTGAAAGTTTTGCATCTAAAGCATGCAATTCCTCTTATTAGGATCTGTATTATAGTATCTGTAAAATTAATATTTTCTTTTTTATTCTCACAAAAAGTTTTACTTTTTTTTGTAAAACTTTTTTTCTCTTTGTGAATTTCTATTACCAATTGAAAAACATGTTACATTATTTAGTTTATATAATTGATTTTCATTAGTATATATTTATTATCTTAAAAGATTTTTTTTAGTTTTTTCCAGATTTTAATTCATAATTGGTTAAAACATTGGAAACAAAAGCTTTTGTATTTTTTTCATATTTAATAATATGAGGCTTAAATAATAAGTAGTTTAAATTTAATGTATTCAACAAACTAAAAAAGTTTTATTACTTTTATATTTAAAAGAGATTTAAAAGTACCCAAACTAATATTTGTTAAATTAAAGTCTTTATTAAATTTACTCCCTGCATCATACTTTACATAATATGACACATTAATATATCTCAAAATTAATAAAAATTGTGTAGATAGATTTGATTAATTTAAAATGATGAAAGTGCTTAGAATCTATACAAAACAGAAAAATCAAATATTATATCATTAGAAAAGTGGAAAAACTATTAATTCTATTGGAATCGGACAGTTTTCCGCCAAATTGAAATGGTTGAAAGAAACGAGACGAAACAAATGCAAAATTTAAGACGTAGATTTAAAAAATAATGTATCCTTGCTCTACGAAAATCCATTAAAGTAAATAATTAGAAATTCATACAAAAGCATTTTCTCTTTAAATTAAATTAAGTAATGACTTATACTATACATACATATACATATATATATATATATATATATATATATATATATATATATATATATATATATATATATATATATATACTATATATACATATATATATATATATATATATATAGTATATATGAGAGAAAAAGAGAGTGTGAGTGTATTTTAAAAGTGAAGTTACGTTATTCGTCATTTAAATTTATTTCTTTTCCATAAGGTAATAATATATCTTAATTCATAATTATTTGACCTGTATATTCTTAAGCCAAAAGATTTAATGGTTTTAATATAACAGCATGTGAACGTTAACGCTTCCAATTTTAAGACAGAATTCCATGAGAAACAATATTTTTATGACAAACATTAAAAAGCTACTTTTCTTCTACTCTGGGTTTTCATCTCTGAGATGTAAAATGATTTAATGATTCATTTTTTATAAGTAGCTGAAATAAGTAAAAACTGTCTTTGAACTAACTTAAAGAAATCATTTATAATTATAGAAGAAAAGTAAAGAAATATCATTGTTTTTTTCTAGAAGAAACAATCCCTTTGTTTCAGCTATATTTATACTTCAGCTATACTTTTTGTTTCATCTATACTTATGAAATATTTTCTTATCATGCATAACGTGATATATTTTTAAAGATTTTAAATATTTAGACTATAAATTATGTGAACCATTTTATTCTCAAAATATTTGCTAACTTGTCTTTTTTCTGGGTTAATATGCTCTTTTAAAGAAAAAGTAGATTAAGCATTTTTTTTAATTTTAAACATAAGAAAGATAAATTTACTTAGAAAATTTGAGATATTAATATTAGGAAAGGAATATTTTAAATTTGAAATACTCATTTAGAAGTAACATCACAAATTACTTAAGAGTATTTCTGTTACCAATTAGAAATATATTTTAATGCAGTGATATTTTTATTTATATTTTTAAATGTAAGCATTTTTAGAAAACATTTAGTGTTATTAATCATTATAAAATACAATAATATAATAAATAATAGTACGAAATATGAAAAACATTGCATTCAGTTGTTAAATTTCCTGTAAATCATCTGAATACATCAGCTAAACAGCGCTCTTCTTAAGTAATTTTACAACTAGTTCAATAGTTGATACAAATTTTGTTTCATAGTTGATACAAAATTGTTAATTCTTAGTTTAGATTTTTTTAAGATAATGTTTTTGAAGTATTTTAGATTCTATTATTTATTAACTTAAAAGACAAACATTTAATTAATTACATTAAAATATAATCAGAACATATAGTAACAATTTCGTAAATCCGGCAAACCAAAATAATGAATTTAAGAAGAACTAAAGAAACACTTTGGATTGAAGTTTGAAATTAAAGGTGAAAATATGAAAGTATACATTTTAATTGGTAAAAGTTTACATTTTGCGAATTATTTCAAGCTCTTGCGAATTATTTCAGAAGTGAAATTCAAGTTAAATGTTTTTTGTATTCGGAAATAAAACATAACGATACGCAATTTTTATGCAAAATTATCTAATATAAATGAGCTTATCGAAAGCAAAAGATAAAAAACAAAATATCACTGAGCTTTCGATCGAATCTGGAGAACATGATGCTTTACGCTTCAAAGTATTAGAAGCCATATTATAGTATTTTAAACAGTAAAATCTCATGTTTAAAACTATAAACATAGCAAAATGATATAAAATGTTTTTTAAATTAAGAATAAATTGAATGATGTGTATAATGCTCAAAAATGCTTTTAATATACGAAATTATTAAACATTGTATTTGTATAAGCACTCCAATTCACTTTCAAGAAGCCAGTAGTAGAAAAAGATAATGAAACATTAATTGAAAAAGATGAAAACAATGTTTTTTAAATCGAAAAAAGGTAATACATACTTTTGAAAACAATTTCACTGTGCGTGTCTAGAAACAAACGAATTACGTAAATATGTTTTCTTTTCTCTCACATGTAACGTACAGACAACAATTTATTTTGAAGTGAGAAAAAACAACATAAAAATTATTCATAGAAAATATTTTCAAAACGGAATATTAAATCATTTACATGAATTATATTGCAGTTAAATAATTTTACAATTCAAGTAGAATTAATTATACTTTGAGTTCATTAAAAAAATTTCATCTAAATTTACATGTAATTTTTGAAATGAGCCAGAGGTCTATACTCTGGCATCAACCATTCATCATTGAGCAAATTGTTTTGTAGACAAAAGAAAAAAATTATTATTTTGATTTATTAAATTTTTTCATCGAAAATTTCTAACTATACTTTTTTATGAAAAATAGTATACCCTATACCGCATATACATACATACGTACAACAAAGATATCTATCTATCTATCTATCTATCTATCTATCTATCTATCTATCTATCTATATATATATATATATATATATATATATATATATATATATATATATATATATATATATATATATATATATATATATATATATATATATATATATATATATATATAGTATAGAATAAATTGAAACAAACAAAGGTTGTATAGCATTGATAAAAACACAGATCTCCTTCAAGCATCTATGTGACGTTACAGATCAGATCTTATGAGAACAAGCATAGTTCACAAGCCAATGAAATGCAACGTTTAGCTAGACATTTTTTCAATGTTGAGAAATTAATAAATGGCCAGAGCAACAGCTGATTATGATTTTCTTCAATAAAGCGCTGTACAACACAGGCAATGTTCGGGTGTAAGTTTAGCTATTCGCAAGTAAAGAATATAAGATAAGAGATAAGCCCAAATGTTATGCAAACGTAACTGTTTATTAGGACCCACTATGATTTGGTGGTAAGGAGAATGGTTTTCATAGTTCTGGTTTAATCCCAATTAGAGTTGAGAAGTGTTACATGGATAAGAAGTCCCTTTAATAATAGTTTAATATCCGAAGGTATTTGTAAGGACGTTTAGCAGCTGTTATGGTAAATATATGTCACTTTTATTCATTCTGCTTGTATGCGCTTCACAATGGGTATTTAGAAATTTTTTCCTGACTTGTTATCTGCTATCAGCTCATATGTTAATACGGTAAAAAGTATTTGTAATTATTAATGTAAAATATTTTCGTTGTGGTTATAATAATTTTTAAAAACTCTAAGCCTTCAGATTGTCCATTGCATGATGTCAAAAGATGATTGTTCCGTGCAAAGTTATAGTCCAAGCAAATATTCAATTGTAATCTATACCCCATCATTTCAATTTTACGATATTGAAGCTGTTTGAGTAAACTCTTGCATTCATGTATTCATGCAAGAGATTGTATTTTTTAATTAAAATCTCGTAGCGATGCTATATCATCTATCAAAGTCTAAAATTTTTGTCTTCGAAAATGTTAACGATTAGCGGACTCTATCATCCAACGGGGTATTCTTTAGAACAATCTGAACTTTTTGGTTTCATATTCGATACTGAGTCATGGGATTTGGATTGATGATTAGCAACAACAGAATTTTTATACACTACAACCTAATATGCATCAAGGTCAAGAACTTACTAATAATCTCACTTTTTCATACACAAGTCATTAAAAACCTTTTCAGAGCAATTGTGCATTAGATTTCTGGTCCAAAATTTTATTCATTTTAACTCACTGTAAATGTTACTTTTATCATATACTTTTCATTAAAAGATGAAGATATGTGCAGTTATTTTAATTTTAGCATTATGCATGTACTTATAGAATATTATTTTTATCATATATTAATTGTTGTCATTACCAAGTTTATTACCATTAAGCTTAGTTTCCTTTATTACTGTTTTACTTAAATTTTGTAATCCATACATATTTGTTCCTATTCTTTTTATTTAATCTTCATAAATAAATGCGAATAATTTAAGTATTTTACTTGCTTCTGTGTACTGCAAAATTTTTAACAATATTTCAAAATTATTAATAAATCAAATCCAAGCTGATTTAATTGATCTTAGTTAAGAACTGAAGTTATCAAAAATATATTCTATATCAAAGCAACTGACACATCAAGAATATTTCTGGATATGACAAAAAATAAAGGAATTTATAGAACACATATTAACAAAAAATCAAAAGCTTGAATGAATTATTTTACTATCTATTAACATCGAGGAAAGAAGCCATTCAAGCATAGAATATATCAGGATAAAATTTTCTTATATAAAATATTTACTGAAAAATCATTAAGTATTTAATTCAATATGAATAAAATAATAAAATGAAGACTGCCAAATAAAAGAGATATCATTAAGGATGTACAAAATTTTATTAAATTACTACATAATAGGGAAAAAGAATAAAATAAAAATAGTAATATTATTTAAAATAATAAAAATATTGTGTCTGCTTTGTAAGAGCACAGAAATGGAGAAAATGCGATCGCATTAGAATCGCACATAGAAAAAAAGTGGATTAGAGAAAGTAATAAATGTATTTAATAACAAAAAAAAAAGAATTAATTTTGTAAAGTACTGAAAAAAATTGAATAATTATACTAAAGAAAGTGAAACTCGAAATATATTATAAAAATAATAATTACAAAATATTAAAATATAATTCGTTAAAATAAAAACAGTCCAACAATGAAACTCACATGATAATGTTTTGAAAACAAAGATGCAAACGAAATGAAATCTCAATATAATGATACCAAACTAAAATTTTGATGAGAATTTCACACAATAAAATATAATGTATGCATATATATATGTAACGAAAACATGTGGAATTTATATTATAATCATAATTTTTTTATCATTCTTTATTTATGTGATCATTTATATTTGTCATCAAATAAAAATGAATTTCAATATAAGTGAATTACAGTCACAATAATACCGAAACTTAATTAGTAATATATTTATACCATAGATAATATTCTTAGATATTTCAAGTTTGGTAACCTATTCTCATTAGAAATGAGTATTTAATCACGTCACAAAGGAAGTCTTAAGAAAATTCATCAAGAGGTTATCTAAAAATCGGTTTAATTTTGAAAACATTAAAGAAAAGGATGTCTTGGATGCCACTAGATTCTTACCCAGAATATTTATGTATGAAAGCATCAATTGCTCCATATCTTCTCTTTTCGCATAACACAAGCAAACTGCATGGATGAGATGGTCAAATTATGCGTGAAAAAAGCAGAAAATTAACTTTGCTGTAAGGATAATATATAGATAATTATAAAAATATATATTTATTATTCCGTTTCGGAATAACTGTCCGGAATAAGAAGACATTCATTTGAGATCTGAATATCTAAGAACTTGTACAATGGAGTCGTTTGTGTGAACTTGTACAATGGAATCATGTCCACAAAAAACTCAAAGTGAAAAATTTGCATTTTTGAAGGACTGGAAATTTTTGCCACAATTATTGATCCATAACTTCATAAGTATTATGTCAGATCGCTAAGATGCTAGTATAGCTGAAAAAATGGCTTTATTTTATTATTTTATTATTGTTTCATAAAATGTATTATTTTATGAAACAATAGTGTCCAGTAAAAAAAATCATAGCTTGATGGATCAAATTTTAATTAATACACTCACTTACATATTAATGGTTTTGGCAATGATTTATTGCCGAAATCATTAGTATTTTGCATGGTATATGAAACACCATAAAGAATTATACCAAAATTTTATTCATTAAATCCAGTTTTGTCAACATATCTTAGTTTCTTGCGTTTGTAATTATAATTTTGAAACACTTTTTACCGGTTTCATTTTATTTGTCAGATGACGAGTGAGTAGCTTAGGCGGGGAAGGAAAAAGTTCTTATAAATTTACCAATATTTAAAGGTTTATTTACAGAACTATTTACAGATTACTTTGAGGTAGCTCCTTCATAGTGAGCTCCTTCATACAATCTCTTTTCTCAATTGCTTGTACATACCTCTCAACATGACATATTAAACACTGCCATCTAGTGACCACTCACTTTTTAAGTAATAATACAGCTTGATGCTAACACACTATTTAAATTAATATCCTAAATATAACTTCTTTATCTATTATATATCACCAGTTTGGTTAAAACTTTAAATTTGAGCTGGAATAAAATAATCCGTTTGTATTTTCTTTTGTTAATCAAAAGCTAAAAATAGGGAAATATAATGTTAATTTAGAACATTTAATAAGTTAATTCAAGAATTTTAATGTTCTAATTAAAAAATATGTGTAGAATATATTTAAAAATTAAATGTATAATGGGAACGGTAAATGTAAAAAAATAACTTGTTCAGCATAGTTTCGATTATACTCATATTTTACTTTAAATTTTAATTTATTTTTGAAACAATTGAGCTGCTTCGAGTAATTGGAAATTGGTTTCAGTTAAATGAAGAAAATAAATTGATATAACGTGAAAAAGAGAAAGAGGGGTTTATGATGAAACTTACATGTATTTTCCTTCATAAGAAAATAAGAATTAATTAATTTTATCTTATATGTAATAGATAAGAATAAAATGAAGTATATTAACGTTTTGACAGTTGATGAGTCTTTAATTAAAATATCCCTTATAATGCAAAAATGTAATTAAGGAGATGAATTAATTATTTCACTAATTTTTATAAAAAATAAAAAAAACATTTTTAGTTCTTAAATTTTCAAAAATTATCAAAATATCATTATTTTTGTAGGTTTTAAATTACATAATAAATTATTCCTTCTGTGGATATGGATGCATTTTATGTTTTTAAAGAAAGCTTTTGAACCAAAAGTTTTCCCATCAAAATTATTGATGTGATGTTATTTTCATTTTAATTTAAAATGTGTGCTATATCTACGTGTGTGAATGAACTGTACAGAAGATATAAAAATAGCAGTATAACACTCCTTCCAAGAATCTTAAGATAAAAATATTCTTTATTAAAAAAATAATGTGAGTATAAATTTACTTTAAAATCAATAATATTGAAAAAATACACGTTTTTTCTATATGTAATCAATTATTAGTATATAAAAACATATTTTATGAAATATTTACTTACTCCAATTGTAAGTATACTCTTTCTAGTCTTATTAATTAAGTTTTTAAATCTTATTACTTAATTTTTAAGTCTTAATAATTGATTTTTAAGTCTTATTAATTAATTTAGAAAACCAAAACATTTTTCCTGTGATTCAAAATAAAATATATTTAACATTTTCTGAATTTAAAAATAGCATTTTTTTAAATGTAAAATCATAATTTATAGATAATTTTAATATTTCGTATACATCAATTTACGAAATAATTCACAAATTAAAAAATATGTTTTGTGCATTATTCTTAATGAAGGAAAATCTTATTTTCGAACATTTTATGACACCTTATACTGATGCTCTAAAAATAAAAATTCATTTGATTTTTCTTTATTGTTGTAAAGCATTTAATGTGCAAAAATAAATTTAGTTTACAAATAATAAATATATTAACAGTAAAAAAATTTGTAGTCCTGATAAAATGTTAGAACTTAATTGAATTTGTGTATATATCGAATTTGTTTTAAATGAAATTATCTTTCCCAATATTATGGGAAATTTCAGTGCATTTAAATTCAAATGTTAGACTCGATCTCCCAAATAACATTATGTGAAAATTTGGCATGCAAATCAAACCGTTCTGAATGTATGCTGTATAATCTATTATTTTTCCGAAATTATATTTGTCATCATTAATTTAAGAGTGAAGATATTACGCTTCATCATTTTCTAATAAATAAGAAGAAAAGATGTTAGAAATCAGCGCTATGTTATAAAAAATAAATTGCTGCGAAATGAGTAAATCAATAACTAATCCAAGGTTCTTATAAAATATTTAATGAACTGGAATATTTTTCTTCTAAAGATATTATTTTCCTCTCACATATTTGAGAAATATCACAATTTCTCCTACATGAGGACATTTTTGGTATGATTTTAATTTTGATTAAGTGCATGGGAAATTATTAAACATATCATCCTTCTTCTTAATTTTTGATGAGGGTTCCTTTATATCCTTTAATATTGTATTATGAATTAATGAAAAATATTAGTATATTTGACGAATCCCATTCTAGTTTAATTAGCGTCTTATATTTTGCAAAATTTATTGACAGAAACCAAAATCAAAATGAGTTTATTTCTGACATAAAGATTATTATGTGAAATTAAATTTATATTTGGTTATATTTTACAGATGTTTGAAATAAGTAGTTTATTCACAATCTATTAGTGTTAAATAGTTAGAGATGGTTTTGCTTTAAATTAATAGACATGCGAAAGAAATTCATTGAGAAAAATAGTGAAAAACAATTTTACAATTATTTTTCTAAATAAATGAAATATACAATAATTTCAATGCAAAAATAGGTAAAATCAGTAAAATATAGTATAAAACCTTTTTCGAATGAAATAATATCTACATGTGAAATGCGTAAGTAAATGTACTTTTTAACTGATAATTTCGGGATTATGATCTTAAATGAAACCCTAATGTGAGTATTGCTTTTACAGAAATGATTTGTGATTGTCTGCTAAAATGTTTGTAGAAATATTAATTTACAATTTCCAAAGGAGTTAAAAATTATTCGTAGGCAGCAAAATACAAATGTCAGTTCCTTCTTATTTTTGGTATTATATATTCTTTTGGCTTCTTAATTTCGTTATTGTTCTTAGAGGAAAAAAAAAAGAAAACTTTTTGCTGACAAAAGGATTATTAGTTATTTGGTCTATTCATATCTTAAAGTTAGGTCGGCGTTTTTTGGAAAAATAAGTTAAATATTTGATCACAGGTCCTTCTGAATCATGGGGATGGTACATTGCTCTTTTGCTGTATGCATTAATGTCTGCCACTGTGAATGTTTTGTTTGTTTACCAGGTAGACTTAATCATATTTATTACATTAGTTCTATCCACTATCTATTGATAGATTTTTCTAGAAACAAGGAAATCTGACAAGAAGACAATATGTCTTTTACCATTTTCTTCTTGTAAGGTTAGCAATTCGATGGAGTTAAACGAATAATCATATGATGAAAATTAATTGTATGTTGACTAGTTTACCAATATTATATAAGAATTTAAAAGCTATAATTAAAGAATATCACAAGATTTTACAAGAGATTATCTAATTCCTGATATTATTCAAACTAAACAATAATTACCTATATTTAACTTATACTTTTTTATAATTAATATTTTCAGGATATGATCCCAACTATTGTTGAACAATAGAAGATAATTATTGAGTTCTTTGCTTACATATTTTAGAGGGATGCTTCAAAGTTTAGTGATATACTTTAACGGCATCAGAATTTGATTCAATATTTATAATATTTCCATGATAGATTCAAAAGCCATGGTAGCTCATCTGGAAGAGTGTTGTTCCCGCGACCCAGAAGAAATGAATTCGACCTTAGGACCGGCTAAAGATCCCATTGTTAACTAATTGTGATTATGGCATGATAAATATGCCGAGTTCCAAATGTGTCCCATGTTCCTGTCTGGGGGTGGTACACCAAGATCTAGATAATTCCATTCAAAAATTGAAGATTCGTCTCTGGCTTTTAGTGCTGCCATCTAGTCACATCTTAACGAGGGAGAAATGGAAACTTCAAATTTCACACGGAGCTGTTCCCTCTCTGAAGTGCAGCAAATCCCAAGGTTGAGCTTGAATGGTTTTGGGGTTGGTAAAAATATTAAGTAAATAGTAACAGAGGTGCCTTAGTCTCCAAATAACCTGTGTTCAAAAAAAGCACATTCAATGAATACTTTGTTTAATTTCATATACCTTATGTGTATAACGGCCTTCGATTGTTAACACATCTGCTATCTGGTGTGAAAGTCATATTTTAAATTTACACATTGGTCGGTGGTAGCCTAGTGGTTAGGGTATCAGCCTTCCATCCGGAAGGGTGGAGTTCGATTACCAATGCCGCCAAAGACCCACCGAGTACATGAGATATACGTGTTCGTTAAATCTGTGGAATAGAAAGTCCTATGGTCCGTCGTTGAACAGTTACCGTGGATTCAATAGGCTGGAGAAATTTACTCCCCCTTCAGATCAATGCCAAAATTGAAGAAGTAGATTACCTTGTGCTGCCATCTATCGGAGGATTTGAAGAGCAAGAGGCGTACTTTCATCTTCATGGTTCTCTGATTAAATGAAAGACCCTCCCAATTGACTTAAATTCGCATAGCCAAGGCACAGCGAGTTTGGCTTGTGCAAGTGTCATTAGTAACAACAACAAATTTACACAGTCATATTTATACAATTTGAGTAATTAATAAATTTATGCATTTTGTTTCTGACAGAATTTTAAATTTAATCATCGTACAAAAATTATTTTAAATTTTCAATTTATGTGAAGTATGTTTCTGAGTTAAAATTTGGTATTTTTCCAAATGAAAGATCATATTCTCAGGGTCCAAAATTTTAAAAAAATTAAAGAAATGAGTTTTATTATTTTATGAAGTAAAATGGATAAGTTTGCAATAAGAATAATTTAAATGCCATTATAAAGAAGAATTATATAGTAGAAATATGAAAAATAAAAATTTTGTCAAAATAAAATAATGAAAATACTTAGATTAAAAATCCAATTCACAAGTGTAAATATTTTATAAATTTATAATCATTTACATGACAGTATTTATAAAGTGCAAATAAAATATAAAAATGGGTATATAGAAATAAGAATAAAATTTTATTTCTACTTAGATGAAAAGTATAAATAAATAATAGCTCACATAAAAATTATCAGTCTTCATAAATTTTCAAATGAATGCCTTTACAAACATGTTTGTATTCTGTAACAAAATCATTGTTAATTGTAAATCAAAATTAAATTTTATTTTCAACACATAACAGAAAATTAGATTGGCTAGCAGAAAACAAAAAACTAACATTAAGGAGAAAACTGAGGACCTGATATAAAATGAACATAATAGTAGTCACAAATGTTTAATGTGATAAACAGGAGTATTAAAAAATAGGCAGTTATATTAGTCGGAAAGATACTATATAATATATTTAAATAAAAAACATGTCTTAGTTTTCAAAAATAGAGTATTATACATGTATCATCAATATATTATCTTAATGGATTAACTACAAAAACTTTAACAGAAATCTCGAAAGTTATAGCAATATATAAATATTTAACATTTATAAGGAAATCAGTGAATTGTCAAATAAAAAAATGCTTGCATTAAATTATTCATGCTGCGCAATATAGATTAACTATCAAATATAATTGCAGCTTAAAAAAGTACTTGTTTACTGAGACTGCAGATATGGAAATTATGTTTGGTGCAAACTTATTAGATTTAACAAAAAATTATTTTTATAATTCAGTATTTTACAGTCAGAAATATGATAAAATAGTTTACAGCCCGTGATTTCATAATATTATATGCATCAAAACAGATAAAATAGAAATTAATTTATTGCATTTTGAAAGTAATAATATTATAAAAATAGCATTCACCAAATGTATAAAAAAACGTTTATAAATGAATAACTAAATAATATTTACACTTCCCAATTATAAAATGATTTAGTTTTGGCATAAAAAGACTCAAGTAATTTTATACAAATGTAGAAATATTTTAGAATATTCTAAATATTTCATTATTTTATTATCATATTTAACTAAAATCACTATAATTCTTATTCAAGTAACAAAAAATCCCATTTTTCTTAAACTTTATAATTTTATTAAAGAGACCAATTTCTAAAACTTTAAAATACATTTCACTGTCAATGAAATGTTTTATTGGGAATATTTGTTTCAAGAATAAGGAATTCAATGGAAAAAACTCAATGATATTTTTTATTATAACTTTAAACTAAAAATATTTTAAACGTATGCAAGGATATAAAAGAAAAGTTTCAAGAATGTGATTCTTAACTTGCAAAATCATCTTAATTTGCATAAGTAAAATTGACTTTAGTTAAAGTTTAAGGAATATTTCTAATTACTTGACTCTTAAAATATCTGTAAAAAACAATAATATCTAAAAATTAAAAGAAAAACTGATACATTTGTTTTGATGTATTGTATAAATTAAATATAAATTGATTTGTATAAATTTAATTTATACAAACATAATTTGATTTATAATCAGTTTATATTCAATTTCTTCCCATGTTTACATTTTAAAAAGTTTATAAAAACAAAAATTAGACTTTATGATTTTTAAATTATTCTTTCTTCAAAAATAAAATAATCGTATTTTGCTCAAGATTTTTAGCTTAACAGTAATTATCAATAAAAAGATTTTTTTAAAAAATATGAATTTATGAGTTTTATAAATTATATATTATAATTATTTATGAGTTTTTAATTCCCAGAATGCTCATAAAAAATTTTCCTAAATTAAATTCTTTTTTTCACCTAATTTCCATGAAACTTTCAATTAAAGAATTTTTTCATAAGAATTCACGATTGCCTATTCAGATTTAAATCTAACTAAAAATTTGCATTTCTTTTTTATTCACTTGATTGCGTTGTAAGAGGAATGCATAATCACCCGCAAGTCTTAATAGTAGATGTCTGGGAAGATATAAAATGAAATATTAAAACTACTAGAAATAACTGAAATATATCGTATTGTGTGCGTGACAACTTTTAGAATAATATATATCATTAAAAATATATGTAATGATTTTTTTTAAATAAAATATTTGGAATTAATATATTGCATACAGAAATAAAACAAAAATGCAAAAGATACTTTTTAAATCTTAAAGGAAATAATTAAACCTTTCACAACCAATTATTTAATTTCTTAAGCGAATACAACCAAGAATATGAACTTGGTTAGATTAAAAAAGTTGATATAATAAGTAAAATGCATTGATTAATGTATCCATTCAAGTGATTAATGTATTGAATTGCAAAGGGAATAAATATTTTCAGTGATCATATTTATTTTAATCTTTATATTACGCTCATGTAGCTAACATGTTATATGGAAACTGTCGTTAGTTTATATTATCATTAGAATTCCGTAGAAAATAATAAAAAATACTAAATCTATAAAAAGTTCATCATTATATTACCTTTTTTTTATCAAAGATACGAAGTTAGTACACTAGACATAGCAAATCAACAAAATTCTTGATTTAATTACAGGAAATTTTCAAACAGTTTGCCTTTTAATTATCATAAAAGGATCCTGATGCTTTTAAATTTATAATTTAATAAATAATAAGCATCTTTAAAAGTTTTGACTAGTAGTAAAAGGAAATATTCCATTTTTTATTCGCTAACATACCAATGGAGAGATTAATTGATTCAATTACTTTGTTTAACTTTTTTCTCTCACATTAATATCATCAAAAAATGTTGACTAACATAAGGAAGGGAGATTTTTACATTTTCAATTAACTTAGAAGTCAGCATGATTTCATAGTATTTTTTTGTTTTTAGAAGGTAGATTAATGGCTTTTTATTTAAATATTTTAAATATAATAGATATATATTATAAGAATACACTAATCATGATGTATTGAAATATATTATATAATATTTTTGATGCTTAAAGAATATTAAAAATGACTACAAATGTTTTAATGTGTTATTTTCAGCAACTGTGTTTTAAAGAGCTAATACTAATGATTACATTCAAACATTTTCTCGTTTCAACTACCAACTAGTGGCGCTTATAGATGTCGTTACAAGAAATGATACTTTCCTTTCAAAAAGTCTTACACATTTAGAAATAAATTAATATTAGAATAATCCTTATTAAAATGTATATGACTTCTTAAGCAGAATGATTAATTACTAGAATTGATCTAAGGGCATTGATATCCAGTATTTACGTACCGAGTTTTCATATTACTAATATCACTTTTACATTCTTTAAAATTATTACTTTGTTAATAATCTTAGTAAATTATTTAATATTTAAACTCCCTTAATAAATATACGAACTAAATATTTAAAATTATTTTAGTTGAATTCTATCTATAATTTTTGAAATAAAAATATGTTTTTTTATTTTTCACACATAATGTTTAACATATAAGACCTTGAACTAAAAAGATACCACTCAGTAAATATAGAAGAAAAGGTTGAAATTAAACTAATTGTTTGAAATTGACTGACATTCACTCATTATGTTTGTAGTTTTTGAAAGATTCAATACATTCAATACATTTGTGTTTTAAAAATTGTAACAAAATTGTATACATTAAATTTTATATTTTTTAAAAAATTAAAATAAATAAATAAAATGATATGATGTTCAACATTTTAAATATATATACAAAATAATCCACAAAATATCTTCAGTAATCAGAACATTTAAAGCAATTTCTGTATTAAAAAATATCACATAAAGCTTCATAAGTCAGGGGAAATAAAACTTCCATTTTTGTGGATGAAATTAGATTATAAATATGTTACTGTAATTTAACGCATTTGTGTTAAAGAATTACTCTATGCTTTTGTAACAAAAAATATAAAAGACATTTTAAAATTTTTGTCAAAAGTAGAGAGAACTGTTATTAAAATTGAAACACGTATTATAATTATTCGCTTATGACATATATGCATTTAATCGTAGCTGCACATTAATAGAGTTATTTTACCTCGTTAAATGTTCAAAGTTCTTTGTAAAATTCTTAAATTATTTTCTGCTCAAACACTGTATACATTTACTGATGTACTTTTATTTCATTTCATTTTTCAACAAATATCTTTGATATTAAGGTAAATGAAATATATTTGTTGAAAATGATTAATTTAAACTTTGAAATAATTTCTGTTGATTTTGGCATATAAAACAATTTTGGAGAATAAAAAGCTTTTATTGGACTTAAATTTTATTTCTATTATATATATATATATATATATATATATATATATATATATATATATATATATATATATATATATATATATATATATATATATATATATATATATATATATATATATATATATATATATATATATATATATATATATATATATATTGTTAAAAAATTTAAATTTTTCATCCTTAAGAAAATTTGAGATTCGTTCCCCAGTAATGGCTTTTTTATATAATAAGAGCGTATTCATAGGCACTTAAAATTTTAAAATGATAAAATAAATAATGTTTAAATAAGCAGAGTATTCTAGTATTTAAAGAACTGCTTTCAATTAACAAAGGCAACAAATTAGAATATAACCTTTTAAACTCTTAAGAAATGTTTTTGAATAATTAGCACACGCCTTAATGAGAAAATCCTACTTTACATTGAAACAATAGCTATGAAAATAAAATCAGGTATCGAAAACCGATATCTCTACATCGACGTTAAATAAAGGAATGCAAAGCGATGCTAAATACAGTAACATTTTTAGTTTCTCTTTGAAAACACAAAAATAATGGAGAATAAATCAAATATATTTTGGGAAATGTTTATTCACAAGCAGATTTATATAAAATATTCCTTTTTCTGTCAATAAGTCACATTATTTCTATGGGGTATTAAAAATCCTATTTCTTTTACTTCAACATTTGGAAACAATCAATCTTTCTAAATTTGAATAATCGATGATAACATTCCACCTTAAAAGTTAGTTCACTGTTAATTCATTAGATAGTTTAATCTATAAACTGGAAAATGTGCTGAATGAAATTATTTAAAATTTTTCATTTAATAGACAAAAATATGATAAACACTTAAAGATGTTAAGCTTCAAAATTTATTCTTATGATTATACAATGGAAAGGCACTTAATATATAATATTCAAAATTCAATTATTTAATTTAAAATACTTGAAAATACTTTTTAACACATTTTCTAACTAAGAATTGAGGTATTTTTAATTGTACTGAATAATGTCAAATATTACATGTTCAAGACTTCCCAGAACATTTTACCTGCAATAAATTTTTAATAATACGAAAAAAATACGATTATCAAGTGTGTATGTATTTGATTTATTTTCTTATGAAGTGTGATTTTTTAATATTGGGATATATTCACTGCTTTTATTATCACTCAAAGTACAGTTGATTTTATTTTCTTGAGTTGCAAAAATAAAGCTTATTAATATCCTTAATTTCATTTTATGAGTTTAATACAATTATTTGAATTTAGAAAGAATGAATTTATGTTAGATACTTTGAAATTAATTTATAAATTCTTTCCAGATGTTTATTCCAATCAACTTAAATTCTGATTAGGGCATTCAATCAACTTGTAATTATAAGTTTATTCATATTTTTTATTTTAGGTTGGCTTGTTTATGTTGCTATAGTTTTGCGTAATTATTAATAAAATTAACCATCTGAAGTTTGAATTATTTATAACTACTAACAACTTTTGAAAACAAAATTGATGTATTTAATAAAACATTACAAACATCTTGAAAAGAACTAAAAATTTGTCTATAAGATTACATATTCACAAATGTAAATATTTTTTTTTGTTAATATAATATAGAGAAAACATTTTCTGAAAAGAATACTTCAGATTTGTTCTAAATCATTCAACTACTGAATAACTTTGATTGACAAATTAAGTTTCACTGCGAGTAGTAACAGTCCTGAGTTATTTTTGTTATGGATAATTTGTTTTAATACAATTGTATATATGTCAAAAAATATAAATTTGCTATAATTCTGGTAGTATAAAAATTTCAGGGTGTTTTCAGAAATCACGTCGTTGTTGCATCATCATGTTGCCATGCACCTGTCTGTATCTGTTAGTTAGAGACAACCGGATTGTGTCTTCGTGATTTTGAAACAGGTGCCAAGCATTTGATTTCCAATAGTTTTCCTACCACTTCTAGCAATATCATTTCTCTTGGAGAACATTGCGTTCATTAATCATTTAACTTGCCCCAGCCGAGTTTAGAAAACACGATGGTTCTTTGACTCAGCTGGGATTCCAAATCAAAATTTCACATTGAATACATCAAATTCCTATCCCTAGGACCTTAAAACGCAATACATTTGAAAAATACTACTTGCCACTACTCAGTGGTTCTGCATACATGCATCTGCTTCGGAAGAGACTCTCTTTGTAGTTCATTGGCTCATCTGGATGGTCCATTTCTCTACGGTAGCCCATTTGCTTGCAAAAATGTATCTAAACTGACATTGTTTACCTCTGTCATCTATAAAAATGTGATGCACTGCATTTAGAACTACTCTTATTTTGGACAGTTAAATTTTGCCATGCACGGTATATTTGTACCACTGAAATATACGAACTGCTTTCAAACTTATCAGTTTGGGATTTGCTTCCATCCTTATTGTAAAAGCCAATGATTATCCCTCTTGGTCGTAGATTAAATGACTAAATTTCTGCATTACATCAATGTATGCATTGTTTTCTGATACCCTTACAGATTCTTTATATATATTTAATTGCACTGTGCTGCCACCTTCCTTCTGTGACTGCTTATTTAACGTTGACTTGGAAAATGCATGGTTGCCACATTATAATGAATAAACTGTGTATATCACATCGATAAATGCATATGTTCATCATACCTAATATAAATGTCAAGTATATTGGGGATTTGGACTTTCATTGACTGCTCTGTTGCTGTGAGAAATGACCATTCACGGTGAAGAGATGCGTTTATCACACTGTAAGATACTTTTCATAATGAGATAAAAACGGGAGAGTTTAAATAAGTGGTATTTTATCAGCAGCAAATAGAGAAGCAAGGATTAGGTTTTTATGTTTTATCTGTGACTTGAGATGAACTTATTTGACTCCGTTGATATCATTTTAGTGCCTGTTTTATAAAGATGGGATGTCAGTTCAACAATATGAATTTAGTTTTATGTTCTATCAATAAAAACTTCGCATGTATGTGCATCCACATTAATCATATTCAAATGGATTTGTATTTTGTTTCATGAAGTGTTGGACTATAAAGAAAGAAATACAATGAAACTTGAAATATATGTCTGAATATATAATTATGCTTACCTGTATTAATGAATATCAAATAGTAAAATTAATTTACATTCATGTCTAATTTATTTAAAATATAAATGAAAACTCCTAGCATTTGAAATTCTTATACAAAGTCAAGTGAGTTTTAGTTAAAAATATCGGCTTTAAAATCTAAATATACACAAGCAAGATAAGAAAATAAACTTAATAAGAAAAATAATTATGGTTGCTTAAAGTTATTTTCATAATAAATTTTATTTATTTAGTATATACCTTAAAGTAATTACGGTAAATACATATTATAATATTTAAATATAAAATGAACTTTCTATTATTAAAGAGTAATAAAGGAATTATATTAAAATACAAAATTAAATTCTATTTAAAAAAATTACAATTACATATTTTATATTTTGAATACATGAGTTATAAATGACGTTATAAGGAAAAACTTAGCTGTAAATAAAACAATACTACAATGAAATACATAAATAATTAATTGCAACTTCCAAATATAACGAATTCAACTGACAGAGAATAATTCAAAAGTATATTTTATGAAATTGAAATTGCATGTATACAATAAAAAATAATTGTAATATTTATATATTTTACAGAAAATATATTTTCTGAATTTTAGCAAAATTCAAATGACAGTATTTCTGATAAACTTCGAAATAAATGAGTTCCTTAAAGAGAATTAATGTCAATACCAAATTTGAATGTTAATTCTGATCTACATTGCACATATTATTAAAATTACAACGAAGCAAGATCTTTCAATACATAATATAAGAAAAAAATTACATTAAATCAAATCATCAGATAATTTTCATTAAATTATCAAGAATGAACTTAAATCTGAAGATAATTAATTTTGAATAAAATGAATAAAATATTTGCTATTTCAGATACCATGAATTTATTATGAATTATTCATGCACAATTAATAACATAAAATTATCATTTTTATACGGTATAATAAATTATCATACATAATATTAATTTGTTCAAACAAATGAAATAACATTTAATATATCAATGTCTTATGAAAACCTCTAATATTTAGAAATCGAAATGTAAATTTTTAAGGAATTTATGGAAACTAATATTCTTTAATAATGCTTGATTTATTTCAATAAATTTTCGCTTAAAATTTGATAAAAAAATTGCAAAAGTTGTAAGGAAATGGCTTAAAGAAATTTAAATCAATACACTTGATAGACATTAAAAGAAATAATTTAATAAAATAAAGACAAAATAAAGATTATATAGGACAAATTGTATTAGCGCGGTTGAATGAGCAATGCTCCTATTAAAAAATTTCAAATTATATATTTGTTTGAAAATAAAGTTCTCAAAAAAATCCCCTAATTTATACTGCTTTCCTAAAGAAATCATTATATACATAATTCAATATTCATTTAAATTTTTAATTTAACATCTATGTAAAATTATGTGTTGTTATCTCCTTAATGATAATAAGAATTATATATATATATATATATATATATATATATATATATATATATATATATATATATATATATATATATATATATATATATATATATATATATATATATATATATATATATATATATATATATATATATATATATATATATATATATATATATATATATATATATATATATATATATATATTATATATATATATATATATATATATATATATATATATATATATATATATATATATATATATATATATATATATATATATATATTATATATATATATATATATATATATATATATATATATATATATATATATATATATATATATATATATATATATATATATATATATATATATATATATATATATATATATATATATATATATATATATATATATATATATATATATATATATATATATATATATATACATATAAGCCCATCAATTCTGCATCATAAG
The DNA here is from genome assembly GCA_037975125.1 of Latrodectus hesperus. Taxonomy (NCBI): domain Eukaryota; kingdom Metazoa; phylum Arthropoda; class Arachnida; order Araneae; family Theridiidae; genus Latrodectus; species Latrodectus hesperus. The sequence continues at coordinate 85,920,653 of CM075851.1, forward strand.
AACAAATTCATGCAAAAAGTTCAACATATAACCTTTTCTGCAAATAATTCTTAATAAACAACGAGTTGCCACTCCATTTGACTACACATATGTTTACTACAACAGAAATTAAATGTCAAACTAGAAATCTGAATTCCTTAGTATTCCAAAACAATTCTTTGGACTTCAGCCATGATTAATATAAAATTATTTAAAAATACAGAAAAGATTACTGTAAAAAAAGTGCAATAAAAAATGTAATACTAGCGGCGTTATATAGAACTTTTCACATAATTATTATTTTTTTTCGATCCAAATTCACGAAAAACTTCACGAAATTCAGAATGGAGCATAGAAAATTATAAGAACACTAAAACAAATAAAGTTTGAGAAATTTTATTCAAATATTTTGGAAGTGATTTCACATGTATGGAGTTTAAAATAAAACCAGAAATATTGTGTTTAAACCAAAGAACGAGAAGTCGTTTATTTCACACAGATTTAAAGTGAATCAGAAAAAATACAGCCGATGCAGCAACATAAGATAATGTTTCATAAACTAACTCAATTTATTTGTTGCAATCTGAACATAATTTAAATAAAAAAATATTAATTTAAAAAAGTTTAATTTGCTTTAAGAATTGCAAATAATTTGTTAAACAATATATATATACATATATATATATATATATATATATATATATATATATATATATATATATATATATATATATATATATATATATATATATATATATATATATATATATATATATATATAGATAGATAGATAGATAGATAGATAGATAAATAGACACATACAGATACATACAGTATCTGTATGTGTCTTCATATACATATATATCTTTAACTTTTGGAAATATAACCGACTGATATCAATGACATAAATGTTCATGAATTTCATGCATTTATTGATGTAACTTTATGTATTTATTTAGTGTCATGCAGTACATTTATTTTGAATGAAAAAGATAAAAAATATTTATCTTTGTATGTTTTGAGATCAATATTCATATAATAAAATGACATAAATTCTTCAGATTCCAACGGAAGTAGAAAAAATTCTTTCAATGCGACAAATGAAAGTATGATTCAAGTGTCGATGCGTTTTGACAAATATTCTTCATAAATTTTATTTCATTCTAACTGTCAAAACACTAAAGTATACATCTCAGCTTAGCAAAAAAATTTTTTAACAATTTTTACGTATCATTGATAAAAATATTCGTTGTATCAAATGCAGCGCATCAATGTTAGTTTTGTAAAAAAAATGTAAACATTACATTAAAAACTGTTATTAATTTACATAGGAAATTTATTAATGTGTTTCGTAAGAAAGAAAAAAATATTTAGAAATGAAATTATATGTAAATTTCTCCTCTTGAAAAGTATATGTGTCTTAAATTTTATATGGACACATTCATTGCAAATGCCTTAAAATAATATCAGTTTTGTGGTGCATTTGTATAGTTGGTGTATTTGCAAATTTTATGTTAGACTAAAAATATTCCTTTCAACTTTTTAGATAAATTTAAGAATTATTATTTCTTTTTTTAAATAAAATATGGATTAGATGACTAACATCAGCTATTATTAAGACACCTATATACGAAGCATGATTTCTATCTTTTCGAGTACCTGATATAAAAACAGGAAAAATCTTATGACTAAGATTAAAAATTTCTATTTTTAATGTGATATTAGTTGTACAATTTATTTGTGCAGAAAAATGACTTGCTCTTTCACTGGCCGTCTTATTTTAAAATTTTGATATATACTGTATGACGTATCAGTTTGTATATACTTTATGACAATTATTTATTTCTCTTTTTCCCATTAGATTATGCATCAAACATGGCAAGAAAGCTACATTTAAATATGAAACTATGGAAGACCATCATACTGAGAAGGATTATGCATTCCAAAATATTGTAAATTTTCAAATATTCTGCAACTCATTCGGTTTGCTTTCAGCTGATCTATAAGTGAGATTTTATTTGGTGACGCAAAACATTGTTTTTAGGTGATGCTAATTAATTCATTTTGTATTGTTAACCTTATGTGTTTAATTTTATATTGTTCATAATGTTTATATTGTTCATATAACTGAAATTTCAGTCATTCTTTCCTCTATTCACAGTATCGAGATTTTTGCTTTTTACAATACTATAAAAAATAATTATTGTAAGTTTAATTCCTGTTTTTATTACATGTAATATATGTTTTTTAAGTTACAATAGATGGGAACTTAAAATACATTCGCACAGAATTTTGTGTTGAACATCAGAATTTCGTCTTTTTACTTTCAAATCAATTCTTATTCCGAACTTTATTCAGACTTTATTTCTACGTATATTATTCTCTGGTGTTTTGTATATTTTGATACAAATTAGGAAAATCATCTAATGTCAGTTACTTTCTCAAAATAAATCTCTTTTTCTATCCTTAGGTGGGTTCTCCAATATGATGATAAACACCTTCCTATTGTAATATGTAAAATATATTAGCACATGTTATGAGCTAAGTGTTAACGATATGAAATGATTTAAACAATGTTAAAGGATATATGTAGCAAACGTAAAAGGAGTTAAATGGAACGCAATGGATTAGATACACTCAGCTAGAATTAAAATAAAAATCCTTTATATTTTAAAAAGGGATATTTTTACTTGTAAATAACAGAAATAATATAGTAATTTCATGTATTACCAAAACAAAATAATGTACAGAATTATTAAATAATATAAATTCTAAAATTTGTCAAATAAGGAACAAGATGGTATAAAATTTACAAATTCTTACATACAAAATTAATGCATTTGAAAGAAAATTTAAAGTGATTGAGATAATATAATTTGAATCAAATTTAAAATTTATGAAAGAAAAAATGTTATTTTTGCAAAACATCTTTTGGGAAAGAATGATGTATAATTTTGAGGTTTTCACTAAGAAAATATAAGTAATTTAAAAATGATTCGAAGTATATTACAGTAATGGTAGCTTGCGAGATTAAATTTCTGTGTATGTGAAAGATTAATTTGGAAAAAAATTGGCAAAATATACTGCGTTTTAGAACTCGATTACATGAAAAATTTTTTCACAAAATATATAGGCAGCATTTCTATTGAAGATTACTGAACTGTTAGCTGATTATATGCACCCGGAAATGGAGGACATACACTTCGGATGTAAACATACTAGTATGCAAAGGGAATAGAAAAACTACGCTAGAATCACTTTTCAAAGAAATACATTCCTGAAGGGTAAACATTTGAGCATTTTCATATGTAGCTGGGAGAGATGGGCTCGTTGGATGCGGCTACACAAGGTGCAGGATGTGAATGATATTATAAGATTATACATTTTGCAAATAACATTATCTGTAAGATGATCCGAGATAAAGTTCTCCAATGTATTTTCATGTCCCAAGTGACAGTTCACAATATGTAATAGAAAAAGAATATATGCTTATAGTACACGTAAAGTAATATCGTGTTATATTTTAATGTTAGAAAAGATGCTGCTCATAATGGGGGGATTAGGTATACATTTCTTTCAAACACGTTGTGCTGCTTTATCTTTTATATGCAGAATACAGTAAAAAACCAAAAATGAAGATTTTTTATTCCATAGATTGATCACAGAATTTCGTTCCATAGATTGGTCACAAATATCATAAAATTGTTTCAACGTTTAACCTCAATAAATTTATGTTGCTCTAATGTCTTCTGTTCGCATTTCGATCGTCGTGTGTGCTTCGGACTTTTCCAGTTTCCTCATTCAGGGCACGTTATCAAAGATCACGTTATCTAAATACGGTTCGTTATCAATGATAATACCTTATGAAAATTTTGTGGACAATAAAATACCTAACAACAAAATAAGGTCATTTTTTAGTCCACAACAAGTTGTCAAAAAATTACTCAGTTATATAAAGAATATTTATGAGCATGCATACATCCATGTTACATTTTACCATAATAATTGCATTCTATCAATGAATAAAGTGATACCCTTTTTCATAGTAATTTAAAAATACTTATATAGTTTTTCTAAATGTGTAACATGATTATCTATTCCTGATACAAACTAACTATTCCAAAATAAAAATCACGATGCATTTCTAAAAAATCTCAATTAAAAACCCATAAATTTAATTTATCACCATAAAGTGAATTACCAAATATTTTACATCTCTCTCAATCATTTTATATTAATTCTAAACTATACTCTTATCTGTACATCTCAATCATGTGCGTTTTTAATATACAAAATAATAGCACTTTTGTAAATATTCATTAGATAGTATTAAGATTTTTCCATATTTCAATAATTTTGAATAATTTTTATCAAGTGCCACATTAAGTATGATTAAATGAATATATGAAAACTTATTTCTAGTAACATTAAACTATTGAAAAACAACTATTACTTAAGTTGACTTTTGTAACCCCAAAATATTGTGCTTTAATATATCAATACTTCTCCGCTTAACTTCACTATATAACAAAATGCTTACACCTCAATCGCTTGTGGAGACATAAATTACATTGAATAGTTAAAAGTATTTTAAAGATATTTGTTTAGTTATAACTAAATATAAAAAAAAAATTAATGAATATGTATTAATCATACAGGAGTATTGAAAATAATATAAACTAAAAAAATGGTAAAGCAGATATAAGATAAAAGATTATTTTTAAGTTGTTTTAAATATTTACCTTCTTTCATATAGAAATAAAGATTTTTTCACATTCGTTGATCAAAACATTGATTGCCCATGCATTCAAAAGAAAGATACGCCCTGTTGATTTATTTTCTTTCAAAAAGTAATGAGATTTTTAATGTTAAAGATAATTTTCCCACAATATGCCGCTAGAACTTTGTTTCTAATGTCATTTTTTGTCAGAAAACCGAAATCTAAGAAATTTTGAATGACTGGACGAAATATAGATAGATATTAAATTTAAATTTTGCTTATGTCTAAAATTTTATTTTGTATATGTTTTTATAAAGACAGTTAATAATTTTAATAAAATTTTGTTCATGCTTCCTAACTAAAAGTTTTATGAAATTAAGCTATGTATTTATAATAATCATTTCAATAAAGTATTATTAAATTTTATGAAAGTGTTTAACTGTTATACAGAGTTAAGAAATTAGTAAATTTTGCTTCAGCTACTACAGTTAATAATTTAAATTATATCTAGAGATAACTCTTAAATAGAAATTATAATTTTTAAAAGCTAAACAAATATATATTAATTTAATGATTAAAACGCTGATTTTGGAATATATATATATATATATATATATATATATATATATATATATATATATATATATATATATATATATATATATATGTATGTATGTACATATGTATAACCAAATATTAAAATTCAATTTCTTAAAATTTTATTGTAATAATAATTTTGCACTTAAAGGTAAATATTTACTTAATTTAGTCCCATAAAGAGGTAAATTATATTTCCTATATTTAAAATATTTGCCCATACAAATGTTTGTTTAAGAAGTTTATATATTAATTTATTTTCTCAAGTTCAATAAATTTATAATTAATTTCTCAATTTTTCAAGAACATCACGCACCGTGGTAATGTCTTGCACAAAAATAATTTATAAATATTCTTAATAAGCGCGTTTTTGTTTTTCCCTTTTTTATTGATGGAAAATAATGTTCGATATTTATATAAGTTAAATAAAGTTTTAGTTTGTAACAATATCCACTTAGTTCTTCGAATTACTTGCAATGATAACAACTGTATAGAAATAACTAAAGTAAGAATGATTTTTAATTTAATTTATATTTCTTTTCGTAATAAATTTTATTAAGGAACACCTAATAAATTTCATAAAAACTGTAAATCTTATGAATTTCGAAAAAAATCTCATAATAAATTTTATAACAACAACCTATATATCTTATAAAATAATTTGAAATAACAAAATAATAAGTAGATTTTTAATCGACTATTCGGCATTTTTAATTTAAAATTTCCAGTGACGTAAGAGATAATTTCATTTCGAGAACAGTATTATAAATACATTCGCTTAGCGTAATATGCTTGTTCGAAATAAATGTCATTGAAATATTTTTTAAAATAAAAATAGTTATGAAATATTATGACCCTTGAAGTTTGCTTGACATTATAGCCTTTCCCTAATCTAAAAATATTTTATTTTTAATTTAAGTATTTGTAAGTACTTATTATAGGTGTGTGTTAGCATGGACATACCCTATTACAGATGAATAAAAGAATCTCTCTATATCCCGCTTTTACAAGTAATCATCTATTATTATTAGAATCAATTTATTTGGTTTTCAACGAAGCAAGTTTTGTTTTAGGGCAGTAGAAAAGAACAAAGATTCAATGAGAAAAATGTTTTAATATTTAATTTTAAAATGGAAAACTCGTTTCTCTTAAGCACAATTTGTGATGTGATGATATATATTAATATAATGACAAACTTTAAACAAATGTTAGAATATACCAAATTATTGTCATTATTTGGTTAAATGAACTTTTTAGTTTAAACAAAATAATTTTTTTAGATTAATGTCTGATATTATTCAAACGTATAAAATACTCATTAACAATACAAAAAATAAACACAAAGACTCTACATTTTTCTAAGAGAAAGAATAAATATTCACATTGAATTTAATCCCAAATTTATATTAATATATTGAACAATATATATTTCCACATAAAATGTAATTCAGTGCCCCAACATTGATGCCCCAACAACAATTATGTGTAATTCAATATTAAAATATATAAAGGGGGAATAGAAACACACACACACACACACACACATATATATATACATATATATATATATATATATATATATATATATATATATATATATATATATATATATATATATATATATATATATATATATATATATATATATATATATATATATATATATATATATATATATATATATATATATATATATATATATATATATATATATATATATATATATATATATATATATATATATATATATATATATATATATATATATATATATATATATATATATATATATATATATATATATATATGTATATATATATATATATATATATATATATATATATATATATATATATATATATATATATATATATATATATATATATATATATATATATATATATATATATATATATATATATATATATATATATATGATAGATAGATAGTATAGATAGATAGATAGATAGATAGATAAATAGAGATATAGATAAACAGATAGATAAATATAGAAATATGTGTGTACATTTCCCTTTTAAAGTGGAAGCAATATTTTAAACCCTCTGTACATTTTTTATTGAATAACATATAACTTTATCTCAACATATTCTATTTAATTCCCCTTAACTTACCACAATTCCAATCAAGAGGATAATGGCTGAATTCATAAGAGAAAGTTCATGTAGTCACTAATCACGCAAATAGGTTTTGATTAAATCCCTAATTGAATATCTGGTAAATAGTAGAATGTTAATAAGATTTATAACCAATATTAAAAGATGCTAAGGAAAGTCCCTTGATAAAATGCTTGAGGAATATCTTGAGATTAAATGGAGGAAATTCAAGCATTGATTATATCCTTGAGTGGAGTAATTCCATCGTGGTATAGGAGTAATTATCAGTTTGAATTAGAATCAATCAGTTGCTAATTATATTTGAGTTATTGGCAAAGAGTGCAAGATCCATTATAATTAATACGCTAAATTTATTACACAAAACACTTTTATGTAATTCAGAGAATTCAGAAGTCTTCTATAAATTAATTCTGAAAACTAATTAATAAAATTAAGGTATTCATTGCAGCATAAAGGGCAACCAGAATTAGTTAGAAAGTATGTCAGTAAATTAATCAAAGATGATAAAATTTATTGAAGTAAAAATTCAAAGCAGATTTTTGATGAGACGAGTTTGGTACATATACATTTAAAATTTTCAAAATATTAAAAATAAAGTTGTATTTTTATAAAATAACTGTATGAAAAATATTCATCGATTTTTCAAATTGACTGATAAACAAATTAAAATTATTATTTTATTTACTTTATTATTTTATTTTATAAATTAAAATACTTTTACTATTTGTATTTGGCTGAATTGTTATGTCTTTTCTTATTATACAATGGTTGCATTTCCATACACCTACGCTAAGTATGATGCCACGGAGATTTTTAATTTATAACGGCTTAATAATATATGCATTCATATATGAACGTTATTTTTAATGTGTCCAGTATCTATTCATTACAAATTTCTGTGAAAAAATTATAAGGCCATACTATTTATAAATAGCCATTAGTGTTCAAAAATGTATTACGTAAAGTGGTAAATTGGGCAGAAATTTAACTATGACATTTTAAGTATTATGACACTTTGGTTCATAATCTCACAAATGTAGAGGTAATTATTCAAATTAAATGTATAATTAAATCTTCAGAAATAACTTAATTTTTTGTGGTCATAATTAAAGTTGAAATATTAAAATTATTTTTTCAAAAATAGTTTATTTAAAATTTAAAATAAGTACATTCAATTAATTCATGCAAGCATGAAATACATATTGCAGTCCAAAATAAAATATCTGAATATATAAGTTGCTAATTATGTCTTATATAACTGGTTATTTGCAGATATTAAGCAGCCATGTTTCACATTTCTTTTTACTTTTCATTCGAAATAATTTACATCTTATTTATTCCATTAAACATATGAGTTAAAAAGAATGAACAATACCTTAAAAGTTGGACAGTGTAACAGATGTTTCTTCAGAAAGTAACCAAGTATTTTCAATCTCATTTAAATTATAAGAAATTATTTACTATTTTAAAGTACTTAGTTTATTCTATTCAAATCTCTTTTTGAAATATTCGATTGGGAGGGTGAGGTTGTATCTTGCAGGAAAGTGAAGCTTAGCTTTCTAAATAGCAAACTTATGATAATAACTGCTGTTTTAGAAATTATTCATATCAATTAGAATTTATTTTTGAAAATTAGTGCTAAAGCATTTTTTTCCAATTTCAGAAATCTTTACCAAAAACATTGTAGAGCCTCCCTTAAAACGGTGATTACATTCAACATCTCTTCTTTTTCTTGGTAAGCGATGTCAGTACTGAGTTATGCCACAAAAGGTAGACCTAAATAGAAGAGTTTTATTTAATTCCTTAAATTAATATTTTCAGCATTCAATTAGTCATGAGTTTGTGTTATTTCCTATGTTATGTTATTAAGCGTTATTTCCTATTGATTTTTAAAAATTTTGGGAAACCATAGCATAATTTTTACATCTCAATAAAATTAACAGCATAAAAGGTTATGTGCTAAACTAAAAAATAAATAATAGAAACGATTAATTAAATATGAATATGCAGTAATATGAATATTTTTCTTTTAAAATTATTATGACTAGAACCAGTGGTTTATTAAAATAAAATAATTTAATGTATGAATTTTTTAAATTTATAATTATTCTTTTGCACATCAAATCATTTATATTTTATTATGAGATGAAAAATTTTAATTTATATTATTATGATAATTCTTTATTAATACTAAGTAGTTATTAGCATGCATATGTAATGATCAATCTATTATGTTCACAAAAACAAAATAAATGATTTATTTTATAAAAATATTCACAATTAAAGTGATTTTCTGACTTTTAATTATTAAAAGAAATTTAATGTTAAAAAGTTATACTTTTTAAATGATATAAAATTTAATGTTATTTTTAATATTTTTCTTTACATACTTCATTTGTATTTTAATATATAAAATATGTATTGTAAAACGGTAAATATCTAAAAAGGATTTGTTGAATGTATAAGAATAATAAAAAATTACTTAAAATTTATTTAAATTTATCAATAAATAAATTACTATCCAGCTTAAAAATATTTCATTATATCAATTTCATTATAAAAAAATCATAAAACTATTTGTAAATCTTCACACTATAAAAACATTATTCCTATCAGAAATTACTTAAATAAGAATATTCATGGAGCTAGTGTATTTTTCATTAAATATGACACAAGATAATTCAATATGAAATGTACCTTTTATAATGTACCTCAATTTTACACAAAAATGATGTTTCAATTTCGATGCATTTAAAATTTTTTTTAACAATTTGGAGCTTTATATTACTTTAAAACTAATTGATTTATAAAAGATAGGACGTTTTAATAAATGATGATTCTTGTTTAAAAACATAAATACAACGATTATCATATATAATTTACAAAAGCGCCGTTTAATTCTAACTGTTAGGCGGATTATTATTTAATATGTATATGGAAAGAGAAAAATAATAACTAGGTAATAATTTAGGTCTGAAAATAGTTCAATTTATTTTTACTCCACAAGCAAAATTATCTCTATCGTAATATATTTACAGTCCTGTTATTCTAATTGCTTAAAATTTAATCTTATTTAGATTTAATAGTAGGTTTTGTCAAACTCATATACTCTTACAAATAATTTGATTTCAAAATATACATATTTATGTCTCCTTTTCTGATTAATATATTAATATGATTGAGAATATATTTTATATTATTTCACGATTTAAAATTTTTTATTCGTTTTTTAGTACCATGGGGAGTTTTCTTTGTAAATATTATTTTTCTATACGCAATAATTTTGATGAAAGAATTTTACATTATTTTTTAATCTTTCAGTATTAAGTACTAGTCATAAGTTTATATGAATTTAAATGAAATTTTTATTGATATCGTGTAATTGTCCAAAAATAACTAGATCAATGTTTTAAATACAGTGATATCTATTTATTATTGATTTCCTTAGGGATTCAAAATTTTAAGAGGAAGAATAGTTTTTACTATTGGAGTTAGAAAATAGGATTGGTAGTTTAAAAGGATAAATTCTTGAAATACATAAAATTTACAAACAAATGATATTGCATTCCTATTAATGGAAATATTTATGAATTTAAAACGTTGATTGTACATATATAAATAATATTAAAATTATTAATAAAAAGTAATACTTAGTATAAATAGAATTTCTTAGGGAATAGTAGAATCAATTGTATTTTTAAATATAATTAATTGCATCAAAATAAAACAATTTAATAGAATAATTAATATTGAAAATAAAAGATATTAATCAAAATTTGCATGCATTAATTTTAATAATATTGACTGTTGTGTTGAAAACTAGATAAAAGAAATATAAACCTTTGAATTGATAAAAAAATATTTTTATATCAATTTTGTATTTTTATAAATATTTTGGTACATAAAATGTATTCCATTTAACATTTACTTAATTCAAAAGTCTATGATTTAAATGTGATATAGTAAGAACTTACGGAGGATAATTTAATGGAGAGAATATCTTTAATTTGCAGCTAAATTTTAAGTTATGAAAACATTTATACATATATGAATTCATTATTTAAATTCTGATGTTTAATTTAATAAAAATTCTGGGAAACAATTTTATATTGTAACAAAAAGTTTTTAATCATTTCTTATAATTACTGTAACTTTAATCCTTTACCTTCTTTCCTTTCTTGTTAAATTACAGGATCGCACGTGAAAGTTCCCGAAGAGGAAATAACTTCCGTATTCCGTAGATTAAAGCCTGAGGACCGTTGCCTTTCCCTAATAAAATGTGAAAATTCCCTTGAGGAAAGTCAGCTCGTAACGGAAGTTACTGTCACTACTTTGGAAATACATGAGTAAAGTGTGAACTTTCTGTTTGATCCTTATTAACAAAGTAAGAATATTTTTTTCTAATTTGTTCTTTTACTTAAGGAAAAAGAAAAAGTTACCAATTAATTCATTAATTGTTATTGATAAAAATCTCTGCTGTAACTGAAGAAGAAATGCTGTACATGGAATGTTTTTGAAATTTGGTTTTGATGAAAGAAAATAAGTTTAATCATCTCTTATTGATGAATTAATGTAAGCTGAGTTGTATATAAAAATATAATAAAGTATAATTTTTTCATTCAACCCAACCATTTTCTTCAAAATTAGCCTTTTATGCTAATTATATGTATTTTAAAACGTTCATGTAAAAATTTATTCTTTTAAACATAAATATTGTTAATACATTTTAATTGAAACACTTCTAAAATATACTAAGAACAAATCAAAAATAATACATTGAAACATTTACGCTTCACCTTTGATTAATTCAAAATATTCAGTTAGCATTAAATTATAAACGACTAATATAAGTGCAAATCATTTTAAAGAAATGAAAAATTTGAAGTAATTTTTATCTTTTTACTTGAAAATTTATTTCAATTAAAATATAGAAACATATAATAAAATATTTAAAAATTATATTTAATAAAGACTTTAGAAAATCATATTTATAACCTAAAAAAAGACATTTTCTCATAAAAACTATTTACAAGTGTACATTTTCATAAAATGTATTTTACATTATTTATGATAAATGTTAACCAAATAATCTCTGCCTGAATATTTTCTTTGAATTATAGGATCTATTTTTATATCATACACAAATGTTCTTAAAGTAAAAATTAAAATTACTGAAAAACACAAAATTATGTGTACGTTCCGATGTAGAATTTGACTATAAATTGGGGGAGCAAAAAATAGTATGAACTTAAATAATATATGTAAAGAAAGTAGTTAAGCTACATTTTTCTTCTTTATTCAAATTACTTTTAAATAACTAATATTTCATTGAATTACCACTATAAACTAAGTAATATACCCATAAAGAATATATTAATTTATCTTCTCATTCACATTTTTCTTCAGAAACCTTATGTTTTAGAAACGAAATATTACCGCAGCATGAATTAATTACTAATTATTTTAATCTACAAAATTTTATAATAATAATTCTTCTTAATTTAAGTTTTACATGAAACATTGTATTTTCAGTCAATAACAAGATTGCATTGTTCATAAGCTTAAGGTTTTCTTGTTCAATTTCAAATACATTTAAAATTCTATCTCTTGTAGGTATTTATATAAAATATGGCAATTCATTGGGTTTAAATAGGATTTAAATCACTGAACTAAGCTAGGTAATAGATTCGAGATTAGTTTCAGAAAAGCAGAAGTTCTCTGTTGCCGTGTATTGTAGTTCATATAAGCGATGTCTGTTCTAATTTCCCCTCGGTATAGATGTAAAAAGGAAACTGTTTACTCTTTACAATAGAGATCTTCGGAGTCAGAACATCAGACTTAAAAGTCGAACTCAAGTTCACCAATTCAGAACAATGATTCCGAAAACAATAACTTCAGGACTACTATTACGTAGTCTTTCCATGATGTCACTTAGGTATAAACGTGTCTGGACATATATATATCAATCAAATGTAGTTGAAAATTACTAATGACTCTGAAATGATTTCCATCTGTAAAGCAGAAAATACTATATTAATGAGATATCTAGTTCTGTGCTTCTTCCACTGTAAACGAAGATGACGGGTGTTCAAGATGACGGGTGAATGGGTCATCTTTGTAAAAACACTTGACACAGTAAACTACGCTTCTTGGGATCCTGGTTTCTGTATATATATGCCAAGCACTGGTATTTTCTGATTTTTTTCGCTTGCAAGACCATACATCTGCCATTCACAACAATTGTTTTCCTAGGGTGGAGAGTAACAAACTTCCATATATATATATATATATATATATATATATATATATATATATATATATATATATATATATATATATATATATATATATATATATATATATATATATGTATGTATGTATATAAAGTTGGTAAGATGTAAAAAAATGTTGGGGCAATAAGAGACAAGTGAAATTAATAAAAGAATAATTTTTTCTTTTGGAATGGATGGGTGGTATTGAGAAAATTTCCTGTTTAAAAACTTTTTTATTTTAAACAGGAGATTTTATTGAGAAAATTTCCTGTTTAAAAACCTCAAATCTAACCAGTTGGGATTGAGGGGGAGAGATTTATGACCTATACCATAGTTGTATAGGAGATCCTATAGAATTTTAGAGAACCAATGGTGTAAAGAGGAAAAGCTAAGATGAGAATTATGAAGAATCAAAAACTGAAACTACAAAATGAAGACACAAATAAAAGAAGTATAAAGAAATACGATTGCAGATTGGATCCTCATTGATCAGAATTAGAGGAGCTGAAAGATCCAAGTCTTAAACGGAGTAAAACTGCCCTGTTTCGACTTTCCTGAATGGAGCCATATGATGTTCGACAAATAGAATCATCGAAGAGAAGAAATTTCGAAAAAGAGACAACAAATTCTGATGAGAGATACCAAAGAAAAAAAGAAAGCACATGAGTTACAAACGAGATGCTGAGCAGTAAGCCAAGTGAGATGTTGAAATGTCTATGGATGGAAATGGGAAACGAAAGAAAGAGTATAGGACGAGAATTGGATGAAAGAAGAGAATCATCAACACCGGAGAACGGGGAAGCCATTGACGATAGGAGACAACGCAAAACAGTACTTCTAAAAGGGGTGAGTCCGATCTCTCGTTCTTATTCCGTCTGGTCAAACTTAGTTATGATACATTATTTTGTAAACGTCACAACAGAACTTAACAATCAGAATTTCATCAATTATTTGATCTAGAATGATTTAAGTGTAAATGTAAACTTCTCTGGTTATTATGTTCCTAAAATAAATTATTAAGTTATTTTACATTTGTTGTGAATCTGTATCTCTATCATTCAATTAAATATGAATCTGGGTTTTTCCTTGGAGTTTTCCCTAATTTGAGTTTCACCACAACGCACACACACACACACACACGCACACACACGCACACACACACACACACACACACACACACACACACACACACACACACACACACACACACACACACACACACACACACACACACACACACACACACACACACACACACACACACACACACACACACACACACACACACACATATATATATATATATATATATATATATATATATATATATATATATAACTTGTGCAGTTATTTAAGCTAATTATTTTATTACATGTATATTTCTAACTAAAAGACGCAAAATTCTAAATTACTTAACCTCTGAACCATTAAGTTGTTTGTTAAACTATTCTAGAGATTCTTGGCATCGACAAAGAATATGATATATTAATGTTATTCCATAATTTAATAGAACATATATTTCCAGTAAAAAAATCAGTTTCATATTGATTCATTACTGTAAAAGAATATATTCAAGAAGAATATATCTAGTGAATTATAATAATGAATTAAGTAGATATATATATAGATATATGACTCTATATATAATATGTATCAAAAATATAAGAATATAAGCATTTTAATGATATTTTAGTTTCAAATGCCGAGAGTATTCATTTCAATTTTAATTGAGAATTTAAATTTTCAAAATATCCATATTTTGCTTAAATGTATACAACTGCTTTGTGATTTCGTTCCCCATCACTAGTAATTAAACTATACTATTGGATTGTATTTTTTGAAGGAAAATCTTTCTCAAAATAAGGATGAAATAATGCTTTTTGAGTCATGTAATATGCGTATAATACGTACAACACAAAATGCTAATATTGCTTTATCCTTATTAAAGACTTTATTCAAATATTGACAGATAAAATTTTCAAAATTGATTCCTGCAGAACAAAATTATTTATTTAATTAAGAAAGCTGAATAGACATTTAATTAATACTATCTCGTCTAGACATAAATGCAATATAAAGTATGGACGTCACTAGTTTAATTTAAGTTTTCGTCAAATATAATCAACACAGAATTTGGGAAATTATTAAATGTATGTCAGATTTACTATTCAGATTACAAACATTTGCGTATAGTTATTTTAAATTAAATATTTAACTAAACGATCGCATAGAATAAATCAGTATTTGTTCTGTTATGTTTGCATTGTTTTGATTTACATATTCTATTTGATAAACTTTGGAAGTCACATTAATTCGTTAAAACAAATGTGTATTATTCAATCTAGATTATGAATATTTATTCATTGGAGTATAATATTATAAGAAACTAATAAACTTGCAAGAGTATGTATTATATTTGTTTTCAACTTTCTATTCAGCATTTGAGCTGAATAAATTTCATGTATAAAGTGAATATTTATTAGTTTAAATGAATGACAGATAATTTTGTATTTTAACTGAAAGTGTAAGCAATCTAACAATTTTAATTAAATACTTTTTAATTTTTTGTTACTCTCTGTCATTTTTTTCTCAGATTTTAATCACACAATATTTTTTCCTCAATTTAAATTGAAATTTATATTTTCATGGGTAGCATGCTTTTAAAGGGATTTAAATCATTTTGCTTCTAAAGTGCTACTTTTACTAACGGTACTATGTAATGCACTCTATATCCAAATATTTTTAAGAATATATGAGCTTTTAAAATAATTTATTATTAATAAAAAACTCAAAATTATTAATCAAGAAAAATAACATTTCTTTTTATATATTGAAAATATTTCTTAACCATATCTCTATGCAAATGAAAGGATATTTTTTAAAATATATATAATTTTAGACTATAAAAATCAAACAGAATGCTTTAAGCGTAACATTTGAAGCTGTGATAAATTCTGCTAATATTAATGAATATAATTTAGCTTGAAAATTTTCTTTCGCATTTTCAAATAAATAAACTTACTAATAATTTGCATATATTCCAATAGTTGTAAAAGATTGAATTGGTAGGAAATTTAAAGTAACATTAATCATTTAAGTAAATGGAAAGAGAGTGAGCTTTACTGATTAAATAAATGGTTTGTTCTTCTTCTTCTTAGAGTTGGGTTTGTATGTCATTGGGCACCTCTGCTTTTATCAGCATTTTGTACCATTAACTCCAAACCCAATGTTTCCTAGTTCCAGTTGCTCGGGTCACCCACTTTATTAATAAAGTCCGATAACCCCTTAATGGAGTCTAGGTGTAGCTCTCTAGTATGGATGATGCCTAAAGAAGTTAATCTAGAGAGGGCAAGAGCCTCGCATTCGTAAATGATATGCTCTGCCGATTCCTCTTGCGTATGACCTTTTTAGCAGATAGGGTCTTGCTGAAACAGTCTTATCTGGTCAGAGAGTCAGTCATGCTAGCGATAGCTTCCTGACTTTCACCAGAAGAAGATGGTTTGGAGGTCATTTCTACCTCCTGTGAAGGATTCATTGCTGCCCCTTCACTAGATTGCCTCTGAGTTCCCTTGTCTTTTTCAGCAAGGTCTACTTCAGAGGCTTCACCTGCAAATGCAGAAAGGTTAGTTGTTTCTTGTGTCTTTTCAGCCACAACATAACAATTAATAAGCTCAGATAATATAACAGTCCACCCAGCATTTCCTGAACTACTGGGCAAGGCAAAAAAGCTCTAGAAGTTCGCCAGGCAATTAGAGGCTCCGTTAAGACACCATTACCACGGTGCCAAATAGCCCTAGGCACTGGTTGCATAACACCAGGGTTTACGGGAGCTGGTTCGCGGCCTCTGATTTTATATTCAAGGCTATCCTGTTTTTCCTACAGGACATTCGGCGATCCACCTCCTGCCGACGCGCCTGGTAGCTGCTCAGGCCCCAGGTTTGGTTTGTTAAAATAAAGATTATTTACCTGCACTGTAAGTTTGATAAGTCGAAATTCATTATTATTGAACATTATTCGATGTCTTATAAATCCTATTACGACTTTCTTAAAAGGAATTATACATTATTTCACATGTTAATTAGAAAGATTCCAAAATCATAATTATTGAAGATTATAAAAAAGTATTTATGTTTAATCAAACAAAAATTCTAAACATTCAATATTGATGAACATGTAGAACATATAATAGTTTTTTAACATTAAGAAAGAAATTTACTTTAAATTTAATTTTATCAAAAGCAAAGCCACACTTTTCATGATGATGAAACAGTATTAGAGCACATTCATAACATATATAACATAACATAACAAATATATATATCAGGGTATTGTCAAGGTATTGTTAATAAATTTGTAAATATCCTGAATAATTATCTTAATATGAGAAAAAATATGAATGAAATCTTTCAGTTTTCTATTAAACGTGGTAAATCAGTGGAAAATTCAGAATAGACAAAAGATTTTACGAGTTGTTTACGTTTTCATCAATTACATTGCTTATATTTATTTATATATATGTTTAAATTATCAATTTATATGCTTAAAATTATCAAACAAAATTACATATTACATCAAAAAAATATATTTTAAGAATGATTTTATTATGAATAAAGTTTATTTTTAGGGATTAAAAATGATTTCTTTGTTTATGCTAATTTCAAAATACTGTGATTTTTATTAAAAGTTTCTTCCAAGCAATTATTTACAGAATGTAATTTTTAAAATCATATATGCAACATATTGATCAAAATTTATAGTTGAAAAATAATCTGGAAAGAATTAAAAATAATAATGAGTTTACAAATGTCATTGAATAAATCAAGTAAAGTTTTCATTGCTGATGTAATTTCTAAATTACAAGAAAGCAAGCTAACAAAATAAGTTAGAAAAATTTCTAAATACAAATTGAATGCGTAAAAATAATTTGCTTTGCATACTTTCCCATGAATACAAATTTGCACTATAATAGCCAAGTTTTACTATCCATATTATTTATTTATAAAATATAAAAATCTGTAAGTATGTTTTTTGATCCGGCAAATGATTTATTTTAAATATTATATTTTTCTAAGTTAAGCTAAACTATATTATTAAACTATTAAACTATACTTATACTATTAAATATTTCATTTAAGAAAAAGATTAATAGCTTATATGGAAAACATTCTAAATTCAATTTATAGATTGCTTCCAAGTCGTTTACTTAATTTTTATATGTTAGTGTATTTTTGAAAATATTCCCAACTATAAATTTATAAAATAATAGGGTGCGGTAAGATATTTCTTATTTTGAATTGTTGTAACATAAAATGTAGTAAAGATAATGAGGTTTCCGTAGTCATACTGTAGAGCAGGATCATTCATAAAATTGAATGACATTGTGATTGGATCAACCTCATGCGTTGGAATAATGAATCTCATGCATCTGCTGCAGAGGCCTATTTTTCCAGATGCTTCATTCCAATGGAAAACGAGTAAGAGTGGCCAGCGCATTACCCCTTTGGTCCTATGTAATTACTTTTTTGGGGGTTTTAAAGTCATATACATATATTGAACACCCTCTTACATTGGAAGATCTGAAAATAAATATACAAAGATAAATGACGAACACACTTGCTAACATGCTCGTGAGAGTGAGAAAAGCAAAATGGCGAACGTCACTTTGCCTAATATGACATTTATAACTACTCAAACTAAAACTTTATGTATGTAATTTATGTACATAAAAATAAATGAAATAAATCTTTAATACTTTTTGTGTTATTGCAATACGAAATAAAGATGCTATCTTACAGCTCCCGTAAATCAAAAATGTTTTGAGTCTGATATGAAACGAGAATTTTCATGCGAGAAATATAATGTATTAAATTTGAAATTATCTAAATGCTATTGACAACATGTATAATATTATTTAAAATATTTATTATAAATTACATAGTTCACTAAACATGAACTTTATTATGCAGTTAATTAAAAATAACATTATTTACAAAGTTTGAATTAAATTTACTTTGTTTATTATTCCATTCGGACTATTTGAAATTCAATTTCATTAACTTATGATAATGATACTTTCTTCAAAATTATATAAAATACAATAATTATTAGATATTGCAACATATTAAAACTATATTTCACTGACATGCTTTGTCAAAATATCTTTAAAATTTATACTAAAAAATGTATTTCATTTTAAAGACAAAATAATGATACTTATATTTTTTGAGAATAATTTTTACTACCTACATGGTTATTAAGTAAATATCACATTTCATTATATTTTAGCTACCTAAAAAGTGTTCTTGGTCGTTAAGTTACAATATGAAATTTAAAGTATTTAATACTCAAGCGTAATACTCATGAAATGGCATTATTTTTTATTATATATTGCGCTTCAAAAACAAGTAGATACGATGAAAACTATCAGAAAATTAATGAAATATAATATATTTCTTATTTCTGATTTGAAATTTCTAAATACTATTTAATAAAATATATTCTAAATAAAAAATCTGAGCTTTAGCACAAACTATTTGGAAAGATAATAAAGTATATAATATATTTCCATAACTAAGAAAAAATTTTATTCTATTATTCATACTTAAATTTATGTTAGGTTTTATATTGAAAGACAAAGAAGGAATAAATGCATTTTGTCGTTGCTTTTGAAGGATAAATTGGGAAATTTACAGGGAAACTCAATGTGCAGATTCCTTTAGTGTCACACCTAGCGTCAATTTGATGCATGCCATCTTATGCAGTGACATATATCATTGATGCATTTTCTTTCCATTATAGATGATTTGTGATTTTTGTCTTATTTTTGAAAAGAAGCCATTTATACATTTTGATTCTTGTATGCAACAAAAATGGAGGGTAAATTTTCATACTGGATAAACATTTTATGTTAATATGTAATTGTAATAATATATTAATTTATTTTTCAAACATTTTTGCTGGATTTAATATAATTTAAACTCTTAATAAAATAAAATATCTGAATTTAACAATCAAAACAAAAGCAATAACAACAATCAAAGCAAATCTGAATATAACAATTAACTGTATGCATTTACGTTTTGCCATTATATTAGTAGTCTTCTTTAATTTCTTCTTTAATGAAAACAGATATTGAAATTAAGAAAATGAAAAGATTTTCATTTCAATGTAAGCATTCATAAAATATGAATTAAATGTCATTTGTTCCATTATACACATTGATGAAAAGATCACAGATGAATACATTCATTCCGTTTTGCTTTTATTCTCATATTTAAAAGCTACAATAAATAAGCATTGTGGAGAAAAAAATTTCCTTGTACTTCAAATGTTTTTTGTTAATAAAACTGAAAATAGGACATTAATTTGAAAAAGGATTTTAATGCGAGTTTCAAAATCACTGCGTCCTGATTGTAAAGATTATGTTTTTAATGCAGGGTTGCGAAGAAATTTCAAAATGTAAAGTTTTTGCTAGTTTGTTTTTATTCTATTTAGATAAATTGATTCCAATCGGAGTAAAAATTCTGATTGTCATTTTAAAAAGCAAACACATATGAGTTAAATAATATTTTCAACATAATTTGTGAATTAGGAAAATTCATGTAATCCAATTAGATAAGGTCAATTAATTAAAAATAATACAAAAGACTAGAATAAAGTATTTCTAATAAAAAGTATTTATTATAAATATACTTAGAGTCAAAAGTATTATAAAATTCACATCCGTACTTAAAATATTAAATTATCTGACTAGAAAATATAAATAGCATTAAATAATTATTAATATATTAATGATTTCAAATTATTTAGAGAAAAAATTATTTTCGATTTATAATGTAACTATAGATATAAATAAGGCTCACAATGCTTTAATAAAAAAAAACAAAGCTTTGAATTTAAGTTTACAATCTCAGCTTATACATAAAATGTTATTATTTGTCTCAATAAATTTGAAAAATCACAATTTTGTTTACTTATTGAGACAAATGCTAACATTTTCAAAAATAATTGCTATATGTTAACTTACATGCATAGTATAATAGTCAAACGTATGTCCTCCTCTATTTGAATGAGATTCTTCACATGGTTTGGCATAGATTCTACTAAATTAGAACCTAATATTTTTATATCCTCAAACGAAAGCAAAATTTTGCAACATTCTCAGTCATTGTTTTCTTTGGTGAGCTCTCAACTTTATTGACACTACTTGTTACAATGCTCCCTAAATTATAGATGCGATTCACATTAGGTGAATTATCATGCTAATTCAAAACCATTAATTTCTACCCTTGAAAGCATTTCTTTTCTAGCCTAGAAATAATAGTATGGAGTCATGTGCGGTTGAATGATACCAACATCACTAAAGAATGTTATCAATTTATTGGCATTTTTTCTTTCCATTTATAGAAATGCATTTTGTTGAGTTCATGATCCTTTCAACTGGTACTATGCTGCTTAGCCCTCCAGGAGTAGAATAACCCCTAAATATCTGCTATTAAGGAACCCGTACACATTGAAAACGTCAATTTCGACCAAGAATGATAATTGTTTATTTTTTCATTAAATAAGGAATTTAATTAGGTTTCCAAAACCGATTTGATTTTGTCTATACGTTAATTAGATTCCGAGATATGAAGAATTTCGTAAAGATTAGGAAACCAGAAGTGGACATTTAATGCAACGGAAGTGGGTGTTTAAAGGGCTAGAATGATGTTAAAAATTAGTTTAAACAGTGTTTAATTTTCAAATATAAATTTAGTAAACTTTTAAAAGATAAAAAAAGTTACTTTTTTGGAAATCAATCAGCAAATCAAATAAAAAATTAATCAGCAAATATGAGAATTTCTTATAAAGACACAATACTTTAATCTTTAAATGCGATTTTCTCAGAGCTGGGTTTCGCTTATAGTTTACACGCTCCAAAAATGATAATTCAAAATATTTATGATAATATCACTATGAAATTTGGTGTCCTTAATCTGTATATTGTTTTCTAGAGAATGTACTAAAAGAATTTTAATCTCTTAAATATTCTTCAAATAATTGCCTGTTATTCGAATAATGGCATTGAAAAATTTTATAATTCCACTGTACTGCGAGTTATTTTTCTTACTTATTTATTTCATTCAGCTATTAAAATTTCTGCCTATAGTTAAATGTTTTATTTTATAATTAAATTAAGTTTAATGTCTTTAAATATATTAAGCTATTTATGTAAACAAACATTTCGTTAAAGCTTAGTTTTCACTTCTGAGAAAAATGAAATAGTATGTAATAAAGTATCAGTGTTTTTGCTTTTTCAATTACATCTGTGTAAACTCTAATTAAATAAGATTTCTTTTATACTTTCTATTTCTATAAAAACATACTGAAATGTTTGTAACTAGTTTGTACATGTTATATAAAATTACATTAAATGCAAGTAATTCTATGTGAAGATAAAAATATTTTTTTATCATTTATTAAAATTTTCACTTAATTAAAAAAAATCTTTTAAAATTAACTTTTTTTTAAAATTTTAGCCTTTCAAAAAGTATTCTTAATAAAGTATACGTTTGAATGTCAAACTTTAAATGAACATCATTAAAAATTTAATATCTATTTTTTTGCTGTATTTTTTACCTGCTTGCGTTATAAAGAATGCAGTCATTAAGAAATGATATAGGTGTTATACAAAAGTTTTGCTAAAGTCACAGATTGGAATAAAAGAAAAATTCCGTTTTATAGAATTAAGCTTATTTATCTATATAATAAAGGCTTTCAAACTAATAATTACGTGATTCATAAATTATTTCTTGATGCAAAAGTCAGAATCTAATTATAAAGCATGTGTTTAGTAAAACTATTAATATCAGTGACTTAAGTGCAATAAAATAAAATGTCCATATTTCATTTATTTCAACCAAACATCCTCTGTTTAACACAAGATACTACTGATACCATTATAAAAATATTACAAACTCATCTTATGTAAATATTTTTGTCTCAAGCATAGAAAGATGCATCATCAAGAAAAATTAACCATGGCCTGTTAGATTTGACGGGTAAAAGAAATTCTCTAGAAATTGATTTGTCTTTCAAATTATAATATTTTAAAAATTATAAAAAGTGCAGAATTTTTTAAATACATGTTGTAAAAATATTATGAGTCCATATAAGAAAAATGTATATACTATTAAACTATTTGTTTAACTTCATTGGAACAATACGAAATCAATTACACAAATTAAATTATGTAAATAAAGATTTATTCTATTCATATTTTAATAGATTTGTTAAACAATATTGTATTTTTATTTTTAATTAGAGCCTACCATTAAATTTAATGTAAGTTCTTCGACATAGTATTTATTATTTTAGGACTTCCATACACTTCATTAGAACAATTATCCTTTTTTATCTTAAATTTTTATTAATAGTCATATTTAGTTTACTTTTTTATAATTCAACTTAAAAGCTCATTTAAAAATATAATTTTATTTAGGTGAATGTTTAATTCTTACTAAATTTCAGTGGATTTTTAATTTTTTTATTGTCAGTGTTCAATAATTTGTTTTTCATTAAAAATGTTAGTTGCATTGATTTGAAAGTAAACTGTGAATTACATTTACTTAATTTGAAATAAAATTGAGTATCATGATTGTATATCAATCATTCTTTGCACTATAAAAATATTTAAAAAATATCCAAGATTGAAAAATGTCTTAGAAAATTTTTCAGTATAAAAATCAACTGGCCCTATTTTTTTTATTTTTAACAAAAACTTAAAATTTTAGTACATGCTCTAGATAACAACATATAGATTATTTGGTATTGATTTATTAAAATATGCTTAATATTTTTTAATGCAGCATTTTGAAGTTTTTTCAAAAAATGCTTAAAATTGTATACATATTTAATATTTCTGAAAAAAATATTGGCATTTACCAAGTACTAGTAGCTTTATATTAAAGTTTTCTAAAACTAAATAAGAGAAAATAGTTACATTGTATATATGCAATGTATTTCAAAAAAGTTGCTCCGAATGTGTTCGTGTACCTTAAAATGCTTAACAATTTGTACAATAAATTTTAACTGATAGGATCTTCCTCATTTATCCTGACACTTATAGGTCGAAACACATGCTAACAAAATTGCTAAATACAACCTTCTTCCAGTTTTGTGTAATACAGAGTTTATATTTTCTTTCCCGATGCATACGCTTTTTCTTCATTTTAGGTGTTAATAACTGTTTTTTATTGGTGTGCTTCCAAATCTTTCAACTTCAATTAGCTTTTGTCAATGGATCCACGCTCTTACGAATAGTTAATAATTCTCTCTAAAGTACCGTACTTATTTTGTGAAGATGCATTTTACTATTTGGTACTAGAAATTTGTTCTAGATTTGTCTCCACATTTATTCTTTTCTTTTGTAGACACGTTTCCAAAATTTGTTTCTGAATAATAATTTTATAATCTCTAGATGTTTCAACTCTACATTGGCTGCACCAGTATCTTTCAAATTCATAGAAATATGCTGAGGGAAAATAAGACATCTGTTGGTATTCCTGGGAGTGATATTTACTTTTTAAGTATACAGGAGAAGGAGACAATTCTGATAATTGAACATTTTTACAGCTACTGCGGTGCAACTGAAGGGGAAACATTTTTCCAACATATAGTGATTACGTGGTCAAATCAGTTTAGTCTTGTTGATGTAAACCGTGAGCTTAAAAAACATGCAGTTGCAATCAGTTTGAGGCAAAAAATCTCAAAGAAAAGAACAATTCTTAACAATTATGTTTTTCTGAATTAATTTATATTTTCATAAAAAAATTGCATAGCTAAAAAAATTAAATTGAATTAACAAGCTTTCAAAAACATAACATCAACATTAGAATGATGATTTTGTTATCAAATTTTATTATTTTGCCTAAAAATTCATATTTACATAAGTGTGATTTAAATAAAACGAGTAAAAATATAAGCTACATAAAATATCAGCACATTTCAATCATATGTTACAGAAATAAAAAACACTTGCTTTTATAAAATATGTAAGTGAAAATATTAAAATCCGCACACTCAAATAGCATTCAATCCGCATATTTAAATAGTTGCAAACTAAATCATTTATAAACATTTACATATAAATTATACCTATATTTTAAAGTAATATTTAAGTGTTAAATGAATTTTAAGGGAATATTTTATATAAAATAACATTTGTCGAAAACAATAGTTAATTAAATAAATACTAAAATTAATATTTATATCTCTGAATTGGTATTAAATTTTGAAAAATATATGTTTTGAAAAAAAATCAGATAAGTGATATTAATAAATTTTTATATCTATAAAAATAAAAACTGTACATTATGCTGAGAATATTATAAAATGCTATATTAATTACTACTTTTAGGATCCTGTAAGAAATAATTTGATAATTATTCTATTCGGCGTATAAGGTGGACATTTAAAACTAGCATTTTGGAGGTCAACTCAGTTAGCAGGTGCAATTTAATTAATTTTATTAAACATCAGCTATATATATTTTTAAAAAATACATTTTGGTATAAAAAATTATCATGGTATTTAATTGTGAAACTGTATTTCGATTCTTTACAAAATATTTTAAGGCTAAAGAAACTATAACATGCTTAGATTATAAGAGCAGAATTACAAACAAAGTTTCAGAATTGATATGAAATTCTGGTAAACAGAAGAAAAATGATTTTATGAAAGTAAAAGTGTCGTATTTTGTGTAAGAAAAGGCAGTTTTATTATCCTTCAATCTGGTGTATCTAACACAATGGCATTTGTTGGTTCTTGAATTTTTTGTTGGAAACTGAATTTCTAATGATCCACTTGAATTGGCTTCTTTAAATTACGTCAGACTACTTTTAAAAGCTTATGTATATTTATTGTCTTTGTATGTGGTCCGTGGTTCAATATAGATAATGTTTAACTTTTTTCTTTTATTTGCAAATTGGTTTTGGGGTTCTTCGTTGACAAGAGAAAAACTCAAATACTTATTTCTTTGACGGTCAGTGTACAAAAAGACAACCATCAGACATTTGTTTATATAAATATATATACATAAATATATATATAAATATATATATATATATATATATATATATATATATATATATATATATATATATATATATATATATATATATATATATATATATATATATATATATATATATATATATATATATATATATATATATATATATATATATAGGGTCTAAAACTATCTTATATTATCGCAAAAAATTAATTCGATATCTTAAGACTGTGAAGAACCATTAGTAATCAAATATAAATCAATCAATATAAGTTCCACAGACTTTTATAATAACCAATATTTGCAGATTTGTATTGTAGTAAAATTTTATAGGTATTAACAATTTAATATTAAAAACTTATTTTTTATATCTAATTTACCTTTAGAGTAATCATATTAGTTAGTTTTATTTCATAAATAAATATAGTGTTTCCAAATAAAAGCTATATTTAGTAACATATTATTACATTAATAGAAACAAATAATAGGATCTTAGTTTTTTCCTTTCCTCATTTACTCGGAAAAATAGATATTAGAGGAATATTTCTGGTTGAAGGAAAATTTATATTTCCTTAATAATGTGTATTTCTTAGTTTGTTAAATTTAAATATTAAATATATTTCAGTATTGGAAACAAACACTTTAAAGAAATATAATCAAGATAATTTTCCCTGTAAAATTTTAAGCATCTTCTTTTTTATTAATATATGTTTCAAGCAAACTTTGTTTCTTATTTAGAAATTGTTTTTATAAAAATATATCAAATATCAAATAGTTTTGCACAATTTTTTATCGAATTGCTAAAGTATTTTACAAGATTACTTTCCAAGGTGTGTGTCATAAATGGTAGAGAGCTCTTTAATCAGAGCGAAATTATAAAATTCAAAAAATGTATATGCAACAAAAATAAATTTTTTTTTCAATTTACTATGTTTACTAAGCTATGATACTAATGTTCAATGCATTTTTAAAACAAGTAGAAAAGGTATTCATATTTAATTTTCTGCAAAGGGTATTTATCTCAACGTCGAAAGCAATCAAAGTTCAACATGTTACTACATTTATTAAATAAAAGGAATTTTACGTGATTTCAACATTACATTTACCAAGATATTGCTGAATAGATCTCGGGAATAGTGAGCCAGTATTCTCAAGATGTAATTTCCAAATACTTTCCAGTTCATGACGTTTTCTCGGTGTGAATTGTCGCAAAGTTTTCAAAACTGAATCATATTATTCACAGCAATTTTTAGTCTCAGTATGCTAATTGAGCACATATCTTTATCAAAAAATATCATTAACACAATATCTAAAAACCCGAAAATCAAAGAAAAAATTATCAAATTTGGTTTGTCAGATATTTTTCAGAGGGAGACTCAATGTATTATAATATAGTTGGGGTAGATTTGATAAGAGAATCAAATTAATACAACCAAATTTTATTGTAAGGTGTTTCAAGCAATTTGAAGTTATTTTGATCCATATGATTATAAATGTGGTTGCATTGATTTGCATTGATTTTTTAGTGAAGTGATTTGTAGAAAAGGTGAATCTGTAAAATATTCCATAGAATACATAATATCAAGATTGTTAAAATTGTCACTGATGCTACTATCTCCTCACGTTAAAGTTGCATTTATTTGTTAGATTGCCTAGGCAGCTTTAACATTTTAATCATTCCCAATGTATTCTGTTGGATTTGGCTGAATAGTTCGGCAGACAAATTGTAGACTTCTATAAACTATAAACATACCAAAGTATTTCTTCTTTTAAATTTCCTTCTTTGATTTAATCGTTTTAGGTTTTGTTTTTGCCAAGCAATGTGGTAGAATGCTTTAACTCTTAACCACTCATATCCATTTTTTATAGAAAATTAAAAACAGTTTTCATGTAAGAATGGAACTAATAAAATATAATCATATTTTTCTTTAAAAATTTTATAAGCCTTCAATTAACACTTTAAAATGCTCATATGAGCATTCATTTTTAATTTCGCAATGTTACCACTTAAGTATCTTGATCAATTTTCAGAGATTGTTCTTTCAGAGAACAAAATATGAAACTGCTGTATTACAAGAAAGTATTTTCTGTTAGAGATATTGATTTAGACATAATAAAAACAGATTTTATTTATTAAAAACTGCATGGTATTAAAGTATATCAAATTAATTAAATTTTTTAATATCCAAATAAAATCTATCAGTTAGACAAAGATTAAACTAAGCAATGGGAGTCTAGTAGTAAAATTATTATAATGAAGCTTGATATCTGTTAAAAATTTCAATTCTTTGTACATGGTCTCAGTTGAAGAGTGTAAATCACGAGCTACATACCTTATCATTCAAATTACTATTCATTTATTAAGTAAGATAATCCTTATGAAATTATATTAAGAATTTGTATAGAATTTATATTAAGGAAAATTAAATTGTTTAACAGGATTGTAGTAAAATGCTTATTTTACATATTTATATCTTCCAATGGTTTGAAAATTTGATATCCCTCTTGTGTGTGCTAAAATCTTTCAATGATTAAATTACTGAAATCAAGAAATTTTGTCAATTATCTCAATACATACAACATTTTTTTAAAATTATGTTGAATAAGTGAATTTATTTTCAAATAATATAATATCCCATTTATTTTAACCTATTAATTTCTGAAAGATTTTACCTTTTTTTAAATTAAAGATTATAATTTAAGACTGGTATTAATAGGATATAAAATTTTATAACAATCTTCGCCATAAACATATGTGTCTTAATTTTTAATATAATTAATAAAATTTTTAAAGGGAGGAAATTTTTTTAAATAAATAAAAAATATAAATTAATATAAGAATAATTACATAATAATTTGTAAAGTTTGCTTTGACAAAGTTTTTTCTATAGGATTATTCCATAAAATGTTTTAACTATTTTCTTTATGTAGATTTTAAAATAATATTAATATAATCAGTGCTTTCAAGACCACAGATTATATTTCTTTATTTTTTTAAATTTTAAATTCAGTAGTAATACATACCAAACATTATTAAGTTTTAGATAAAACAAATGCTTTATTGCACTTAGAATAATATTTAGTTAATAAAAACATCGTATAAAACTATATCTTATAATGAAGACCAATTGAAAATATTTTTAAGCATGAAGCAACCAAACATCAATTTTTTACATATGATAAACACAATAAAATCAAACATTTTCTAAATTCTTTCTTTTGAAAGTCTTAATCACTTTAGAAGATAAGCGATTACTTACATGAGAAAAACATTAATCTGACTGCTATAGAAAAACTGAAAAATTTATGTAAAGAAAAATTTTTATCTCAAAAACAAAAACATGAAAATTTATGCTTTATAAATGCGTTGCCAATTAAAAGATTAAAAATATATTGTAAGAATAGATGCCAAGAGCATTTAATGTAATTAAAAAAATGTATGTAATTAGTTTCAATATAAACCATAAGAGTTAAAATGCTAACAAATTTACACGAAACTATAATTTCATCATTATGACTCATATATGATATTTTAAGCCAAATTTTTAACATTTTCATGTAAAAATATTTATTTGCATAATCAGCGTAGTGATAAACACAAAAGCTTAAATTCAAATTAAAATCAAAGAGTATGTTTTATTTAAGTGTAAATAGTTGAATACATCGATTTATATTAGTAATAGAATTCAAGTTTTTTGTGTATCATTCTTTACAAATTTTCGTAGTGATATATTTAATTTAATAATTATTTTGCATAACAATAGAATTTTCCTATAAAAATTTATCATTTATTGAATAAAATTTCTTTAATGATGATACAATTGTTGCAGTCATTGATTAAATTATAACATCATCAAAAATACCTATATTACTTTTTAATTATTTTTATTTTAGAAATCTTCATAAATAAAATGCTTGCATATAAAATTTCTCAAAAATTATTGAATAAATATATTATTTAACATTTCACATTTCTAATAATTGTGATAAATATTTGCTAATTAATTTTATCCTTTTAGAAGATAATTATTGTATATCACGAATTATAATATAACAAATTATCATAAATTATGACATTTGAAATTAATTTTAGGTGTAATATATTTTATAAAGTAGACACTTCAATCAACGAAAAAATACACAATTTTTTGAAAAAAATTGTTTCTTCACATGACTTATTACAATTGTTTGATTTTCATTACTTTTTGAGAAATATATTTTTAATGAGTATTATTTTGTCTTAAACTGCTTATTTAGGCTTAATTTATATTGCAGCAATTTAAAGTATTAAAATTACACATATTTATATTTGTATGTAGTTTCATTAGCATACAATTATATAGTCATATAAAAGATATTTATATTTAAACATATCTTATTGAATTCAATACTATATGATTTTTATATGTTAAATATGAGAACTGGAAATATATAGCAGATTTTTTATTATTTATTAATTTTAGTATAGTTTTATATATAAACAAATATTCCTGCAGTTATACTTTACAGAATTAAGATAAAAACTGGCAAATTTAAATTACTATCTTTTATAAAAAGATTTGGAACTAATGAGAGCAGAAATAAAGAGAAATGAATTTATTGTTGCACGATTTTAAAGCTAAAACTGATGTCCTGGAATTTAAATAACATTGAAATTAGATAACATCTTATTTGCTTTTGCGTCAATATTAACATTCTCCATCAAGTTACACAGAGTATATTTATTTGTTCAAATGGCCGTGATAGAGGTCAAATCGAGGGATGGGTTTTATTTTTGTGTAATAGTTGGATAGGATTACCCACCAATCTTAAACTTATGAAAAAAACTTAAGTTAATTTTGCAAAATTGACTAACTCATGTTGTTGAAGATAATTAAGCTTAATGTCTATATTATAATAGTAAAATTTCTTTTATCTAACTTAGGTCTATAGCTATTATTGTTATAAATTGTGCAAACAGCAGTCTGTATATTATTTTAAAATTACAGAAGTGATATTATGAGTTGTATAATAAATCTGGCAATCAATAAAATAGTTCCATCAAAAAATAAGAAAAATGCACTAAATTTAACTTAAAATCAACAATTGAGAATGAAAAAACTGAAGATAAAACTAGTTGTTACCACATGTTTATTTAGCTGCACTTTTGGGTTCATAAAGCAACTGCCATAAAACTGTAGTTACGCAAGAATCAGATCATTCAGAACGATCGTTAGAAAGTAATAAAGCGCATTTTCTTCACTTTATTTTTTTCTAGACAGTCATTTTGAACAACTTAAGCATCT
Source organism: Latrodectus hesperus (assembly GCA_037975125.1). Classification (NCBI taxonomy): domain Eukaryota; kingdom Metazoa; phylum Arthropoda; class Arachnida; order Araneae; family Theridiidae; genus Latrodectus; species Latrodectus hesperus. Next base: position 85,952,695 of record CM075851.1, read on the forward strand.
TCGGACATAAGGTAATGAAAAAAATGTAAAGAAAGAAACTTTTTTGACGGAAACTCGTATCTAAAAGAGACAATTGGCAATATTTCTTGTCAAAGAATTCCTTGATCGCAATCAGGCGATATATAAACAAACAAAACATATTTGTTTTCACTTTTGAATACTGTAAGTATTTTTATTTAATGATGTTTTCTCATATATTGACATTAATAAAGTTGCGCAAAAAGTTTTTGTTTCATCAAATTTCTGTGTTTAAATTATTCCTCAATTTTTATCCAATGCGTGTAAAATTTCAGTATTACTGAAAGTGTTAAGCAGCTTACAAAATTGAAGTTTCAAAACTCAAAATGTGTATAGTCATATATAATGGTGAGGCGTTTCAGTTTGATAAAACAAGTCTGTGGTATGATTGCTTGATTTTTGATTTCAAAATAAGGACATACTTTCGGAATAATTATGTCACTGCAACTCGTTGTTAAACTAAATTACATTTATTTTCATCAAATCTAATTTTGCAGAATGGTAATGTTTCAATTTTATGAGGGACATGGTATTAAAATAAAAAGGTGTGTAACTTTGTAACGATCCAAAACCAGGGTTATGCATAATTTTATTGCAATTTAATATTTTATATTTTTTCTCCATAAGAGTATTTATAATGTGTTTATAAGCAATTTTTATCCTCAAATATGATAGATATTGACTTATAGCAATTCAATTTAACAAAAAATAAAATAAATTTAATAATATATGAAAAATTTAGTTATTTTAGATTTGGTCTACAATATTTTCTTATTTCTGCAGAAATATTTATATAGGAATTTGTGAGCTTATTTTCATGCCAAATTTTTATATATATATACATATATATATATATATATATATATATATATATATATATATATATATATATATATATATATATATATATATATATATATATATATATATATATATATATATATATATATATATATATATATATATATATATATATATATATATATATATATATATATATATATTCAAACAGTTTCATAAGTACATTTTGTTTCAGGTCTTCTGAAAAAATTATCCAAACAGTTTTGTTTTTTTTTTGCTATATTTTATTTTTGATATAAAATTATAAAATTTTTATGATATTAAAACAACTAACATTGAATATCAATCGCATACTTCTTATAATATATTTATAAATAATAATTATATAATTAAATCATATTTAGTAATAATATTATATGATTTGTAAGCTTATACAGTTTCGTTTTTCAGATACTATGCAAATGTTTCCCCAAAAATTAAAACAAAATATTTAAGGTAAAATATGTTCCTTGTTTGTAAATATTGCATTAAAATGTCATTCATGTATGTAAAAGATGTTATAAATCAAAAATAAACAACGAAATTTTGGAAATGCCAAAATCTCTAATAACAAAGAAAAATATTTTTCAGGGATATGTAAGGACAAATTTACTATTATAAATCTGAGCACTAATTAAAATATCATGTAGGATATGCCAATAGAATTTCACGAAACACATTCACAATTAAAATTATATTTATATTGTGTTTACTTTTTCTCATAAGGGAAGTTAAAATTCATACTAACACTTAAACTGATAATAAGAATAATAAAGCTTTAATCAAAGGAATTTATTATAAACTAAGGAAAAATATTTTACAGTACACATAACTTTGTTCTTCGTATAATTTTAATTTCTTATTAAATATTTTTCACACTTTACATTAATTGTTTTGTTTAAAATTATTTTGATAAATATTTTTCGACTTTTCTTAAGTTTATTTTATTTAAGGATTTATAATTATTATAGATTCAATTTTACGTCACATTAAAAATCCATAAATACAAAATTTTCCGACAATTTAAAATCCCATATTTTCCTATAATTTAACCAGTATAACTTAACAAGTACTTTCTTGTCTTATATAAAAAATATAAATTTTTTTCAAGAGAAATCTCTCTCATTTATTAATATGAGTCGTACATAAAAGTCGATTTTTATCATGTATTTCGAAAGTAGTGTCACAAACTTCCATTTTGAGCTAACCTTCTGCAAAGGGAATTTCCACGTTTTATTAAAAAAATAATGGTTCATGAAAAAATTAACAAAATTATTTCTTACAAAATTCAACCCTCCTGGGATTGTCACGTGTACATTAGTATTTTAGCAAGGAAAAAAAATGAAAAATCAAAAAGCTATGTAAGTATTTTGATCTTAATATTTATATATATTTGATTTCCTTCTGGATTATTTATCTTTTTATTGATATAAAAATATCAAAACAATCCACATAAAGTTAAAACTTTGAATATAATATGCATGGGAAAGATACGCGTAAAAACATGACATTTTTTTGTGCTAAAATGCCATAATATAAAAAATGTATTAGCATTACGGACGCATTATGGAGTAATAGGGGAGAAGTGTTACTCGCGTCCGTGGTATCTTTAATCCATACGTGCTCCCTGGGTAGCGCTAAATGAGTAACAGCGTTCGTCAACGCAGCTCAAACGAAATGCTTCTCCAAGTGATGGGAAAAGAGGCCTCTATAAAAGGATGTCAAGGATGAGAAATAAAAATAAAGGTCCTTTTCAGGGCCAGAAAGCAACTGCTATTACTTCTATGTTTTGGAATGCTGGTAGCCTGTCTAGCTCTAAGTTTTGTGAATTTAGGACTATTTTGACAAGAGAATCAGCTGATGTTTTCGTTATTGTTGAAACTGGTACGTCAACTGACTCCCTGAGTTTTTACAAATGTAAGGGTTATGTTTTATATTCAATTCCAAGATCACGACAAATAGCCTTCGGCATTATTGTTGGGGTTAAATGCTAAATTCAATGTGTTACATGAAATGCAAGGTAACAAGTTTGAAGCTGTAAACCTTAATTTATGGAAAAACAATACTAGGACAAGATTTATTTTTGTCTACAATCCTCCTGGCAATTTGCCATTGACTAAAACCCTCGAAAATGCCATTGATAAAAAAACAATTATCATTGGTGATTTTAATTGCCATTCTTTAAGATGGGACTATAGTGACACAAAACCACTGGGTAAAGCTCTTGAGGATTTCCTTGACTCTTTTCTTATGTCTTTATTGCTGTGCAGTGGCCACACTTCTCTCTATTTTAAAGGGTAGAAAACCAGCCTCGACCTTGCCTTGGCACACTCAGATATTGCCAATAAGACATCATTGAACCTATTGGAATCTTGCACAGGGCATGGACACAGAATTCCCTGTGTGAAGCGCTTTTGTGGGGCAGCTTCTTCTGGTCCGATCCTGGACTCTCTCCCTAGATGGAACCTCAAAAAGGCTGACTGGCAGCGTTTTTCTCTCCTGACAGACACTCTGTCTCTTTTGACTCCTGATCTCATTGTTGAAAACAATATCAATAAGAGCTACGATGTCTTTTCAGTGGCTATTCGAATTATTGCTCTTGAAATGATTCCTAGAGGCAGAGCCAAGAGATTTAAACCTTTTTAGACTGAGGAACTGGCTTCTCTCAAGACTGAGAGAGATAATACGCGTCAAAAAGCAGAGCTTACTGATGATAATGCTGACAACATTGCCTTCAGACGTGCTCAATCTACATTGAAGAGAGCCATTAAGCTCACTAAAAAAGACTGTTTCAAATACTTTGCCTCAAAAATTGACTTTAGAAGGGATGGCATTCATGCCCACAGATTCCTAGCAACTTTAAACAATGAACACTTTTCTGACTTAAACGAACCCCTTGATATGAATGGGAAGCAAATTAACACCAATGGTGAAAAGGCCCTGGCCAAACATTATGCTTCTGTCTGCAGATTCCCCAGGGATAAAACAAAGGAATGAAAGCTGAATTTTTCTTTGCGATGTTTGAAAAATGATGATGACATCCTTTTTAATAGTGATTTCACAATTGATAAGCTTCGAAAAGAAATGAAAGAGACAAGGCCTGGAAGGAGTGCTAGTCCAAATGACCTCCCTGATGACTTCATTCTTCATTTGGTGTTCACTCTTCTTCTCTTCTTCAATACTATTTGGAAAACTTCTGTACCTAAAGAATGAAGGTAAGCTGTTATTGTCCCGATTTTGAAGATATAATCGATGGATAAGTAGGATCCCATAAAGATCCTGCTGATACATCGGGTTAGAGACCCCTATCTTTGTCTAATGCTTGCTACAAACCAATGGAACGTATGATCGTAAACCGACTAACTTATTTCTTGGAACCAAAAATAAAATCTCTGAGCTTCAATCTGGATTCTGTAAATAACGTGGAACTATTGATCAAGCAGCTTTTCTTTTCCAGTGTATTAAGGATGATTTCCATTGTAAGGAATCCAGCCTTGCTGTATTCATTGATTTTAAATCTGCCTATGATTCGGTCTGGTTAAGAAAACTAATCAATAAGATACAAAATATTGGTATTCAGGGACGTATGCTAAATTGGTTCAAATCCTTTCTATGCCAAAAACAAGCAAAGGTCAAATATAAATCCACTTTCTCTAGGTTTGTGCAAATGAGAAATGGTTTACTACAGGGTGCTAGCTCAAGCTGTTCCCTGTTCAATATCATGATTAATGACCTCACTGAAAATCTCCAGATTTTGCCTGGAATTCGTTGCCTTGCCTTTGCAGATGTCACTGTTATATTTTCAACGCATTAAGTCGTTAATACTGCTAATAACAACATTAATAGAGTCATGTTCTTTCTTGGTGATTGGTGCAAAAATAACAATATGACTGTAAACTCTGAAAAAACAGTCTACCAACTTTTCACGCTGTCTACAAAAGAGCACCAAATATCTATCAAATATGGTGATTGGGATCTTTCCAGGCGGTATCATTTCCGATATCTTGGCATTCGCTTTGATAAGAAACTACTATGGAGAAAACATGCAGAGAAGACTGCAAGGAAAGGTGAGGCTAGACTTGGTCATCTTAACGATTATCGGGTGTTACTTGTTGTTCATCACCAAATGTCCTGACCACTGTCTTTAAAACCTATATTAGACCAAATCTTAGATTATGGCGGTGAACTGCTGGCCACTGCCTCAGCCAGTTGTTTTGACAGATTTGACAAAGTCCAAAATAAAGCCCTGAGACTAATTACTTCTGCAGCTTGCTCTACACCCACAACTGCATTAGAGATTCAAACTGGCCTTGAACCCCTATGTGTTCGTAGAGAAAGACAGCTACTAAAACAGTTTGAAAAGTATAGAAGACTTCCTGTCCAGCACTGGAAAAACCTTACTCCAGCAGAAAATAGGCTAAAAACTCATCAATCTTTCTTCAAGAGAGCAGAGGACCTTATGACTAAATACGGCCTAAGTCATCTTCCTTGCCAACCTTTTTGTTTTGGGGTTAGATTCCCAACAAATTTTAGAATCCCAACTATAAGTCTCTCTATTGGCACACTACAAAGAAAAAATGACACTATCACTGAATCTCTTCGAGCCTATGCTCTTGAAACTATTACGAATAGAATTCCAAAAAATAAATGGCTACATATTTATACTGATGGCTCCTTCCAGGAGGACTGTACCTCTGGTGTAGGCTGGTACATGAAAATTTATTTGAGGGATCATGCCCTGTTGGTATGAATGCCACAAATTTTGAGGCTGAAATCGAGGCAATTAAACAGGCTACTTTCCAACTTTTGACCTGTAATACTTCTCTCAATCATATAGTCTTCCTTGTTTACTCGCAGGCAGCCATCCTCTCATTCTGCTCCTTTCAGGTTTGTCAATCAAAACATGAAGAACAAACAAAAATACAAGTAGACAAACTTATTAATGATGTCATGATTCTTTTCTTTCAGAGGATTCCCAGCCATTGCAATATACCTGGCAATGAGAGAGTTGATCGACTGGCAAAATAGGGATGCTTGCTCCCACAGCCCTCTTTGTCTCTCTCATACAACAGAATTCATCCGAAATTACTAAAACAACAAATGCCTTTGTAAAAAAATAATACACACTCCTATTCCTGTGGACCTCCACCGACAAAATTTTAGTGAAAATCTTAGAATTCAGTGTGGACATGACTGCCTTCGAGATCATCTTTGTCGTATTGGCATACGATTTTTAACTCCCCTGACTGCTCCCTATGTTTCACAGGAGAGGTAATGAATTTTAGTCATTTGACCGTTTGCCCATCTCTGGACAACGTTAATTCTCTTATACTTAACAATTATCATATGAAGACTACTTTGTATCGGGCTGCTAGAAGGAAAATGGCCGATTCGGCCAATTCCTGACGTAGGAAAAAAAGTAAATTAAATTGAGACTTTTTACACTGACATTTTAAATTACTGAAATAAAAGAATGTTAAAGTAAATGCTAATTTATATAGTAAAACAACTTGTATTTCTTCAATAGTACGATTACTTATAAAGTAATCATACTATTGAAGAAGAAAATTTAAAAATTTTATCACAATGCACTCAAACCAAGTGTTGCAGTAATTTCTACATTGCCTTTATATGCTGTTTAGGAATTACTACTGTACTAACTTAAGTTATTTAAAAATAACGGGGAAAATGTTTCTTACTAATTATTGCATACACATAGTATAAATTAATTAATAATCATACATTACAATTTGTGAAGTAAGTATTTAAGAACTTTGTTTAAAATTTTACAATTTTATATTTAATTAAATAACAGAATTCAAAATAAAGTATTATACTATTTAATTTTAAGTTTACAGTTATTTTTTAATAAATATGTCATCTGGTTAGGCAAAAATAATTAAATCAATATTTTTCTCGTTCAAATTTTGAATTTTTGTTGGTTTCACTAAATTATTTTTTTAATTCTAGAATTGAATTCCACCTAAAAGGCTAATTAATATTTATATTGTACCTCAAGTAATGTAAATGCCAATCAATATTTTTAATAGGATAATAATTATCATAAAAAACGATAAATGATTTGTTAAATAATTTTAAATGTCCTTAATTTATATCCTTTATTCAATCCAAAGTATACTCAAATTTCGAAATACATATAAATAAATTATATAAAATATATTTATAAATTTTCAATAAAAATCTCAAGAATGTAAATCAACTGTCAGAACACTGTTTCTCCTTCATAAGACATGTAATATTTCATAAAGAGTTATGAAATAATTTTTATTCATCAATCTAATAAATCTGAGGAACAGTAAATTATTTTATTTTAGTTACACACAAAACCCAGTTGAAGAATTATATCACTTTGAAAAATTAGATATAACCATGCTTTAAATTACTGATTAATTTATAATGCTCTTAATACAAGATAAATCATTAACATGGTCGGAAACTATAAAATTTCATGAATAATTAATTATATATTAAATATCATACCTTTGGTTTAGTAATAATAATGATTTAGTAAAAAGACTCAATCTTTATCATTACATTAGAAAATAAACGACATATTTATATTTATCTTTATGATAATATAAATATATTATTTTTGTGGTTATAAAGGATTTGTAAAGATTTTTGGTAATGAAATACATTTAAATATTGTGTTTTATGTTATAGTACTCTGTGTGTGCATCATAATGAGCTCTATGTTTGGAATTTTTTTACAAGAACAGTGTTTCCTTTTCACCACAATTTTCAGTAAAATAATTATAATACACCCAGTTTAATTTCCTATTTATCAGAAACAAAGAAACATTGATTTAGTAATTAACTGTAAAACAACAAAAAATAATTTATTTTCCAATAAATATGTAAACTCCATCACATCAAGAATCAACTATCAAAATTATGTATGCTTATTTTCTTAACTAATTATTTAAAATGCCGTTAATGTTTTTAAATTCCAATGAATATTTTATAACTTGACACCATTTATTATTCAGCAAAATATTATCGAATTTGCATCAGAATGTGTTACATTTAGTTATTTATAATATTGAATAAAGTTAAATATATTATATATATCAAATAAATTTGGATTAAAAGGGAATAATTTAAATTCCCTCTCTTATATAACAAAATGAATGACAGTTTATACTGTCATTTATTTTACTTAAAATATTGTTTGATATGTGTCTCAAATTTTTATAAAATATATTTGTTTTCAAATCCATAAATGTATATTCATGCTGATAATCTTAACCATTTGTGAACTATAATGTATATCAACAAATAAAAGATATGTATGTTTCCCTGCAAAGCAAAGACATGATAATTGTTTTTCATTTTATCTATTTTAGTAAAACACTAAATTATATATTAAATTCAAATGCGTACATTTCCATCAAATTTTGTTCTTCTTTTTACTTTTTTCACGTATTTTTTTAATAAGGACATTTATAAATCTTTCAATAAAAATTAATGGCATAAAATGTTTGAAAAGTTATTTGCATGGCAAAAAATAAAATTTTAATATTTCATTTTATAAAAATACAATACATATAATGCTTTATGTATATTTAAAAGTAAGAAATAAATTTTACTTTTTAAATTTACATTTTAAATACATCCTTTTATTCCAAGATCTAAATTATTTGATAAATAGTTAGGAAAGAATATCCCAAAGCTATTTTTTTTGCACTTTAAAATCAAATACTTTGAAAATTTTTAGTATTAAAGTTATTATTAAAATTATTTTTAATTAATGATTTTATCAAATTAATTTTTTCGTTATTTTAAAGGCAAAAAATTGCTTACTTTGAAAAAATAATTTTCATTATTTTATTGGGAAATAATTGTACTTGCAAAACAATGTCTTGAATTTAATTAAGTTTACTATTTTTTCGCGAGGTTATTTATTCATAAAAATATATTAGTAATTAAATACTTATATAAAAAACATGTAATTACTTAACTATGAGCTTTTAATTTTTTGACTTGTAACGATTATAATATTACGCCACACAATAAATTAATCATTAATATAAAAAAAGAGTATAGCCTCTATAGCAATAAACCTAACAAAATATTTCATATATTAAAAATATATTTAAAAATATTTAACTATACTGATGGGTTTAGTTATAATTTTTATTTTAAAACAAAAGTATTTAATATTCAAGGTTATGTCATAATAATTTAGTGAGAATTTACTCTGTAAAAACGGAATTCTCCATCAAAATTCTTAAGTAAATTAAAATACTCTCAAAATAAAGTATGAAAGAACGAGTAAAAAGTCAATATGATATCACTTTCTCAAATATTTACTCGGAAAATCAATTTATCACTGAATGCGAGAAAAAAATTGGAACTTCACAAACGAAACCAATATCTGCTGCTTTACTTAAGTTGGGCATTTCAGTAAAAATCTGGCACAAATCCAAACATAAAGCATTTTCTGATAAAAATGTGAATGATATAATTAATCAAAATAGTTTATCACAGGAATGAGGTATTTCTTACTTCAGTAATTCTTTGTTAATTATAAAACCTTATTATTATTTAATAGTTAATCATTTAACTATGAAGATTAATAATAATGTTTTGAACAATTCTATTGATCTGTTATGCCATATTATGCAAATTCTAATTTCTTTTAATGAATTTTGTGTAATTTATTGAAAAACAAATTTAAATTATGATGTTGAATTTGAAGTATATACAAAAATTTTAAGTAATAGAAAACAAAGCAAATCTTTTTAACATTATTGATTGTTGTCAATCAAACGAAAGTAATCAGAGCAAAATTATACAAAATACATGCATAAATTAACATTCATTTTAAATTAGTCAAGTATTTTAATTTGAAAATATCTTTAGTTAGACTTAATTTTCTCGAAACCAAAGTGATTTGATTATTCTATAATGAAAATTGAAATTAATATTTTGTTCAACAGTTATATTCAATATCAGAATTACTGATTGAGGGAAGTTGAAAAATTTATGAAGTAATTATATTTGATTTGTAGTTATAAGTTAATTTGCAATTTGTATGAGTTATTCCAATAAAAGTTTTAAATGAATTTCAAATTATTTGTGGATTACGTATCAATCTTTATTAAAATAAACGGATAAAGTTTTTTTCTTTATAATCCTTAAATAAGTTTGTACTATTTTTTCAGAAGATTTAAGAAGCAATATTGTCTAAATATTTTTCTACAATTATCAATGCCTAATTTCCAAATTGAATTTATCCTTAATATTTCAATAATGAAGTCCATAAAATTATTATTCATAAATTTTATAATGTAATTTATAAATTTATATTTTATAAATATATTCTGCGTTTATATATAACTATATCTATATCTATCTATCTATCTATCTATCTATCTATCTATATATATATATATATATATATATATATATATATATATATATATATATATATATATATATATTTCTCGTTGGGAGTACATAAAAACTGCCCAAGGAAGCGTTCCTGTGCGATCCATAGTTTACGAGAAAAATAGGAAAAACAAAGTATGACGTCACATCCGGTGCAAGAAAAACACTTTACTGAACATATCAACAGCAGTATATGCACAATTTAAAGTAGATGTTCAAAGTATCCGCCGTGGATGTCGAGGCTGCCATGTGGTAGCATCATGGGTTGAACCGAAGTCAAAGCAGCATGCAGACGAGCAACTAATTACATTGGTATTGTTACTACGTGCACATCCATGGCACGCGCAAATGCAAGAAGCGATATGCGCGGTGAACGTTTTAAGCAATATCGTCTGAAAATATATGCAAATACTGTTGTTGATATGTACAATAAAGTGTTTATTTCTTGCACCGGAAGTGACGCCATACTGTGATTTTCATACTTATCTCAAAAATTATGGATTGTACAGGAACGCTTCTTTTGGGCAGTTCTTATGTACTTCCAACGAGAAATCTAGCTGTGCAGAGCTTATGTGGTCGTTCTGGGACGCCTTATATATATATACCCTAAATATATATATATATATATATATATATATATATATATATATATATATATATATATATATATATATATATATATATATATATATATATATATATATATATATATATATATATATATATATATATATATATATATATATATATATATATATATATATATATATATATATATATATATATATATATATATATATATATATACGGTTTTTTTAATGCCATAGTATGTTCATTATTCTATTCTGTTCTTTGCTAATATGCATCCTTTTAACATATCAGCTAATAACTTGAACATCAGTCACTGTATTAACTGATATTCATTAAAATAATATCAGTTTTTTAACTCTAAAAGCCAGAAAGAGTTTAACAATGGATTAGATTGCTTAGTAAAAACTCCTAGAGGTAAGTATTGTGTTATTCGAGAACATAATGAAAACTACAAAATGGTGCGCTGGTGAGAATGTTAGATTAAATATAAGGAATTATAATAATCTAAATTTTACCAAAACAGCTATATTTATTTTAGAATCTCGATACGATAGTTGAAGTCAGTAATTTAGCGGGTGCATTTTGTCAGGAAATATGCAAAGAAAATAAAAAATATAATATTTTTAAACACATTCTGTGATAATTCTACAATTACCCAAACAAGTAGTTCCCTATTAAGCAAATATTCACTGTCAAATATGAAGTAGTCAGTTACGAGTTCTTTTAATTAAAGGTTTGTTATTCTATATATTTGTCTGAAACGTTTTTTGTAATTTTATTTAAAGTAAATTATTTAGTTTAAACATACAAAAAAATTTATCAATGCAGGACACATCATTTACTAACTTGAATAGTGATTTATTTTAAAAATAATTTTAACCAAACATTCCAAATACATTTTTTCGTTTATTTTTGAATCATGTATAGTCTACTCAATTTCTAAATTTTTATATAAAGCTATTTTTATTACCCTTATAATGTACTTTAGAGAGTAAAAAGTTGGTTCCCTCAGTTTTATTGTTCCACGTTTCGCAGCTCCATCGATGCAAGAATGAGGTTACACATTACGAAAACATATCTTTCCAAAAATAAATTTTAAAAAATATTTAAAGAACTGCAGGAAATAAATAGTCATTTATAGACAAGATATATTTATTGCTTTTTTATAGAAATACATTTTATTATGGATATTTTTGTATTATTGAAATATATGATGTATTATATGAGAAAAACTCTATGATTCTCTACTACGACATTTCTACGAAAAATAATTTTTGAAAAACATTTCTACATATCTTGATTTTATGATCAATATTGAAAAAAATATTCCACACAATTTTACAATCCAAGCCATTTTCAAGAACTTTGCGCAAAATAAAAAAAACAAGCAAATAAAGCAAAACTATTTTTTCCACACAGAATATTGGCATTTAAAATTGATTAAAGTAAAACAAGAAAATTAAATTATTGATCAAATGAATTCAGTATAAATTATATTTAACAATGGAAAATTTTGATAACTTCGATTGGAAAAATGGAATAAATGTATTTCCAGTCAAACACATAATTTCGGGTTTATCTATCTAATCTATATATCTATCTATATATCTATATCTATCTATCTATCTATCTATCTATCTATCTATCTATCTATCTATCTATCTATATCTATATATATATATATATATATATATATATATATATATATATATATATATATATATATATATATATATATATGACATAAAAATAAATGTGTTATAAAAGTAAGCTGAGTCAGCAAGCTAAACAAAAAAATTGGAAAATTGTATTAGATTGAAAAAAGTAAAAAATAAGGAATATGGAAGTTTTAAAAGAAAACAACCTGACGGCGAATGACGGCGATGTACAAGAGATCCGGAGCACCTTCTCCTCTCTTGTATCCGCTTCTCCAACATTCGGGAAAGGACCTTTCCCAAGAACTTCCACCAATTACACTTCAAGCAGCTCCTCCCTCTTAAAGAATTCAGGAGAGGTGCCAAGGAAATTCTGCAGGCTGAACTCCTGCTTCAGCTTACTGACTAACCTCCACCACCTCCTTCCTTTGTGCATATGTAAATACCCTCTGTAAACTTGCCTGTATCTGTATATATGTGTTTTGTGCTGTATCTTTCTCAATTAAGGCTATCCGGCTCTCTTCCAGCCAGAGTGAGTCCCAACAGATCCCCCTTTTGTCCCCTCGGTTTGGACAGTCCACCACTTAAGGAGCTCTACTCACACGCCCTGGCCAAGTGCTGAGCCTGGGTTCCCTCCAGGATTATTGTCCGATGACGTTCTCCACCGTATACCTTCGGGTGGGACGGTGCTCTTTGGTAATGTTATTACCAAAGTTATTATTATTATATCAGATCAACGTATACGTTTTAGGAACACTTTATGATAATGTTCTCACAAATATTAATTTCAGTTATGATATCATTTAGCCTTGATTTAACAATTTATATTTGTTAAAATGATCATCATATTAGAAGTCCATATAACTGAGAATTACTTAAAAGTTGTCTCATCTCTTAATGTGAAAGTATATATTTCAACACTTCAACACAAGTTCTATGTTTATCAATCGATAATATATTTTATCTATTTTTACTTTTATTTTATATTGTATTGATAAAATTTGGATTCTCTGGAAAGTGGTATTTATAATAGAAGATATACTTAAAGTAAAACAAATTCCATAATAAAGCTTTGATTCTAAAATAAAATGAGGTGTCAAATTGATTTATTTTAAACACAATAAAAACATTATAAATAATTTTAAACATGTAATATTTCATTTCTTTTTCAAATGCATCAAATTAAATGTAAGAATATTGCTTTCATGAGGGATAATTTTTAATTCGAATTTGGTTGCTTACCATTAAAAGATTTTGTTTATAAGGTCTATTATCTTCAACTTAGAGTAAGGAATCAAAAGGATTCATTAGGAACCACCTACTCGTCTACAAGCGTAATTAAATTTATTTATTCTTCTTTCGTATTATCTGTTTTTACCATTTTTTCTTAATGACTTATCAAATCTGTCTTATTAATCTTCCCTCCAATGAGCTTCATTAATTGAGATTGCGTTAGTATAATATGATAAAAATAAGCGTACATTACCTTAATTTGTTGCCATTTTCAAGTGGTTAAGCGAGAGATAAATTGTATACTCCTAATTAATTATATTTCCTATAAGATGCCTATGAAACATGAAGAATATTTATTGATTTGAAAATTATTGCAAAAATATAGAAAAACTGCATAAAAAATATACACTGAAGAGAAATAATTATCTTCAGTAATACAATCCATGACAACAGTTAAATGAAGCATGTAAAAAACAAAAAATAATTAAAAAACAAAACTTGACGAGGAGTTAATTAAGAGAATTTTTATTATATATTAAGGAAAATGTTAAGTTGTATTTACTCAATGGCTTTGAATGTTGCAATATTATTGATTTTAGATATAATCAAATTAAGGTCTTTTCTGTTTTTAAGAATAACGTAAATAAGTCAGTTGTATCAATTGATTTTTTTCTTAAATGACTCTGTGACCATTGAATCATTTATTTTAATATCTCGAATAATTTTTAAAGATCTTTTGTTTGCTCCTCACAATGCGTATTTTTTGCTTTTTTAAATCATATTTTCAGCACAAAAAATTGTTTTATCCATAACACAATAAATATGTAAATAACATCTTTTTTTTCCGAAGTCTGATGTTTAGAATCTTTTGTGATTCATTCAGCCAGACCGTTTGAAATTTCTTTTTATTAACATTTATGTAGGAAATGAATGTTTTTTTCGTAGTCAATGTATTGCATTTATACGTTGGTTTTAAAAGAAATAAGTTCATTTTTTCACTTTTTTTCCACTCCGTAAAACACCAAGTACGTGTTGAAAAAATTTACCAAAAACTACGATTATTTTTTTAACAATTGAACAATCAAATAATATTTTCAATGGCAGATGATTAATATGCATGAATAATTTTTCTGCTATATATAATTAAATAAATTGGGCAAAAATAAATCCAAAAATTAATTATGTAAGTGGAGATATACATTTAGCTACATATTATGCTGTATTAACTTATTCTTATTTTATTTATAGATGCTAAATTACAGCAAAATTAAAGTTTTTCGACCAAAATATATTAGTTCTAGACACTGTTTTGCTTATGAAAAAAGGCATTATATACATCTCAAAAATAATCTTGTATTATCTTCAAAGAATATTTGTGAAATTTTTATATCTATGTTGAAATCGAATTTGTAAATATATTGTAAAACTTAATAAGAAATAATTTTTTATAGAATGGGTTAAAGTTGAAATTTTAAAATAAGTTAAAACAAACACAGCATAAAGTAAACTATATTTGAAAATCTTAAATAATATTTGAGAAACCTCACTTTAATTTAAGTATACATTCATATGCGAATTTAACACAGAAACAGAAGGATCTATTTATCCATAAATACATATGTACATATATATAAGTGATGCGTAATGATATAAAAAAGAAAAAGGAAAATTAAAAACAGAATGTTTGCTAATAAAGGAAAAAAAGGAAGATTTGTCCCTTCTCATCAGGGCAACATGAATAAGAGAATGTCAATACAAATTCAGTTGTGCAAAGATTCAAAATAATGAATAGAGGAAAAATATATGCTTTCAAAAAAATTAAAATCAATTGAAACTTGAAAAAAAAATTAAAACATGGTGCTTCGCAAACATATCTACAAAAATATACCAAATAAGATATCTAAACTCTATTCTTTAAATGTATGCAACAAAGTTTAATTAAGAAAACTTTTAAGAAATTGAGTTAATATATGAATTAGAAATATGTAAAAAAGGGAGATGTCAAAAAGAAACGAAATTATATTAACTTCACAAAAACTACTGGTAAGGAAATGTTGAATAGTTATTCTGACATATTTCAGTTTTACAAAATAATTTATTTTTAAATGCAATTATCCTTTATATTTAATAAATTTACCAACTAAATCTCTAAACTTATATAATTTAGTAACTATTTAGCATCGAAAAAATCCCTGCACACTTAGAATGTATTTGTAAATTACTTTTGTTTTGTAAAGAAAATAAATATATAACTGATTTCCTATAAAACTTCATAGTAAGGTGTTATAAATACTGTACGCGCGTATATTTACATATAACCTCATCATAAAAAACAGCAATATACGAATTTAAGTTTTTTTTGAATGGATATATGTCTGTAAGAGAAGAACTTGAAAATTTAAAAAAAATCCTGTGAAAGTAGTGAACGATATAGCATGTTACCATCTTCCGTAGGAAAAATATATCAATTATATCAATATTGTACCAATTATATATATATTTTTTTACATGCATATATATATATATATATATATATATATATATATATATATATATATTTGTATACATACATATATGTATATGTATATATATATATATATATATATATATATATATATATATATATATATATATATATATATATATATATATATATATATATATATATATATATATATATATATATATATATATATATATATATATATACACACATATATATATATATATATATATATATATATATATATATATATATATATATATATATATATATATATATATATATATATATATATATATATATATATATATATATATATATAAAGGAAATTACATAAATATGTTAATTATGTTTAAAACATTATTTTCTTTATATACTTTATACGAATTTTCAAAATCCCTTATTTTTCAATATGTTTGCTTCCCATTCATACGAAAGAATTTCATGTTTATACTTAAATTTTCAAACGAATTAAAATTATCCAATTTACAATTTTGTAACTCAGAGTACTACAACTTTTATTCATTATTTAGAATTATTACCTATCTCATTACACATTACTGGAAGGTAATTTCTTTGAACATATTTAAGAGGTAGAAATGTAAAATGAAATTATTTTAATTTCTAAAATCAATCTAATTTCTAAGTCTTATTTTATTGCATTTTCTTGAATTTTTTGAAATATTTGTGATTATTGAAATTATTGACTACATATTCCTCATAGAAATAATGATTAATATCTGTTTTTACTAAATTTCATATTCAGATATGTATTGTAAGGAAATGAAAGAGGGGAAAGGAACTTATAATTAGTCTAAGTACACACGTGTAAGAATATGCATTCATCAAGAAGTATTCTATTTAAACTGTATATTATGTTTTTTTCTGAATAAAATTATCAAAACCCTCTTATATGTTCACCTCATATTTTAATATTCAAAATATTGCTAAACTGTTAGCTTATTTTTATTCAAGATTTTGTATGCATATTCACAAGCTTCAAGAAAATAGAAATTTATTAACTTCAATTGCCATAGAGGTTTATTTAATGATTTCATATGTTATAAATTTCAAGTTTAACTTTTTTAAGAAAAATAAATGATTTCTTAAAATCAAATTTTGAACTGATTTCTTTCTATGAGCATATAAAACTTGAACGTAAAACTTATTTTAAAATTCTGATTTAAACAGTATGCAATTTAAAATAGCTATACAAAAATATCGTGTTATAATTTAGAGGAAGTTTAAATGATAAATAAATTAAATCTTATTTGATAATAAATTTTAAATAAATTGCAGTTTTATTTGTTCCAGTAATCGTATCTTATGTATAAAAAATTTAAGATTAAATTTTTACACTAATTTTAGGGTCTAATTAGTTCAAACACAAAATCATACATACATTCATAATCATATATGCAACATGAATAGATCAAAAATTAAAAGAAACAATACAGTTTGCTAATTGAAATATACTTAAAAAAATAATTCCTTAAATACAATGTGATACATTTTTTTTTTTTGCTGAAATCGAAATATCTGCATTGTAAACTTGTTAATCTTTTAATCTTAAGCTAAAAGTACTGTTGTAAAAAAATTCAGAATATAAAAGTAAATGGGTTCATGCATTTCATCTGATAGTTTATTTTCTTAAGATTGGATTATCTAGAAAACGATACTAAAGAGTCGGTCATAAAATGTTGAGTCCATTTAAAAAATATTGTTTATTAACCTATAAATGCTCATGTAAAATTTGCTTCAAAGAAAATAAATAAAAGCGATAAAAAGTGAATTTTATACAGTTCCAAATAAACACTTGTATTAAATACTAATTGATGTATGTGTTCTTTTTTAATTCAAATAATTAACTATTTCTCTAAAAAGTTGTTACCCACATAACTTCTGGAAAAATTTTAGAAATCACGCAATAGATTTTTATGTGTTTGGAGTGGTTCATGCAAAATATATCAAAATTTTTCTTCATTACTTCGAAAGGTAAGTTATACCATTAGGATGTTACTATCAGTCTTCAAAAAAAGTAAAGATGTACGGAAAAGTATGTTTTGATGTAAGCGTTGCAAACTCAAGTGTAATTTCCACAGTTTTTTTAAAATATGGACCATTTCATATTTAAAATTGTCAATCTCATTTGAAGAAAAGTGGTATACATTTTCCGAAAAACTATAGAGATTGGATTAGAGGAAAATATATATTATATAACTATTTATGCTTAGACATTCAAGAATAATTAACACACATATTCTTAATAAATTTAAGTTTTTGTACAATTGTATTTATAAATAATATATTTATTTTATCTTTTTAAGAACACAAAAGTTAAAAGAAAATGCTCCTTACTCTAATAATACTCTAATAAATAGTTAATTCATTTTTAATAAAAGAAAGTGCAAATATTGTTTTAATAAAAATTTAGAATAATTGAAATATATGAACCAAGTTCGATTTCTAAATATTACGCTCAGGGGATTTATATCATCCAAGAATACGGGTAAATATTTTATTTGATAAATATTTATTCAATACTCATCAATATGCTGCTAATTATAATTATGGACTGTATAATCCGATGTGTGAAGTAATTTGTAAAAATTAATGTATCAAAAATTACACAATGTAGCAATGATCTTATTGTTATCAAAATCAATATGATAAGTGATAATTTCATTATATCACATAAACATGATCTTTGAAAAATTTTTACACTATTAGGGCTCGTAATAATACTTAACTAGCCATCAAAATAAATACAAATCAAGATAAACAAATGCTATCATATAGAAATGTTAAATCTATATTTTTAGGTTTATTGGAATAAGTAAAAATAAAAGACAATTTTATTCTATTTAGTCCTCTTATTGGTAGATAAAAAGAAGATAGGTGTGTTCTGAAATCTTCGTTTCTA
The DNA here is from genome assembly GCA_037975125.1 of Latrodectus hesperus. Lineage (NCBI taxonomy): Eukaryota > Metazoa > Arthropoda > Arachnida > Araneae > Theridiidae > Latrodectus > Latrodectus hesperus. The sequence goes on from CM075851.1 coordinate 85,971,872, forward strand.
TGATTAGTTAAGTATTAAAAGCAAAACATGTAGAATTACAGTGATGGTTTGGAAAATTTATGGTGATACTTCCAATCTCTGAAATTAAATTCGAAATTAAATATGGACAAGTTTGCATAAAAGAGAGTGTTGTTAATGAAAATATTAAACTATTAACAGCAAATGGAAATCTGAGAAACTTTTTCATATTATAAAAACCTTTCAGGGGTGTTAAATATAAATAAAGCTGAATTTATTGCTTTGTAAGCTGCATTTTATAATTCAAGGTAACAGATACCTAAAATTTTACTTTAAATTGCATTCTAATGTATTGATAATTTCTGATAAAAATAATTTTACTTCACTGAGGTTGAATTTTAATTATTTTTTCATTTTTTTATAAATTGATCACTGGAATCACCTTTTGATTATGTACAAATGAATTCTTTTGGTGTTCAAGGCATTTAAACTATTTTATTTTAAATCAATGTATTTTTCTTTTAACAACAAATTGATTCAGTTTGCTGGAATTCACTTAAAACAATTTTGCAATCAATTCATTAAATGATTTTATTAGTTTATATGAAATGTTTACTTAATTGAAAATTATATACTTCAATAAGAATCTTAGCCCATGAGAAATTAAATTGCATAATACTGTGTTTTTAATATTTCTTTTTATTAGTTTGAGAGTTACAATTCTACAAATGATAATTTATTATTGTTATTTTACAAAAAATGTAATTTTTGCAAATTTTATAAGCATATTAAACAACCACATAGTAATATTAAGCTGTTTTTATAACAAATAATTAAGTTCAAACAATGACAAACAATTGTAATTTTATTTGTATTCCATCTTGTAAAAAGTACAAAGTAGCTGGCCATGTGCCAAGCAACATTTAACTCTGAAGTTGTTCTCTTTTCATTAATTCTATTCACATAATTAAATTAAGAAGGAGTAAAAATGTATGAAACATGCGGACAACTTTTAAAGCAAGAACGATATTTGAGTCTACATAAAATGTCTCAGTGTATTATTACTCAAGATTTCATTTATAACAATTCAAATATTGAAAATAATTATCTGCATTATATTTAAAAATTTATAAGCAAATTTAATTCGAAACAGCTACTAAATGAACTATAAAGCAATACAATATATTTTACGTAAAACAACTATTTTTCAGGGTTATTAACACAATTTTGGCAAGTTTTTTGTAAAATATAATATATTACAAATCTGATTTCATAAAAATTTAATTTCTTATGTTACATAGAATGCAATCATTCATATTTATAATTCATGTATTTAACTATGAGAAATACTAATAAAAGTATGCAATTAATTACTAAATATATCTATCAAATTCATAGTTTTGCGGAACTTATATAAAAATATATTATAAAATTTTATAATTATTCCATATTTTAAAACTATTTTTCACAATGTTACGTAAAATATGTCATTTTTGTAAGTATATTTAATTGAGTTACTTTCCAGAAAACATGTTTCAACTCAATATATTATTCAATTGAAGATTTGTCACCGTTGATGAAAATAATTAGTTTGTTTCGAATTCCAAAAAAAAACAAAAATTTCATAAAAGGAAGTATGATTTTCATTTAATAAAATTATTCCCAAATATTTTCTTATCTAGTCCATTAAATAACTTCGCCAAATTAAATCAAGTTAAATCATATTGAATATATACAATAGTTTAATATCATCAGATGTCAATATATACAATATTTCTAAATTAGAAAATAATTGAACCAATATATCGTCAGATAAATTAAGTTAAAAAATTTCTATAAAAATATTTTTTGCCGAAGAGAAATTCATCTCAAAATAAACAATATCGAATAAAATTCAATTGGCATTTTATTTAGTTACTAAAATTTAATATCTTTTATTCCAGCAGCTGTTGCTGTACAATATTGAATTACATTCAGAGCATGTACTAGCAAAATGTTACAAAAAAGAGTTTGAAAAGGACTTAGTACTCACTTTTTTATTTGTGCCTTATGATTCGGTGTTTTTATGATTCAACATTTCCTTCGAACTTAATTCAATTTTAACAATAAAAAACGGTTACTTTACGAAGCTGTGGTATAATGTTGAAAGATATAAGAACAGAATATAAGTTTATTTCTTCGTAAAATCAATTTAAAAACATTTATTTTCCCAGCATCTGCTACTCAGTTAAACTGCTTCTTTCATTTTAAGGTAATAAAAGTTATTACGTAGGAAAAATTATTGTTTTGTTGAAATAAAAGTAATTATATTCTTATTCATAATGCCGTTTTTTTATTCGGAGATTGAGCTTGAATATTATTTATTGTTTTGGAAAAATTAACAAAAATGTAAGATATTACAATATGAGCTAAACTTTAATATTTAGAATTGCATGGAATTTTATCTCCTGTATTACATTCGAAAAATTTTATTTCAGTGATAGAAAGGAATAATTTTATAACTGCATCATTGAAATTTAATTTTTATTCAAATTTGATCTCATAAAAATTTATTTCTTATATAAATTGAATATTTAGTACAAAGAAACATTTATAATATAATATTTGTATTTTCTGATTTAAAATTTTTTAAAATATAAAATAAATTCAGGTTATAATTTTATGACTTAGAAAGCCTTTTGTACATTTATTTCTTCAAAAAGTACTATTTTTAATAGATGATAATATAACTCAATAAAACACCTTAACTGAAAAATTAATGAAGAGTTAAGGGGAAATATTGAGATTTTAAAGATATGCTGAGGAGACTGAGACCATGGTCAGTATGTCTTAATGTATATGATTGCAAGAATGCATAATATTTGACCTGAATTAATTATATGTTTTATAAGCAATACTACCTTCTGATATAGTTAAAAATATATTATAAGTACATGAATAAATAAAAACTGCATTCAATTGTTATTCATAATTATATTGCTATTGAGTATTTTTGGATAACAGAGAGCTAGATTTAAGAAAATAATAAGCAATAATGCATTTCTCTATACCATACACTCAACAATGTGTGATTTTGAAAATACCGAGTTAAAAGTTTGTTGAAATTTAAATAGTTAAAAATAATTGCCTGATGATAGATTTCTTACTATTACAATCTGCGTATGCTCTTAAATCCCATATTTTATCTCATTTAAAGTGTAATGTATATAATACGCTGTAAAACGTATCTACAATATTATTGCATATTATCTACCAATTACTATTATCAAGATATATTTTAAATCACTCCATTTTCATGCAATGAGATACAAAATTTCAATAATTTTTATAACTCAGTTTATTTTAAGAAGTTATGTCTAATTTCTTGCATTTCACATTCTCACAGTTGTTTATAACATAACTTTCAATCAAAACATCAGCATTTTTTAAATTATCTTTAATACATTAGTTTGCAACAGTGTATGGTAGTTTCAAATAATATATTGTGTTGCTTAAAATTGACACGCTTGCATATCAACATAAGCGAAGTTAAAATGCTGAATTTTATGAGGTCTACTTATATTAAATTTTGGTTTTTCTCGTTAAATTAAATAGTAGTATTAGTAATTTTCCATATATTAATTTAAAAAAATCTTAATAAAATATGAATGAATCAATTATTTTTGTTACTTTCTAAAAACAAATTTATTTATTTGATTGCATTATTAAATGTAGAACATATCAGGCTAAAAACAAAAAACAACATTTAGCATTTGTTAAAATTAATTTGTCTATTTTATAAGAAATATCTTAAGATATATTTAAATATTTCTTTTTGCTAAGTTTAAATTAACAGCATTTTAATTCTTAACACGAATTTTTAATTTTTATTCATTTTTTGTCGTTTTTGATTTTTACAGATAAAAATATATACGTTTAGGTTCTATTAAACTTACCCTGTTAATAAATTGAAATATTTGATAAAATAGATTTTTAATAATTTCTATGTATATTCAAACAACAAGAGTCTTGCATAGTATATAAGAGATAGCCATAATTATTTTAGAATAGTCTTACCATGGACTTATGTAATATCGATATTTTCTAGAATAGAAGAACACAAGTATTATATATACACTAAGCACTTACGAGAGAAGACTGTTTTGTTTCTGATTTCTAAATGTTTTTATGAGTTTTACTAAGGCCTAAATATTAACCACGATAAAGAGAAAACTTCTCAGGGAGGCAGTAATTCACGTTTCAAGCCTAAATTTATATTATATTATGATATTTTTGGGTCCTTCAATAAATTGCACTCTTCAGAAAGGAAAGACTCTGGTTCGATACAAACCGCTAATGAACAATATGAGTTGTGTGTTGCTTTTATACTTTTTAGAGACATTTATTGAGAAGCGAATTTGGAAATTCAAGTTATTAATATGGATTTTTCATTGTACTTGTCCCTTGTTAGCAGTCCAGTAAAAGTAATAGACAATAGTAAATACATAAAATGTACAAAAATTTACAAAATTATTTTTTTAGACTGCCTGGTATTTGATTTCAAATACAAAAGATAGAGTAAATATACAATAATTCCGGTAGCAATAATGAAAGGTATAACATTTCAATATATAGTATAAACCTCAAAATATTTATCAAAATATTTAATGTCAATCAAAATAATTATAGTTTACTGGAAAAAATTCTCAATTTTACTTGAGAAAATGTTTGAAGAAATAACGAATAAAAATTTTTAAAATTAGCTGTAGCAAACAAATCCTTACAAATTTATTTCATATTTTTTTCTCTTTCAAAGCTTTCACAATTTAAAAGATAAAATGGATTAATATTTGCATTTCCTATTTACAGTTAATATATCAAAAATTATGTTTTTTTGTAAAAAAAAATTGGCAGGCAGAAATTGCTGTGAATTATTAGAAAAATTATGAATAAATGTATGGTTGAACCCATGCTTTCATTAAAAACAAGCCTTAAAATAAATAAATTCTCAATTCATTTAACTTATTTTCACAGAGAAATATGCACATAAAATCTAACATTAAATAAAAATTTTCTTTTCATGTATACTTATATTACTAACATCTCGAATGAAATTTGTTTTCTTCATGTATACTATCAGAAAATGAATAATATATGTAATATAAAGTCTACATGTGTTAAAAATATTTTAACAAATAAATTTGGATTCTTTCATTTGAGATGAACATGTGAAATCAGATTTATTAATTTTGAATCCGTAATAAATGTCATACTGAGGATAGTAACTGTTAATTCTACCTGGTGGCACCACGAGACAATAGTAATTTCTGTGTACTAGAACAATATTGTTAAAAAACTCATATTAACAATAATTGACTAAAACTTTTTTCCATGCTTGATGGTCGTACATTACAAAACAGCTCTATTTTGATATCATCTTGATACCACTTTTAACTTTCTTTTAATAGAATGCAATAAACTGGTAAATAAAATTAATTAAATCCTGTTTTGTGCGTTACTCATGTTTGTATTTGTATCCATGAATTGAAGTAGTGAAATAGAACAAGGTATGTGTGTTTTATATTTTATGAGCTATGAAAATAAGCTGTATAATTTACTTTTTAACAATGATATTTAGGTCAAAAATTAAATCTTTTTCTTTGAAAGTCATACTGGAAATAATATAGTAGTAATATGCATGCTCATATATAATATTAAATTGCTATTTATTTTGGAGCTAAATAGATATCAAAAACTTTGTGAATTTCTTTTAAGTAACATTCGGCTGTTGCCAAATTTATATCATTTTAACACCTTTCATTCTCCTCTTTGAAAAGTTAATTCTCTATCTATTTATTTTATTGAAACAGTTTCGTAACTTTTTTATTTATCTTATTTATTTACGATCAAACATACTGGAATCTGTGTTTGTTTTGTTGGAAAGTTTTCTTCATCTATTGCTGTATATGAGAAGATTTATTGAGAAAAAATTGGTGGTTGTTAAGAAAATTCTATAATGGCTCTAAATGCATTTATTTTTCATTTTTATTGTCAGAAGAAAATGTCAGAACAATTTCACCAAATCTTGTGATACGTGATGAAATTGGCGTTCCGTTTAAAAGAGCACTGATAGTTTTCTTGATAATTACAAAAGTCAAAGTTTTAATTTTACATTCTTCGAAGTGTATCAAATGTATTCTGTATTTCAAAACCATGATTAAAAAGAACTATTCTCAAAACTCAAAATTTCCTATTTTTATCGAGAAAGCTTTGTTTAGATATTTTTTTCATTATTTCAATATAATAATAATAAAATAGTAATTTATAATAATAATAATGTAACAAATTACTTTTAAAAATTATTTACAAATGTTTCACCTCAATTTTTCTTAAAAGCTAAAACCATATTTCATTCAAATAATAATTTTTCAATGTAGTCAAGTCTTCAGGAAAAATATGAATTACTCACAGTTAGAAAACATACATTATAATATGCACAAAGGCAAATTTATCTTTTAATTAAAAATGTATTTACGATGTAAATGAAATAATTCTTTTAAAATTAGTTATTGACATACTCTAAAGTAGAACGTAAAATGAAATATAATTGAAATTTAAAACTTCTTTAGAAAAACAATTGCCAAATTTTTCAATGATAAAATCATGTTTGATTTAGATGAAACTTTTATAACCATGTGAAATTTTACTCAAAAAATGAATTATTCTAGGGAAAAAAGAATAACAGATTTAGGCATAACAGAAAGGCTTAACAGATTTATGCATAAAGAAAAATTATCATTCAATGTATAAAAGCACTTCCCAGGATTTAATAATTATTTGTTTCGTACCTATTAGCATCTATTGACCAATATTTAAGATTAAAATATAATTGCAGTATAGAAATTAATATTTTTCTTTGAAACGTTAACAAATTTCATATTAAAAAATACTCAAATTTTACACACCTAATATGATTCGTACTTCAGAAAGTATGCACATTATGTGCTTACCGCAATAAGATCGAGAAAGCTTTGTTTAGATACTTAATATAGCAGTATGTAATATGAGTGAAAATAATTCCACACCTGTAAGTGTGACACAAATAGTGTAGGTGATATGATGCTTAATAATTAATACTTAATAATAATGCTTAGTAATTTGCTCAAGCTGTTTAACTGTGCCTTGTAGAAGGCATCTTTTAAACAAATTTTTAGGAAAAACGTAGATTCTAGAGTTGCAGATTATTCTTCAAGGAAACTAATGATTGTCTAGGAAGAAGACGACAACTGTAATGGAGATGTGTAGTAGCGGGATGCAAAGGAATCCAACCAAATAATAAGCATTCATTCAAAACTCACTTCACTACTGCACATCATTATAAATACATTGTGTCCATGGTAGTGAAGGGTCGCTCAGCTACCTCACGAACCATAGCATAACAAATTACAGTCGTGCATCATTTGGGGTTCACTCATACAATTTGACGTTTTATACATCTGATTGGAATGTACGCAAGTGATTCATTGATCATTTTACACTTGAATCAAAACCGCAGGCATTTACGACTTACGTTGCGAGACGAAACATGAATATGGACAACGGAATGGCCGACATTACTTTTATTTACAAATCTCGCATTTTCATGCACTACTTTGGAAGTCGGATGCACTACAGACTGTGATCCCTGTGACGGATAGACGAATTAATATGACGGTGCCTCAAGCAAAGGAGTTCACTTCCGCATATCTCTAATACACATTGACAGCCAACTAATCAGCCAGTGTTTTATTTGAAAAATGATGAAGCTCATGATCTTCTCATATAGTTAGTCATTGTCATCAACCATGTTCCAAAAGGAACAAACAAGATCATACATGGTGTGTAATTTAATTGAGTTTTTCTATTCTTATATGATTGGATTGCTTGTTCTCTTGACCTTTTGCTGAACGAAAACCGGTATTCCATGGTTGCGCAACAGATGGTCCAAGATAAAATACCCGCAGATAGACCAGTTCATTATTGACAACATTTGAATACCACATCTGCTGATATACTACAAATGCACAACAAAAGTTTCTTTAATTATAAACCGAGCTATATCTTAGATGTTATAGGCAACTATGGGTTCTGTACTAACTACTGGTTTTGTAGATTGTGATGCCTTGCTTAGTTAGGGTACAGTTCTCATTATTAAATGATTGTGATTTCGAATCCCAAATTAATCCAAAATCCACTGTGTTTATTAAAGATAGCTGGGGTATGTTTAATAGGTCATGGTTGGCATGCCTTCCAAGTGAATTGAAACACGTGAAAGAAGCACTGTCTTCCACTTGGATCCTGCTTTTAAAATTTGAATAACCTCTCATATTAAAATATATAGCCGAAAATAATTTATACAAGGCAGTGATTTGGTCAGACAGCCAATCAGCTCTTTTGGGAATATATAATCCATATCACAGAAGTCCACTGATTCAGGACATCCAAAATCGCCTCAGGACATTTAGCAATAGATGGCAAATTTGTCTTCACTGGATCAAGGCTCATGCCGGACATACTGGTAATGAAAGAGCAGACATGCTGGCAAAGCAAGCTGCCAAAGCATGCTGAAACACGCAAAAAATTGAATTAAAATGGCCCAAATCATACTTGATTTCTAAATTACGTAACCATTTACTAATGGCCTGGCAACGATAATGGAATGAGGCAGAACAACGTAGATGGACATACAGCCTTAAACCCTCTGTCTCTCTTGATTTCCTTGTCAAGGACCACAAAGAAGCACAGTTTCTTTCTGGACATACTCCAACACCGGAGTATCTCAATAAAAGGGGTATGGCTCCAAATAGTGCTTGTTCATGCGGTTAGGTTGGCCCCATTGTTCATTACATGTTTGAATGTGATTTCACAATAGCACCTAAAAGCGCCTAAAAACTCGGAGGAACTTACTCCGTTTCTCCGCTATGCTAGCAAAACTCCTTCTCTTCTGCATAAGATAAAAAACATAATCTCCTTTATCTATGAAAAAGGATCCGAACTCTGTAAGGATAATGCCATAACTGAGCAGTGGATTTCATCATAAGAACAATTTGGTAAAGGGTAAAAATTATTGTAAGGTATTTCTCCACTTTTTGTGATAAAATATTAATAGTTATTGTATTTCTTTAGCAATTATTTTTTATAATTTTGATAATAATAATTATTCAGATTAAGGTGCTGAAAAATATTGATTGACTCGGCACAGTGTAATGTGCATTATTAAATATCCTAGCAAAGTTTATCAATTAGTAATTTTAATGTCTAATTTTGCATTATATTTCCTAAACATTGTAAACCATTATAAACTGTGAATAGACAATGCAGGTTTTTATGTGATAAAATAATGCATTGTAATATTTCACAATTAGTATATGTTTTATTTATGTATACACTATCAATGTTTTGTATATATTTGCGCATTTTCTAATACAAACTTCATATGGTATGTCAAGTGTTATAACACTTTCCTCTATCTAACCACTATCTATAAAACTAGGGGTTAATATTCAAGTTTGCTTTGAGTCTTCAGAAATACCCTATTTAGCAATTTTAGTGCAATATATGTTCATTATTATTTCTAGTAATGTTAGAGTGTCTGTAAAATATTTTGCTATATATTTTGCTATATATTTTATTAACTTTTTTAAGCCTTATTATTTATTGTATTGTAATTATATTTTGTTGAATAATTTTCTTAATCGTACTAACTACAGTGTACAGACTGAGCTGCTGCAAAATATTAACTGAATTAGCAGATTGCAATCTGTAATACTTTAAATATTCTACTGTTTATCACCTACAGCAAATATTAAATGTTCAACAGGATACCATTCATGCACATTTAAACTTAACTATCAGTATATATTTGTTCTTTTTCTAATACAATCTTCATATGATTCGTCACGTGATATAACACTTGCTATATATAAAACTGGGGGTTTATATTGAAGCTTGCTTTGAGTCTTCAGAATTACTTTATTTAGCAATTTTAGTGCAATATATGTTCACTATTATTTCTAGTAATGTTAGAGTGTCTGTAAAATATTTTGCTATATATTTTATTAACTTTTTTAAGCCTTATTATTTATTGTATTGTAATTATATTTTGTTGAATAATTTTCTTAATCGTACTAACTACAGTGTACAGACTGAACTACTGCAAAATATTAACTGAATCAGCAGACTGTAATCTGTTATACTTTAAATATTCTACTGTTTATCACCTACAGCAAATGTTAAATGTTCAATAGGATTCCATTCATGCACATGTAATCTTAACTATCTGCGTGTAGACAATGTAGTCCTTTGGTATTGCGAAAAATGCCATGTTACATTAAAGGACCCAGTTAAAGCATGAGAGAGTTACTAGTACTTATTGAAAATCTCTCTCTGTCACAGTTATTTGCTATTTTTATACTCTTCTACTTAAGCTTAATTATATTGCTTGCATATTTGTGTTATAAACTACTTATATCGTCTGCTATGACCATCATAAAGATAATTAATTTGTATCTTTACCAAGGTTACTTGGAGTGTTAGGATAATCTATCTTCACAATTTTATAGCAATATTTAACTCATGTCATCTCCCATAGTGAAAATTTTGTAAATGTTTTGTTGTTGATGTTATGTTTCTGTCAAATTATTAATTTCAAATATTAGAGACCTATTGAAATTCAATTTTGTTATCAAATTTCGTGACAATTCTGTCGCACCAGATGTATTACGTGATGGAGCTATACCTGATAACCTAAGGTACAGACCAGGTGTTCCATTGCGTATGTCTATGTCTATGTCTTTAGATCACGTTAGTAAGTTCATTGTTTGACATATTGAAAGTACCAATATTGTAGTACTAAAAAAGATGAAAATTTATATTGGTAGAACATTGATGAAAAAATTATCGTGAATCATATATATATATATATATATATATATATATATATATATATATATATATATATATATATATATATATATATATATATATATATATATATATATATATATATATATATATATATATATATATATATATATATATATAAGTTCAATAAGGTGTTGACACGCCTCTAGCCTCTACCACATTGCGAAGCATAGACCGATAAAGATACCAGATAGTCTTCTGTGGTATTTCTTGTTAGATTCACTCCAGTTGTCGAATGAATGTCATCAACATTCCGTGCCAGATGCAATCGACTTCCCATCATATCCCAGACATACTCGATAGGAAAGAGATATGGTGATCTTGCAGGCCAATGAAGAGTTTGACAAGCTTGCAGACAGTTCATATAGCAACACGTGCTATATGTGGTCTGGCATTGTCTTGTTGATAAACCAGTGTATATATATATATATATATATATATATATATATATATATATATATATATATATATATATATATATATATATATATATATATATATATATATATATATATATATATATATATATATATATATATATATACACTGCAAAAGGAACGGTAGCAAAACAGATTTTACGATGTCGTTGACTTTCCGCTGTGCAGTAAGTGTACCTCTAACGACGACCAAAGGGGTCCGGCTGTCAAAGGAAAGGGCAACCCAGACAATAATGTCTTGTTGAGAGTCGTTGTGGGATGCATTAGTGAAAGCAGGATCCCATTTATGCACTGTGCATCTCGAAACACGTCTTCATTGATCGTCATAACACAGTTGGAAGTGGAATCCATCACTAAAGACTATACGTCCCTAGTCGGCATCATTTAAAACTGATCAAGCCATGCACCGCTGTAATCTGGCTCGGGAGTGTGCAGCCGTGAGTGGCAGGTGGCGTAACGGTCAGTGTGAGCATAGATTTCATTGTCTTAACCGTCTGAAAATGGTCATGTTGGACCCTGGTGTTTGGGTTAAAGGTCTAATGGTGTTGATAGAGATGATTAAGGTGCTGTAACAGCTGATCAGACAATTGCTCTGTCCTCATGATCTGTTGTAGCGCTAGGCCGACTGGTACCATCCTGAAGCTGAACTCTGCCATTTTCCAACCATCCTTGCCAGCATCTTCGAATCGTCACATCGCTTCGACTCAAATGATGAGCTATTATCGGATTTGTCCAACGGGCTTCTTTCAACCCAATGATACGACATCTGTCAAATTCTGAAAGTTGCTCGTAATGAGCACGAATCCTGCCGCGAGGCATTTTTTAAGTTCTTGAAAGGTAATCTGAATCACACACGCACACACACACAGCACACACACACACACACACACACACACACACACACACACACACACACACACACACACACACACACACACACACACACACACACACACACACACACACACACACACACACACACACACACACACACACACACACACACACACACACGCACACACACACATACTCTTAAACCGAAAGTTTTAACAACCATTAAAGAGCTGCTCCTTATATACGTCTGCTGGATGCACAGTTCCGATGCGAAAGCGATCAAAATTTCATTCATAGGACACCAAATTTTAATAATTTGCATATCTGTTCAAACATTCGAAATTTCACAGCAATCGGATGATTGCTTCTTTGTGCTTCGTTTTTTGTTATAGAATGCATATATATATATATATATATATATATATATATATATATATATATATATATATATATATATATATATATATATATATATATATATATATATATATATATATACAAAATTAAATTCATCCAAATATTTAATGGGAAATCTAAGTGTAAAATATTATGAAATATATTTTTACAAAAACTGACAATAAACTAAAAGCAAAAAGAATATTTGTTAAATACAGAATAAAACTCATGGATGTATCGATATTTGTTGAATTTTATTTTAACTCTCTATATGCAGAACTTCTTGTCAGTATAAAGTTTTAATGAGAAAAAAATAAGTTTCATGTAAAAAATTCAATTCTGATGAAACTTATAAAGATAATCGTATTTCTATAAACTTCTAAAGGTTTAATTTCATACATATTTATACTGTTTGAAGCAAAATGACTATTACATTTATTATATTTATTTTAAATAGATATTTACTTGATTTAAATACTTACGAAATACAATCACATTTGAGTATTAAGTAAAGATCAAGAAAGAAAACAAAATTAAATTCTCAGCTTAACTGATAAAGTATACCAATCAGAAAATAACAAATAATAATTTGATGGGATTTTTTTTTTAAATTGACGTTTAAAGTAATAATATTATCCACACAATTATGAATACATAATAAATATTCTGCATCACACTACCCATGAAGTATAAAGTAATATGTAGTGTTAGATATAACTGTAAATATTTTTAGTTTTTAAAGTGCAATAAATTAAAACATCAAAATAAATCAGATGCAGCTATAACTCTTAAAATTTGAAAATTTTGTGATTTATAACAAATAATTAATATTTAGCATGTAACGCAAACTGCTTATGACATTAATTTATAATACTGGAATATAAATTACAACTAATTGCTTTTCGTGAATATCTGCTTAGCAACTTGAAAGCACTTAAAGTATTTGAAATAAAAAATCATTTCGTATTTTAACATTAATAACTAAAAAAATTATATGATATGATGTGGTCGTGGTATTATCTCTCTCTAAATTTTATACATCATTCAACCTTCGAGACAGCTATACTATATTATACTGGACAAAAGACACATACAGCTATACTATACTGGACAAGATAGATAGTTCATTTAATCCACATGTGTTTCAGATCATGATTAGACAGATTTCGCTGAAAATATGAGCAACATCAGAGTAGAAATTCCAAATTCTTACTTAGAAGTAAAATATTCATCATACGATAGAATTATTAGAAAACATTTCTCTGTGTTCTTTCTTAGATCCTGTTTTAATGGATTAGATTTTCACTAAATTAAGAGCAATAAAAATTTAAATTACTGAAAAAATATTAAAATCATCTTACTAATAAATATGATATTTTCTATGAGATATTATAATTGCATTTCAAATTTTTCTTTCTTATTTTTTCAAATAGAAATTAGAAAATTATCTTTATTAGGACTATTTTATTTTCTTCATTATTTATTACATTTTTTATCGTTATTTTTTACAATTATATCTAAATATATTTTTTTACATTAAATTAATTAATTTATAAAAATATGATTAAAATATTATATTGCGTACAAATGTTTTTAGCATGTTTTTGCTAAATCAATTATTAAATAGGTAAAAAGAAAATAGTTTCCAGAAATTCAATCACATAGCGAAAAATTAAATAATTTTTTAAATTAGTGAAACTATCAGAATTCATTTTCAGATAATTTAGTACTAGAGAGCAAATTACAAATTCATTTATTTTTTGTTTTAGTACATCTTTGCAAATTAAGTAAATTGTAATAATTGACTGAATACTACGAGAGGAATGTGCAAATTGTATGAAAATAATTTTTAATATTTTGATTTATTTAAGCTTATTTTTATATTTTATTTATTTTACATACTAAAACTTTATTTTGCAAATTGCAACATAAATTTACAATGTTATCATAATTGAAAAATATGGATACATTTTCTTAATATTTAAATGAAGCAAAATTATTTTAACAATGTTTTCTTTGCATTTTGATTTATAAAAGTAAAATGTAGAACTTAACATTCCTAAGTGTAGAAAAGACAAAGATATTTTTTATATACCCATAGTTTCCTCACGAGAGTGTTACGACTCCGAACAAGTTCAAGGAAGTTCATGGGTACGGCATACTTCATCAATAATCACTGTTTCACATCTGCATTTCTCAAGAGAGAATAGAGGAAGCTACATCACAAAGCTTTGCGTGCAAGAGAGACTTATCTGGAGACAATTACTCTCTAAATAAAGTTACCTAACTTTCGGTCAAAATAGGAAATGTTTCATTCAAAGGGCATCAGTTTCACCCGTTAAGTCAGTTGCATTTTTTGAATTTGTACACTTTTTCTAACTGCCTAAACTCGAATCATAATACTATTAATATGTTTTGTACAAAATTTATAATGCAATTTCAAAGTAATATATATTAAATCACATTTAACATAAATTTGTCTTTTGAGAAAGAGTATTTTACTGGAAAGAACAATCAAATGAAAGCTTCTAACTTGTTTTTAAATATTCATGAAGTATATTTTATTTTTATAAATTAATAAAATGATATAAGATTTAAAATCATAAATAGATAGTTTTCTTGTTTTACAGAATTTAATACATTTTAATAGTATTCGAATGAAGTTTTTGGTTGTCCTGCATAAAGTTAATCCTCAATTATTTAATATGATACATTTTCATGAACTATTTTTATGCTTCAGCATTTTTTAGATGATAACTTTGTACAGTTTTATAACTTGTAAAATAAATTTAATGTTTATTTTTATACAAATATATTATAATAACTAAGCTGAAAATTATTTTCTACTGCAATAAGCTCCATTCCATATCATGAAATCTTTATAATATTTATAAACACATCAAATATATATATATATATATATATATATATATATATATATATATATATATATATATATATATATATATATATATATATATATATATATATATATATATATAATATATATATATATATATATATATATATATATATATATATATATATATATATATATATATATATATAGTATATAGTAGTATGTAGTAGTAGTGTGATGTGTGTTTTAAAATATCCCAAAGATTTCATGATTTTGGGCTAATTATAATCTTTTTATCCATTACTGTATAAAAATTAAGTTTTCTTTAGTTTACACATGAAATACCTATAAAATTGTTTATCAATTTGCGATTAAATAATGTTGTGTACATTTGTATAAAGTTGCCTCAAATCTTTATGGTATAAAATTTATAGACATTTTTTGTTGCTAGTAAAAATCATTCTAGTATAATATGTTATAAAATTTCGCGCAAAATCGTTAAATGAAAAATTCCTTTTTAATTTTTTTTTGATTTACATACAAATTTAATTTTTTTTTAATTGTTTTGTAAAAGCTTTATGAAATTAATTTTATGTATCAAATAAAGGTAATAATAATAGTAAATTTATTTAACCAGTTTAAAGTAGCATTACATAGTAATTTAAGTAGTGGTATATCATTTCGAATATAATATAAGAAGTACAAGATATATCATATGGCACAATTTAATTTTGTGTGTTAAATATTTAGCTAAACAACCAAAAATAATTATAAATTACACGCAATTACATTTTCTGTGAAGAAAATTTACATAAATTATGCATAAATTTTTATCAGAAAAATGTAAATTCCAGAATTAATAAAAAATTTGTGTCTTGTAATGAATGACAAACTTAGCAAAATACATGACCTAATTTTTAAAAAAGTATTAAGTATTACAAGTTGTTTTATGTAAGGTAATAAATTAATGGTAATTCTTATATTTCCATTTCAAAGTATGAATTAGTTTTTTCACACTCTTGTACCACTTTCTTCTTTTTAAGTATTTTTATAAAGAAATAGTTTCCTACGTTTAAATATTTCCTTTAAAATCCAAAATTTACTGGACTTGCTGTGCAAGTAGTTACTATCATCAGTCATCAATTTCATTGATTGAGCTTCTTAACAAAATACATAATTTTTAACTACATAATATTGAAAGAAATTAAATAGATATCTCTACAGTTTTATTAATATATTAAACTGTAAATATACATAGTTTTATGTATTCAAAAATGCATATATAATGCATAAAGAAAATTCGTAATACATAAAACTATAGATAAACATAAATACTTGTTAATAAAAAATATAATACTGATGTCTGTTAAAAAAAAAAGATTTTTATTCTATTAATAATTTAATATTATAAAAATATTTTTTTATTAGTGTTGGATCAAAGTTTAAAATTTCAAGGAAAATTATCTCATTTAGTTCATATTTATATATCAAATATATTCTGATTTTCATACAACATCGCTGTTTATGAAATTTTCACGTTTCATTTAAAAACAGTTTTATTCACTAAACTTATTTTTGATTACTGAAACTTATCTACTAATTATTGATTATTTAAAATAATTTCTAAGCAATGTTTAATATTGACTGTAATGATCGCGCTCATTTTGTTATAGTTATATTTCCATCATTCAATCTTTAAGAATTATTTGGGATAACATCAAAATTTTAAATTAAAAAATTATGCTTTGTTTAATATATTAATTAATTTCTTAAATTATTTTACAAAATAAGTGTCATAACCACATATTTCATTCATATTTTATAATTATATTATTTTTATATTTCATATTTTGTAAGGATATTAATTTATTAAGACTTAATTTCTTCCATTACATGATTTTATTAATTTTTTTTTCAGTTTAGTTTGTTTTCAATTGTACATTTATACATTTAACCACCACATATATTTGTTTCTCAGTAATTTTGAATGCTTTTCATTTTTTATGCTTAACAGAACATTGCAGCATTTAAAATGTAAGGTTAGTTTACAGATAACGAAACGACTATTAATTGTATACTTTTAATGAAACTCAAAATTTTCATTCATATGAAAATTTTTATATAATTTTGAGAATTACCCAGCTTATGAAACAATTAAAGTAATAAATAATAAATAATCAAATTTAAATATAATCGTAAAAATATTAAAAAACGAGGATCTTTTTAATTAATATTTCTTCGACAGCTTGAACTTACTTTCAATTTTAAACAAGAAATTTAATTTGTGACATTGATGTAACATTACTTAGAGACATGTTATCATACATGTTTACAAATAAATGATCACAAGAATCTTGTTTATGTGGATGAAAATCACATTTTTTTATCAAAAATAAGAGTACAATTCCTAAGCATTAATATTTTAGCTCTATGTTATTATTCTTAATGATTTCTTAAAAATAATGATAAAAATTATTTTTAAAATAATTTTTAAGCATAAAATTTTCAAAAATAATTTTCACAATGTTATACATTTGTTTATACTGGAAATCTATCGTAAATTGTTACCTAAGCTTTATTTTAAATTTTTTCTAAAATATTTATGCAACTAACATGAATATTTTCCTTTCTAAATAAGAGATTGTATTTAATATGTATGATAATTTCTATTGTGACAAGTTCAGATAAGACAGTTAATTATTCTCGTCAAACTCACTTGCTTGGATTTAATTCAATTTACCAGAAATGATAAGGAGTGCGATATGCAAATCTTAAATAGTTAAAGTATTCTTGTATTAATCTATCTCAAGACCATGGAAGCATTAAAATATACCTAGATTGTTAAAATTTTAAAATTAACAAATGACACTTCATTTTCATTATGTGAACAGTTTTAAAAATAAATGTTTGTTAAAGGTGACTTACAAGATAGTATTTCTAACTATACAAAAAATCTTGAAATTTGTAACTACACATATTTTGAAATATGTAATTATGCATAAAAAATGATAATTTTTCTCACTAAAAATTATTTTATATCTAGAAACATTATTTAATAAAAAATTTTACATTGACAAAACTCAAATATTATGGCTTGCTTGTTCAATATGTTTTTCTGTGAGTTTATTAAATCACTTAATGTATTATAATCTGCAACTAATGAGAAAGGCATTTATTTTGTCTTCATCTTTATAACATTTTCTCATATTATACAATATATTTTTAATTATTAAATGGTTTGTAAATTTATGCCATTTAGATAAATTAATTTTAATAATTCGCAATATATCCTTCTAAAATACACAACGGTGAAATTATTTTCTTATTTTGTTATATAGTTTGACAAATTTTCCATCATCAAATAAATTTACGTCATTGATATTTTGAAGAATGCCCTGACGCAGATGTTTAAGAATTTTGGGATTTCAATTCTTAATACGAGGATCAAAGCCTTGTTCAACTTCCAGCAGTTAATATCCAATTTTTACTGAATCTCAAAAACTCATTTAACTTCAAAGGATTAGAAGCACACTTGTGTCCCTCGCCGATATCATTGATACATACCGCATTTCTCCTGTGACTCTAAGTCCTCTACTGGAACTCTGGACAAACTATACTGAAACCAAATTTAATAAATTAAATTTGGTTTCAGTAAAATTAAAATGCTTAAATTATGATGTAAAATTGGAAGAAACAATACGTTTGGCTATGCAAAGCCTTGGATTGAATAAATGGAAATATGAATATTGTTTTCGAAATAAGAACTTTGATCCTAGGGAGATCAAATAAAATAAAATAGTTTTTGAATGCTGTTGACCAGGTTCAATATTTAGAACAATAATTAAATTGCCCTTGACGATTTAAACTAAACATAAAGTGAGTGTTTTATCTTGTCTATTACATTTTACTTTTTCTTCTGTTCAATTGTGAACGTGTTAATGGCTTGAATTAGTAGAAAGCGGCTTCTCAAACCAATATTTTGGTCTTTACATAACAAAATATTTTATTAACAAAATGAACTTCTACAATAATTTTAATTTTTATAACAATGAATTTATAGATTCATTACTCAATATGGGTGAAATGTCCAAATCAATAAGACCATTGTAAAGATCATTTTGGTCAAAGCGATTCGAAATGATTTTTGGAATCATGATTTCGAATCTTCATAACAATTAATTTTTCTACACAGAAAGCGTTCATCAAACTAAAAATAAGAAGACAGAGAGTTAGAGAAGCCTTTACGCGGATTTCAAGAGAATGTGAAATGAAATAAGAGATATTGATGAGCTGGGTACAAAGAAATCGGGGAGTCTGAAAGCCAGACAAGAAAATTTTAATAGGTCAAAGAAACAAATTAGCAAAAATAACTATTTCAGTAAATTTTAAAAGCAATATCATTAATGATTTACATAACTCAAGAAACTAATTATTTAGAACAACAAGTAATGATCATGACATTGAAAACTTTTACAAACGGAAATAATTATATTTAAAAATATTTCTAGTCTTCTTAACTTCTTTTATTTCTTAAAAATACTTCTTTCTTACCACTAATAATACTGGTATAAAAAAACATGAATTGATTTTTTTCATAAACCATGACACTTAAGAATTTGATGGTGAATTTAGTCTTATTTGCTGCCACTCGAGGAATTAGATTTAAAGGCAGATTTACGCTATAATACGCTATCTCAATACTTTGCCATAATTAATTATGTGTTACCTAAATGAAACGTTATCTGACACCATGGATATTTTAAATCAACAAGAATTATAATAAAGTGGCATAATCTTAATCTGAACTAGAAAGAGTGTGGGTACCAATTTACGATTGATAAACCATCAGCAGCTTTTTTCTAATCTTTTTAGTAATATACATAACCTAGGAAACTAAAAAGTCATGCATATTTTGAGGTAAGACTCCGACAAATGCAAACTGCTTTTCCGCTAGGAAAATGAGTTTGGAAGAGAAGCAAATGTTTTTTTACGGAAAATTAACTGTTATTTATCATGTTTTGTCTTTCGATAAGCCATTCAGAAAATGTCGAATTGTATTAAATGCTTAGTTTGTAATTAAAAGCATGTTGCTTTTATAAATGATTAACTACTTAATGTAAATAAATCAAGTCAAACAAAAGGAGAAAATGCCCTAGAAAATAATGTGAGTTTAACTAATTCGAATTTATGCCAAAAGTATTTCTTCAAACTTTTAAGGAGAAGATTCTTTTTGGAAGATGGTCCATGTGTTTTGTGATACTAGATCACAAATGTTTTATATTTTGAAGAACATTGCAGAAGGTATGGAACATGCAGTTTGTCACCAAGGAACAATTAAACATTCACTGTTCTCAGGTCTTCTTTGGTTAGGAATACAATTATAACTGCTAATGGGTAAGGCGTGAGAAGTTAAATGAAAATTTTTTATTCAATTTTGAAGGGTTCAATTAAGTCTTTACTAAAAATGTTCCGCCAATAAACTGCTGGATGTACAATACACCGAAACAGTTTTAGAACAAACAGGAAAATACACCGAAACAGTTTTAACTGATAAGAACTAACGTTGTGGATCTATGAAAGTCTTAAGTGTAGAAATACACTGCTGGACAATTGCGAAGGACGGATCACAAACTGCAATGTAGCATAACATTAAGCGAGACATGAGACCTAGTAGGATAAAATATAGTTGCCACACTGTTCAGACATTAGAATATAGAATATTTATTGTTCTGTAAAGTACAAAAGCTGTGAAACATCTGAAAGAAAAAATGTTCATTTGATGCTGCAAACGGAAAAATGGAACAATGCGTCTAAAAGTCAGCAGACACCTTGAAGAAAGGTATCATTACGGGATATGTCCACCGTGGAGTGTGATGCAACATTCCACACGTCGTATCATACTTTGCACAACATTATCCAGCAGCTGTTGAGGCAATTTATCCCATTCCTCTGGGAGTGCACGGATGAGGGTGTTCTATATATATATATATATATATATATATATATATATATATATATATATATATATATATATATATATATATATATATATATATATATATATATATATATATATATATATATATATATATATATATATATATATATATATATATATATATATATATATATATATATATATATATATATATATATATATATATATATATATATATATATATATATATATATATATATATATATATATATATATAGTTAGATAGATATAGATATATATGCATATATTTATACATGTCAAGTCAAGAAAGCAGATACAACTAGATTGTGGCGTTTTGATTTAATTGACAAAAACATTAGAACAAAGGATTTTAACCCAAAAGCAATTTTTTTTCTAATTTTCTCAAAATGTTACTGACGGAATTTAAAAAAAAAAACATTTCTTGACTCTTTTCTTATTTTTATTCCAATAATAATCTGTGAAAATATACGTTAAATAATTTTTAATTTTTTTTACTAATTATACCAAAAACCACGGAATGGGTCATTTTAATTCCCTTATAATCCCACGAACTAACTTTGTTATTCAATGTTTCCTTGAATGATAAAATCTGTTTAAGTCATTTTTTAATTTCCCAGATATGAGCAGAACAATACTTTAAGATTTGTAGATTGTTATTGCTTATAGAATACAAGCTGAGAACTTTGTTGTAGTAGTAGTAGCCAGTGTTGCAGATCTCCTGCATTTCCGTTATCATTTTGTATGGGAAAAATGCCTCTAGTTAGTATATTTTAGGGATGATTTCTCTTCGGTACGTTTTGCTTTGTCTTTATTGAATGGAATGCGTTGCAGTACTAACATAGCCAATGTGGTATTCTAATGGGTGCAAATTTGATTCTTTATGACTGCACAACTATTTTTTCACAATGCCTTAGATATAGTTTGAATGTACCAGTTTGTTTGTTTTTTTAACCACCTTGCTTATAATCACAGATAAAACTGACCTCAGTTGAAAATGACTAGAAGAAATGTGCTTAAATTAAGAGTTTGTGAGGCCCTCTAATAAATACAATAATTGAATGAAAGGTTGAAAATGACTAGAAGAAATGTGCTTAAATTAAGAGTTTGTGAGGCCCTCTAATAAATACAATAATAATCTGAAGATTAATTGGAAAACGATAATGATGTAGAAACTGTTTTCAGCAATGATGAATATGTGCCTACAAATAGAGAATATATTTCCTCCAATGAAGATATCATATCTAAATTCCCTGTACAATGTACGAGCAGAAAAACCACTTTTGGTAAAAAAAAAACAATGTAGAAATATAAACATGAAGGTATCAGATTTAAATCCATATGAAATGAACTCTGGATTTTTGTTAGAAATGTTGGAATGTATTGGAAATGCAGCACCTCTGGAAGTTGTATGCGTGGAAAAATTGTTGAGCATAGTGTTTTAAGAAAAACGAGGGGCTCAACCAGTTATCAATTTTGTTTGATTTGAGACATTTTGTTTTCCCGAGAAAGTTTACAAAGCTATAAAGTCCATCACTATCAGCACTAACAGCAAGATACACTCAATTTTAAGATATGACATTCAGCATGGAATAATTTTACTCTTAACAAGTTCAGAAGAATCTTGAATTATTAATTCTATTGAAACTCTTGATTGGCAAGAAACAAATGGTTATTTCTGAAGTGACGCTATGACGGTAATTCCTTGGATTTCTAGAGAGATGAATTGGTCTGTCTTTGTTAGAAACCATGTTACTGAAATAAGAAACCTCAACAATCTCTCTTAAAGGTACAATGTACCTGGTGAAATGAATCCAAGTAATTTAACTTCAAGATTACGCAAAACTAAGCTGTTTGTTTCTCCAGATGGGTTAATAAATCCTTAATGGTTGAAAATGCCTGAAAAAATTAAAAGTTGTTTGAACTCTCTTTGATACTTCAAAAAACTTTGTCTAAGGACAGGTATCATAAATATTTCTTCTAATAATAAAAATACATAGTTCATGATCGGATGTGAGATAAATTATGATAATTTTAGAAATAATTCAACTGCACAAAGAAAGTCTAATTATAAAATAACTTAAAGGAGCAGAAATACGTATGATAGAGATAATTTGAAAATTTTTCCTTTCCCACTGAAGATGATAGGAGATAAAAATCAATTTACACATTTTAAAGATGGAAAAGGTATATTAAGATTAAAAACAAAATTAATTTTTAGAAAAAAGTCATACATATTTAATACATGTTGTTTTTGCCTTCCAAACACCAAATTGTGAATATACTCATTTTACACAGTTGTGAAATACACTGCCTTTGTGGCGATTAAATCACATTAAATCAGCTTCGACAGAAACATTTTGTAATAACAGGAAGGAAAACAGTGCATGCAGTTTTTTTTTCCAAAATATGTTACCTGCTGGAAATTTAATTCGAAAAATATAAAAGTTTCTGCTGGTTGCAGAAGTTGCTGCAAAACATTGTAAGTGTTGAAATATAAATACGTATAAATTTACTGTTTCTGTTGACAATTTTGCTTGATAAAAATTACAATGAGAAGTTGCAAATTACTAAAATATAATATAACCTCCGTTTACGAAAAAAGAAATTGTATCAATTGCTTAAAGAAAGTTTTTTCGAATTAAGGAAGTTTAAAATGTTATACTTTAAGAATATATATTATTATTTTGAAATTATTATTCTAGTTGGAATTAAATTTTTTAAAATAACATTTTAACCTTAAAACTATAGAAATTATTTCAAAAGATTAAAGTGAATACAATTTACTTAAATATTTTAAAATTTTTTCAAAGAAAAGGATTACGCATTTTGATCAGCTGAACTATACAAAAATAGCAATGCTAAGGTATGACTTTCAAAATTAAATTTATATTTTTTAGAAATATGTTAAATGGAGAAGCTTGTTACTAGTTAACTAAATACAACTTTTACTTAACTAGTATCTTAAGAATAATTAATTAGATTTACATAAAGCAAAAACAATTTAAATTGTTTCGGTAAAATTTAATATTATAATAAAATAAAATGTATTTGTATTTCCTTAAATTAAAAAAAAATTAAAAATTCAAATTTTCGCCATATTTGGGAAGTAAAACATTAAAATATATTTTCAAAGAATAATTTTTGTCTGTTTAAAATATTTTACAATTTTTAATAATTTAGTGTAAAATATCATGAGAAATAAAGATGTTTACTGAATGTTTTATAAAATTATAACTAAATAATTTATAATATTATTAATTAGATATATTTACTCTTTATCTTACAAAATTTATAACTACCTATTTCTTATTTTTTCTTTCAATAACGTTACCAAATAATTAGATTAACCTTCTCAGAGAAAACGGTTCCGAGTTGAATTTATTAACGGTTGAGCAACGGAAAACTGATGTCGAGCTCCTGTCGTTTGCTTGGATTTCTCCCAGCGTGAGAGCTAGAGAGTTTTCCTCGTTCACCCCTAGCAACACCTTAATAAGCTGTGTTGTCAATGAAAATATATACTTTGATTATTAAAATATTTAACAAAATCCTAATTGTATTTTTATTGTTCACTATATCCCCTATTTATACAATAGAAATATACTATTTCACTATATTTCTATTGTTCACTATATATAACGTTCACTATATATAATATATATTGACAGTGTGAACAATATGTATTTTTATTGTTCACACTGTCAAATTTTATTTAAACTGATTGAATATTATGTAAGATTCTTACATTTAAATATAATAAATCAATATGAGCAAATATTTCGGGCTTTAAATCCTTAGAACAAACGAGTTACTCAATAATCATATTAATTTTCCTAAGAAATAAAAAAGTGCATATTTTAATATTGGTATTATTTAGGGTTATTTTTCCGCTCGAAATGTATACTACATACTATCATCTATTTTTGAGAATATTTTATTAAAAAATTTACTTCAACAGAGCATGCCTTAAACACGTATGCAAATATATTACAAAAGTATTGTCATACAATAATTTAAATACGTACAGTGAGTGCTCTTCTATTTTCTTATGATAATACCTTAATAAATTACATCATCATAAAACCTACCATATTTTTCTATTTAAACCTATTGTACAAATGATAAATTTGACATCGATATAATTAGCTGCAAAACTGAATCTCATAAAAGTTATTTATGTGACAGAAATATATCAAAAAATATTCTTGTCTGTCATTGAAGACAATATAATGCGTGCAGGCATTTGATGGGTTGTCATGCAGGGTAAGATAATTTTATTTTCTTGTGACAGATTTCAGGAAAGGGAGAGAGAGAAGAGCATTTTATATATATATTTCTATTCTTTTCTTTCTTGTACTAGTAACTGCCATGGGGGATTTTTTTCTACAGAAGGAATATTTTTAAATATTTCATAAGAAATAATAAATGTATGTTTTACAAAAGTAGAAAACACTTTTGAATTTGTTGGTTATTAATTATAATGAATATAATCATCTTTTTATATATCTGCTTGTATCTCTATATATATTTACTTACATATATGTACATGGAAAATTTGCTATGGTAATACTCTAAAAATATTATATATCATTCATTAAAATATGTTTTACTCTGATATTTCATTTCAGAAAATATTTCTTATAGTTGTTATGTATAAAATGTTAAGTATTAACCTTAATGAAGAATGTTTTATATTACTTTAAAATTAAATTTTATTTTCATAATCATTGCATTAATATTCAACAAATAAATAGAATACTTACTAATTATGAATGCTTACATAAAATTACATTCCACTGCAATTTGTTAGTTTTTTTATTTAGTTGCACAATAGAGAGTAAGTTTTTATTTCTTTTTTTGTAAAAGTGTCAATTTTAAATTTCATTAAATATTAGCTATTAAGTGTAAAAATAGTTTTTAAGTGTAAAAAATAATTATCACATATTGTTCATTATTAAAATGTTGATTTTCTAATCCATTTACATCTAAAATTTATTGAAACGCATTTTAATTTACTTTTGTTTAATGGCTGCACATATGCAGGGGCTTTCATTGTGATGGATTATAATGCACCAACTCATTGATCTGTAGTTGTTGAAAAATAAATTGAGGGTCTTCTTTTAGAGTGAATTTAATAGCAAACTTGAGCTATGGATCGGAATCACGTAGATCAACTATTGGACTATCTTTTAAGCAGGATTCTGCTTTAAGTCCTCTTCCAAAACTTGAAGTAGAATCAGAAGAAGAATTTTTATTAAAAACATTTTTGCTTAGCTTCTTGGAATCGAAGAAGCATTAAGAATAACTAGAGAGAAAATTAAAAAATTGGAAACTTTTCTGACATGTGAGAAATAATTGAATTTTGGCAATGAAATAATGCCAAAAAAAATTTTACAAAAGTATTATTTTGCAAATATTTCCTCGAATATGTTTTACAGGTAACGAAACAACATAGAAATTATAAATGACTGCGAGACTTTTTTGAACTTGACAGATATTAAATTATAATCTCTCAAAAAAATTTTTTTTCAATAAAAATATAGTTATCTTTGTTCACTGTTACTATTCTAACTCTCAGGAAAGTATGAAATGGAGAGCTCATGTGCACATTTTAGATAACAATTTATTTATATAACTATCATTAAAAAATAAATTAAAGATTTATTACATAAGAGGCTAAAAGAAGTCATTCAAACTTTGAGCCCAAAACTAGAGACATTATGATGACAAATATTATCACTACATGTTTAATGACATTTTCAAATATATTTAATAAATTCAGTTCAATTTAAATCAACGGTTTCAACCATCCTTTAATATCCATCAAGAAATAAAGCCTTTTCAAAGTTGTGATCTAGACGAACATGAGTTATGAATGTTTTTACATTGTTTTCTTCAGACTAAAATGATGTCATTGGAAGAAAATAACAATAACTCATAGCTCAAGGTGACGTCACTATAAAATCAGTATTGCACTTCTGATGCACAAAAACTACAAAATTTATTTTATGAGCAAGGTCTGAACAATAGTCATACACAAATTGCGAACAATAGTCATACGCAAATTGCAAAAACAATATGTGTAGGACCATGAGCAAAACATACGACATTAAAATTTCTTAACACAGAATTCATTTAAACATATCATCATATCTTCGAGTATCAAAATATTTGCTAAATGATTATCTCGCAAACACATGCTGTTTAGTTTGATCGATTAATTGAGGCAATGTGTTCCCTAGTATAATTTTTTTAAATAATAAAAAAGGATTCTTAAGAAAATACACACAAACATCCAAAGAATATTTATTAACCTAAGCCTTATGTCAATATATATATATATATATATATATATATATATATATATATATATATATCCTATATATATATATATATATATATATATATATATATATATATATATATATATATATATATATATATATATATATATATATATATATATATATATATATATATATATATGAAAATGTAAAACCCAATGATTATACTTTCTGAGTCAGATATTGTATTCTCAACCACCGGATGTCGTTTGTTTTCATTTATTGATTTTTCGCGCCTTAAAATTCATAGTAACTTTTCAATTTTATATAAACTATTACTTCCATGTGGGCAGCTTCAAACTGGAACTGCTCTTCTTGAGTGGAGTATGTTTTCTTGGGTCGAATTTCTTCTAATGCTGTCTCCAGAAAAAATAATTTTTCTCAAGAGAAATAGAAAGTAATGTTTCATTTATTTTATATATTGACTTTTACGAACTTAATATTTATTACCTAAAAGTGATTTTTAACATTATGTTTATGAAAAGTAATTTCTTTATATATTACTAAATGTTTTTTAAAAAATAAACTTTCCTGAATATAATTATATGATTAAAAGATGTGTTGTTAATAATGTATTCAATTCTCTTTAGTAAAAAATGTGGAAAATATTTTTATTATAATTACATTACATAATGTTTATATTTAGTTTGCACAATTATAAACTACATAATATTATCTATCGAAAAATAGTTATCATACACTATAATCAAATAATGACGTAAAATATCTGTCATAAATTTTTTTTGTTAATTTATCAGAAAATGAGATCAGAAAGAGAGATTTGTTAATTTATCAGAATTATATCAGAAAATGAGAAAAAATCATATCTGCGAACTTTTTATATATATAACATATCAATATTTTTATTATGTATATGAATGACTACACAAAATATCTAATTATGTCATTTTTACTGTATAAAAATTGAACATATTGTCACGAAGTTTTAAGTGAACACACCGTTGGTTTTAAACTAACAAGTTTATTGAAGAGAAAGTAGCGATTTGTAACCTTACAAGGTCGAGAAGTTGCCCACGACTAGTGGGTATAAGCTTTTATACAGTAATAGAATATTCGAGAAACAACTAATTAACATAACAGAGAAAGGTCTAGAATGTTGGAGAACATAAGGAAACAAACAAAAAATCCATACTTTGGATACAACAGCCGTGGCTATTATCGAACCCGCAACCTCTGGGTTTGGATCGCTTGCTTTGTCCACTCGGCCACTGAGCTCGTTGATAAGCTTTCTCTATGCGGCATTGCTCCTTTCTCAAAAAGACAGTGTCTCGCTGCTATTTGGATCTTGAGCGTGTTAAAGGTCCTTTGTAAACTTCTGCCTTCTTTTCCGGAAGAACGACACCTTGATTTCATCCGTCTTCAATGTCGGTCTGCTTCGCCGGAACATGGTACGGCTTCATACGCAAAACATGGACAACATCTTTTAGTTTCCTTTTCCGGGAGACAGGATCAAATTCTTGCACTTCGTAGGTGACGTCGGATAAACGGCGCAGCACTTGATAGGGCCCAAAATACCTCCTTAAGAGCTTCTCGGAAAGACCGACCTTTCGGACTGGGGTATAAACCCATACGAGGTCTCCAGGACTATAGACACCATTCGGTGTTTGGAATCATAATGTCGACGGTCTTTATCTTGCGCTCTCAGAGTATGCGTTCTGGCCAATTGTCTCGACTCTTCTGCCCTGGAAATAGTCTTGGCTAGGTAATCGTCCGTTGCATCATCAGACAAGAAATGGGAACATTGTATCCAGCATCGTTTCGGCTTCACGTCCATGGAGCAGGTAGAACGGCGTAAATCCTGTTGTCTCCTGCTTAGCGGTGTTATAAGCAAACGTCGCAAATGGCAAAATTTCGTCCCAGTTTTCTGTTCGATATCAACGTACATAGACAATATACCGGCTAGAGTTTTGTTAAAGCGCTCCGTCAATACATTCGTTTGGGGATGATACGTCGTCGTCATTCGATGATCGATATGGCACAATTCGACTAGTGCGGATACAAGTCTGGACTGGAAAATGGCACCACGATCTGTAATAATGACTCGAGGAGCTCCATGTCTCAGAAGAATCTCTTCGATCAGAAACTTGGCGACTTCTTCGGCATCAGCAGTTGGTAAGGCTCTGGTTACTGCATAGCGTGCACAGAAATCTGTGCAGACCACGATCCATTTACTTCCACGGGCAGACTTAGGGAACCTCCCAAGCAGATCTATCCTAATGCGGTGGAAAGGTGTGACAGTAGGAGGGATGGAAACCAGGCGTCCAGGTGGTGGTTGCGGAACTGATTTCCTCCGTTGGCATTCTCGACAATGCATGACGTACCGCACAACATTCCGGTACATCCCCGGCCAATAAAATATTTTCCTGATTCTGTGGTACGTTTTCGCAAAGCCAAGATACCCTGCGGTATGAGCGTCGTGGAAATGTTTAAGTAGGTCCGCTCGTAGATGCTTGGGAATGACAGGCTTCCCGGCTGGATCAAAATTCTTTCTGCATAAGACTCCGTCAATTAACTCAAATTTCTTCTCCTCGGTAGAGGGGCCGATCTTCGGAATGATTATTTTTGCCATGTCTGAACTTTCTTCTGTTCGATAGCGAGGTATATACTCGTGGTTACAGCTAAAAATTGGTCTTGCGTCTCAGTCGCTTCATCCACTGGATTTCTCGAGAGAGCGTCGGCATCATTATGCTTCCTCCCAGATTTGTATTTTACCGAAAAATTGTGTTCCTGGAGCCGAAGAGCCCACCTTGCCAGCCTGCCTGAGGAATCTTTTAGATTCATAAGCCAGCAGAGTGAATGATGATCCGTAACAACGGTAAAATATCTTCTGAACAGGTATGACCGGAATTTATTAATAGCCCATACGACGGCAAAACATTCTCGTTCTGAAGTAGAATAATTCCTTTCTGCATTTGTCAGGGTTCTAGAGGCGTATGCTATGACTCTTTCGACTTCATTCTCAATTTGAACTAGAACTGCTCCAATACCATATCCGCTGGCGCCGGTATGAATTTCTGTAAGGCATCTTTCGTCAAATATCCCCAATACTGTATCAGATGTAAGCGCCTACTTCAGGTTTTCGAAAGCCTTTACCTCTTTAGGACCCCAATGAAATTTCGCATCGCCTTTTAACAACAATTGCAAGGGTTCGGCGAGGTAGCAAAAGCCCTTAATAAACCTTCAGAAGTACCAGAAAAGTCCAAGAAAGCTTCGTACGTCATGTACGTTCTGTGGAGTAGGAAAAGTGCTAACGGCTTTCACTTTATCAGGATCTGGATGGACACCGTTACTGGATACGAGATGGCCTAGTATTTTCACTTCTTGGGCAGCAAAAAGGTCCTTCTTGGGGTTAAGTATGAATCCAGCTTCTTGAATGCATTCCAGAACTGTTTTTAACCGGATAAGGTGGTCTTCAAAAGTTTCTGAGAAAACTACTATGTCGTCCAGGTAACACAGGCACAAAGTCCATTTGAGATGGCGTAGCAAATTATCCATCATTCTTTCGAAAATCACCGGTGCATTGCAGAGTCGAAACGGCGTGACTTTAAATTCGTATAAGCCTTCTGGGGTAATAAATACCGTCTTTCCACTATCCGCTTCATCCACTTCTATCTGCCAGTAACCAGATCGGAGGTCCAAGGAAGAAAAGAACTTGGCACCTTTTAAGCAGTCTAGAGTGTCATCAATGCGGGGTAGAGGTTAAACATCCTTCCCTGTGATGCTATTCAGTTTTCGATAGTCTACGCAAAAACGCCAGCTTTTATCTTTTTTTCTCACGAATACGACGGGGGATGACCAAGGACTCTCAGATGGCTGGATAATACCTTGGTCAAGCATTTTTCAACCTCTTTCCGAATTATGCGTCTTTCAGTCGGTGAAATTCGGTAAGCCCTTTGGTAGATTGGAGCATGATCACCAGTATTGATCCTATGTTTAACATTTAACTTTGCGGCTGACGACTTGTTAGATTTGGTAGAGATTCCGGAAAAGGTTTGCAAGAGTTCGGCTAATTTGCGTTTTCTTTCGCTGCTCAACTCAGGGGATATCATTATGGTATAATCTATACTGGAATTCTTCGGCTCCTGCAGTGTACTTTTACTTTTTGTTGTATCAGCAATCTCGCATACATGCCCGTCATTCAGGAGCTCAGCTTCACCTATGTACATCCCTTTAGGAATGACTTGATCTTTGGCCTGCATGTTGGCACTTATATTTCTTCCGACATCTAGTCCTGATACGGATATTCTCGTCAATGAGCGTGGCTGAAGCTTGTTGTTCTTCGTGGCATACAGCTTCCAAGCGTCTAGTGCAGTGGGTTCTAGGTCAGTATCTTCCAAAAACAGTTCACTCCGGCCACAGTCTATCACGGCTTGAGAAGCTTCGAAGAAGTCCCATCCGAGGATTACGTCGTGACTAAGATGCCGTTGAACGATAAATTCAAACAGCAGCTCTCGTCCATTTATAACGACACGCAAAACGCATTTTCCCACTGGCCTAACAATACTGGCATTAGCGACTTTCAGTATAGTGTTCATGGCGTCAGTAAACATAACTTTCTTTAAGGATCGACGAAACTTATCGGAGATGACAGAAAATGAAGCTCCCGAATCCACAAGGGCACGGATCGGCTGATTATTTACCATAACGTCGAGGTGGTTACCTGTCATCTTTTCGGCTGATGGAGGATTTTCATTACATGCGGCCTCACCTCCCCGAAAGATCACTGTGCTCAGTTTTCCTAGTTTCTACGGCTTGGAGACCGACTTGATTGACGATATGGCGACGGTGATCGGAAACGACGGTTGGTGATCGGCCTCTAACAGGACTAGGTGAAGAACGGCGTACGAGGCTTGGTCGGCGCAACTCTTTTTCAGCGTCAGCGTCGTCGAAGTTCCGTCGGTGGGATCAATAATTGTCAAAAACGACTTTCCTCTCACGGCAATGGCGTACGAAATGTCCAGGGCGTCCACAGTGAAAACAAACTGGTCTGTTGTCGGCCGTTCTCCAAAGGTCAGTTTTCCTTGGCTGCGGTGCTGATTTCTGGACAGGGCTACTAGGTTCCCTCGTCACAACGGCTGCATAAGTGGGACATCATTGGGTGCCTGCAGACTTTGAGACAACTGGTGCCAAAACTCTTTCGACTTCGTCTTGGATGACGGTCTGTAGCGGCTGGGTATAGGAGTCCAGAAACTCGTCGGGTCCATTAACCATTCGATGAATCTCTTCTTGTACAATTCTGCGGATAAGGGACACCAAGTCTGGCTCGTCCTCCATGGCTGCTACTGGTACGACATTTGGTAGTCGTTATCTTCTTAGACCAACTCTTTTCTGTTTCATGTCTTCAATGTAGTTGCACTACTTGATGAAGTCAGCCGCAGTCTTAACTTCTTTCATTAAAAGCACCTGGTAAATATCTTCAGTAACGCCTTTTATTAAGTGCGACACTTTTTCGTCGTCGGACATCGAAGGGTTGACCTCGTGACAAAGCCGTAATACACTCCGAATGTTGGACTGCGTAGCCTCTCCTGCCTTTAGAGCCCTATATTTCAGTTACTCTTCGGCCTTCTTTGTGTACTTTTGACGATCACCAAAAAGTTCATTTAAACCTTTCTTGAATGCGTCCTAGTATTCCAAGGCATCTTCATTATTTATGTACCACTGCTTGTCTAGGAAAAAATAGACGTTCGCAAGGCTCATCATTTCATCCCATTTGTTGAGTTTGGCCACCCGATCGTATTCTGTATGCCATTTCCGGGGTCATCTCCACGCTCTCCACGGAAGGTTGATGGGCTCCTTTGTAGCTGTAGGATAGAAGTTACCACGACAGGCTTCGTATCTTTGGTCATTATCTGCTTCTTTCCTCGTTCTGGAACGTAGAGACCAAATTCCGGGGGCAATCCTCTTGAAAGAAGACTTCTGCGAATACTTTCAGAATTATCCACAATGGTGAAATCGGTATCTGGCGCCTCCACTAAATTTGCCACGAAGATTTAAGTGAACACACCTTTGGTTTTAAACAAACAAGTTTATTGAAGGAAAGAAGAGATTTGTAACCTTACAAGGTCGAGAAGTTGCCCACGACTTGTGGGTATAAGCTTTTATACAGTAATAGAATATTCGAGAAACAACTAATTAACATAACAAAGAAAGGTCTAGAATGTTGGAGAACATAAGGAAACAATAATTAAGGAAACAAACAAAAAATCCATATTTTGAATACAACAGCCGTGGCTAGTATCGAACCCGCAACCTCTGGGTTTGTATCGCGTGCTTTGATCACTCGACCACTGAGCTCGTTGGTAAGCTTTCTCTATGCGGCATTTTCGTCATTGGACATTGAAGGGTTGACCTCGTCCTGTGTAAGAATAAAAATGAAAAAAGGCTTACAATATAAAATATACAACAATTAATATTTATTAATTATATCATGCATATAAACTATTTTGTAATTAGCAAGCTTCAGTCGTTTTCATGGATAGTTTTTTATTAGTGAAAGGAATAGTAATTTTTATAAGTAATTAGTTAGTCGTCCTTCAAATAATAAAAATGTGTTATTTAATGGTGTGTATTTTTAACTCATTATTTTTTATTAAGTGTTTCGGTAATCTTTGACAAAGCTGACTAGCACAACGCAAAAGATAAACAAATATTAATAAATCGTAATGAATACACACAAATTAAAGTAATTTCCATTAAAAGGACTATTAATAATTACAAATAATTTTTCCGTTATAACCAAATTCTATCATTTTAAACATAACCACTTAATATTTAATTAAGAACTAGTTATTTATTATTGAAATTTTGTTCAATGGACGTCAAAAAAATGTAATAAATTTATAGCGGATACAGTGTTTTCTAACATTAAAAAGAAAAACTTAGATAAATAAACAACCATATATTTTATTTTGTTTGCAAGGTAATACTAACAAGGAATATTCATAAGTTCTTGAAAATTTCTTTTCTATTAAAATGTTTCTTTTTTCATATATATTCCTCAATAAAACTAATTTAAATAAAATGTTAAACGCAAACATCCCATTCAAAATAGCATTATTCTGAGTGACCTACATTTTATTTATTTTAAAATTTTGGAATTCCATTATTTGTGCTTTAATAATTAATAAATAAGATTGTGGACAGCTATTAATAAGAAAAGTTGTATTTGGGACTCCTATTCTTGAGAAAATATTGGAAATGATTACATTTTCGTAAAAACCACATCTATTTGCTGTTGTTATTAATATTTTCCTTTTCAAATTATTTCTCTATAGATATATTTTTTCTCAGTTTGGAAAATTGGTCTGAAATAATTTCGGAAGTTATTAAATGAAAATGTATTTAAGTAAAAAGTCTACCTATAGAATTTAGCGTATGTTTGATGACTAAGGGCATCATTATTTTTGGCATTAGTTCCTGGTTGTCAATACAAAAGTTACAAAAATAGATTTAATTATCTTAGTCGTCATATCATATGCTCAAAAAAATTTTTAAATTACTTCAAAAACAAAAATGAAAAAAGAAAATCATATAAGAAAAGAATTACTGAAGTAAGTGTTAAAGATTTCATTTCAGCATTTGAACCTAAGCACACTGTATTTAATAAAAATATAAATGGCAAATTTGTACATATAACAAAGTATTTTGAATTCAAAAATAAATTCAATATTTCTTTTTAAATAAAAATTGCTATGCCTAGATTTATTTTTGTTTTTTCTAAAAAGTGTCAATTTTTAATTTTAAAAATAACTAATATGGGATTATAATAATATATATTGAAAGATGAAATTTGGTTATTATGACGGGTTGATAAATAACATTTTCACTTCAAATATTTTCCCAACCAGTAGGAGAGACATTTTGTTTTCCCGAGAAAGTTTACAAAGCTATAAAGTCCATCACTGTCAGCACTGACAGCAAGATACACTCAATTTTAAGATGTGACATTCAGCTTGGAATAATTTTACTCTTATTTGACAATTTTGAAAAATAAGGATCATTCTTTTTGAAGAAATGTGAAGTCGTCTGTATGTGTGCTATTCATTTTGACACTCAAAACTTTTATAAACAAAAAGAACCCAGACGAAATTTAGATTTTGTATTTGAAATAATAATATTTTATGCACAGAAATGTTTCCTTTAATCAATTTTTATTTTCCATTGGCATTCATTTATAATTTATGATTATTTACTTCTCGTTTATATATATATATATATATATATATATATATATATATATATATATATATATATATATATATATATATATATATATATATATATATAAACGAGGGATTATATATAAGCCATAAATTAAATATAATTTTTCAAGCAAATTGCTCAAACATGGTTAAAGTGGTAATTTATGGTATTTATTCTATTCAAATGGACAAAACTTATTATGTGCAACTGTAAAACGTGTTTCTTATGAAAAAGTAACCAATTTAAAATTTTTTTACAAATGAATCTAGCAAATTTTCTTTTGTTATATGATAAGATATAAGACATTGCAAATTTATCTACTTGTAAAGCTTAATTGCGAAACTGAATGTATAGTAAAATTTTATAGGCTTGAGATGAGTTTAAAAAAGTAAAATCAATTTCAGTTGGTATTAAATTAGATTAACTCCTGCTACATTGAAAAGAGTGGTATTCGGAGCATGTACTTGTAGAGCGACGTAAACACAAATTGAATTATAAAGACTAGAAAGTGCTGTTTTTGCTCTTTCACTTCTTTTCCACTTATCTTTATATACCTCTTCTATTGCGTTCTTAATTCAATTTGCTTTCTTAAAAGATTGATGTATTACTACATATAGAAATGCAATTATTTTGAAGATAGAAAACACATTATAACAATTGTTTACTTCAGATATTAATTTAAAAACATGAGTTTCTTTCTTATTGATTTTTTATTTTTTGTTTTGGTAATGCAATACGCAGATTTTCTATGTACTAGAGATTTTGTTAGTCATAAATTGACATAAATATATATTAATAAGCATTTATAATTTTAAAGAAAATTTAAATTCCAGTTAATAGATATAAGTCCTTATATTTCTTAATTTGTGCCTCATATGTCGAATGCCAAATTACTTTCTGCATGCTTATGTTTCATCCTGAATAATTTTTGCAACCTATTAAGTGTCTAAATTAAAAATTATGAATCATTTATAAATTAAATTTTCTATTTTTTTATATTATTCAAAATATATATATATATATATATATATATATATATATATATATATATATATATATATATATATATATATATATATATATATATATATATATATATATATATATATATATATATATATATATATATATATATATATATATATATATATATATATATATATATATATATATATATATAATAGAATTAAAACCAAGAATTGAGCTAAAGAGCCTGTGCAAAAGGAATAAAATTTAATATTATCCAAAATATATCCTAGACGATAAATTTCTTGGTGTGTACAATGTAGACCTACTTCTTATTCCTGTACTCCATGGAACCCTTTACGTTCCAGAGTGGTCTTTAACTTTGACATGAGACGGATAAATAAACAAGAACTGATATGAAGCACATATAGAGGCAATACTAGACAAGCCTCACCGACATTCTTTAATCATGTTTCGTCTCCTATCAGGTCAAGACTACCTGGGTGAACAATGATATCGTCTACGATTCGAAGACCATCCTTATTGTCGGCTGTGTGGATCTAAAGAATTCCATGAATCGTAACACACTTTCCATCACTACAGCTCACTCCATGGACTTGACTACTCTAAGGCTGCTAAATATTGGCAAACTAGAGAACTTTTGGGGAAATGATTTTGATTAGTATTTTACTTTTGGTGTCTCATTAATACATACATTTTTTTGTTTTTCTTTGTTGTATTTGCTTACTTTCCCCACCATTGGAAATAAAAATATAAAAAGAATTAAAACGATTGATTATGAGCAATATATCAGCATTTGGAACTACAAATCTGTGCGAGTCCTTTTCTGCCAATTTAAATCTGGTAAAAACGAAGTATCGCAGTAGGTTGCTCAGTGAAAACATGAATAAACAACTACGTTTGTGTTAAACTGTCAATTAATAATAAAAAAAAATCTCAAGTAACATACAAAAACCAGTGTGACACTAATTGTGAAGTAACAAAGTATTTTGAAAAAAATTTTCGTATTATTTTGAAAACATTTTTTGTATTATTTTGATATGTGCGGCCTACCTCAGTTTAGTACATTTTTACTTGGCCCACTAACCGTATTGTGTGTGGAAGCCTTATACTAAATGATGCTTGAAAAATAACAGCAACTAGCACATATAAGGGCTACTAGCATTTTCACAGATGTTAGAAGGGTTATTTCAAAGAAGATTGTCATCAACTTGAGTTTTCACTATATAAATGTTTCGACAAATTATAAAATGTTACGATTATAACAGTAATATTGTCGATTTCAATCTTAAAGTTGCGTTCTGATTTTTAGTAGTATTGTTTTGAAAAATATTTTAGAAAAAAAATTTTGGTTTTTCTAACAATAGTTAACGCACTGAGTAAGGCATTGTAAGGAGAATGTTTCTTAAAACAGCTTTTTTTAATGCCATTTTAAAGTCCTTAGAAAGGCATTATATCCTGTCCTAAATTATATCTGGGTCAAAATGTATTTCCTAACTGCCTTAGTTTCAGATTAAATTCTGAAACTATGATCGTTTTACTTAACTATGCCAATTAAATCCAACTTTTATTGTTACTTATTACAAATGCAAGTACATTACTTGATTTTGAGCTATCAGTTCATGAATTCTATAATAATTATCAATATTACATTTAAAACCACAAATTTTAGTACACACATCGAAAAGCTTGGCTGTCACCGGCTGACCAGAGCCATAAAGAGTACAGTCAAGAGAATCAGCGACACCAATACGGAAAAGAAGCCGTCTAGAAGTCAAAAGCATGCAGTCTTGAATATTCAATAACACATGATACCATCCCTAAAAATCATCAAGTCCTTGTCCTTTGATGCTCTGCCTGTTTCGGATTCAAAATTTTAATTAAAAGAGATATTTGCTCAAAATTTTAGGAAGTGAAGCGTCATCTTCCTTGTAGCTTGTTAGGCTATCAAGGATGATTTCTTAGGAAAAATGTCAACCACTTAGTTTTTCACAATGCTATAGATTTCCAATACAAACAGAAAGGGTATTTTTAGGTAAGATAATTTAAAATTAATTTGCAATTTGCTATAACTGATAATGGTAATTTCATGACAAAGAATGTAATGCCAATTTGGAATTAGAAAACACGGGGCCTCTATCTTAATCAGAATTCCTCCTGTTGAACCACAATAGCAACAATTTCAATCTCTCTAACGCTTGCAGTAGTAAATTAACCCTCATGGATTTAAAAGTTAAAAGCTTGCAGATTCAAACTTTGGTGCTATTGTGTCTATCTAATTTGCAGATAACTGTTTAAACATATGATCAATAAGTTCTCAGAAATCTGCTCTTAATGACTTCCTGAGGTATTGCTTCTAACTGCTTGGAAATCATCCAATTATTTTACACTTTCATATTAAGTTCTACCCTAATCTCAAGATAGTTATAATCCAAAGGGCACATACAATACAGCAATGGCAAAAACAATACAGATGTTCCATAAAAAAATTTCCGAAAGACGAAAGATGGATCCGCAGGGTTGACTA
Source organism: Latrodectus hesperus (assembly GCA_037975125.1). Lineage (NCBI taxonomy): Eukaryota > Metazoa > Arthropoda > Arachnida > Araneae > Theridiidae > Latrodectus > Latrodectus hesperus. The sequence goes on from CM075851.1 coordinate 86,011,356, forward strand.
AATGAAGCAGTTCTGAGTTTTAAGAATTATAAAGTTATTCAAATTGTATTCTCTCAAAAATATTATTAGTAAAGCTTATGAGTTTCTGAAATAACACAACTTTCTTTCGTTAGATATGTTTGTGAATTGGTTTATTATTTATCAAACGTTTTAGGGCAAGCACGAGATTAGGCTTAATTATACTAGTTATAAAACGGTAGCAAAGATTGATTTCAAAGCTCTGGATATGTTTGGTTGCCGTAAGGATGACCTCAAAGTAATAGACAGTAAATAATTTTATGAATATTTTTGTAATACATCTATTACAAACAATTTTAAGCTAAAAATGCTTAGTAAATATAGTTAATCTCGTCTTCTCCTCAGTTCTCAAGTTTTCAACATGATTTCTTCAATTTAAACAGGCATCAAAAATACATCCCAGATAAGTGGCGGGAAAACTGATCCCGAAAGTATAGCATTGAAACTCAAAATAAAGAGTAAATGGTGATATATTTAAGATAAGTACTAGTATAAAGTTTTATTCTTGTTAACTCTGGTGACATTTTCTTGCAACAGAAGTCCAGTTATCTCATTGAAGCACTTAAAGTTGTGTGAATTAAGCTTCGTTTAAATTATCTGATCTATCTTGTATAAAGAGGTCTTCAGCAAGCAAATCAGATTCAACAACCAGGGATAGAAGGCCTATTAAGTAATTAATGATGTCATTAAAAGTAATTGGATTACCACAGTACCCTGATGAAGGCTACTTCACGTATATTTAAAATCAAAACAGCTTTTCTGTATGGTGGAAAAACTTTGGGAAATAAAATTTTTGAGATAAAAATTCACGTATTCCCAGGTTCCGAAGTCTCTTCTCTCTGTCATATGCTGACTCAAACTCTACTAAGCAATTGGCACAGGTTTATACATATCAAGAAAATCCTTAAATTCCCCAAAAAAGAGGTATCTAGTAACATTTGTGGTATCAAGCTAATTTGCTAAGCAGTTAATGTATAACATATGAAGCCGGTTTGGATAGTATATAAAAGTTTCTTTCTCTCGCTCTCTCGAAATCCTGTTATTTGATAACAATAAATTTTTCAATAATATTTGACCAGATGATCATCTATGCAATAGGATGATAATTTTTCATGGAATGCAATGGTTTATCTTTTTTAGAACCGTAAATTATAATAATGCATTAAAATGTTGAATTATTGCTCAAAACTATATTAGAAAATGAATTATTTAAAATAAAATATGAAAATTAAGATACCATTAAGAATGAATTAAATAAGAATGCAAATAATTAAAGAGATGAAGTTTAAAGTTTCTTATCTCTTAATATTCGATATCAAATATTATTTGCATTTATCTTTCGAACGAGATTATCTGTGTAGCACTTCTCAAAGAAAATTTGTATGTCAAATGTCTTAGTAATTATGCAAACAAGGATTTACGTAAAATAAGGGTTTACTTCAAACAAATATACATAAATTACGAAAACATACAATATTAATGTGAATCCGATGTAACAATAGTATTGCATATTTTAATATTAGTATTTAATGGTAAATGCACTTTAAATTGTAATAACAACATAAAAATATACAAAATGACAAGTTAAAGAAACTATTGTGTATATAATAAATGCCAGAAAAAATGAAAATAAATTAAAAATTAAAGATTCTTTTTATCATAATTCGCTTATATTAAATAATAACAATCTTCGTCTTACAGACATATAACCTTCATTTTACATAGATTCATATTTCTCTATACTAATGAGCATGGAAAAATACTTCAGAACTTGAAAAGTTTTACAATTTCAAAGAGGGTTATGACTTCATTCAGCCATAAATCACTTCATCTGACTTGTAGCTTTTGGAGCCCATTTTCAGATGCATGAACATGGGATCTATTTTCTCTCTTGAGAGCGACACTGAAGTGACATCCCGTCGAATAAGATGAAAGCCTATTACATCCCATAAGACATAAATTCTACATTTCAGAGAAGTTTGGAAAGATAGATGTAAGTCTTCTATTGAACATTATTTAAAGTTAACCCTTAATTCAAATTATTTTCTGTAAAATATTTTGCTACAAAAATGGGAACTAATAAATATAAATTAAATTATGATTGTAAAGAATATATATGTTGTATAATACATGTTTCTAAAAATTAAAAACAGTATTGGAGAAATAAACAAATATTATGAAAAAGTTTATTTAAATTTATATTTATAATGTACAAATATATGAAGTGAATTATGATTATTAATGCATGCATTTGCATGGCGAATTTCTTGCAATTATCATAAGTTATTATAATTCTTTAGTAGGCAAAATTGAAATTATTTACATTTACCATTATAAGTAGTGACATTTGCTTTAAATTTTATTACATAAAATGAAAACTAAAAAAAATATGCTAAAGTTATTTTTCTATATTTTTTAAAAAAATAAAACAATTTTATTTTACTTTTTTTTGTTTAAATTAAAAATCGTAAATATATTACAGTTTTCTTAAATTTTGAATTTTTGTAACCCAAATTTGATATAAAGACATTATTTTTTACTATCTTGCAAACCATTTCTCAATAGTAAAATTTTTAATTCAAACAATTGAGGAAAATATGCATTAGTGAATTAATATTTTAGCATTTTACCTCTTCTGTTAAATACTCAATGAAAAGTGATTTTTCTGAATAAAATTCCATGCAATTTTGATTTCTAGATAATACATGTATATGTATGTTACCAGCAAAGTATGAAACGCCTGCAATCTACAGAATGGCTTGGCATTGTATATAATGCTGAATGTTTTTAGCCAAAGTATGAAATATAAGAAGCATTACATATATTTCCCTAGGCATTTTAGGAAAAGTATGAAAATAATGTCCTGATGATGTTATTACGTCAAAGATAAGCATTTCTCATAAATACAAATGTTATTCTGAAAAAATAATAAAAATCTCATTAAAAATTTATTCAAAATGCGTAAAAAAATAAAAGTTATACAAAACATAATGTATGTCTTTTTATTAATACATTTCATTTTTTTATTTTAAAAACAAAGTAATGTGGTCCAGTTTACCTTAATTCGCGTTATAACATCCCACTTATGCAATTTATTTATCTTATTGGGACAAATCCGCCTGCGATTACAATTTTATTTAAGTCAATATGAAAATATTTCAAAGTAAAGAGTCATTTGTAAAATACTCATTTTAATAAATAAATGCACACAGTAATATTCTAAAGAAATATGATAAATTTTAATTAAGTGATTTTCAAACAAAATGTAATGTAATCATTATATTAACTATGTTTAAATAATTTTATTCTCAATACAATTAAAATAAAAGAAATAGTTTTATTATCTTTATATGAAAAGAATTGTACAGAATAATATCATACACAAATCATACACCAATATCTTTAGTAAAAATGTATTTAATATTTGCAATTTTTTTCACTATATGAAGTAAAATACATTCAAATGCACAATGCGAAAAATTCATGATACAGTTTTTTAGCAAAATTTACTCTAACAAATAAAATTTTATATAGCATAAAATATGGAAATTTTGGGAAACAAAAAAAATCTTCTTTATTAAATTCTAAGTTTGTGAATGAAAATATGACAAAAATCCAATACGCATATCTTGTAAATGAAAAGTAAAGACCAGTGACAGTTTAATTAATCAATAGAAAGTAAAATAAGAATGTATCCATAAATTTCTATTTTAAACTTTAAAATGTTAAATTTAGAATATTATATTCCATAATTGACACAAATTTTAAAATTAAAATTAAAAATTTACCAACTAGAAAATTATTAAAAAATATTAATATTAAATTACGATGGCAATTTTTGAAATATTTAATAAAAAAGATATATAGAAAGTGATTATAAAAAATATATCTTGATAACTAGGCCCCTAACTACCATACCATTCACATAAACTTATCTGGTGATGATGGCGAGAACAGAATTTTGACATAAGGTATTTTGAAGTATGCGCTCAAGAATGATATGGAATGATATGGAAAACAACGTATCACTCAAACAGTTGCAATTACCATATTTTTTGTATTGAAAAATGACTTCCATACTGAGTAGAGCGCTGTAACAGCAATATATATTATATATAATACTCTGAAATAGTATAAAGTGTAAGATTAAGCCTCGGAGAAGAATATACTTGAAATTCAAACAAGTGAGTTTTGGCTTCTCTTAGTTACTCTTAATAATGCTTTTTAGTAAATTTCTTTTGGTTTTATCAGGTGACCATATAGTAGACTCACAAACTTTGCTCCTTTGATGGTTCTAAACTTTTTAAATAACGATAAGAGGCAGAGAATATATCTATATAAAGGAGAGTAAAATTTTGTTACACTCATAAGAGATAATTATGTTTAATATTAAAGTCACATTATGAATTGTTTGATTATAATAAAGTGTTAATTATGTTACTAGCACTCTACTTGAATTTTGAATTTTTCTAGACTTCAACGAAAAATAAAAAGTAATGTCAGTGACTGGAGAAGCTGAATTTCTTTTGCAGGTAAAATTTTAAAAGCTAATACAATTTACACATGACTTATTTTCCGGCATTTTTATATATTGGCGGCCGATTAAATTGCAACACCCAAAAAAAGAGATTTCGAAAACTGAAGAAGCATGAAAGAAAGATTTTAGTGAGTACAAAAGATTAGTACCTGAAAATATTTGGATGATGCAAAAAGGACAGAAAATATTTAAAGTAGAACACGAAAATATTATGCAATACATTTCTTACTTGGAAATGGCATTTGGAGAATAGCACCAATTATCGCCCTATTTCCCGACTATTATTTCAGATTTTTTCATAAAATATTATAGACACCGAAAATAAGGCTGATGCATCTAACTGCAAAGTAAAATACAGGGGTGGTAGAAGGCAGTATTATGTCACTCCTGTACTACATAAAATGCAGGAGTCCAGAAATGTCACTTTTCAAACGACTTCTGTTTCTGCATGCAGTATAGTAATGACCGCATATGCATTTGAGAGTTCCGAGGAACACACTCGTCATCTTATTGCATTCGATGTCATCATTGGGCGCTCTGCATCAGGTGTGATGCTATAGTTAGCTCTTTAGCACATGATATTCATATCTTTAGTTTGAATTTTGGAATGTAATCTGCTTGTTGTTGTCAACTAAAGGCTTTTATTTTTGACCTATCTTCGAAGCCTGCAAAAAACATGATAACTCAAAAACACATGATTTTATCCTTCCTCGATACAGAGAGTACACGGCTGTTGTTCTGGACTGCATGATCTTCTATATGTCAATGATTAGAAACAACATATCTTAGACACTCTCATCCACCTCTTTCCGTCTACTGCGGTTAATAAAATTTAGCACAGAGTTGAATCAGTTTCAAATAAGTTTCCAGATTTTGTCATCAAAGCACAAGTTGATTCATGCCTAACTGAGCAATGGTCACTTTGGGTCTTTGGCTATCAGCTGTAAGTAATAATTTCTCTCAACTTTTCCCCTTGTAATCTTTTTGTTAAAAAATGTTATATTTGGTTTCCTTTGTGGTATTGAAAATCAAAGGGATCCAAGTGTATTCAAAGACTATTTCATCCATAACTTACTTCAGCATGTTATTGCAATCTGCCCTGACCAATATACTATATGTACACACACAAACATATAGTATATTGGTAATATTGGTATTAATATAGTTGATTGCATATAACTGCAAATGTAGTAATTTTGTATGATTAAATTTTTTTTCCAATTTTCTAAGCAATCGCGTCCAAAATATTTATGCATTTTTCTCATGATGTTTCGTTAGTCTTTTATTTGATTTGTTAACTTGACATATTCCGAGTGTTAAAGATTTTATACATTTTTGCATAAAATATATTAACTTTCCAGTATACAGAATTTTCTGCATTTTGTGTCACCTTTCTCATTTTTGCAACTATTTATTTTAACATTTAGAAACCACGAAGATATAAATTCGAACTATAATGTTTATGATATTATATTATAACATGAGCATAATAAGTTAAAGAAATAGTTTCGTTATAAGTCACCATCAGTAAAAATTTTTAAGGACAACAAAAACAATCATAAACTAAAGTATCTTGCTTCTATTATTAATTTCTGAGATGGCAGTGTGATCTTAAAAATATTGCGATAAGGGAAATGCCTATTATTTTTTGCAATATATTTAATATTTTATACAATTAAATAATATGCAGAATGTCATTTATAAAGAACATATAACTCGAATTAACAATATATATTAAAATATAAATTTTCCTACCTTGAATAGACATGGTTGCAGTCTGTATCAGTAACTGGCAAATAGACCTGTACCACATCGAAATGTATCATTGATAAGTCAGCTTATAAATATCAAATTCTTATAGTTGTGTTTATTTATGATGTAATATTGGAAGATAAATTCCCCTTTTCATAAACGATAAACTTTACCCTTATCTTGCCGATGTAGTGGCCAATTTCCTTTCGAACAAATTAATCCATCACATTCATTGGTCAGCATTTTTCTCGTAATAAATTCACTGAGTTATGTTTGACATAATGTAGATAGAGTGCTTACAATGATTAGTTATTACCCGATGAAATAATTGAAAGCACCGAATTAAATCTAGAAGAATTTCTAGAAAATAGCTCAATCCGTCTTTGAAACAAATTACATATTATTTTGCTTCCTTTGAGTTTTACTGCATTATTTTATAAGATTCCTTGCTGTATTATTATATTATATACTTACTTTGACATAGAAATTATCAGAAATAAATTTAGTTGCCTTACATAAAAATTAAGATTTAAAATCTGTTCCTTTAACTTACTTTTTGAATTACTAATCTTGTACGTATTAATCAAAAAACCTTTCGCTATATGAATAATTTTTTATTCCTTTTATAAATATTTATTTGCACGTATCTGATTTTATGCAAAGCTGAAATATTTTATATTTTAGAGAGTAATATTATATTTTACTAATTGACACAATATATTCAAGATGTTTTTAGATTTAGTACATTAAATGTGTATATAATTAATATTAAAATTTGATATTTTATTGAGACTATGTTTTCTTGAAAAAATCAAATTTAGTATTTCTAGGAAAATTGGAATTATTTTATTTTAAAAGTATTTTTAAAGAAACACAATATTAGAAACACAATCTTTTATGCGATTCATTGTCATGAAAAAAACAGTATTTTATTAAATTTTATTTATATTATCTTGTTTTAATATACTAAAATGATTTTGTGATTTACCTGTATTAGGAAATTCATTTTTTGTTAAATCACTATTTAACAGAATTTTTTTTTAAATATTTCTGTGTTACATTTAAATTTCTGTTGAAAAAAAATCTGCTAAATGTTTCAAAGATTAGCAATAAGCATATTATGACCCATTATAAGTTGATGCATTGACAACTCTAAGCAAATGTATCTCTAACATAACTAATTTTGATTTATTTTTTTTTTGCATTTTTTAATACTATACTCTCATGTATATATATATATTCTAAAAGACTGATTTTTATCGATTTTAAAACATGCAATTCTTAATTGTTTTAAAATATTTTTGTCTGTGAGATAAAGCTGACATTCCATTTAAATTTAAGAAAAGATAAAGGAATGAATTAAGTTTATATTATTAAATACGTCATGAAAAAGGATAAAGAAAAACAGACTTTGAACTGAGAATCATAATCGAGATCCTTGTATTGGCATGCTTCTATCATATGTATAAGAAAAATAGAAAAAATTTTTTTTTGTAAAAATAAGCAAATATTTTAATACCTTTAATTGAAAAAAAGCTTTGATATTAACCTTTTTTTCAGATTTTATATGATTTACTTATGATATATAGATAGTAAAAATAAGATGGACAAATGACCTCAAAATTTCTCTTTCATATTCATAACTAATGCACACAAAACTTAAAATATCATAAGTTTAAATACTGATCAAAATTATTTAATAAGAAAATTTTTACTAATGAAATATATTTTCCGGAAGATTGTTTGACCATTCATCTTCAAAATAAATGAAGTTGTTTTTATTATTAAAATTGTGTGGACTGATATCAAATTCAAATAAGGAAAGCTATCAAAATGACTGCTCTCATGCGGTTAGGATTAATAAATTTTTGTCCAGATAATTTCCATTGTCTAGAAATTTCTAAGAACAATATTTGGTAAAATAATTCCATGCAAAAATTTTATTTAATATTTATCATTTCAGAGTCAAAACATTAATGTGTGTTTTAATCAAAATACAGTAAACATTTTGAATTCAAACACTTATAATTTTACTAGAAAAGAATTTCTAATTTCCAAAAAAACATTGTTATCAAATATTTTAATATTTTTATAGAGATTCAATTCAACCAATATGAAATTTAAATTAAATGCTTATGTTAATCGTGAACTGTATAATTAACGTTACAAATTTAAAAAATGTTTTTAAAATTGTTGTACCTTAATTTCTGCTTTATGTCACAATAAGTAAAGAATTTAAGAAAATATGTATTTGAACGAGTAAGCATTAAAATTTTTTAATTTATGACTACATTTTAAAAAATATGTATATTGAAAAACTTGTTGAATTATCATCTTCATTTCAATAGTAGTGTGTGTAAAAACTAATCAGCTACATAATTATATAATGTAAAAAATTATATGAAATATAATACAGGAAAACTATTCATCAAGTTTAACATTATAAAATGTTCTTGAAATCTTAGAAAAGCCGACTGATTGTGGAGAGGTTAGAATCTCTAACTTTGTTCTTACATTTATGTTCCTTTCTCTCTCTGTGTTTACTTTTCATTATCCCTTCCTTTTCGGGGTGAAGACGACACACCCACCTTTGCCCCACTGCATAAGACGTAATCGCCTTAGCCATTTATAGCTCTGAATAGGTATTTCCTAAAGGCAGCTATGCATTGGAAAAAAATAATTTTACAAATTTCTCTTCGTTAAAATGAATTATTTAGAAGGTAAATAAGAAAGTTCTTCACATTTTCAATGACTTAAGAGAGCATGGTCTATAGAAAGTGTATCCTTGTATCCAGCACCTTTTGACAACGAGTTTTCATTTGGGGTCAAACTCGAGGAATTTGGACGCAAAGAAGTCCATGAGTGTTATGCACAAGTTTACTGTATTGGTGAAAGCATTGTTTGGGAAATAGAAAGGGTGTTAATCTTATGGTGCAAGGTTAGGTGAGTAAGGAGGATGGCACAAAGTTTCCCAACCAAGTCGCTGTGTGATATTCCTGGCTACTCACGTGACATGCGGTCTCACGTTATCGGCCAATAACAGTACAGTCTAGAATTAACCATTGCTAACTCTTTCTATTGTAATGCTTTTGAACACGTTCCATTTGCTGTGAATGCATATCCACCGTGATCGTTTGGTCCGTTGGTAGTAGCTCATAGTGATCGCAGGCCATCAGACAACAATTTCAATGCAAAGTGACGAATCTCCTGATACTTAATTTGAGAAACCAATGTCTTGCTGTACTTTCATTCACAGCACTATCCCCATATGCTTGCCATATTCGGAGGCTTGATGCATTAGCTTATACTCCTACTTTGATAATAAGGTAAACAAGAAAGTCGTAAATCAAACAACATCAAATGAGCTCCTTCGAAACGTCCATTTCTCTTCTCTACGGTATGAGTATGATTGATGAATGTGCCCAAAGGACCTGCTTTACAACTACTGATATTTCTACTCTCCACTAACTGGTGTTCCAAACACATAAAATACCATTTTGCATACAAATTCTTCCTTCATTCAATTGTAACGAGATAACTGCAAGAACTATCTTGCTTACCTCACAATAGAATATAGTATTTGAGATTTGCTAAAGTTTTTTTTAATATCTCTCTGCATGAATTTCTGTAAATTATTTTCAAATCGCATTCATGTTGATTTCAAAGATTCAGAGTGTTTCAAATTTTTCTTTAAATAGAATCCTTAACTAAGATAGATATGTATTATTTTGTTTTCTAAATTTTTTTTAAAGGCATCAAAGATTCGACAATTTTAAGGGTTAAGAATCAAATAGTTTTCCAATATTTTCAAACCATTATCATAGAAAAAGTCGTAAATATTTCTTCATCAGAACTTTTTATCGCAAAATCAACAGATGCAAATATTTCAAAATTTCCTATAACATTTTCTCATTGAAACACATATTTTTAGCATTAAAACATTTAAAGATTCACTAGTGAAATATATGAAAATTTTACAGCATAATTCACTATTTATTGTAAATCAAGGCATTCGTTATTATTATAGTATTTTAATACATTTTAAATCTTAAAATCTTTCGTGTTTCCATGAAGTATCTTTTGATATCAAAACTGATTTTCCTAGAGATATGGAGATAACTGTGAGAAAGCGTCTGACTAAAGATGTCTTTATCATTTTGCCGCATCTAAAACTTCTTCCATTAAACATGCATTGAGAGGAAGACATTTATTTTGACTTGTAATTCATTTCCTCATTTGAATCAAATTTAAGACACCATATTTAGAGCATTTTAAGATTTCAAAGAAAAAATAAAGAAGCCAGTACATTTGGATGATATGTATTTTAACATATATAAGCATTAAATATTTTGTTTGAATGCGAATATGTGTATAATATCGTGGTTTTACGTTTGTTATATATGTTGCATGCTATTTATATTAAAAATTAGAAATATGAATTCTAATGAATATGAATTCTTTCATATTTCTTATTTGTAATAAAAATTAATTGCTTTTCGCATAATTTTAAATGTATCATAATAATTGTCATAATTTTCTACTAAATATCTATTAAAATTCAAAATATTAAAATTTATTTACAATTTCCATTTTAAGAATGTAGAAAAATTCTTTAGCTTAATTTTAATAAGTAAAAACCTAAATTTCCTTTTTTTTAAATAAGTTAATTTATTCCTCACAAACCTCAAAATTCGATTCATGCTCACAGTTGTTTAAGGATTTTAATGAATAGAGTTATGCTGCGTAGCATGCAATGCATAAATTTTTTAATATTGGTACTAAAACACGCAAAAGGTATTTTGAAAAGTAAAAATAAATCCACATGTTTCTTGATAACAATGATATAAATAATTGGTAACACTTTGAGATAAAGCAATTTTTTGTTCAAGCATTTGAATTATAAATAGCATTTTTACGATACACTCACTCCCAAAAGTTAAGCACGGAGAGGAATATGCTAATTTCCGGAAGCCAATCAGAATTGAAGAGGATGCAAATCGCTGCAAAGGTAGATGGAAATATGCAAATGTGTTAGTTAACAGCCAATCGCGCTTTTATGTCAAGAAATATGCAAAAAGGACAGCCTTATAAGATACCAGCTTTATGAAGGGTTACAGAAGTTGATTGTAAGGTATGATAGAAGGTTTTAAATCTTCGTACAGTTTGTTTTGAAGACATATGTGTTTCTATGACTTCCAGAAGATGAATGGACGATTCTGCACACTGGAGTTCTGTGGGGCGCATTGAAGCAGGGAAGTCGATCTCAGATGTTCCTCTTTTCTTCGGCGTTCATCCTTCTGTAATTTCACGTTTATGGAAACAATTCCAAACCACACAGACAGTTGTCCGAAGGCCCGTAACCAGTCACTCAAGGGTTACTAACCCCGCGAAAGATCGATATATTGCGATTTTAGACAAGCGGAATCGCAGAATGAGCTCCACACGTGTGACATCTATGATTACAGCGTCAATTGGTAAGGGGATATTTGCAGTTACTGCTCGTCAATGATTACACATGAGTGGACTGTACGCCCGGGTATCTCGAGTTTGCATTTGTCTATCCGTCCAACCAAGAGGGGCACGATTAAAGTGGTGCCGAGAACATGTTAATTGGGATGATGTAACGTCTATTTACATTGCGAGACGCGTTTTCGCCAAGCTTCGATTCATTGCCGCAAACTTAATGTAAAAATATTGGTCTATTATATAATTTTTACATCAATCGATGCAGTATTGCATTTTACCTCATCTGTAAGAATTTCAAGTGATTTCTTGAATAATGAAAGGAGCTATTAGCTTTTAAACGAGAAAGTTTTCGTACTATGTAATATGATGCTACTGCGCTTTTAACAAAGACTGCCTAGCAACCGATCGCTCACCCCCAGCAACGGAGTTGTGTGACTTTGACAGTATCGTTAATTAAGCAACCGCAATTAACTATTTAATTACCATTGCACTGCAGATCAGTGTGAAACTTATCGCTCTATCAACCTTGTGAATTTTTTGCTTTTTGGATAACAAGAACTTTTATTTTCAACAATTTAATCAGAAGCATTGGACTTATTTCAACTTCATGGCAGCAATTAATCTCATTATGAGTGGCTAAATTTACAGGTAAGTGGCCAGATGCCATATTATTTAGTTCCGCGCATTGATTCAGTGCATTTTGTTATATAGATTGTGTTGATAGGACAATTAGATCCGGAGTTGTTAAACTTTTAATAAAAGTAAAAATTCATGTTTTTGCCAGTTTTTCGCTGAAATTTCTTTTAATTTCTTAATTATTTATTAATAACTTCGGATCTAGATGTCCTATCATTCTAAATTAAATTTTAACTTGGAGTGAATAGTCTAAGGTTTCTAAAAATGTCTTGTTTGTAAATGTATCTGCAATAGTTAACTTTCTAAAAATATTTTAATTTTTGTTCTTTCACGTGTATTTTTGTTTATTTTACCTTTTCTAAAAGTTTTTTTTCATTTTAAAACCACCATAAAAATTAAGTTTTTAACAATTTCACTCCAATATTTTTATTTTAATTCGAAGCAGATTCCTGTGGCTAAAAATAAGTTTTTCATTTTTAAAAAATAATTATAATTTAATTATTTATGGCCTAATTAGTGTATCTTAGGATTTGTATTTTTCTTAATTCTCCCAACGGTTCTTCTTTCCTCCTCTAAGTATATGCATTGCTACTATGATATTTTCCAAGTCCACTTTTTCGCCCAAGTACAGGTCCCCCTTTTTCATTTTCCTTTAACCCTTTGGTTACCAAATTCCCCTTAATTAAATTTATTAAATAGCTATCAGCGTTTTTCTCAGCTTCTAATAATCGTAAAGACGTGGGACTACTTTCTAAGTTCCTAATTTTACAGTATGCTTCTAATAAGGTCATTAGAAGTCATTAATCTAATATTATTATTATTATTTTTTTAAACTATAGTCCACTATTTGGACATTAATTTTCTTTTGTTACCAGCTAAGCCTAAATTAGGGAAGTAAATTTCATTTTTAATATTTATACTTTTTATATTATTTATATTTATTTATTTTAAATCTTATTTTGGCATTTTAACTTCTTTCTGATTTTGACAATATGGAATTCAACTTTTTGCCTTCTTAGCTAAGCTTTTTTTTTTCTCTTTAAGGCTTTTTATGCCTTTAAGATATATAGTTTTCTAACCTTATGAACAGGAACTACTTATAAAAATTATTGAATGAATAAATAAAAATTAAGTGAATAAAAACCGCATTCAATTATTAAACTTTAATATCTATTAATCATCTTATTCACTCTACTAATAATAAATTAGTTAAGTTTTTTTAAACTTTTGTATGCTACATTTTCATTTTTTCGTTTTTCAATTATAATTTTAATTTTATGATTTCTTTGAAAAAAAAAGGAAAATAAATCAATTTCTTTTTTATTTAAATGATTATATTATTGTAAATGTCTTCATATTAAATCTTATTTACTGGTTTGATTAATGTGGGCTTGGGAAATGGTTGCGGTGGAGGTTCTGCGCTTGGTAGGATTAAAATGACCAATTCACCATAGCACATTTTTGTTCCTTGTTTTTTATCATTTTTCTCTATCTTTCTCTTCCAATATTCTTTAGTTAGAATTTACCCACAAATCTCCACACTTAAGAAAGAGCAATACTAATTTGGATTTCACTTGCAAAAAAAAAAAAAAAAAAATCTACGTAAATTAATAATTTTGATCGATTTCAAACAATATTTCAAAAAAGGGAGGGGGTAAAATTCTTTTATTAATATTAAATCCTAGTTTATTTTAGCTCCTAATTAAATTTGGAAAAGTTGTGTTTTTAATTTTATACAACGCAGGTGATCTTTTACCTAGCAATTTTACTGAAACTAATTTTATATATTTTTATTACAATTATTACCATTATTAACAAAAAATTAAATTGTAAATCTACTATGTACATCATTTATATTTCTATAGCACAGGAATCTGTTTTATTTTATTTTATTTTTATTTTTTTATTAATTTATTTACAAGATGCACAGATTGATGAGCGGAGATAAACTATGGCATCTGGGTCACTTGACTCTTCATTGACTCTCCTGACTATGGTAAAAAAGATTACCAATGAACGCACAGCCAAAGGCTGCCCTCAAAACGAAGACAAGAATGCGAAGGGAAATGTTAACCCTACAACTGCATTGGAAGCTGTTGATCATGCTGGAATAAAAATGGGCTGCGAAGGGTAAAGGATGTCTTACAATACACCTAAGCACATTTTAGATAGATGCAGAGAGTTGATTGAATCAGGTTCTCATTACAACAAACAGTATTTACCATTCTCTATTCGTGGAGAACTTAACACTTTGCTACATCTTCTTGAGCACAAATTTAGGCCAGTCTCACTGGTTCATGAAACAAACAACAAACTTACACAGACGAGTGAGCTAAAGTTGGAGGAAAAATCTGTCCAAACTTTCAGCATTAAAAACATGTTGGCAAAACCAACCTCTTTAAAGGACTCAAAGAAAAACCAAAATAATAAAAATGATTATTCCTCAGGAACACGAAACAGCAAGCGACACATCCAAGAGGCTAGCAAAACAGCTAGTGCACAAGATGTTTCGCACAATTTCTGCGGAGAAAGTTTCACCACTATAGTCAAAAAGCAAACAAGGGCTACAAAGCCTCAATCCTTTGCACCTATCTCACAGCGCCCAGCAAAGGCTACTCAACCTGCTAACATCAATGTGCTAAGGCTTCCAAGAGTGGTGATCCAAGGCCTTCCGAAAACCACACACCCAACTGATTTCATGGATCACCTTTTGCATAGCTGCAAGTATACCAAGAAAATCAAATTGTGCGATTCCACTGCTTGAGACGCAGTTTACGAAGATACAATCTGGTAATGGTCCTTCAACCTGAGGCCTTTAGGGTCATTAATGGCAGCACCCTTTGGCACAGGGGAAAATGCTATATAAAGAACACTACGGCCTTATCCGCTGTTTCAACTGCCAAAGGTTCGGGCACGAACAGGAAGACTGTACTCATCATACCTACTGTGGAAACTGTGGAGGATCACATACAACGACGACATGCAGAGCTTCTACGCTCCACTGCATCAACTGCAGCTCTTCCAACAGGAGATGCAGAACAAAGTTCCATACTGACCATACTACAGCAGACCCCAACTGCCCATATTACGTCTATTTAGTGCAGGATGTTGTTTCCAACATGACCTACGCCAACTTCAAAAAGCAACCGCAGAGATACTTAGACTCACATCCAAGATGCAATCATCTGACCAATAGACCAGAACTCAGAATATGATCTCACAACTTAGTAATTTTCTCGCAAATCCACATGCAATAAATCATTCCACCTATCCACTTATCCAATCGCATTTCACCAGAAATGTTCAAGACACTCTCACGATCATTCAAATAAATACCAGGAAATCAAAGCCGCCTATGGATCTCCTCCGGATTACAGCAGAAGACCATAAGGTTGATCTTTTTATTTTACAAGAGCCTTTCCTACAGGATGGTAGAATTTCATGCATCCCCCAGAATTGGTCTTGTTGGTCTTCAATCAACCACAAGGCAGCAATAATTTGCACTTCCCAGAAACTTAAACCAACCTTCCTCCACAGCTCAGAAACAACAGTAACGATTAGGGTAACCTTCGAGGAGGCCTCCTTGAACATCATTTCAGCCTACAACCCTCCTCATAACCACAGAACAAGGAGTTCAGCTGTGGCCACAACTACAGACCTTTCCGTAACTCTAAGTGAATTGGATTATGCTCTTAGAACTGCTTGTTCAGGAAATACTATCATTGGCGCAGATCTGAATGCCCACTGCCAAATCTGGGGTTACCCCAATGATGATTCACGAGGGGAACAAGCAGTGGATTTCATCCTAGCCAATGATCTTTTTATTCTCAACTCACAAGACTCCCCGCCAACTTTCACCAATAAATTTCAACAAGGATGGTCAGACTTAACGTTGGTCACGAATGCTGAAATGGCTAAAGATATTACTTGGGAAGTCTTGGACGAGGAGACTTTAAGTGATCATCAATATATAAAGGTTATATTCAACTATAGATGAATCTACCTCCTTCCAATTTAAAATATATAAAACCAAATTTGGTGGACATGATAAATTTTGCAAACTTCTCCAGCGCCATATCAATAATTTAACCCAGTCAATTGCTAACAGCCACAATTTCACTGAACTGGAAGAAGCTGCCTCGACTCTTCAAGCTACCATTATATCTTGCTGTAATTCTTGTTACAAAATCAAAGGAATCAATCATAAGATCACCCCTAAATGGTGGACACAACCTCTCCAGATCGCAAGAAAAGAATTTCGAGCCTTCAGGAGGCGTTATCAAAGGGCCACAGCACAAGATAAAGAGGGACTACATCAACAGTATGAGGACAAACGTGCAATTTACACCAAACAACTTAGAAGCACAAAAAATAACAACTGGAAGGAATTTTGCAGTGCTGCAAGCTCTCCCTATGGCAAAGTTTATAAAGCAATCTTCAAAGAGGTTGTTCCACCTTCACATCTCTTTGTTGATTCTACTGACAGCCAAAAGAGAAGTGATCTGGAAATTGCAGAAAATATTCTAGCAAAACTTTTCCCCACTACCCACAGCCAAGACTTTGTCTCAAATGTAACTGCGACAGATGACGTTGACCTTCAGCAAACAAGAAATAGCGAGAGTTATTAACACCCTAAAAAAGGCAAAGCTCCAGGCTTCGATGGGATTGACAATATTATTATTCAAACCATCAACAGGTCATTTCCCAACATCCTGCATAGCTTGTTCAACAAATGCTTGTCGCTTTCCTTTTTTCCTCGGAGCTTCAAGGATGGAATTATTATTCTGTTCTATAAAGAAGGCAAAGACAAATCTAATGTCAGCTCCTATAGACCTATCTCCCTCCTACCAACTCTTGGGAAAGTACTTGAAAAACTTGCCACTAAGAGACTGTCTTTTCATTTGGAAAACCGCAGCTTCTTCCATCAAAACCAATTTGGCTTTAGACAAGGCCGTTCTGTCGATGATGCCCTCTTGACACTCACCAAGAAAATCCAAACTCTTCGTAGCCAGAATCTCCACACTGCAGTTATCACAATAGACATAAAAGGAGGCTTTGACAGTATAAACCATTATAAACTTAAGCAGCAACTCTGTGCCACCAATATCCCGGCCAATATTACAAACCTTCTAATCAACAACCTTAACGACAGAACGGTCCTACTTCCAACTAATATGGACATTGCCTCTAGAAGCCAATCAATAGGGTGCCCACAGGGATCTTGTAGTGGCTCAATTCTTTGGAATCCTGTCGCTGATGCACCTTTGAAATTCAACTAGGGCAATATAGGCAAAGATGTTGACACGAGCAGCCAAATCCACCTTCAAGCCTTTGCGGACGATTTTACATTCGTTGTTGGCGCCAAAAGTGAAAAGAAGCTAGGAAAGGTTTTAACTCCATCTCTTACACATTTCAAGTCGTGGGCTGATGAAAACCATCTATCCATTTCCCTGGAGAAAACTAAATCCATGCTCGTTGCAAAACTCAAGTGTGGACCGCAGATACTTTGGGGAAACCACAGACTTAAAAAAGCTAACCATATCAAGCTGCTAGTGATCCTTGATAAAAAACTTAACTTTAAAAATCATATCATCTTCCAAGGCAATAAAGCGCTCCTTCTGCAAGGAAAACTACGCAGAATTGCAGCTAATGAATGGGGCATTAACCAACATTACCGAATAATGCTCTACAAGACAGTCATTGAACGCATGGTCTGCCATTGTGCTGCCGTTTGGGGAACTTCACTCACATCCAAGACATCTCAAAAGCTCTCATCCATTCAAAGAAAGTTCCTTCTCAGCATCACTGGTGCTTTCAGAACTACCCCAACCTCAGCCTTACAACTCATTACTGGTCTTCTCCCCTTCATCTGAAAGTTGAAGCAGAGGCAAAGCTCATCAACCTCTTTAGGACTGGAGTTCAGTGCCTAGAACCTCTTCTCCCCTTACCATCTGGTGTTGAGGCGAAACTAAGTCTGGATACAAATCATCCTGGTCTTTTTAATATCAACACGCTCATCACAATAGACGAAGACGCAACCCCTCTGCAGTTTTTGCCGGACACTCTACACATATTTACAGATGGATCAAAACTTGAAGAAGAGTAGGCACAGCTTTTGTTGCCTACCTAAACAACTCTAAAATCCACACATGGAAGCAGAAACTCCGCAATGCGAACTTTGTTTTCCAGGCAGAGGTAATTGCAATCAAAGAAGCGGTTAAGTTCGCAAAAAGGCGACGACTTTCTGTAACTATTTGGTCAGATAATCAGGCAGCACTTAAATCTATCAGCAACCCAGCATCAACAAGTCCTATAAATCACTCTGTCCAAGCTGAATTAGTTAATTTCTTGTCCATCCAACTAAAATGGATTAAGGCCCATGCTGGAACAGAAGGCAACGAGGAAGTTGATAAGGAAGCGAAGAGTGCAGCCTCATCCTCACTCCTGCCTCTCATTGTTCCACTCCCACGCTGTCATCTCAAACAAGAATGTCAAAAATGGATTCTTGTTAACTGGCAACAAAGCTGGAAGGATGCCAATACAGGGCGCCTTATTCATGAGATGGAACCTACTGTCTCAATGAAACCATTAAGCTGGACAAGAAATGAAATTCTATTTATATCCGGCCATGGCTCTTTTCCTACGTACTTTCTCCGAATGAACCTGGCTGTCTCACCTAATTGCATTTGTGGAGGTATTGGCGATCCTCTCCATTTCATCACGGTTTGCCCATTAACAGCTTCTTGGCACCTGTCAGGCCCAGCCACCAGATGGATAGTGGTGTGGAAGAAAGCAATCCTAAATAACAAGATTTCCAGGAGAAAGTTGAACCAACTCATGGATTTTCTAATTATTCAGGAAGGCCTTTTTACTTGGTTTCATGACGACACCAGCTAGTAACTACTCCTCCAGCCCTGTGTCGTATCAATCCTCTTGCCTCATCCATTTACTTAAAACTCTGCCTTACTTTGTATGGCTCTTCTTCATACCTTACATAAATTCTGTAATTTATCCCCTATTGCTCACTTAGTTTGTAGCACAATCACCATTTGTTAATATTCATGTAATTCACCAACCAACCAACTTTTTTTTGCTAATTTTTATTTAGTATAATATTGTTTTATTACTCCAAAAAAAACATTTTTTTTGTAAATACTTGTTGATTTTCCCTAATTATTTGTAATGAATTGTTAGCTTAACTTGTATTGTCCATAGTGTGGTAGTATTTGAGAGTTCGGGGTCGCAAAATTGGGGTTCTTCTGTAGCGGCTCCGTTTTTCTCTCCAGTGGCTTCCATCATACTGGTATAGCTCATTTGAGCTGGGTACAGGGAAGTTCACTGGTGTAAACGTAAACATGTTAATTGGACTGTGTTTTCTGCGACAATGTCATGTTTACTGATGAGTTAAGATTTGCTCTGGAGCCAGATGACAAGCGTATATGGATATGGCGTGAACAAGAAACACGTAATCATATCCAAAACATCATCGAACATCACGCATTAGGAGGCGGATGCATTATGGTATGGGCAGGGATTTCATTATGATACCGCACTGACCTGCACATCTTTAAACGGGTTTCTGTGACGGCTGTCCAGTATCGAGATGAAGTCCTAGAACCCATTGTGAGATTGTACGCTGCAGCAGTTGGCCCTACTTTTGTTTTAATGGACGATAACGCACGTCCCCATAGAGCTGACATTGTCGATGACTACCTGGAGAGTGAAAGGATTGCACGTATGGTATGACCAGCATATTTGCTACACCTTAATCCCATTGAAAATCTTTGTGATGCTCTCTGCCATGCTGTATCTTCACGTTTCCCACCTCCAGCCTCTCTTATTGAGCTTGAAAA
This sequence comes from Latrodectus hesperus, assembly GCA_037975125.1. NCBI lineage: Eukaryota > Metazoa > Arthropoda > Arachnida > Araneae > Theridiidae > Latrodectus > Latrodectus hesperus. The sequence goes on from CM075851.1 coordinate 86,031,618, forward strand.
CTGCTCTACAAGAAGAATGGCTATCGCTTAATTCTGCGGTGGTTGACCAGCTAATTGAAAGCATGGTCACAAGGTGTAAACATTGTATGCAGATGAGAGGGGATCACATACCCTATTAATATCCTTTTTTCATTTTATGCCGTTTATTTTTACTTTATACATAATTTTGTTTAAATCTCCAGTATGTCATTATCTGATAACTTACAAAAATTTAATATTGTTTTTATTTCTGCATATAATTATTGATTTCATTTTATGCATAAATATATATGCTGCTTTCCTGCCGAGTTTTGTGTCAATCAAAGCGTTATTTGTTGATTTTTTTGCATTTTACATCTTCGTGCTTAACGTTTGCAAGTTTTTTTTCATATCGTGTTATTCAACGCTTTATCCATTCAAGACTTTCTTTAAAAATATTCTAATTTTTAATTATTTCTAGTATATTATTGAACTAATGCTACTCAGCCTACCATCAATTTTCGCTTCTTTTTACAAGGTTAGGTTTTTATTATTTAATGTCCAGAATAATTTTACAATAAGAAAATGATAAACTACTCTTAAAGTTACTATCATAGGAATTCTTGCAACAAACAAATTAAGTATGTTCTCTGATTAGAGTTACGCTGAAGTATTTTACTAAATACTTAAAGTAATTAGTTTGATGAAAAAATATTTAGAAAGTTAAGCTTTTTTATGTGTACCGTTTTTCATTCGCTAAATATTATATCTTTAATACGACAAAATATACCCGTAAAAGTATTTGCTGTAATAATAACAGACATTTGAATTTTTGGTTCAAATGTCTCTGTCAAATTTAGAAGGAATGTCAAATATCTGACATTCCTTCTGAATTTCGCAATTTCATTGTTGAGAATAATACAAGCTATTTTACAATCTTTGAAGTAATGCAATATTAAAGCAATCAAACATTATTTTTCGAAAAACGTTAGATTTTTATGAAGCATTTCCATTATTGTATAAAAAATAAAAGTTATAATGCTTAAAAACAATAATTAAGTTTATAAAGTTTGAAATTTATAATATTTTAAGTAATTTAATATTTTGGAAAATTATGCAAGTCTTTTTAAGATACAGTTTAAGAACTACGTGCATTGAACTATGTGCATACATTTTCCCAATAAATGTCTATTTAGTTCACTAAATTCTAACTGACTTTATTCACATATTATAACAAGGCCATTTATCAGAAATATTATAATACTTGTGAGATATGCGAATAAATATTTTCTGGAAATGCCGTATATAACGGATAATAATTTCTATCATCATTTTTCTCAATCTAAAATCAGAAGTGCTTTTAGAAGGTTAATTTCTCTCTCTCTAAGAAAAAGCTAAGCATTTTAACGTAAACAACATCTCGGAAAATTTAAATGAATTGATTCTCCAATAAAATTGTCGTGTAAATTATTGTATTTTATTTAATGTGAAAATTAAACTTGTTTCTTTTCAATTTGTTTTTAATTTGAATATTACATGAAACAAAATTAAAAACTGATAAAAATCTATATTAAATTCTTACAGATAATGTGCATTCTGAATATATGTATGATGTATATGTCCTAAGCTTTACTATTAAAGTCTAATTTTTTATGAAATATCTTATTTAAAGATATTATTATTCTCAATGATTTTAATAATATTAAATCAGAAATATTCCAAATATTTATCATAAATTAAAATAACAATGACTTTAATAAATCAAGATATAATTCTACTACGCAATGAAATCAGAAATATTTATAGAATACTAAAGCTATTTTATTTGAGTTTACATATACTTGTATTTTACCTACTGATGAAAACTATTTTTGTAAAAGATTGAAAACAAATTTTATTTTATCCAGTAAATCTCTTCAGAAAATGTTCTGCTATGTAAGTATTTTTAAGGTAGCATAATCTAGTATATTTTTAATGTTTCTCTGTCTAATTGGCTTCAATTTCGTTTTTATCCCATTATGATATCCTATCGTACAAATTTTGATAAATTTTAAAAGTTTTGTTAGAGTGATTTTTGCTCTTCTAAAACAACTTTCAATGAAATACTTTATGAAACGGCGAATAAGTAAGTGACTGATCTTTCATAAATCCTCTGAATATTCCACAATTTCAAAGAGATCAAGACAACACGTTTCCAATGTCTTATGTATATTCCTGCCTGTCAGCTTCTGATATCGAAACTGTAATCTCTCTAGAGATAAAGGAGAGAACACAGAGATATCATCTCGTGACAAACATAGAATAAACCTATGATGAACTTGAAGTCTTATCTTCTGAATTTCTAACAGGTATGAGAAGCAAATGGGGGAGTAAAACCCTTTGCGAATTGATATTTCTAAACAAACTTAGAATACTATGTAGTTGTTTATTTAAATAAGAATACATAAATTAAAAATAAATGAATTCTACAAAATTGGATACCAGTATTTACTTTATATTATGCTACGAATTCAAAACGGAGGGCATTGAACTATAAAATGTGCAAAAACTTAAAAATATATTTACATTATTTTCAATTATTTATAAGCGTAATACGCTTACTTATAATGCATAGTTCAAATAAGCACTAGAAACAGGTATATTTTATAATTATAATTAACATTTGTTATTTCAATTATAAATTAAAGTGGTGTGAACATTAAGTTTATTAGAAAAAATCATTTATTCATTTAAATAAGTAGTCAAAACATTTTTTCCATCCAACACTGTGTAAACTTTAATAATAAAACTGTCTACTTTTAAATCATAGTGCGTCAAAAATAAACTAAACTAAAACTAAACCACCTGTGGCACGACAGCTCATATGTGGACCAAGAACTACAGGGGCCAAACTTTGTTTCTCTGAGCGCCGTGGGGTGCAAAGCATACTTACCGGCTAGATAGTCAGCTTAATGCAATAACTCCAGTATTTAGTTGTCAAGCATGCTTAGTACTTAGAGTATCGAACAACGAAAGGCAATAATGCGTTAATTAGCATTTTATCTGTATCTTTCTCTTAAACTTTGTCCAATTTAATTATGTTATAAATTTTTAACTGTAAATCCAATATTGTTTTGAAATATTAATGCATATAAAATTTTTTTAAATTATTCAAATTGCATTCAGCACGTTCATAAACTGGTAAGGGAAGACTGCATTGAATTGATTTACGTTTCTTGTTATTTAGATAATTTTAGATGACATGATTAAGGAAACATCTATAAAACAATTACTTTTTTATATTTATGATGTAATAAATTCAGTTTCTTTCTCTAAACTATATATTTAAGAAAAAACATTTTTAGAGAGTAAGAAAGAATTTATCAGTATTTACTTTATATTATATTCATATTATGTGTTTAAAATAGATTGTAAAAACAGAAACTGTGTTTTTTTAGGTAATAATATAAATATGATTTAATCATATGTTGCATTTGAGTGAACATTTAGTACTGTAAAGAAATTTACTGGGAAGGGACAGATTAATACTGCATGGAAATTTATAAAAAATATTCACCATCAAGGGAGAAGAAATGTCTTGCAAAGAAAATTTATGATTTGTTATACTTTTATGAATGAATGATCAACAGATAAATGTTAATTCAGAAATTACTTGAGAAACAATGTATAACTATGCAAAATATAACCAAAACAAAACACAATGATTCAATTTTAATTAGAGCAAAATATGATAGAAGAATAGACAAAAGCAAACTATTTTATAAACAAAATGGAATACAGAAATATATATATATATATATATATATATATATATATATATATATATATATATATATATTAATTTTTTAAAAGTCAAAAAATGTATAATCGTCAAACACTTCTCCAAATTTACCATTTGTATTGTTATATTTACTTGCTAAATTGTTATAAACTTTTACTTAAAGTTTATAATCTTCAAAAATTTCTCATTCGAAAAATTGGTTAACCTAAACATATAATGAAAACATGTGTTTTATTCCAATAAAAAATTTTTTAATAATAAAATTTTAAAATGAATTAAATGTAAAATATTTTTTTAAATTTATTCCAAGTTTCCAATTAGAAATAAACTGATTGATAAATCAAAATGAAAAATTAATATTCATTGTTTATAAAATTATAAACTACAGAAAATACAACTTGATTTATCCTTCACTCTTCATTTATAAAATTCATCCTGCTTACCTTTAATAAGATATTACATTTATATGTACTAATCTATTTTAAATATGCATCGCAAATGCATTACTAATTTAGCTAAAGAATATTTTCTGCAATTACTTTAAATAATATTTTATATTACATTTTAAATAATGAACTTACTTTCTTTATCCTGATTACTGGAAATCTTATAAAGATGATAATGCCTTACTTGAAGTATCCTTTACTTTTGAATCTTTACACAGGACCTTTTGAAATGCGGAATGATAAATTATTAACTAAAGGAATTAAAATATTTTTAATGAAGAAATGAAAATAATGTATTCCCCTGAAGTTATTAAATGCTAGCACAAAATAATTATTATGATATTTATAATGAAATTTAAATTGAAAATGTTTTAATAAATGCCTAATTTTAATAAAAATTGCATAAGATGTTATTGTTAAAAGGATAAAACATATGAATAATTTATTAAAATATAAAATTTGCCCTTCAAGCATTAATAAAATTTTTCTCTTTAATTCTAATTTTTAAGTTATAATGAATAATTTATTAAATATTTATGTAATTTTAACAATTTATGACAAATATTTAGGTAATTTTAACAGTTTAAAACAAAATTACATCAAACCAATTACTTTTAATATGCATAATACTAAATTCTGATTACATATAAATTAATAATTTTTTCCTTATTGCATTATCAATTGTTACTTAAAATAATTATGTTATTATTTTCAGGCATAAGCATTAAAAGAAATTTTTTAAATTTTATAGAATAGAAACAAACAAGTATTATTTTATTAGTGGTTAAAACTATAAGTTGTGGAAAAATATGTAAATGAATGAATACATTCTTACACGATGAATGAATGAATACATATAATTATAAAGGAATACATTCTTACACGAAAATTAAGAATATATTTTACATTATTTAAAAAACTAGGAAAAAATATTAAAATAAAATGTTTAGGATAGATAGGAATAAACATTTTTAAATTTTATAGAATAGAAACAATTAAGAATATAGAATAGAAACAACAAACCCCTAATACTCATAAACAATTGATATTTAATAGTTTTATGCAGTATAAAAACATTTTAAGCGTTTTAGTTCATTTTGACAAGAAATAATTGAACATCAATATAAATAATGCTATTAATTTTTCTCATATTGCATTGGTAATAGTATGAGATTATTATTCTAAAATAAATTAAAATGAGATTGATTAACAAAAAGTTTTAGCTGAAAAAATTCTTATTGAGAATAAATGGAATATATGTTTTTTTTTGTAAACTTTTCACAGTTTTTGCAGGAAAAATGTATATAAAATGTTATTTTAAAAGGGTTATTATTGACGGATTATTATAAAATTATACAAGACTGTAATGTGAGGAAAGCAAATTATTTTCTAAATCTTTAATTCAAATAGTTATTCAAACAAACATACACCATAATTTAAAATGTCGGTTAAATTTAATGAAAGAATCAATTTCAATTTTTATGCTGTTTATATGTGCTAAAATAGGAAAATGCCCTAAGAAATTAAAAGGAATTTACATTAAATAATAATTGGCTAATTATATTTCACTTAAAAATATAGGATTTTTAAGGGCAGCAACAAATAATGTTGTGGAAGATTATTCACTTAAAGCACACAGACATTGATAAATGTGACATTTGTAAATTTAATCTTATCGAATATAAATGTACATCGTTTGTAAAAACGTTCATTCGATTCACTTAAACAAAGAAAATATGATAATTTGGAACTAAATGCTGAAGGACAGAATATTTTGTTTGCTACTGTGCAAAATTTTTTTAAGTATGAAATCGTTGTCAGTCTTTGTCTTGCCTATTGATAATATTTGGAGACAGTCTCATAAATACTAAAACACGTGATACCGTTTGTCTAAATTATCTTATTTCAACTTATTGGTTGCAATGTTTAAAAATAATTAAAATGAAATGACAAATATAAATATCAATTATTTTGTGAAACTTTATAAAAATGAAGAAAAAATCTGCATTTGGTGTGTTTGTAAATATTTTCTTAGTTCAAAACAGTTAGTGTATAAAAGATATACCAGAAGAATAGTTGGAAAATATCAATATGAATTTTAAAAGTATGCAAATTCTCAATAATCTTATAACAGGGATTGTTTCGTTTTCTTTTGGAATAAGCATTTTTTGGAATAGAGTTTTATCATAAAGTGTAAATGCTAAAAAATCAAGGATTTTTGCCAATATTATATCGTTAAATTTTTAAAAGTCAATTGACACAGTTTAAATTATAATTGATCAAGTTGTTATATAGTAAAATTAATCGTATAGAAATGCATACTGAATAAACTTTAAGCACACACAGTGTAATTGACTGAATAATTTTAACAGAATAGGTAAAGCATGAACCAGTGTTCATTTCAGGCATTTTATTGAAATAAGTCACGATTTAATTTTTCCCCGTATAAGAAATTTGTCTTTTTTCATCTTAATAACTCACAAAATAATAGGAAATTTTTGCTTTAAATTTTTCCATTATTGTCATCGTTTGATCTAAGCTAATTAAACATTGAAATTCAAAGTGGATTCTATGTTACTGCAGGCACTTGTGTTAATTTTGGGATTTTATCTTAAGAATATTTTTGAAGAGGCAATCATGTTGGCTATTCTGCTTCCAATTTTATTGCAATAAGCTATAAGAAATTGATCGCTCTAAGGAATTGATTTTTTCTATAATGAATGGCAGCATATTTTTATAATGAACATTGATTACTTAAAAATATATTATCTATCAATTTATTTAATAATTTTCATATTGAAAATGCGTTTTATAAGTAGTTTTTAAATTAACTAATAATACAATACTTTTTTAAATTTCATTTATATTCATGCGTAAAACTATATATTAAGTATACTTATTTATTCATAAATATTTAAACTAATTATTTGTATTTAATAAATTAAATTGGAAAGCATTTTCTTATTGGAAAAAATAATTCATTTTATTTTAACGAAAAAATAGTATATTTGAATGATCAAGCAAAAATATTTTACTTTTACTTATTTTCCTTATGTTGTATAGGAAAGAAGTGATTCTTCAAATAAATTAAAAAGGCTTGTAAAATTTTATTTACGAAAACTAAGATATTTTTGTCATACTTTTTAAAATATTCTACTGACTTATGAAATATGCTTTAAAATAACAGCTTATTGGAATCATTTCTTGAAAGATATTTAGAGGAAGTATTTATATTTAGTCTTTCAATAGATAAATGTCTGATTAATCTCACAATGAAAATTTAAAAAAATAATATTTCACTGTTATAAATTATTGTAGCTAGTTGACAGAGTTTCGCTCAAATCATAACAACCTTAATTAGACTCGATACAAAAGTTCATTCTCTACTTCCTACATACAGAGAAAGAAACTACAATCATGCACCATTAGAGGTGCTTTCAAAAGTTTCCAAAAGGGCGTCTCAAGGGAAGGTTCCTACACATGCTGATCATTTGTCTAGTGATGTCCTTAATAGAGGTGTAAAGCATTGATTATGTCTTGGAATCAATTAAGAGGCTCTGCGTGTTTATCAAAAGAATTTCGTTCTTGAGTTCAGAACTCGCTAATTATGCTTATATTTCTGATAAATAGGTTATGTCTCCTGATAATTTTGGGCCCATAAATTAGTTAAGAGGATTCATTACGTTGATCTTAAGGGAAGCGGGAAATCAATAGTTAAAGTTGAAGCATGTCTTTCACGGAATTCGGGATAAGTCTGAGAGAAAAGTTTTAATAATGAATATTAGAAGCATATACAGAAGTTTGGATTCACTAGAGATTATGAGGAAAATAATAATTAAGTAAAATGAATGAATTTATATGAAACGTAACTATATTTGGTCAAATATGTATATATACCATAAATTGATTTTTCTTAAAATTCTAAAGTTTCTTTATTAAGTACATATAACAATTATTAATATTAATTTTTGTGTTTCGAATATAAATGTACAAAATTAATAATTCCATACATTCATTTTGAAAATAGACTTTTTGTAATAAAAATTAAAGCAGTTCTAAATTATTCTTGAATTTTTTAAAGAAAACATGTTCCTCTTTAAAATATTTTTCAAACACAAGATTAAATTTTAATTAAATTTCCAATATTTAATCAACAACTAATATAATGATAATTTAATTATAATATTTATTATAATTAATAATAATTTATTTATTTATTAATGATAATTTAATTATATTATTGGTATTATTAAACTGTGTTTAAGGTAATATTAATAATTTTGTTTATGTGATAAAAATTAGCATTAAAATATTTAATATTTATTGTATCATTTCGTCTATTTTTACAAAATTGTTTGGTATATTTGAAATGCAAAAATATTTATTCAATAGTACTAATTTTGAAGCTTATGCTTTATAAGTTTGAAATGAGCATATTTAATATATTTTAAGATAATAAGAAAAACAATAATATAAATATGATAAATAAATAAAATTTCAAGACTCCAACTGGAAAATTAAAGTTAAGGACAAAATTATCTGGAGAAATACTATGAGGCAGAATAAAGTCGATCTTGGGGTGTAGTGCTAATAAAGAAATGGAATCTTTCTTTTACTTTCATGTATTGTCAATATTTTATAATTAATTTCATCTTCAGATTATGTATATGCCTTAATACACTAAATTAATTGTAATATATCGTAAAATAAAATTGTAAATTTCCCTTTTTGTAGTATGTTTATGAAATTAATCAGAGTGACTTAATACTAGAGTAAAAGAAAGTTTCCCGTTTGCGGTAGTAAAAAATATTTATATTTTTAAAAATATGAGAATATATTGATTGAATCTAAAAATGTTATAGTGGAAAGCTTATTTGTGTCAGTAAACAAAAATCTTTTTCAAAATAATCATTCACTGAAAGTTTAACAATTAAAGCTGTTAATTAAATTCGTTTAAAAACACAATTACTTTGAACTACTTTGAATGATGCAATGCAAAATCGTTTTATTCTTCTTTTATTATTCAAATGAATGAAATTTTGCTTCACATTTAAATTACTTCAATAGCTATTCCTTGAGCTCTCTTTAAGAATACATAAAGCAGCTAAGCCATAAATTTTAACGACGATTTCATATGTTAAGAACAATTAACAAAATAAAGTAGATTAATAAACATGTCTGCAGAATTATCAGAAGAAATAGGAATGTATTTCTGAGTCCTTAGATCATATATTTTGAAAATATATATTTGTTAAGCAAATATCTAGTATATGCATTAGAATTAAAGGGAATTCTCTTCGCAGTTATTAAATGAATTTTTCCCAAAAATAAGTAAATATGAATACACCAGGTCAAATGGCATATATGTTGTATAAGTTCATCCCTATAAATGTTAAATCGAAATTTCTCTTGAGGTTCCAAATCTGGTTTGGAAATCTCTGGCAGTTATTTTCACAGCATAATCCTCTGAGATTTGTTCGCGAATGTGTACTGAGCATCCATACAAATGTAAATTTATTCAAATTAAATCCTTTCAGGAATCTTCCCTATGCAATTCCTATTGACGGAATCAGCAAACTAGCTCTCGTGTGCAGTAGGCTGTTGACAAAACTCAGACATAGATTCTGAGCTATAACTCTCTCTATGATGCATTCCAGATATCACACATCTTTAAATATTGAAAACTAGTGTTCAATACTTTGAATGAATTGATATTTTCTATTTCGCATATATTTATTTGGAGTTAATATTTGTGCACAGCGTTGCATTTTTAATTCCCTTTTTCCATGTTACAGTAGTTGTTGTCAAAAGTAATTTTTACTCATTTGAAGTTGATATTAATCCGCATATTGAAAAAAAGTTTCCGTTCTTCATCCAGAAAATATTTTTCTCTAAAATTCACTGCATGGTTATTTTATTTTTTAATAATTAATTATTATACACTAATCGCAAAATTAAAAATCTAACTCATCCATATTAAAAGATTTTTTTCCAGAAATTTTTTCCAGTACTTCTTATTGTATAATATTTGCTTGTACCAGCAATCCATACATATTTAAATGTCTTAAAAAATATTAGAACTTTTGCTAAAATTAATTTTTTGCCAAAAAAATCATATTTTAAAATTATTATATTATTTAAAAAAATAATATTCAATATACATATTTTAATAATACTAATAAAATTAATTAATTAACTTTGCTAAAAATTCAGATTTCAGTTCAGATTTACAAAAAAATCATTTAAAAATCAAATTTGCTAAAAAAAACCATTTCAAAATTAATATCTTAATTTTAAATAAAAATTCAGATATTAATTTTGCAATATGATTTTTTGTCATACTGAGTAAAAATAAAGTAGCATTGAAAGTCGAAAGAAAATTGTGGATTAAATATCATTGAATTAGGAAATTAAATGTTAAATATCAAAATGTTTTAAATAAAATTTATATCAAACAGGATGTGAAAAATTTGAGAAGACACTAAATACGTGTTTCATAAGAAACTCTGTTATAAATTCAAGCTATAAAACATTATGAAATATTTAAATATATGATTTGAATTATTTATATATATATATATATATATATATATATATATATATATATATATATATATATATATATATATATATATATATATATATATATATATATATATATATATATATATATATATATATATATACATATATATATATATATATATATATATATATATATATATATATATATATATATATATATATATATATATATATATATATACATATATATATATCATTTACCAACATTACTACAAAAGCTACAATTAACATTAAAAAAATGAGATTAAATCAGAAATCTTTTTGGTTAAATATTAAATTTAAATATGATGTTAAAAGGGCACAGATTTTACCAAGCGAATACATAACCACACATACCATTGACCAAATTAAGTTTACATAAATAAGGTGAAGGAATACTTGGATGAAAGTTTCTAATTTTGGTACCCGAATTTATTTACGCATTGTGATTTTAGTTCCACTTCATTAATTTAGTATTACTCAAAAATTGTTATGCCTAAGCACCGGGTCAATGAGAAAACAGAACTCATACATTATACGAATATTAATCTTTCATTTTTCGCGCACACCTTATATTTGATAGTAATACTCTTTCCCCAAGTTTGACATAAATAGTTATTTTTAGTTAACACATTTTTATTATATAGTGTAAATTTTTTTAAACTTACATACTGTCTTAAATATTTAACATTAATTACTTCAAATTAAAAATATTTCACTTGACTTCTAAGAAATGAAGCTGAATTTTTTATCGCTCAACTGCTACTTTTCAAATACGAAGACTAATTAAATAGAGAACAACACCTTAAATTAAATTCAAAACCATATAAAGGCATAACAGAAAAGGGATTCAAACACACGAATTGTTGAACCAAAAGTCAGAGTGATAATCATTAGGTGGCCTAATAAGAAATGCCTAAAAGTTTAATAGAGACTGACTGTATGCAGAAAAATTTGTGGCAAAAACAAATAGAAACAAGAAAGAGAATAAATATCTGTGTGTAAACCATATGATGTAACATAAATATTTTAAGAAAATTTTTAAAATTCCATAATAATGTTATAAATTGTAGATTATGTGGGGAAATAATTTTACATGTAACTCAAGACGTAAGCATATACAGATATTCCTGAAAAAAGGTACCTTTTATTACACATATTATATCAAATAACTAAATAGCAGAGTTGTTATAAAATTAACAAAGAGTATCTCAAAGCAATATGCAAATAAAGGAAATCTTCTAAAATACGAAAACTCCTATAGAGTCATATATAAAACTATCTCCTATATACAAAATATCTCCTATAGAGTCATATATAAAACTAAAAATTATGCAAATATTTTCCAGAAAATTGCAGCACAATAAATGAAGTCCATTCAAGTGAACCAAAATATAATCAGTGTTCAGCAAAAAGTTCATAACCTGATAAAAACCGATGTATCACGTATCAAACTTCTAAGGATAGTAAAAATGCAATTTCTACAACAAAATGTGATAATATTATTTGTGTACGAAAAATTATCTTTTCGTATTTGTTAAAAGTGTATGTCGATTCAGTATCTTCAATGAAAGCACAAAACTCTACTTGTGTAATTCATATATGAATGTTTTTTATCTCCTTAAACTTTTTAAACAACTTTGTAAGAATATTACTATAGGCTCCCAATTAAACAGTGTAATAATTGTTTATAATGAAATAGTATCGTTTAAATGTTTTACACATTTTAAAGAAAACAATTTAGGGTGAAATGTTAAGTGAATGTAAAGTGTTAGGTGTTAGTGTTAGGTGAATGTAAAGTGACCCAATGTCAGTGATAAGAGCTTGTCTTTTGCCTCGTAAATTTGGACAGCGAATTTTTTTGTAGATTATTAAAGATTTTATATGACCTTGTAAGAATAAATTAAGGGAAATTATTGATAATTGGAGCTTAAGGGAATTAAATGTTAATCGATAAAGAAAAAAAGGTTTTTTTTTTAAATGATTAAGCTTGTTCCTTTATTTTTTCAGGTTTATTTATAGATATTTTACGATTTTTTACGATTTTACGATATATTTATATTATATTATTTTACTTCAAGCATTATTTGTTGCCGAATTCCTAAAACAATTCCTTACAAGAAAAAGCCTTTTTCTGTAGAAGACGAAGGTAGATATTAAATTAAATAATTTTGAGAATTGTTGGAATTCCTAGAAATATGATAAGTAAATGGAGGAAAGTCTAAGAATTTTAGGAATTTTTAATGAAATTTACATATGGTTTCAAAGGACTGTTTTAACTTTGCAATTTCAAACATACAATTTTATATCAGATGATGTGTCTTCTTACCCATAAACTTACTATCAATCAGAAATTGTAACTTGTTAAATTGTAATGGCTTTACATTTAGTTGCATTATTGATGATAAATTGATGGTTAATAAATCGTATTGATGGATCGATAAATACATCTCATTGATGGTAAATAAATCTTAAAATCCATGTATTGAAATACTTTCATGATATTTTATGACTCGATCTAAGTGAAAGTTAAGATATATGTTGACATAAAACAAAGGAAGAGTTCTTATTAACTATAAGTTAATAAGAACTTAAAAACTTATGTAATGAATGTAAAACTTAAAAAAATCTTAAAAATTTAGAATATCTGAGGGATTTTTCATCTGTTTGTGCATTTTAAAACTAACCTCTTTTTAAATCAACTTATATGGTCTGAGATAAAATCGTGAATTTTAACCCAAGCTTATAAAAAATTTAACAATTTTGATTAAAAATATTCCCAGACCAGAGTTCATGTGTGTGTATCCTTTTAATAAATAACTGGAAGATAAGGACACTCTTTTTTTAAATAAATAACTCAAATTTATCACTTGTAATACAGAAGTCAAATTGAACGTTTCAGATAAAATATTTTATTCTTTATCTAGAATGATGATGAAATCTAAAGAAATCATTTTATAACTCTGAATCATTTGTTTAAAATAAGTATCTACCAATTTGAAGGCATGTGAAATATGTTGTCTTATTTAATGTGTGGCAGTGAGCTCACGACTTGGTGCAGCGAGTGCAAGTAGAAAATTGAGTAACGTAATCCAGAATCTACATAACACGCACAAGTCTTGATATTTATCAAGTTTCTATTTAAAGGAGTGTTTGAGAGTCTCTTAACATTTTAGCTGTCATGATCGAGATAATCTTTGACACAACATTGTCTTTCCAAAATGTCACAAATCAGTAAATAATAACTAAAAATTATTCTGGATTAATTTTATTTGAGTGCATCGAAAATGCAACACCGTAAATGGAACACCCTGAAGGAAAAATGCAAATAACATGACATTCACAACATGCATTAGTGGAGGTAAGATATGCAAATGCTTAGAATTTCAAGGCAAACGCAAATCACACACTCCTGTACTGCCACTTCAAAGTGCTATTTAAGGCTTGAAGATTTTGACGATTTCAAATTCAAAATTGGGTTTTCTTTGTGTTTTGTATTTTTAAAAACGATCAATTATGCATCGTAGAAAACTTAGATAATTTTTGATCAAGTATTCGAGTTTGACATAGGATAGTAGGGACCTACCGAGATTGTGGATTATCTCTCAGGGAAATAGTTGTGTTGAACGAAACAAAAAAACTGTTCAATCCCATTCACCTCATGGCGTCACTTCGCGTGATGACGGGCAAGTTGTGCGCATGATTATAACGAAACATAGCACAGACACATTAGTCACATCACGAAACATAGCACAGAATATTCAGTCTATAACGAATTATCTAATGACTGTTCGACGCAGTTTACCAGCAGAGTGGTCTATCCGCAAGAAGATCATTACTTCATATGCCCTTGAAAAAGAACCACAGACGTCTCTACCACGAATTGCACGATGAAAAAAGGAAGTGGACTAGAGCATAGCATAGCGAAGTGGCAGGACCCCGGACTATGGCACTATTTACAAGATTTAATTTTTTTATACATTTGACTCAATTAATATATTAAGTCATGATGTTATGGAGCACTAATAATTGGTATAAAGTACTCGTATTCATTATTTCCTTTACAATTTTGCATGAATTGACAAGACATTAATGTTACATATTACTTGAAACATTAGTCTTAACAGTTAAAATAAGTACACTATTATATACATCATTAGATATAAACAAATATTAAAAGAAGGTGTCTTTACTGACAGTCAGCGCTACATATTCGAGGTGTTGGAGCCAATTGTCTTTCGTTAATTTCAGGGCTTGCCCACAACTGTATTTCAGCAGGATAATGCATGACCACAAGTGACTCGCATTGTTCAAGGGTTCTTTGTCAATCGCCAGATTGAATTACTTCCCTAGCTGGCTTGCTCGCCTGATCTTTTGCCGATAGAAAACATGTGGTTCATGGTTTTTCAATGATTGACCCAGATTACACCCCCAGCTGTCACACCAGATCAACTAGGGCAACGTGTTGAAGTTGTTTAGTTGGCTATACCATAAGAACACATCCAATGTCTCTTTGAATCAGTGCCGAGGCATGTGGCTGCTCTGATCTTCAAGAATGGTAGTTACTCTGGCTACTGATTTTGGCAGAAACCACACTTCACAGAAGTTTGTAAATTTAATCAATTGATACTTGGTTAACATGTTATTTACAAAATAAATTTTGTTATTATATCTCCTGTTTTTCTTCGTGTTGCAATTTGGGTGTCCAGCAATGTATACCGGAATAAATTTATTTCGGTTTCGTATCTTCGTCATACCCAAATATATCTTGGGAAAAATATTTTCCACTCAGTTCAATGTATTTCAACACTTTACGGGAAATTTTAAAGTATAGAAGTTTATGTTTCCAACCAGTTTATCCAGAAGTTTATGTTTTATTTAGGAAATTTATGTGTTGTATACGCAAATCATAAAATTCATTCTACAGTTAAAGGATTAACCAGTGTGGATTGAGAAGTCATACAGCTTTTGAGAATGTTCATTCATTTTACAATTCCGTATATTATCACTCTTACATTAATATATTTATATATGTGTGTGTGTTTATGTAGACTCCTTTTTTTAAGTCATCAGTTGCAGCATAAACACATAGTTTGTCATCTGATATGTCTGTCATAAAATGATTACTCATGACATCAAATGATTACTGATAAAAAAACTTTTTTTCGTCTGAAAATGTAATTTCTTACCTATTATTCCATTGAATTCCCTTGAATTAACTTACAGGAATTTTTTACGCAAAACATTTAATATTATTCTAATTTTTAGTATATTTCCAAAATATGTTCTAAAACATCATCAAGTTTTGATATGAAATCTATATATCAAGGAATTATTTTAAAGAAATACATAAATTCCTTAATTTTAGTTTGTTTTGATAATTTAAAATGCTACTAGTGAATTTTGAAGGAGGATGGATACAGAATTGTTAAATTTTTTCCAGTTAGTCAAATGTGCAAATTATTGATCTCTGGCAATAACTAGATTACCAGTTGCTTGAATTTCCTTTGCATTTGTGTGTTTGGCTTATGTATGTGAATTTGCTTCAGAGAAATTATCGAGAGTGTATATTTTGAAATTCTTGTAGGATAATTTCTTACACATTGTCGTGTGAAACACTTGCTGAATATCACTAGTCCTTATATTACACTGAGAATCAAGATTTATTTGGTAATTAATGAGTTATATGTTCTTATTGTGGGTAAATGATACTTCGAAAGAAATCTGGTCTGATTATTTGGGTAGAAATGTTCCTATCTAAAACAGCAATTTCAAATTTTTTGTATCATGAATACAAGTTTAAAGTTTGAATTTACTTTACTTGTTTTACAACCAATAGATACAGAAAAGATCAGTTTCACAACTCTGCATCTTTGAAAACACGTTGTTTATCAAATACAGATAGTCTAACTGATATCACTGGACAACTAAATTTGTTGGCTTATTATAAGCAAACAAAAGAGTAAAACTAAAAACAAGTAATCGTCGCTTCACCCTTACTTGTTCTTATGTATTTTCTCCACAAATTTTAATTTTTTTTATTCATTTTGATTGTGTTTTGATTTTTCATTCTTAACTTTGGAATTATTTTAAATTAATTTTTGACTTTAGGGATAAATTGAAATTTGCACAAACAAAATTGAATTTGTTGAATTTCCTACGTTTATGAATTTGGATTGCGCAGTAACCATTACTTCCAGAAGTGATTACACATTAAAATGCTCGGCAGATAGAATTCTTCAACATTTGTTCAGTGCTACTTGGGACGGTCAATTTATCTAGTGGGACACCACCGATGTAGAGACTTAGTTGATGTTATGTATGATTGTGACAACCAGACAAAAGACAATGGTGACAAAAGTGATTGTTATGCTGAATAAGCATGTAAAAAACAAAATATTGACGCATGCATTTTGAAAGGATTTTTTTTAATTAAATTATTTGGCGTACAATTAATATTGCAAAATCCTTTGTACAAATATAAGTCGGAAACTATGATTACAATCATGGAACAACTAAAGATCGGATCAAAGAAAGTATGTCTTCTTTATCTATGAATCTAGTTTCTCTCATTCCTTACGAAAGAACTGTTTTAACATGTGGTGATTCCTTGCATCTTCTTGCATTCCAGAGGTTTTCATGTGGTGATGATTATAACCTAGACATATTCCTTTCTAGTGTGAAGTATAAGAATGTTCCGTAATGATTATGGATGCAACTCAAGGTTTAAATTTGTCCCCTTGTAACTTTAATTGAAGTTTTTATCATTGACTACATAACTCTTTTAATTGAGGCCATTAGCATCGTATGACATAGTTAATATTTGACGATTCACCGATTTAAAATTTAATTTCCTTACATAACTTAATTGAACTACTCAGTCAATCATTCGGAAATATGGAAACTCAGTTGTACACATTCTTTTTCTTGAAGAAGCAAGGGGCCTAAACATCATCAAATACTACGGTCTAATTAGGGAGGAATTGTGAGAGCCAGCAAACTTCCTCCGCCATTTTTTTGGGGATTAAGTGAGTTATTGCACGATGAATAATGGAACATCCCATTTAGAGTCATACACACATCCTGTATACATTCTTCGCCAAGGATTCAAGTGGTTTGTACTATCAACGTGAATTCTAACTCTATTATTTGTATAACACTTGTTTTTGAATAAGTTTTCCATATTTTGGTAATATTAGTATTTAGATAAAAGTCAAATTAGATTATTATGATTGGAGCTATTTTAAATATTTTAACTTTACGTTCAATAGGCAATTATAGAAAAGCTTCCCAGTTTTCTCAGATAGGGAATAGTAAATAAAATGTAAAGAAAAATGACTATGCTACACATGTTAAAAATCCATTAATATACCTAGAAGTTTGAAAGGCCATTTATAGAAATGAAAGAAACAATTAAAACTCAGACTATATTTGAATACTTCGTCCTCCATGGCTATTTCAATAATTTTTACTACTTAAAATGAAAAATAAATGATACATATGTTCTATGAATTAGGTTTTTGGCATAGTCTCTCCTTAAAAATACTAGAATTATAAATTACAATCATCAAAAAAATAGATTTTTCTTATGTTTTTGGTGATGGAGCAATGATTAGTTCAGAATGTGAAATAAGCTACAAAGAATTAATGTGTAATAATATAAATTGCACCAAAAATATTTTTTCGTGATCCACAATTCATGCATTACTTATCAAAAATGAGGGTCTCGATAAATAGGATAAAAAGTGCTATCGAAGAAAGCAACATAGTTAGTTTCGTCGCATGGAAAATAAATTACAAAAACTAGTTTTACAGTAAATCCATACCACGATTATTTTTAGTCTTAAATTATCTTTAAAAAGATTACATGTCATATAGGGAACATCTTAACAATCCAAATTTGTTGTAAGTATGTACCTTAAAGAAGGACATTTCCTCAATGGTCATATGCCACAAAGGAGAAAATCCAGATAATACTGAATAACCATTCATGGAAATAAGCATACAGAAATTGTATAGGTGACTAGTATCTTCCATTCCAAAGAGTGTGGTCCCTAATCTGAGTTTCGGTGAAGTATGAATTAACGATTAATTTATGTCTTCGAAAAGTGAACCAATTTAATGCTTATTATTTTGTTGATTACATCTTTATATCCCAGCTAAAAAAACAGAAACAGACACTAGTTTCAAGATAGGATTTATCTAGTGTTGCAAAATACTGAATTTTCCATTTATAAACAATATAGTTAGCACAATACAGTGGCATCGATTGTTCTTTTAATCAGAATTAAAATGACATAAAATCAAATAATTTTTATAGGTAAATTTTAAATATATTTCTTGAATTACTACTAAAGTATTCTGTGAAATCTTACAGATATGCATTTTTAAATTATCCCTTTAATTTTAGAACACTAGTTCAAAGATAAATAACAATACCATGATTACATTAGCAGTACATATTTGGGTATAAAGAAGTTATAATGAATAATAAAATACAAATCCATTTGAATAAGTTTATAATTATTATATGTCTTCAAGAAATGTCTCAAACCAAACAAACTATTACAAATATTCGTTTTAGAATATCAGAACTTTTACTTTCAAATTTTTTGTTTTAAATTAATATTTAAATAAAAGACTATGAGTATAATAGATATGTTTGAGTGAGTAACGAAATCAAACAAAAACACTACAAAAAAGCAAGAAATTTAAGCGAGAAAATTGATAAAAGATTAACATTCTGCTTAAAGAAATATTTATTTATAAATAATACATGCTTTTACTTTAAAATTCTTCAGGATGTATTGCAGTTATTATGAAACATATCAAATATATCTACTAGTTTAACATCTTTTATATTATATAGTTTCTTTACAAGAAAATATAACCTTTAAAATCAAACAAATATATTTTATTAAATATACATAATTTCCGCACACGCATACAAAATAAAAGAGCTTTAATATTATACATTATATGAAAATTATTTTTATTAGTTAAAATTATTTTTTTGTTAACAAAACACATATTTGATTTTAAAAGATTTTACACACACACACACACACACACACACACACACACACACACACACACACACACACACACACACACACACACACACACACACACACACACACACACACACACACACACACACACACACACACACACACACACATATATATATATATATATATATATATATATATATATATATATATATATATATATATATATATATATATATATATATATATATATATATATATATATATATATATATATATATATATATATATATATATATATATATATATATATATATATATATATGTAAATAAGAATTTATTTATATTTTGAAAACGAATTTTAATGCATAACAATCGAATTGCAATTTGTGCTTACCAGACGCTTAAACTTAGTTTAAATTACTCATTTCTTGTCCATATATTAGTAAACTAATAATTTATTTTAAAGATAATATGCATTAAAAATTAAACGAGTTAAATACATTTATCAATGATATAAGCTATGTAAATAAGTTGTAAACTTGGTTGATTTCATTCCAACTTTCTCAAATATGGAACTTCACATCTTCTTTCAAATTTGGAAAAACTATTTTCTATTAATCAAATTCTCATATTTTTTAATAATATCTCAATATGAATTCAGGAATATAAAACTCTGTAAAATTCAGTTCGAAAACTGTTTTTCTCTTTTTCTAACTGTTTTTAAATCTAAGCAGTAAAATTAATAATATCAGAAAAGATACTTCCTTATTCACTTGCATCACAAGTGCGCTGTCTTTTCCGCTTATCGAATTTAGATGCCTTAAAATGGATCGACGTATTTTAGTTACGGAGAAAGAGAATCGCCAAGCGTAAATGCAGAATATAAAATGGGAAATTTTGTTTCTTTGAGAGGGTAAAGATAATTTTGTTTTCAATCTACCAAGAACAAAAAAGGAAAACAATCTGTGCTTGTTTCCGGCATTCTTTGAGCTCATGTGCTTTTTATGTTTTGTTTTAGCCAAATACATGGAATCTGTTTCCATTTCTTGCACAAAAATATCATGCGGATTTATTCAGTAGTAACGATTGAAAAAATGAATAACTTAGATATGTTTTAAGAAGAGTAAATTTTTGCAGCATCATTATTTTTTATTTTATGCAAAATTTTATTCTCTACAGGATTTCTGTTACTGTTAGATGTTTAGATATTTTTTTTTGAAATTAATAGCTGAATGATTGAAATATTAAAAGAAAATGATTAAGAGCATTAGTTTTTAAGTTCAAAATATTTTAGGCTCTCTGCAACAGTGACAAATTTAGTGGCGTGATTGGAAAACATAATTATTAATAAACATATTCATGCATTTAATAAATCCAAAATAATTCAGTATATGCTGTCTGATGGAAATAACTTTTTAAAATATTATTTGAAAATATAAAATTTAGTAAAATATTACAAGCAAGTTCTGATTACAGGATATTGAACTTTTCTGATGCCGCAGTTTTCAAAAGTACAAAAACTCTCAATATACAAAAGAAGAACCGCTTATTTTCGAATCTTTCACGAATTTTTCAAATTAATAGCTGATCCCTAACATAGCTGCACACAGAGAAGTAATGATAACTTTAATTCTCCTTTATTAACAAATATTTTTATAACAATCTCTCTCACGAACTCCTTTTTATGCCACTTCCTTTTTTATACAATTTTTTATAAGAATCGTCAATTCTTTTGAATTATTGATATGTAACGTTACTAACAATGTTGAAAACTCAGATTCATTGAAGTAATTCGTGTGCAATTTCTTCCGCAAAATTTAATTCCTGTCTTGTGGAGTGTAATCGCCTTATAAAATGGACTTTCAAGGTGCAATGCAATAGTGAATCATTATTTCGACTAGCAGGCGTTATTAAAATCTCTATAAATAAAGACTTATTTGCCTTAGGCAAACAAACCCACTGAAGACCTTTATATATAACTTTTCATGGATTTTAATACGTGGACACAGATATAAATTTTAAGTAAGAATTAATAATTAAATTATTAAAAATATAGTTAATGAAAAATATGAAAAACATTAAACAAATGGAACATACAAAAGGTGCTGCGATAGTAATCGATATGAGCGGATGAATGACTATCTGGATTGTGGTAAAAAAACTAAGAAATGCTTTCCTACATTTAGTAAAAGGAAATAAAAAAGGCGATTTAACACACATTTCATTTTTTATAGGGGAGACTGCTAAGAGAAGATTGTCAGCACATTGAAAAATATTTAGAAGGATAATTAATAATCAATACAGAATTTAGTAGCTATGAAATTGTGTGATTTGATCAACTCGCATTCATTATATATTTATCTGAGGACTCAGATTGCTTAACTTATAATTATCCTACTTATAAAACAATATATATAAACTTAACTTATAAAACAATATATATACATACAAGCTGACCCAGCCACGCGTTGCAGTGGCTGAGTAATTATAATACATTGAATCAATTTTTTACTAACTCCTTGGTGACAATCAAATAAATATTTTCTAAAAAAATTTAAAATAGGTTCATTTATATGAGATTAAAAATAAAACGTTTCACCAAAATTTAAAAGTAATAGGTAAAGTATCGAAATTTTGAAATTAAGCACAAATCAACATATACTTTCTGAATTTACATTTTATTCATCGTATATTAAATTATAGTTTGTAATCAGTGACTTACTTATAAAATATATTATGTAAATTAAAAACATCTAACAATAAATTGTTATAAATGAGGTAGATAACATTGACATCGAACTATTATTTTTTCAATTTTAAATTATTAAAACTAAAAATTTTTTTCTGCGGCATTATACTGAAATAAAGAACAATCAAAAGAATTTATCATTTGAATAAATAAATTAGATCAAAATGTACTGTTGAAAAAATTATAATTATCAAATTATAAAATAATAATTAAAGGCTATCAAGAAATACTTACATGTTTTCGATGTGGTATGAAAATTAGTAGAGAAAAACAGTAATAAATAAAATTTTATTTTACTATTTATAATATTAAAAATATTCAAATTGAACACCGCACAATAATAATACAATACAAAGTATAATTATGAAAATTATTCACGAAAAATTGTTATAGTATGATTATACATCATGAAAATATATGTAAATTCTATTATTAATCACGCGCTTGCGCGCGCACGTTAAATTTCTCGAAGATGGTATAATCTAGAAAAATAAACACGTCGCCATCCGCCGAATACCTGTGCAACTTAGATGCTAAACCGCCATCTATTAGGAACTTACAGAACTAACCAATAAATAAACACTAATGTCGTATAATAAATATTGAGATCAATAATTAAGAGATAAAAACTATTCTATCTTTTAAGTTGGACCATGTTATAAATGGTTACAAAATTTTATCAATATCCGTACAGTAGTTTCGGAGTTTATCGGGAACATACATCGTGACACGAAATTTATATATATATATATATATATATATATATATATATATATATATATATATATATATATATATATATATATATATATATATATATATATATATATATATATATATATATATATATATATATATATATATATATATATATATATATATATATATATATATATATATATATATATATATATATATATATATATATATATATATATATATATATATATATATATATATATATATTGTTTGAAAACTTAAATATGAGATGATTATTAATTTATTAAAAGAGAGAGGAATAGAATCTCGTTTAATTTTTTCTAACTATTATTCTGTCTTAACTTAGAAGGTTAGTCGTTTCACGTCAATATGTTTTCTTCATTCCCAGTGGCAATATATAGTTGATAATTTGAAAAAAAGTATTTAAGTAACTAAGTTGTTTTTGTTGAATCTAAAAGCATTTCGGAGCAGAATGTTAGCATAATTTTATTACATAACTGCGTAAAAAAATACAAGAAGTTCAAAAAAGCTGTATTTTTATAAAAGGTGTTACAAAATTTCATAAAAACGTTCTATATAACTTAGTTAGAGACCGATATAAGTTTACTCGATTCCCCCTAAGGCCATTTTAAATTTAATTCCCGGAGAATATTTTAGAGAACAAACAGAATAAGCCGTTCAATACATCTGTAAAACTATTTATAAAATAAATAATTATATTTTGATACAAAGCTGTTTAATATACCAAAACATTTTAAACATTTATATTCCTTACATGTTTCAACAAAGTTTATAGACTCTAATTTTTGATTTAATATACAAAGACAATGAATAGGAAAATTTTTCAAAATATATTAAGCTTCTTTCTAACATATACTATAAAAAAATAGAAAACATTGCATCTGTAAAATATACATATATTGTAAGAATAATTTTACTTTCGAATTAATTTTCAGTTATTGTTGATATGTATACACACACACACACACACACACACACACACACACACACACACATATATATATATATATATATATATATATATATATATATATATATATATATATATATATATATATATATATATATATATATATATATATATATATATATATATATATATATATATATATATATACTTTGAAAGTTAAATTATTGAAAATAATATCAAATGTCCATTATCTCTAATTCAATTCTACGAAATTGTTAAAGGATAGTTGCAATCAGGAATCAGTCACAAACGGTAATGACCGCCGTTTACAGGTTATTTGCGGAAACAATTCTGATGATAATGATACAATTTATTTCCAGTTATTATATTAGACTCAATCCAATTGAGGAAATTATTTGAACTGATGCTTTCACGACATCTAGAATTTGGTCATTATTTTGGAAAATCAAAAATAGATAAAGGAATAGGATTTTTTATTCAATCTTGACTTCTTCATTTGACTGTAATAAACTTGTTTAGAAAAAAATAAAAAAATAAATACAATAAAGAATAAATAGTTAACATTTTTAATTTGGAAAAATTTTGTAATTATTTTATAAACAATGTTGTAAATGCAGTTTGGTATGTGTTTTGAAAATTTTTAATGATTCGATAATTGATTGGAATAAACAGTATTTGACTTGGACGTCTTACCGGCACAAGACTAGTATATGTTGTTTTGAAAGTTTACAGTGTTTAATGTTCTGTGAATATTAATATTATTTATTGAAAAAGTTAACGTGTTTTAGAAAAAGTAACTTTAAAACTTCCAGAGACACATTTGGGGAAACATAAACACAGGTTGTATTCCAATCCATATGAAAGCTTTTCCGATTCTTATGAATATCAATAAATGAATATGAAAGGTTTAACATTAACTTTTCCATTTCGTCATGTAATTTACGTACATTGTGAGATGTGACAAAATATATGATATATAAAATTACCCACAAAATATCTCTTAAAAGAAATGATGATTCAGATATATTTAGAATAGGGATACATTTGTAGTTTTTTATCATTTTTTTCTTAACCACTAAATCAACTAAAACATTTACTTACGCAATACAACAAAATTGCATGTTATGATGATGTTTTAAGAACTGAATAACTAGACTATATTAAAAAACCATACAATAAAATAAAAACATTGATTCAAATATTTGTTACCAGTGCATACAATTCATGTCGCAAATTGTAAGAGATTTTTCGCCATAGTAAAAATGTAGTACATCACATTAACTAAAACTTTGAGTTTGCATACTTTAAAATATGCTAAGTAGTTTTGTCTTATAATTAATTTAATACACAATAATTTTAATGTTCATTAAATTAGCTTTAGGCAGATTAGAAATACTACAGTAAATGTTTTCCAACTAATGGATTACTACTTTGTCAAGTTAATAAATCCAGTTAGATGAATAGGAAAAAATTGCAATATTGAAAAAAATAAAGAAAAAATAGTTGTTCATTAAAAATTATGAGTGAAAGAGCACTACCAATATAAAAATTGTTAAAAATACATATGTAAATTTGAGAAGAAATTTTTTAGCAAAAATAAATATTATACTAGAACGGAAACTAGCTAACATACAGCAGTGATAGCAGAAAATCGTTAAGATTATTCAGGATTTAAACAAAGGGAATACAGAATTCTTCGATTATGGTTTACAGTTATTCTATCTCAAATTATGGAAAAGTGAGGCATTCAAAACACAATCTAAATTATTTTAAAAAATATTAATATAATTCATAATTAATGAAAAAATAAATAAAATTATTGACCTGACATCGGTAGACCCTTTGTTAGGTGAATCCTTTGATATAATATAGATTTTATTCATTTTCTTTACTATCAATTTCATTGGGATAAAATTTTTGCATTAATGATTGTATTATATTTCTTTTAAGAAACTCTTTAATTGCATTTTATTTTTTATATTAATAATTTCTGAATCGCAGGATTATTTAAAATTATGTTATAATAAGTAAAGTTTATATGAAAATCATAGGATTTCTTTACATATAAGTATATTTATCATTATCAAAAACTCTTAAGGTATGCAAGCTTTAAATTTTTAACATTTTATTACCTGCTTTAAAATAATATTGGTTACTTAAATTGGGATACTTTCCTATAAATTACTTAATTTACTTTTTAAAGCATCATTTTTAATATATAAATCAGTTAAGTAGTAACTGTCATTAATTTCATTATTAATAGTGATCATGATTATTTATTCAGAAGCAAATGTTTTCTATACATTAAAATTAAATTTAAATGGTAAAAGTGATGTCTAGGAAATGATTATAGAAATTATTGTCCAAAATATCATAATTAAATCCCTATATAAGCATTTACATACTTTCTAATTTATTTCTAAGAACGTGCATAGTATTTAAAATCAGAATTTCTTAAGATAATTTATTAATATAAATTTTGTCCGGTTTTCTCTGGCTGAAAAAATAAAAGAAAAAGTATAATATTTATTTAATATATTTTACTGGCTTTTAAATCTGATATAAAATACACTCAAAATCAATAAATGATAACACACTTTTAAAATATTATTAAATACTTAAATTGCTTATAAAAAATTATATTCTTCAGAAAACTGTAATCTACAAACACTCTATTCTTTAGATTTCAGAAATAAAATATGATGATGACAAATCTCTTCTACTTTTGACCGATAAATCTTGCATCATTAATAATTGTTCAAATTTTAAACAACGTCATATTTTTACACTTCTTTTTCCATATACTGAAAGAGTATCGATAGGAAGGCATGTTACGTATTCTTATCTCGCAAAATATTTCAAGTCATTTATCATCATTTAGAATACATCGATCTCAGTATTTGTTTTTAATTTTAATTGTAAAATATGCTTCCACTTTTCAGGTTTTTGTGGAATTTGTATATTGTACTTTAACATTTTGAAATTTGTAAAAAAATAAATTGCTTCATATTTTTTAGAAATTGTTTCACCCAATTTATATTTCCTTCATTTAAATATATTAATGAATGAGCTAAGTATGAAATGAGCTAAAATTTAAACTGCATACTATAAGTGTTCAATACTTTTTCTTGGATTTTGTCTTTACAAAAATTAGTTTACTTTAATCTGTAGAGGCAGAATTCTTTTAATAAATTTATTTACACTCCTTAATGGTCATGATAATATAAACTGATATATAGTGATTTATTTATTTTCCCCATGTGGTAATAGTTATCTTCATCATATAAAAACATTCTCTAATTACTGGAACCAGTTCCAAAAATTAAATGCATTATAAGGCATTTTCATGAAATTCATTAATTTTAGCAAAAATATTATGGAAAACTTAAATTTTATTTAAAGCAGATAAGATCATGTTTTCCTAAAAAATTACATTTATGCATTTCCAAATTAATGAATCATATATATTTTACATTAAAGTGAGTTCAAAAACTAGAAAATATTTAAATGTTGGTATATTTCTATAATTTTGATATAATTTTAAAGACACATACTTTATTATACCTTAAGTTTTTTTTAAATATTCTATTACCGATCGTTCTAAAATAAATACTTTCTGATTACGTTTTGTTAAATCATAGTGTATCTTACTGTTTATATATTTGGAATATCATATTTAATGCATATAACTAAATTTTTTTTAAAAAAAGTAAACAATTGTAAAGACTTTCAAGCTAAATTTTATTAAAATATAAAATGCTTACACCTTAAAGCATTTTAAATGGTTATCATATTTACATACAAATACATATCAAATAAAATGAATGGAGCTTCTAAAATAAGATGAAAGGGTATTTTCCAATAATGTTAGTTCCATGAAATTTCCTAATATATATATTTTTCATTTTTTAATATTTTTTACTAGGAAAAAACATTTGTCAAAGAAGATTAAGAATAAATTGCATGTAGCGTGTTTCATTCAATCTGAACATTAACTATTGTATCAAAAATAAAATAACTTATAATTCTGTGAGTAACAAAATATGATTTTAAATTACATTTAATTACATTGTTAGGTTACTTTAAAAACATCTATGATACAATGTCATTAATGGAAAATGTGATACGTTAGTAAATTATAATAACCTAGACACCAATTTAATTCCATATGCATATGCATAGTTTTATGTAGCATTACAGTTTATGTAATTTTATAATTTTACAGAAAAGTACAGTGCCATCATTTCTTGTTTATTTAATATTCCATATAAATATTTCATACTAATTTAATTTTATTTCATTACTTAAAATTTACAAGCCAGAAAATTGAGGTGGAGATGTTTTTTTTTTTAATTCCAAGGAATAGAGACACGTTGGAAAAACTAAATTATTATACAATAACACAATTAGCAAATGAACCCAATAAATTAAAGTGATGTTTTTGCATTTTGAATGAAATGATTTTATTATTATAAAATCGACTAATATGGTATCATTATTTACATAGAAAATAACCTATATATTAGCAAATGAAATATTGTGTTTTAAATAATATCTAATGCTTACGAATCAAAATATAGGCATACCTTGTGAAATATATGCACTTATTCATGAAGAATAACTAGAAAAATACGTAGTGAAGTTTCATCATTTCTAATATATGAAATGTTGAATTTGTGTTGCACGTGATAAAATTGAAATATAATATCAAAAAATGGAAACAAAAATTGTATAGAAAAATAAGCAATTGAATTTCTGAAATTCATACTGAAATCCGCACTTAATCTGAAAAACAAAACCTACAAGACAAGAATTTTATCAAGTTTAAATTTTTTTATTATTTAAATGCTACCAATAACATTATTGGATTAGATAAAATTCTTGGCTGTATAACTGCTAGTAAACTAACAACCGTATCAGTTACAACTGGCAATCAAGCTCACAAGTTGAAATACGAAATGTTGATGTGATCGTCTAATCTCAGAAAAATGCAAGAAACAATACTGCACTGGAAATAGAGATAATGGATAAGCGATAAAAGCGTGCTGTTCTAGTTAATTCATCTAAATGTCACAAATGCAAATATAGAGTTTTTTCATAGGATTTAAACTGTCTTAAATGCATATTTGCCTATTTCTATCTTTTGAAACGTTTTATTTATTTTATTTTCCGAAACAGCATTTATATTTCCTAAATATTAAACAAAATTTTAATAAGACTCTGACGTTTATTAACAATAATTGCATTATTATAAATGTATAAATAACTTACAGTCTAAATATTTTTAATTATAGAATATTCAAAAATTTTATAATATAATTAAAAATTCAAGCTACAACAGGAAATTAAAATTATTAAAATTGTTATATTATAACGTAAATTATGAAGAAATACACACACTCCCAGGAAAGGTAATTGGATATTCATTTCACCTTATATGCCAAATATAAGAAATTTTGAAAATTTTTAGACTTGATCCTGCAATTATTTAAGAGGTGCCAGGTTAATATGTTAATTTATAATATAAGAATAACTTTTTGCAAATCTTTTGCAATTCAAAATAATACTTTTTTATGATAAAACTAATATTTTAAAAGGAATAATGAATTGGTTTCCATTCTTATTAACAAAAAATATCTTTGTTTCAAACCAGGTGAAAATGGAAATATACAGATTGTTAAACTATTTAAGGGAGAATAGTTGCCCAAAAATTTTGTAATGGATTTCTGCTTAAATTCTTTTTTTTAAATATATTATATGAACAGGAGTTTTTCTTCAAATTATCATATTATAACAAGTAATAATGGTCTACTATGAAGCCTATCGCTAATTTTACATTGCAATTTTTTCCATGAGCATTGAAATTGCGATAATAAGAAGAAAAGCAAATAACAAAATAATGTTTATTAGAAAAATACGCTGTATTAGAAATCAAAATTGGTTAAATTTTCAAAGGTAAATCACGAATAAAAATCCTGAGAAATGGATAACCAGTAAATCTAACGCTGATAGTAAATATAACACGTTAGCTATGGTATTGAATCAAACAAAAAGTAAATGTCATTTACCTGGGGCCTGAGCAGCTACCAGGCGCGTCGGTAGGTGGTGGATCACCGAACGTCCTGTAGGAATGACAGGATAGCCTTGAATATAGAATCAGAGGCCGCGAACCAGCTCCCGTAAACCCTGGTGTTATGCGATCCGTGCCTAGGACTAATTGGCACCGCGGTATTGGTGTCTTAACGGAGCCTCTAGTTGCCTGGCAAACTTCTAGAGTAATTTGCCTTACCCAGTATCTCAGGCAATGCTGGGTGGAATTCTATTACCTGAGCTTATAAATTGTTATCTTGTGGCTGAAAAGACACAAGAAATAACAAACCTTTCTGCATCTGCAGGTGATGCCTCTGAAGTAGACCTTGCTGAAAAAGACAAGGGAACTCAGAGGCAGTCTTGTAAAGGGGCAGTAATGAATCCTTCACTTGAGGTAGAAATGACCTCCAAACCATCTTCTGGTGAAAGTCAGAAAGCTATCCCTAGTATGACTGACTCTCGGACCAGGTGGGACTGTTTCAGCAAGACCCTATCTGCTGGAAATGTCATACGCAAGAGGAAACGGCAGAGCATATCATTTATGAATGCGAGGCTCTTGTCCTCCCTAGATTAACCTCTTTAGGCATCATCCATACTAGAGAGTTACACCTAGACTCCATTAAAGGGTTATCGGACTTTATTAATAAAGTGGGTGACCCGAGCAACTGGAACTAGGAAACATTGGGTTTGGAGTTAATGGTACAAAATGCTGATAAAAGCAGAGGTGCCCAATGACATACAAACCCAATTCTAAGAAGAAGAAGAAGAAGAAAATGTCATTTAGAGGTGCAGCTTCTCAAGCAGATACCACATTTCGCAATCGTATTTATTGCTGGTGTATATTTACTAGTCACTAGTTTCTAAATCATCAATCAGATATTTTGCATAAAGGAAAATATTTTACGGGAAAAATGTCAAACATTTTTTAAAACAAGGATACTGCGTATGATACTGGAAACATGTTATCTTGCATCATAGTAGTAGAGACTAAGTACTTTATGAGGCTTGAGGTCAAAGAATAGAGACTCGTTCAATTGAAATTGGCGAAAGTTTGACACACATCAAAGTCAGTATAGTATACTGTTAACTATTATTCCTTCTTACAAGAACTATTACTATACATTTTCAAGTAGAAGCAACATTCAAATGCAATTTGTATAAGAAGGCCAGCAATCAATTCCTGATTTTAAACTGATTACATGTTTACTATGAACAAACGATATTACGTCATTAAATTTGAAATCTTATCTTTTGGGAATTTCAGCATTTTCTTCCAGTTAAAGTGCATTTTATGCATTTAATGTCCTTCCTATATGTTTTATTTTTAATGAACATCAGTAACATTGTTGTGTTCCAAGGAAATATCTTAAATTAAAGGTGAAAAAAGTCATTTTTACGAAAAATGCATTGTTTTTACCTTGTAATGAAGAAATTGTGTTTTCTAATTCAATAATTATATTTTCTATTTAGTATTTTTTAATTCTTATTGCATTTTTTTGAAATACTGAAAATTATTATTTTTAAAAATTATTAGGATTAATAAAAATAATCCTTATTTCTTAAGTTCTGATAAAACCAGTGAAACATTTAGCATTATCATTGACACAATAAGAATCAAAGTTAATTCTGAGTTATATCTTGCATTTTGTAATGTCTGAAAAAATTTCAGATTTTAATGCTATTTTACAAATGACTTGAATTTTTCCGCAGTATATTTTCTAAAAGTAAATAATTTGATATTTTTTTACAAAATACAATTGAAAACCTGTTTCTACCATAGAAAATATTAAAAAAATTTTAAGTAGTTGTGTATGTGTTAAAAAAATTCTGAAGTAAGATGTAATACAAAATTGGTGAAATAATTTAAGCTTTGAGACAGAAAATGCAAATAAATTTTATTAATGCCTGTTTCTAATTTTAATTAGTAATTGTCTATTTTATTTTTCTGTATATCATATTTTAGCTGGCAAATTATTCTTTAGAACATATTTAAGATAAAATTTAAAAATGTAAAATTCAAGTAATTATATATTATCTATATTTTTATCATCATCAACTTCCTGTGACTTTTTAATTCTGTATGCATTTTGTTTTAGCTAATTTAATATTATTCATTTCAACATAAACTGGTAAAGTTTAAGGTAATTCAGTTTTGCTTATTTTAAGATAATATTTAATTCCCTGATATAGTCAACAATTAGAAAGAATCAGTCAACAATAAATAATATTCATATGAAAAATAACCATATTTGCATTGTCTTGATATTGTTTTGAATCCAGATGCTTATCAGATCACCAATTATAATTTCATAAAATTTGAATTATCAAAAGCTTATCTAAATACTAGCCCTTTTTCATCCAACTAACAAACTTATTTCGGGCCAAATTCACTTAGTCTGATGCTGCCTTTATTATAGAAGTTTACCACAAGAATTATAACTGTAAACCAGACTATAGTTCTAGTAAGAATATTGGTTTCCACATGTATGGTCCCAGATAGAAGCTCATAGCAAACAAGCACGAATTGTTTGTAATATGATGGTTTAAGACAAATGCAGTTGAAGAATTTTAATTCCATTAGAAATAATTAAATGTTATTTATAAATAACAAACTACATAAATGATATAATGTGCATGATATTTGTAAAACATATGAGCAATTTCGTTAAATATTATTTTAAACTCAATGTTTCTTTATCATGGAACACTTCTGCAATGAACCTCATTTGTGCTCAAGTTATTAATTTTTCAAATCATATGCTAATGTATGCTTTTAGCAATCATATTTACAAATTTCTGTAAAGCAGCTAGACATTAATGGTACAATTATCTTCTGTTCATTATTAAAATTATATCAATAATTGAGTTATAAGCTTTTTCCATTTAAAATTTATTTAGTATTTACTGCGTATCGAATAAGTTTTAATATTCGTTAATTTTGCATTACGTGAAGACCTAAATTTTTCTTCGTGATACAAATAATCAGCTAAAAAAATGCCTCAATATTGAAAGACAAAAAACTTCTTAATAAATAATTTTGTAATGGTTTTCGGAGAACATAATTTTCTTTCATTGTTTCTGTCAGTATACTTATTTTAGTGCATTCAATTATATAAATAAAACAAAAGTAATGATGAGTAATGCGGAATTTGTAATAACAAAAGTAAAAAAATAATACATACATAAAAACGAAACAAAAGTTTTAGAAATATAAGTATGTAAGGAAATACAGTCATTTTTCGTTTGAAGTATTATTAAAAAATTTTTATAAATTTGCATACATTTTCATTATAATTTAGAAAGCTTAAATGTCCAAATTTAGTAATATGTATAACGTAAATATGACAATATTCAAAATGCGTAATCCGAATATGAAATTAAAGTGTAAATTATATGAAAATTAACAGTATAGAAACTAACTTTGCAGCTTGACAAAAATATTGTTATTTGGAACAATTAAACTCATTTAACGAAAATTTCAAAATAATTAATTTAACTTCCAAACAATAAAAGTAATTAAATAATATGCTAACAGGTATTTAAAATGAGCGTAGCTGCTAAATAAATGGTCAAATGAAGCAAATTATTAAATAATTTAACAAATTAATATAATAAAATAACTTTGAAGAAGATACATTCTGTGCTTTCAGAATAAAGAAATATCTCAAATTTTTCCGAAGACACTTAATTATCTTCAAAAGAGTGTCTTTGGAAAACATTAATAAATGTGCTAACAAATTCACCCATGTATTCATATCCTTGACTATGAAGAGAAGTGCTGATTACTACTTATAATCAATTAGGTTAAGTTATGGTTGACGTTGTGAAAGAATTTCAATTTGTGTTTGAACGTGACATCAGTTAAATATATTTTGGTTAGAGATATATGGACTTTAAATATAGATAAACAGGATGAGCTAATTTGTTAAAATACTGATTCTATTGATTTTAAAGCAAGACAAAAATAATATCACTTGAATAAAACTCAAATTTAGTGAATCATAAATGAATAATATCTATAAGGATTTACATAATTAAAACAGGACAGGGAATATTTATAGGAAGTATCATCGAGCAAACATGATATTAAGAAATAGTTAAAGTAAAAAATTGAATATAGTGTTTAAATCTGAAGTTAATATAATAGAATCTTTGAATAATTATTTGTTTCTTTCCAAAGTTAAGTTTGAACCAACAGAAAATAACAGAAAGATAATTTTTTTCTTTAGATATGATAGGTCTAAAATCACCATTTTTCTAGATGAAATTAAAGTTTATTTCTTTTATTTTTTAATTTTAGGAATGAATATATATCCGTATAATTTAATCTATATTTCATTAATAAATTTTATTGAATAAATTAATATGCTTTGAAACTTACGTTCTGAATTCGTAAGTGTTCAACTATTTTCCAGATAAAGATGGAAAAAATGGAAAACGTCGATAGGAGTTTTTCAAATTTTAAGTAAGAAGACATTTCATTTTTAGTTTAAATACCATATATATGCTCTTTGATATATATATATATATATATATATATATATATATATATATATATATATATATATATATATATATATATATATATATATATATATATATATATATATATATATATATATATATATATATATATATATATATATATACATACATAGATAGATAGATATAATTTTAATACAAGTAAATATTTAATTTCAAATGAATTCTAAATTGAATTTGATTGTGATTGTTAATAACACAGATTTTCTATTATAAGAAACGACATTTTATACTTATTTTTTTAAACATATAACTAATGTTACTATTATTTTTTCAAATTTAAATCACCTAAAGCATATTTACTTATAATATATACAAGATACTAAGATGATTCTTTTTATGGAATCATAAATATTGATTCCTTAATGTAAAGATATTGTTTATTAAATCAGTTAAGGTATTTTCCTTTGTCTGAAGTATTTCGGAAAATAACTAATTGAGGAAGAAAATTAATTTAGCATGCATTATAATTTTTCAGATAATTAAATAATTTGCTTTTGTAAATGTGTGCGATTTGTTAATCAGATTTACTATTTTTTATTTCCTAGGAGATCCTGAATAATTTTAATTTATTAGTAAGTTATGTTTAATATATTATGCAGTAAAAATCATTATTGAAAAAGTGAGAACATACATGACACTTGATAAAAGATTATTTTGTAAAATATAGATTTTGAAACTCTAAAACAGTAATAAATAAGAATAGGATACTTATTTGCATATCATTTTTATTATTAAAATCAAAAATTTAGGTATATAAAATTAAATTATTATATATTAATATAAAAATTTAAGATAGTAATGTAAAAATATTTTTGAAAATGTAATTTTTAATATAACTAGAAATTAAAAATTATCATGGTGCAAATTGTAATATATACATAATGGTAAATTTATTTATTGCATTATACAAAGTTTGATAAGTATCTCGCAAATATACAAGAGATGAAATACTTGGAAAAAAATATACTAATCGTTTCAATTTATTCAATAAGAAAAATGAATGTCATGAGAAAAATATCTCAAACAATTGCTTTAAAAAAGAAAGAAATTTTAATTCTTCTGAATTTTTTTTCAAATACAGTATCATTTTGAAAAGGTAAAACATCGAAATATTATTTGTATTTAACATTAAGAATTGTCATTCACATTTATGTACCATTGATGGACCAAATATTTTTGAGAAAAAATGTGTAAAACTAATGGGGATAATTGAAGGAGGAGATTGCTCACAATTCATTTATCTCTTTTCCCACAATCCATATTTCTGATATCAGCCTTGCGTAGATTTCTGAATTTCCTCACAAATAGACATTGATCAAACAGTTTACCAGTTGATAACCATGGGGTTTGATATATTAAAGAATATCGTTACAAAAACTTATTTTATTGAATCTCTAATCAGATAGATACATTATGAGCGTAATTCAGGTAGGCTGTAAACAAGAAGTAAATTCAATATATTTTCTGCTTGACTCATAAATGTGTATCATTCAAGCTCCTTAGTATATTTTGTGATGACACTGTTAAAGACAGATTGATTTAAGGCATTGCATTTACATCCAAATAACTTGAATATCTCTTTGCATGTTTATTCTGATCCTTTAATTCAACACAGTCGTGTTTGTTGATGATTATACCCCATTTATTACATGTGTTGTTGCAATTCGATTTATTTGTTTCATTTTCATTTTTGTGATATTTAACCTTAAACGTTGCTAATAACATAATTTAAATAATTAAGGATCTGAATATATGTATACAAACCTCTAATTAATTCTAATTTCATTTTAGCGAAATTTTATAGAATTTTTTTTTTTTTTTTTGCAATTTACTATTTTGTAAAATATCGAGTAATGCCATTGATTAAAAGTATTTGAATTAATATTTCATTTCCTTAATCATCAAATATATATGTCAATTTATCTCATTAATTTACGATTAATTACTTGTTAGCTATTCTTTTGAAATATCTTATTTAATTATTTATTTTAGAATTCTTGAAGAATTTTAAATTTTGCTATTGGTAGATTTTTATAATTTATTTTTAAAATGTATAATTGCAAAATAAGACATACTTAATCCCACATGTTAAGATAAAATAAATAATAAAATACAGTTAACCTTGTTAATGAAGAAAATTTAATCATGTTAATACCTTAACGGTACATTATATTACTTTTATGGAATACTAAATTTATATAACACAAATTCTTTAAGAAATGAGTGAAAAAGAAACTTAATTGAAAATATTCTAGAACAAATTTCACCAGCTGTTATTAAAGTAATTATTTGCATTTTAAGCTTTAAAAGTTTGTTTAAATACTTTATATCGAGTTTCTAATTAACTAGAATGCTAAATAACAAATACAAAGATGTTCTTAAATAAACAAAACATCTAGTTACACAACGGAAACATTATTCTTTAATCCAAATTAGCTAAGACTTTGAATGTCAAAAGAAAAGTTCAAATAGGATAAACACATGAAGCAGACAATGCCTCAGGTTGTCGATTTGTAACATCTAGTGTACTTTTCAGGAGCAGTAAAATAATTTTTTAATTAATCATTCTCTTGAGCTGTGGCTTAAGGATTTAAAAAGATACTTTTCACCGGAATAAAAGTATGAAAATACTTTCTTCAGCCTCAACAGTTATTTAAATTTTAATCAAACATTATAATGTGTTCAAAATGTTTAAAACACTGTTGAATTTGTGCTTTGAAAAATTTTTGGGTCAATGTTTACTATGCATTTAAAAATATAAAATCTTCGTATTTTTACATGAATTTGTTATCAAAGATTTTCAATATTGCGGGTAGTTATCGAAACACTATTTGTAAATATAAAAAGCATTCTTGTTTATAGAATACGTTTCTTAAGCAGAATTTTAAATGAAAAAAATAATCAAAATACTTACAAACAAAGACACACCCACATATGCTAAGATTTAACTCTTTGAATAATTCCTAATTTAGTATTGGTAGCTCAAGCTCTAGTTATTTGTGATTATTCATCTACTCCGAAGTTATTTCTTATGCTTAATTTCAAAAATACTACTCAACATAATCACTTAAACTCTTATCATCTCTTGAAGATATTGGTGGTACTCTGAATATAAACAATTTAATGAAATCTAATAAAGCAAATTTAAATAAACTAAGCAAAGAATACTAACTTCTCTTTAACTATAATTAAATTTATAATCATATTCCTTGTCAGTATTTATTAATCTTATAATCCACATAAATTAATAAATTGGTATTTTCAAAGTAAAATAAGCAAAAATTGTGAATTGGTATTGAATGCAGTACGTTACTCTATATATCATGCTTGCATATTTTATTCAAATTCTTCAATTATCAAAATAATCTATCTCATATGTTGCCTAATATGTAAGAACTCTTATTAATCATTAATGGCAATGTATTTGGATTAATATTTTAAAAAAGTGATTCTCAATATGTGGGGTCCGCGCGAGCATATTTAAGAGAAAACATTATTTCCAAAAATTGATTAACTTAACGAAAGGAAGGACACACCCATATACAAAAATGAATTTAGACGTAATACTGAATGTTTAACATTTTAAACAAAAACAACTTAGTTGAAGATAAATTTAATGATTAATAGTAACTTCCTTGGGCATGTCTTGCAGAAAAAAAAGTTGGAGGAAACTTGTATATATATATATATATACATATATATATATAATATATATATATATATATATATATA
This sequence comes from Latrodectus hesperus, assembly GCA_037975125.1. NCBI lineage: Eukaryota > Metazoa > Arthropoda > Arachnida > Araneae > Theridiidae > Latrodectus > Latrodectus hesperus. The sequence goes on from CM075851.1 coordinate 86,070,169, forward strand.
TATATATATATATATATATATATATATATATATATATATATATATATATATATATATATATATATATATATATATATATATATATATATATATATATATATATATATATATATATATATATATATATATATATATATATATATATATATATATATATATATATATATATATATATATATATATATATATATATATATATATATATATATATATATATATATATATACATATATATATATATATATATAATTCTTTCGCTGCATTTGTAAAAATAATTTCTTTTGTTCATTTTCACTATTTTTATCAATATATTATTTCCAGCACACAAGTATAAAACGTGAAAGTATTTATTTAAGGTAGCTTTATCCAAAAATACATTTCTTAATGATTTTGTTTTTCATTATATGCGAATACATTGTTGTATCCATAAACTATTATAGTAATGATATCATAATGTATTACATCGCGGTAATATAAGAGATTAAAAAATATAAAATGGATGCCAGTGCTCGTTAGTAAACTAGTTTTTATTTTTTGTAATAGTCAACCTTAACTATTGCACGTACATCAATAGAAAGCACAAAAAGATCTTTGAAGAAAGAAACATCTGAAAAAATTAGGAATAATGTAACTGGTAAAAGAAAGTAAATAAAAATATAATGAAAAATGTAAATGGATTTCTTCATTTCTTCTTGTTATATTTCAGAAATTAACTATTATATTTTTAATAAAGTTATAATAGTTGTAAAAATGCATATAACATTTTTATATTTGCTTATTTGATATATATATATATATATATATATATATATATATATATATATATATATATATATATATATATATATATATATATATATATATATATATATATATATATATATATATATATATATATATATATATATATATATATATATATATATATATATATATATATATATATATATATATATATATGTGTGTGTGTGTGTGTGTTTAAGTATACTTTTTATAGTAAAATGAATCTAAGTTCATATTTTTTATCTTATCGACATTCATATATAGCGTAAATAGTATAATAAATAAAGTAAAAGGAAAACTAATAAAACGAAAATATTTTTAATACTATTTTAAATGCTTTAGATTTTACAATTATGCATTTCTGCTTTTTAATGTTTATTACAGGAATACCTATTAGCACAGTTTTAATTTTATATTCGTTATTATTCATCAGTGTCTCCGTGTTTGAAATAAAAATAGTGATAAAATATTGATGTCAAACGATTCTTTCTAAAAAATAGAGAACAAATTATATAGCTAGATTAATAACTAACAAAGATATATACAACAATAAAGGGGCTGTAGTATTTGTCTTAGAATAAATAATTTTCCATTGGAATTTCTTAAGTGAATAAAACAATATGCATTATTTTTAAATTGCAAGTAAAGTGGTTATAATTGATTTTAATCGTATAAAGTAATACTTAACGTACATTTTGATAAGCAAAATAACATGATCATAACCATCTGATAAGCCATGAAACAGTCAACAATATTTTGTTTTAATATTACATTACATAGTAATTTTTTACAGGACGTTAATGTAAAATTCAGATTTTTTTATCAAATAATACAAGCTTATTTCTTCATGTAACATGTATCATTACTGAAAATTTCATTTCGGTGCAAATTGTTAAGAAATATACCTTTTTGATAACAAAAAAGATTTAGAATCGGGAAATATGTTGGGAAATTATATATTTTAAATATTAAAAACAAATGTAAATCACAAATTACAGTTAACAAATATTGAATACTGTCTTGAAATTTTTAACTTCATCACCAAAATTTTCCATAATTATGTTTTTACACTGCATTTTCGTAAGCAAAAAGAAGTCTCTAAATAATCAAAATAGCTTTTATTTTTTTCAGTTTTACATCTTGTCTTATTAATCTGATAATTCAAAAGTTTTGCCAATATTTTAGGTCGATACAGTGATAGAAAATTTGAAGTTCATTCATTGAAGTTCATAACATCCCTATGTATTTATATAATTTGTGTGCAAAATCTAAACATATTATTCAAACAAAATGCTGATGTTTCTAAAATATGCTCATTTAGTTTTTACACAGTTTTATTAGTTCATATTTAGGAATTAATGAATATCTAATTCTTATGTTTATTTACGAAAATAATCAGAAAAATCAAAAATCAGTTGCAATTCTCTGTGGTATAAAAAATCATCGATATATAAGTTTAGTGTTTACTTAGAATGATATTTCCCTTGCCTTCTGTATTTTAATCTTGATTTCAACCAGTTTTTCCTAAAATAACCATTAGCAGGATCAAACGAAATATTTTGAAATTGTATGTCTTTATTTATATGTATTTAAACATTAATTCAAAAATTTCATTGACTTATTAAGAAGACTTATTTTAAAATCATTAAGTTGATGCCAAAATTAATAATGAATGCTCGAGTTAATGTTGCAGAAACAATATTACATCGTCAGTATTTTAGAAGATTTAAGCTTCAAAATTCTGATTTTTTTCTCCTTAAATGCCTTAGCTATTAATTTTAGGGACAGATGAACATTTATATAACAAAATATATAACATTAGTTTAAATATGTGACATTGAATTAATTATTTTTATAAAAAGAATATATAGATAGAACTTTCATGAAAAGTAATTTTAAAAAGGTAAATAAAATTATCATAACTTACTGCATTTTTTGCATTAAAAAATAAGTCTTAAGATGGATACAGAACTATCTCAACTGTTAATATTTAATAAATAAGGTGTATTATAAAATGAGAAGGTATTTAAATAATACTTTCAGTCTTTAAATCTGTAAGAGAAAAGTTTATTCTCCTTATTTGTCAAGAAATATTAATATTACTTAATAAAATTCTCTTATATGTGAAACGATATTGAATATTTTAAAAATTATTTTTATAATTATTGTTTGTATTTTTGTAATATTTTAGCATGTTATGATAAAATTACAACTATTTATATGCACGTGCTTTAAAATCATATGCATTCTCTATTCATATATACACAAAAAAATTCTTAACTTCCCATAACATACTGCTAATTATTTTGACTAGCAATTTAGAACAAACTGAAATTTCAAAGACAATGCTCTTCAGTCAACCTATATATATATATATAAATAAATAAATAAATAAATAAATAAATAAATATATATATATATATATATATATATATATATATATATATATATATATATATGTGTGTGTGTGTGTGTGTGTGTGTGTGTGTGTGTGTGTGTGTGTGTGTGTGTGTGTGTGTGTGTGTGTGTGTGTGTGTGTGTGTGTGTGTGTGTGTGTGTGTGTGTGTGTGTGTGTTAATAAGCATATATTCCTCAAAAAATGATATTTTATGCCGTTTCAGAGATTATTGAATAAAATGAAAGAAAAATGATAACAGTATTCCCAACAAACAGTTTTATATAAAAACAGATCTAAGTTAAATTGCTTTGCTATGAAAAATATATTTTATTGCTGTTTCAATGTATATTTTTCGTTAGTTTTGGTTTTTTAAAATGAATATAACTTAAAAAATATTACGTTTTTATTCTCTAAAATTCCCTTAGGCATCAAATATTCTTTCGATTTTCAGTGCTGTATTTTCTTCTATTAAGATTATATTTTGCCTTTCTGTTTTAATTTTCGTATTTATTTTTGCTTTATATCAGCTATATTTTGAGAAAAACTTTTATGAATTGTTTTTTAAAGTATAATATAATTAAGTTAATGTTTCCCATTTAATAATTCTTTCTTTTCTTGGATGCATTGTTCAACTGTACATCATATTACCTTAAATAACGATATACATTTATGATGTAATTTTTAAAATGATAAATATTAAAGTTTTGAGTTTATATTTAAAAATATATTTTAATATTTAATAAAGAAGGAATTGGATTTTAATAAAGGATGAATCTTGAGGGCATTTGGTTAAATGTTCTTTAAGCATTCAATTTCTCTTAGCATTATTTTGATATTTTAAACTCATGTAACAAATTTTTAATAACAGGAATATTTCATTGCTAATTTATACAGAAATTATCTTAAATGATTCCCATTGTGTTTCTAATTATAATGAGTCTTAAGTTATATTTAGATAAAAAACGTTATTTAACAATGCATAGAAAAATGAAAAATATTAAAAATCAATTTTTGTTTTAATTTATATCAATACCTATTTCAATCTATTTCTATATCTATATCAAAGTTTAATAATAATATCTGTTTTAATTTCTACTAAAGACATAACTTTATTAAAAAAATTTAAATGAAAGAACAATCACTTTTAAATAAAGTGAATTAGTTCAAATAAATTCTATAAATTTTTTGACTTCTGAATACTTTGCAAATACTTTACTTACAATTTAAAAGCAAATAAGAGAAAAACTTATTTGCTTAGTATAGAATTCATTAAACTATGTTCACACAGAAACTTTAAATAGTTCTGTTTAAAAAGAAATAAATTAACTTAAAAATATATTGTTTAAGCTTAAATAGAATTAAATTCTTCAATAGAAAACATTCTGGAAATATTTAAATTTGCCATACTAGTTTTTATCGATTATTGTATGAAATCTTTATTACGGAGTCAATGTGTTAGGGTTTTAGTTGCTAAAAATAAATAATTTAAGCAACTAATATCCTAACACATTGAATCTGTTAATAAGATTTTATAATTATTTTTGCTAAAATTACCTATAGTAAAATAATACAATCTAGGTAATTTTATCAAAAATAGGTAAAAAAAATCTTAGAATAGTTTTTATCATATAAAATACAATTATTTTGGGCAAGGTACCTATTGACAGAATATTACATACATTAATGATTTTTACAGGTTCACTATTAACAACAGCAAATATTTTATAACTTTAAAAGAAATTTGTTGCTAAAACTTTTTTTAGAATTTTCTCTTTGTTTATTTATGAAAAATTACTGAAAACACATAAATTTGCAATAATATCTTAAGTTATTCATTGTAAAACTGAAACTAAATACGCTTCGACTGTATATATATTTTAGAAAATTGTATTTTTGAAGTGTCAGATATCTAAATGAGAAAACTTCACGCATACTTTCGCTTTCGCATTCAAAAGCCTCTAATCATATACACATGCACAATATATGTTGAGAAACTATCTATTAATTAATGAAATATAAAATAAAAGTTAATCCTATTTAAAACCATTTTCAAGAAATTTCTTGATGCATTAATACTAAAATCAATTTTTTAATACACTGCTGCTCGTCACCGTAAATGGAATATCCAGAAGGAAGCATGCATATAATATGAAATTTACAACAGGCATTAGTGGAGGTGAGACGCAAATAATTAGAATTCCATCGCAGATACACATGCCACGCGATTATGGCGCCTTTTCAAAGCTATTTAAAGCTTCAAGATTTTGATGATTTCAAGTTCGGCAATTGTGTTTTTCTTGTGTTTTTTCAAAAAAAATTATCTTTTATAACTCGTTAAAAACAGCTATCATTTTTTTGATCTAGTATCCGAATTCGACAGAGGAAAATACAGCCTACCGAGATTGTGGAGTAACTTTTCACGGATATTGGTAGTCGTATTGGACGAAACGAAACAACTGTGATGTAAATATGTCATCGTGTTAAATACAGGAGGGTACGACAAACCGACTTGTTCAATCACATCAAACTCAGTGCACCACTTCACATGATAACAGGCAAATTGTGCGCATGGCAGTAACCTTTCAGCTGAATCATGAACCATAGCGCAGCACATTCAGTCTATAACGCATCATCCAGTGCCTGAGAGTACCATTCGACGCCGTTTACAGGAGATTGGTTTGTCCGTAAGACTTTCATCGCTTCGTCTACCCTTGGCACAAAACTAAAGACACCTCCGAAAACAATGGTGTGATGAAAGAAGGATGTGGACTGCAGAATGGAATAAAATTATCGTTACTGACCAGTCAAGTTTTGGTCTGAAACAGCACGATGGTCTCATTCGGTTCTAGAGACACCATGGAGAGGGAATTTTGAACAGCTACGTTATGCACCACCACATCGTCCTGCACTGGGTATTATGGTAGCGGGCGGTATGGGATATCACTATCGCACTGTACAAAAACGCATTGGGAGGTTTTGACGCCAGTTGTCCTTCGTTACCTTCAGGACTTGCCAACGGAAATATTTCAACATGATAATGCACGACAACACATGAAACACATTGTCAAAGCGTTCTTCATCAACCACCTGATTGAATAGCTTCGTTGGCTTGCTTGCTTTCTGAATCTTTAGCCAATAAAAAACATGTGATCCGTGATTGTTCTGCGTTTTTCCCGGATTATATGCCCAGCTGCCACACCAAATCTACTTTGTCAACGTGTTGAAGCTGTTTATTCTACTGAATCCTAAGAACACATCCAAAAAATCTTTGAATTAATGCCAAAGTGTGTGGCAGCGGTGATCTCCAATAATGGCAGTTACACTGGCAAATGATTTCGGCAGGAACCATACTTCACAGAAGTCTATAAATTTAATTATTTGATGCTTGGTCAACATGTTATCTACAAAAATAATTTTGATGTGATATCTCTTGTCTCTCTTTGTGTTGCAATTTGGGTGTCCATCATTGTACAATATTTGATATGTTCATATTAACAAGTCTTATTGTGCATTCACAAATGTTTTTCTGAGTTTCTTCTAAAACAGCTGAAATATTTTATTTACGCATAGGAAATTGATAATTACTTTCAATTAGTATTTGTATTTTTTATTATTTTAAAAATTACTTATATGAAAATTATTTACTGTCCCATTTCGTTGAAATTTTGCTTCTATAACGCTATTAAATCCAGTTATTCTCATCATTTGAGAAATGCAAGAATCAACTTAAGCTATTTTTAGCAAAAGTGCATCCGCCAAGTGGAGTTAAGTTGCAGACTACATTAAATTATAAAGTTTGATGCTTACTAATTCAACTTTAATTATATATATATATATATATATATATATATATATATATATATATATATATATATATATATATATATATATATATATATATATATATATATATATATATATATATATATATATAATAAAATGATATTCGTTAAATGAAACTTAATTTATGTTTTAGAATGCATACTATATAATAAATGAAAACTGTTTTTATTATATATATGCATGGACATAATTTTACATGTCTCTTTAGTCATCCTAAATATAATAATAATTTTGAAAATATTACAATATTTTTATTTTTTAAAGCATTTCACATTATTTCACATTATTTTTACAATAAACTAAGTATTCAGAAATAAAAAAAGAAACATATACGCACAAACACACACAAACATATATGTATGTGTGCATGCGTTTGTTTGTTTCTTTATTTTTAAATATGAGAGCTATTGCAGTAAACATTTTAAAATATTTTACATCAAAATATTGCAGAAGTTGTTCGATAATAAATATAAATGTTTTGTATTTACTGGAACATTAATATTTCTGCACAATTTACATTTATTTAAATTTTATTTCATTTTAATTAATGAATTTTAGTGTATGACACTTTCCTGATTATTTAGGAGTAATTAACAGTCATAATAAAATAAGCTTAAAATAAATGAGGATAAAATAATAAAAAATATTTGTTTGTAATTAAAATTATAAAATGTTTTTGCGTTTAAAATCTGTAATTATCAGCATACTGATTATTTTTTATTAATTATACTTATATGTATATTTTTGAATGGAAATTAATTCTGTAAATACATTCTTCCAGATGTTAGATGACTTTGAGAACTTAAAGTTAAATATATTTATAAAAATAATGTTTGAATACAGTGGCAGTTAAATTTTGATTTCCTTCTAAATAATATTAATTATCTATCAGAGTATAGAATTGTACATAAAGAAAATTGCAGATTAATAAGGAAATATTATTTTGAAAGTTGTCTATGATTTGCTATCATTTTCTTTGATAAAAATTTTCAAGACTACAGGACCTTTTATGCTAAGCAATCCATTATTGATAATAATTTTTAAATACACATTAAAACTTGTTCAAGCCATGAGTTTAATTTTCCTTATAAGGTTGATCATTAACTTGTTAAAGTAAAATTCATTGGATCTCAAGAAATACAATTAATCTTTGTTTCATTTTAATCTAATTTTCATCAGTCATAGGTTACATATATATTCGGAAGAAATATAAAACACTGAAAGACATTACGTTTAATATATTGTTAAACTTTCAGGGGTAAAATAAATCATTTTACAGGCGGCTGTTCTATATGATCGATGAAGCTTAAGCCATTAATAAGCCTTATTTCTTAAAACTGTATCTATATCACTCTAATCTCTATCTAATTTTTCATTTGTAATATCAGGGTATACGAAGTAACTTAAACTAATCTTAATCAGATAATTTTTCTTTGGAAAATAGAGTTTAAGTCTTTAATTATTTTATGAATTTGTTTTACAGAATTGTAGGTTGCTATATTATTAAATACTTTTCTCTTATTCTCTTTGGAAAAATAAGACATTCGTTATTTTTTAAATTTTAGCTTGATGTTCATTTATGTATATATAATATTTGTTATACACACATAGTACTTTCATTATTTTTACTTTACTGCTAAAGTAACCATCTAGTACTTATAATTTTTAATTTAGGACTTCTCATATGGCTACATTTTTGCCTGATGTTTTTGAAAGTTTTGGCTCAAGATATTTACATTCTTTTTCAGATAGAAACGCGGTTTTCCCTAAAATAAATAAACAAACTATTGAAAATATCTCATGGATTTGGATTTTCAAATAAAAACTATTTAAGCCATTTACTTTCTTAAAATGCAATCACTAAAATTTCTTTAACTCCCCCTACGTAGTTTATAAAAATTTTGAACATATTGTAGTTATTCATAAATGGATAAAATGTTTCAAATGATTTATTTTATCGTAAACCTCAGTTTATTTCTCACATAAATAAGAAGTCATTGTGAATAACTTAATGAAAGGAAATATTTTAAAAGAAATTTATTATGCTTTGAGTTACTTGATTTACAAATTCAACAACTTTCCGTTACATTTAAAAATCACAGTTTTTTAAATACGTAACAATTACGTGTATAAAATTAACATTTCAGTTGTAATGGAAAAATATCACTAGAATATACAAATTTAAAATTGTGCTATGAAACTACTGTAAAATAAACAAGAAAATAAAAGGCAGATATGATATTTCCTCTAACAGATTATGGATGTGTGTCCAAAACATTTTAGTGTATATAGCAAATACCATATAACGAATGAAAACGAGTAATGCTTAATACATTTAATCAATATAATATAATGAAAGAATATTATATTAAGAAAGTTACAAATGCAAAGTTTTCAAATATTTGAATTTCGCCGTATGCAAATTTGGAATTTGACTGGAAAGAACGCTTAAGTGATAGAAAGTTTTTGGGTTTCAACATAATATACCACGAATAAAAAGTCTCAAAGAGCTTATTAAACAGATTCAGAATCTTGGAAAGTTTTTTACCTTTCACAAAACACAATCTGAAGCCGATGCAGCTGCCTCACATCTGAAGCTGTGAATGCAGCCTCAGATTATAGGAAGGTCGTAGATGGGCAATAGCTCCCGAGAAAAACCTTTATGTAATTGTAATGGCTCGGAATTTTATGAATGCTACTTTCTTTTGAGAACATCTTTAATTGGCAACTGCTACAACAGTTTCGTCCCAAACTATTCATTGAAGGGTTTTGTTGTAAAAAAAGTGATTAACATTACGATTTACTATTGTTAGCTCGCAGACCGATTGTGCGTGGAAATTTAACAGCAACATAACGTCACGACTGCAAGGAATAGGTAACAGAGCATAAGAACTAAGGAAAAAATAAATGCCACAATATATTTTTTCATGATGAGTCCCTTTTTCTTGATAATAGGAGCTGGGCTGATCGTGGTACAAGGAACAATCCTACTTTCGTGCAACAGCATGTCAGGTTTTGAGTAGGAGTGTGATAGAATACGTGTTGGGGCAACTACATTGTGTGATGGGCGCACCGATATTTAAATAATTCAGAAAGAAAGATTGACCAGCAGCCGGTATAGGGAGAAGATCTTCATAGCTGTTTTAGTTACTGAAGCTGCAGCATTAGAGATGACTGCGTGTTAATAGACAGAAATTGCAGGCCACATTGTACTAATTTAGTGAATGATTTCCTTTTGGAGAAAAAAATCATATGGATGCTTTTCTGGACATACAACAAATAGAACATGTCCGGGAAAGTTTAAGCAGATGATTTTATGTGTGTGTGGACACCTGATATTCCTACAAATTCTCCAAAAACTGGAAAATACTCTTTTGGAAAATTTTGAAAAAATATTTCAGGCCCTCATTAATACTCTCATTGTCTTGATACCTCTATTGTGTTAATTGTTGTTTTTCGCCCATGGAAACGATAATCATGGTAAAAATGATTTAGTTTTAATGAAACATTTTTTTTGTTTCTCCCACATGCACAGATTGTGTTCATCCTTTTGCGCAAAAATGATCAATGATTTTGTGAATGCATTTTTTCTGCAAAGGAAATGTCCTTTTAATTACATATAACCTACTACATGGATATTGCTGTATCAATCAGCCAAATATTCCTATAAGGAGATCAACCCACAATCATAATACTCTTTAATTATTTCGAACTGTGAATTTTAAATCACACAAAAGTGTTTAATGGAAATAATTGATTTAAATTACTATTTTGTTTAATACTAAAATTTAAAGAATAATATTTTAAAAAAATTATTATATGCATAAAATAAGAAAAAATAATATATAACTTGTAAATTGCAATTTCTTGAATAAAATGAACTTTTTCATTTCATGCTGAATTTAAACATCAAACATCAAATTGATTTCACTTTATTTAATATATAATTTTTGTGGGCAAATATATATTTTTGAGAAACTCGCCTATTTATGACAGCTTCATTTAATTTATGTCTTTTTTATTTTTATCTTTTTTTCATTTTCTATCTTTTCTTATTTTTAAAATGTAAGCCTTAATGCTTATCATTCTGCAGAAAACATATCTCGCGTACAATGTCAAGTAACAATACAGATACGAGTGTTCTGTATAGGAACAAAAAGAGTACAATTCACCTCAAATTTTGATTTTTTTAAGTTTTCTTGTTTATGAATTTTTGTTTTAAATTATTAAAAAGTATTATTTTTCATTCTTTATAACATCGAAATTACAATGTGATTATAAATGTGATATTTGTTTACTTGTACAATAATAAATAAAAATGTACATGTTAATGTTTTCAACCATCAACATTGAAACCAAACATATTTTTACACAAAAATTATATTGATCTAAAAATAAAAAAAAAATAAAAAAAACATTAGAGAGCTTTTTATTTTGAGAAGACAAGCGAAATATTTTTTTCATTATTACCATACAAACATAATAGACATTCACGAACTCACAAGTGTTTAAGCGTGTGTGAAAGCATTATAAATTTATTTAATATTGTATTAAACAAATTAATAATGGAGAATTATTGATTTTTTTAATAATTTATAATATATTAGAAGTTAATTTAATCAAAGGAAATTACCTTGCATCTCTTTTCAATTAAAAAATTAATAAATTATAGTAAAAGTCAAATTTATCGTAAATACATGAGTTAAAAATGACAAAACAAGAGTTCATACACATGAAAATATAATTTTATTTATTCGCATCACATATTTGTAGAAATTGCAATTGTTTACTATCAAATTATTTCAATAGGTTGATCGTAAGCAATTGAAAACACACTTATTTTTACCAGTTAACAGTCAAAACTTTGCAAATAAAATAGTAGAAATTTACCGATTATCGCTGTCGGTATTACATTCCAGTTACATCTGGATCGAATCCTCCAAATCGTTAAAGTTCTGGTGCAATCAGAACTCAGTCACCAAAGGTAATGACCACCATTCACACCTTATTTGTGAAACACTACTAAGTATAATGGACCAATTTATCTCCCACGCTGACGTTCGGATGAGTTTCCCTCTCTCAGTTCAGAGAACAGTTGAATTGGCTACCTGTTTGTTTGATCGTGATTAAGAAGGTATTTATAATTCGGAAAAAGTAATATATATATATATGTATATATATATATATATATATATATATATATATATATATATATATATATATATATATATATATATATATATATATATATATATATATATATATATATATATATATATATATATATACATATATATATATATATATATATATATATATATATATATATATATATATATGTATAACATAATGAGATAAAATACAATGAAAAATGCCAAATAGAAAATAATACATTGAAAAATTAAATGTCAAAAGTAGAATATCAGATGGAAGGCAACACATTGAAATATTATAGCATTGAAATATTAAATGGAAAACGATATATTGAAATATCAAATGGAAAATAACACATTGAAAAAATACAATGAAAAGAATTACATTGAAAACACTTTAAAGAAAGATAAATATAAATGGAATAAAGTACCAATATGGCCAGCTTCATCAGGGGTGTTGACCACATTGGCACAAATTATGGCTTTTCTGCAATGGCCCAAGACATAGTCTTAAAAAAGCCATCACACCCCAAAGCCATACCAAAAATCAAACCAAAGCATCAAACAAGAAAAGAAGCAAAACCCAATCCAAAAATATGCAAGTAGAATTCAATCCAATATATACAAGTCAAAATCCAAAGCCATTAAAATACAAAATAATCATTAGATTTAAATCACATCCAATTACAAATCCAAATCTGCAAGAACCTCACCAACCATATAAATTAGTAACTAAGTGTAAACACTATCGGCATTTCAAGCTTCTTATAAGACCTTCAAGGCTTGAGTGACCCTTCTGTAGTATAAAAACTACGCCTTACTTCTGAACTATAAAAACTGAATTTCTAGATATTTCAATTACTATAAAAGATAACTACACATTTACTGACATTTATGATAAAACTAATAATTTTAATTTCAAAGTTAATAAGATGATTTTCTGGAATTCAAACATTTCAATTAAAATTTATAAAAATATTATTTTTAATCAACTTAATAGAATATATAATATATGTAATAATTTAAATAATATAAATAAACAAAAAAACAGACTAGAAAATATTTTAACTCATAATAACATTCCAACTAATTTTATTAAGCACTATTTGGCTAGTAGAGCATTGCTTATAAGAGTGAAGTAAGGCGTAGTTTTTATACTACAGAAGGGTCACCCAAGCCTTGAAGGTCTTATAAGAAGCTTGAAATGCCGATAGTGTTTACACTTAGTTACTAATTTATATGGTTGGTGAGGTTCTTGCAGATTTGGATTTGTAATTGGATGTGATTTAAATCTAATGATTATTTTGTATTTTAATGGCTTTGGATTTTGACTTGTATATATTGGATTGAATTCTACTTGCATATTTTTGGATTGGGTTTTGCTTTTTTTCTTGTTTGATGCTTTGGTTTGATTTTTGGTATGGCTTTGGGGTGTGATGGCTTTTTTAAGACTACGTCTTGGGCCATTGCAGAAAAGCCATAATTTGTGCCAATAACATTTTCATACACAATATAATCTTTTTGGATTTTTTACATTACATTTGTAAAGGGTATTAATATATTACTACAAATGTTCGTAAATTATTTGAATGATTTTTGAGATTTTTCTCTGAGCCGCTTGCAACTATCTGTGAATTTTTTTGTCTTAATTAAGACAATAGTATTAATAAAAGCTTATTTTCAAGCTAAAATGATTTTTTTACTCTTCAGAATTTTAAAATGTAAGTATAATATTATTTATATTTAAGTTAAGTTCTTTTTGTGTGTGTTTTTATATATTAAATATATAATCACGCTTAAAATTGGAAAAAGGTATTCAACCAAGACATTGAAAATGAACACTTCAAATAGAGATTACATTTATACTAATGATAATATTTATGAATTATCTATGAAAATTTAAATATTGAATATAGAAATAAATTATGAAATTAAATTACTATTTTCAAACAACGTCATAGTTTGTTTCCTTTTTTATTCCAATAAATAAAATAATTGAAAAACTTACTTTTATCTGTATAAATGTCACAATATTAGCAATTCTTGAATTTAAATGTGATTAGATACAAATAAGAAACTCAGACAAGCATATTGTTCAAAGATAAATCATAAAATTGTTTTCCTTTAACTTATTAATCTGTTTAAGCAATATATTCTGATAAAAATCACAACATTCATTTTCTTATAACATTATATTTACTTAAAGTAAGTAAATTTAATTTTGTTAAATAATATTCAAGAATAATTAAATTTAATAAATTAAATATTGATTTGTATGTTATGTCAATTTATATTTTATTTTCAATTTTATTTGATTTGAAATTTTGAAAAAATGCTTTAACATTTATTTCAATTAAATTTCAAATGTCTTTGTATTTTTAATCTTCGATCATTTTCCATCCTGAATATATTTGCTTTTCATATTTATTGCTAGTTTATGCACCAATTACTTTACTTCTAATGTAATTCTTCTTAGCATATCTAACAATATGGTTTTCCTTTTAAAAATTATGACTAACACACTAATAATATTAGTCATAATTTTTACGGTGAAATTTAAGAGTTACGAAGCAGTTTTAAGAAAATCATTGTTTTACTGATATAAAAAACTCTGTTTAGTAATTCAATAAAAGTACCTACATATTTCCAACACATTTAAAGTAACTAAACAATAAAATGTCGATGTTAGAACCAAGAAATAACTTAAATAATTTAATATTTATAAGTGATAAAATTATTTATAAATTTAAGTAAGAAAAGTTATTTGGAGATGGATATATCTGTTTATCTAATTGATTCTGTGCCATTTTTCAATAAAATTTTTCCCACTTCTGATTTTATGAATATAGCAAAAATAAATAAATAAATAAACACTTGAAGTTTAATTTAGACTAGATTAAAATTTGACTCACACACACTATTATTTCACTGCACATAAATAATTGACCCGTAATCAGGTATCTTCCACAACATTTTGAAATTTTTTCCATCAAATCGATATTAAATTCTATTTAATCAACTGTTAAGTTTATCGTGTATTTTGAGCAACAGAAGGTTATAAGAAATGCAAAATAAAGGATATTAATTAATGTATTACATGAAAATAAATTTTTGTGCCAAATAAAATGACCACGAATAAATGTACCACATAAAATGTTTGGTTGTGCACTACAGGTATG
The DNA here is from genome assembly GCA_037975125.1 of Latrodectus hesperus. Taxonomy (NCBI): domain Eukaryota; kingdom Metazoa; phylum Arthropoda; class Arachnida; order Araneae; family Theridiidae; genus Latrodectus; species Latrodectus hesperus. Next base: position 86,085,525 of record CM075851.1, read on the forward strand.
CTTAAGTCACCTTCAACTTTTGACATGTTTAAGTCCCCTTCAACATTATTCCCTGTTGCAGACATTTAAAAACAAAGAAATCATGCTGATCTCAAAGAGCAATTAAACTTTTTATTTCTATGATTTATAATAATTCATTTTACCATTTTCTGTTTTTGCTAATACATTTTATAAATTAAAACCCATTTTATTACACTTTTTGAAATGAGGTCAGAAAAGAACGAAAAATGTTTCGAGTAAGCAAAGTCATACATGTTATGTTTCCGATTTTGGAACTTCAATTTCAAACCAAAATTTCCTGTATCTTGAACTCTTATCAAATTTAAATTATAAAAGAAATTTTATATTATTTTAATTCGTATTTACTTACATTTAATAAAATTATACAGCATAATCTTTTTTAAATCTGATATAAAATATATTAATTACAGAAACTGATTTTTCATACCATAGAATCATTTCAGTGCATATAATTGTTTTTCTAAAAATTACATGTTAATTATTTGTTAATGAAAGTATTCGTTTATTATAGCATGAGACCAAATATTTTAAAAATTACCTATGTCATCTATTTATTTATTTGACATTTCTATAATGAGATAAATTTCTTTTAAAAATATTTAGAAAATTCAGTATTACATAGGTGAAACGGAAGAAATAATACAAAAATGTAATGAAAATTTTAACATATACATCTTATGATAACATTTGTTATCATGGTCTCATGTCTTTTGTAATCACACAGTTTCTGTGAAAGGCAGTAACTATTTTTATAGAATCAACATAATAGTTCTTCTAAAGTTGCAATGCATTGTTTCTTATTACGATGTCCTATTCCAGCTTTAGTGACCAATTCTTCCAAATTGTTAATGCCCCGATGCAATCAGGAATCAGTCACCAAAGATAATGGCGGCCATTCACTGCTCGTTTGGCGAAACATTATTGAGTATTTATTTTCCATGTTGATCTTTGGTTCATTTCTCCAATCTCAATTGATAAAATAATTCAATTCGGTAAATTGTTTGTTGTTGAAGAAAAGCATTGCGATTCTTAAGTGTTGTAAAAATCACTTTTGACATTTTTGTATTATAAAGCCTTATTATGCCTACTTTGTAAATATGCCTATTGAAATAATTGTTTATATAATGCAAATGTATGTAAAATTATATGTGAAATTATATTAGCTTTTTGTAAGTAATAATATTGTAGACAAAGTACTTCGAAATTATGCATAAAAATTATAAATTATTCTTTCAATGATAAGTAATATCCATCATAGAATAAAAGGGTTGATATAAAATAATTACTCGCTATTTGAAATAAATATATTTTCAATTACTTAGATGAGCTGTAATCATATTATTAACCCAGGAAATTTTATTTATTTCCTAAAAATGATATATACTTAGAAAATCTAAAGCAAAGATTAATACAGATAGCAATATCTCTGGAAATAAATTTGAATGGTATATTTTAAATTTATTTGAAAAGACTTCTTAATATAGTTACAGAAATATTTCATATGCATAATAATTTATATTTTAATATTTGCTAGTGATTTGCACGCACAATGTTTATAATAAAAGTTTGGCAAACAAAAATGTATTTAACTTTTGATAACACAACTAAATCTCACAAAATAGGCAAAACATTAAAAAATATTATTCAATTCAAAAAAATATTAAATCAATCTTTTTTTTAATGTTTTGTACTTAGAATACTAAACAATGTTAGAAAACTTATAAATTTTGAATATATTAAGTGCCTCACTTTCAACGAGGGCAGGAAAACTTTCGTTACCTGCACCAAGTGCCAAAATCATCAGGCTTCTCCTGAGCATCTTTTGGATTGCATGGGTCTCTCTAGGGAGGATCTCTTTAGCAATCCCCTTTTAGTCTTCGACTTCCTTACAGTCAACGAACTCGTGGATCTAGTCTGACTCCGTCAGACATGGAGGATAAGCAACAACAACATAAATTTTGATGTTTTTGAGAAGTTCATATATTTAAGTTCTAAGAATAAAAAATACGCATGAATATTTATAGGACCAAGAAATTCAATCAAAAACCAAACTTTAAATCTATTTGTTAACTGTGGAATGCCATTAAATGAAATTTAAATTTTTAATAACATTTTATTGAATTCTATTTTAAAAAGCTCGGCCGCGTAATTTTTGTTAACATGATTTTTAATCGTAATAACACTATTTACTTTACATGCATATTATATGAAGTATGATTTTAATATATAATTATTGCATATTTTTGTACTTCACATATGTATTTATTACTACCATTAGCTAATTTAAATAATGCGCATAAATATATTCCGTATACATTTTAGTAGTGTCCCTAATGTTAATTGATGCTAATTTTATTAATATATGTTCACTGCTGGACATTGAAAATGTAACACCAAGAGGTGTTACCAGAAATTGCAGAATTTCGGTAATCAGAGTGAGACAGCAACAAAAAAGTTATCTACATTTGAAATGATTTGCATAATACAACGCAAGAACGGTGTTGGATCAGTAGGCTGTGAAAAAACCATGAACGACAATACACGAAGCAACACGTATAGCCACAGAATCAATGAGAGTACGGATGGAATCCTGAGGAAGGGCTCTCAATTCCTTGTCAATTTTTTGCAAAAATGCATCCAATTATATACAGAACATGTTCGGTTGGTGATAGATCTGACGAACATGGTTACCAAGGAAGCAGCTGTACACCTCTCAGGGCATGTTGGCTGATGCAATCAGGGATTATCCTGCTAATAAAGAGCATTGGGCAGCCCTTGATAGTAGGAGAGTAGCACCGACCTCATTAAATCATCCACGTTTTGGACTGCCATAGTACTGTGAATATGAACTAGAAGTGACGTGGAATAATACGCAATGTCACCCCGAACCATGATGTTGAGTTATCGCGCAGATGGGGCGTTCTACAATTGCTGCAAGATTGGACTTGTCTCCACGTCAAAGTCACTCTCGTACGCTGAGACTATCAGTGAAGAAATAGAAGCATGACTTATCTGAGAAGACGATCATGTGCCGCTCCGATGTCCACATCACTCTAAATCAGCACCAGTCCACACGTTGTGGTCTATGTTTTGGGTCAACGGTAGTCTTCTTAAATGACGCCATGAGCGCAGGACACTAGAAACCAATCGACGGCAAATGTTTCTGCTCGGTATGTGAGCATCCGAGTTGTCTCGCACATGCATCAGAATTTTGGCAGGCGTGATGTGCTGGGTCACCACCACCTTATGTGTTGATCTAACCATACTGATGTCACAGTGGCTGCACCGGCCCACCACAAATGTTCCATATTTCCTTGTTCCAAACATATTCGATGCAGCCAATGCACTGTAATTGAGTTCAGGTGTCTGTCAGCTGTGATTTGCTGTAAGGAACAACTTGCCCTTCTCAGTCGGATCATCATGGCTCTCGCAAAATCACCTGTCTGCAGGAACTGTCTCTGTCGACCATGGGCTAATATTATCTACATTACTTGTGTTCTTTGAGAAAAGAATAAATTTTCAATGAATATTTTCCAAGCAGCAATAAAGGCCCAAATATTGCTGATTCTGCCGGTTAATGATCTTATATCTTATCTTACTTGCGCTGGAGAGCTACGCACTCGCTACATTTGCAAAACTCAGTAAAGTGCGTCTTCCCTGAAATTTGTATAATTTTCTAGCCATAACTATTTGGTGTGACATTTTCAATGTCGGACATTGTATATTATCCTTTTTTGTGTATTATCCTTTCAGTCAATATCCAAAATTAGAAATAAAATGGAGTGAAAAAGTAAGACCAATACAATTGTGATTAGTATTTCACAAATCATTTACTATTTGTTCATTTCTCGAGGAATAATTTAAATAGCTCATACAGTTGAAATTTATTTCCGAACGTTCACAAATCTTAAGCTATGTGGAGGAATCGAAACCCAGAGGTGATGAACTGAAGGTATCAGAGTTAACCACCCTGCTATATCTTAGGCATGTTTTGATTAACCTCATTGCATAAAGTTCATTTCTGTAATCTCTATATGCATAGATTTCTTTCAAATAAGTTAACCGTATTTAATTCTTTTTTTGATTCATTTGTGTATAGAAATTATTATCATTACGTATTAAGACTATCATACTAAAATAATTCGTCCTTTTCTAAGCCACCAGCTTCTCAAAATAAATCTTAAAAACTAGTTTAATTATTGTCTTTAAAAAAACTGTTTGATTGTAGCTTAAATTACAAAAATGTGTAGCTATCACCAACTATTGCCCTTCAATGTATTCCCGGCCTTTTTGACACTTTTAGGAAACAAATAGGCTAATAGGCTTTCTAAATTTTGATCTCTCATGTGACTATCTGACTCTCCTCTGCCTTTTCATAACATCAAAAGAACCATTTACAGTAAAATAAAAAAATAATAGAGCCTCCCTGTTTTAGTGTGCTTTATAGTGATCCAGCAGTTGATAAGGGGTGGATTGTTTTGGTCAACAAAAGAAGAATCCCAATTCCTTGCCTTGCTCAGTTGGAGTTGCTTGCTTTTATTTGTTTGTTGAACATGAATTTTTGGAAAAAAAAATTGCATTTAATTAGAAAGAAGGATTCTGCTTTTGCGCTTTGTGGCATCATGAAGATATAGGTGATAACCACCTTAAGCATTTCCCCATTGTTATAAAAGGTTCTTTTAGAAAACTCTAAAAAAGCTAATTTTAATTTCTTTTATCCTTCCTCATTACTTTATTGGATTGTTTGTCAAATAAGGGCTGAAATGACCAATAAGCGCATAAAATCTATTCAAAAAAGTGTATTTATAAATAGTTTCTGGGTTTTCACTAGTTTGGGAAAATCGTATAAAAAACAAACTACTAAAAATTCTGTTTCAGATTTCATTGCATTAATTTAGAGCATATCGTTTTAGATCATATCTAGCTAAATTTGTTTCACAATATGTACTCTCATGCGCTAAGATAAGAAACTTTGTTTATATGCTTAATCTGTAACTTCAATAAGGAGTTATGTTTTGGTTTTATTTATTTTAGTTTTACTTTTTGTTTTTAGTTTTACTATTTTGGTTTTATTTAGATCTGTTTTTTATTTATTTTTGCTATCCGAAAAATGTCGAGTGCAATTTTTTTTAAAGAAAAAAGACAATCCTCATTTAAGAGGAATTGCGGAAATCTCAGCACACGATTTTTTTAGTTCTTTAACTTAAACTATAAAACTGTAAATTGGTTTTTAATTTTAAATTCTTTGAACTAGATTCATAATTATTGAAATGAAACCACAAATGAGCATCTAATATTACAATAGCATTGTATATAATATTTCGCCTTTTTTGGTCTGGCATTAAATGCTGAAGACTATGTAATATGAAGTTGTAAAAATATCCTTAGAGAAATTCTTATATGACTTTATCCGATTAAACTAAAATAATGTTTGCGACCTTTTTTCACTGTTTCTTTGATTCATGTTAAATATAAATCAAAACAGCTTGTTGATCTAGTTTATAGCAGAAATTTATTTTACTATAATAAATTGAGAAAAATGTTCCGCATATTGTGAGTGTTATTAATTTTCATATGCATTCTTTGCTATGCATGTTTCTTTTCCAAATTTTCTTTTCGGTTCTTTCTATTTCTGTCTCAAACTATGAAAGAATGAAAACAATTTTTAACAATATTTATTGCATAGAACCGTTTCTTATTTTCACTAATTATTAAACTTTTTCAATGGAAAAGTGTATTTCAATATTATTTACAGTCTCATAATCATAGCAAATTAATTTAGACCGCGAATTATATTTTTAAAAGATTATTCTCTAAATGTCTGAAATAATATTCCCTTAATCAATCAAAGTTAATTTCATAACGTGGTGGCATAAGTTTAGAGCAACCTCTTATTATCGTTTATTCTTTTAGCTAACATAAATTATTAATTTCAAAAGTTTGTTTTTTTATAATCAATAAAACCTTGTATATATGTGTTAAAATATAAGAATGCATAAAAGCATGCATAGAAGAACTATGCATTATATTTAAAAATGAAACAATAACGAAAAAGTATCATATAATGTTTTCTTGATTTAATTGGATTACAGAATATATAATTTTTATAGAAGTGTTCTGTTAAAAGTCTAGGATTCACTTTCAAAGTTAATCTAAAACTTGCGTCATTTGAAATGAGAAGAATCTATATATAACAAAAAATGTACAAAATTAAAATACATAAAACTAATTCCGAAATGTTTGTATGATAAAACAATTTTTTGTCCGTAAGCGCGGTATTCATAAAATTTATTTAATAATGCCATTTCTAAGCATTCATTCTTAATAGTTTAAAAATCTTTTTCTTTAGCAAATTATGAATTTTTGAAGTAGAAATTACTTATGTGTATAACACTTCACTGACTTACATTAAATTAACATTTACATTAAAATAATTTTGTAAAGAATTCTACGAATTATTTGAATTTTTCCATTAGTATGTAAAATAAATGAAAAATAAAATTATATTACAAACATGTTTATAAAATTATGATATTTTTGCGCAGTCATTGAATAAAAAGAGGATTGGAAATATAAAATTTTAATTATGGTAATTTCACAAAGTTTGAGAATGCAGTCAAATTAAAAAAAAGTTTTAAATTTCAGTCATTAAGCGTTCATGATTTCTTAAACTAAATGTTTTGCTTAAATTCTCTGAATATTCTTATATAATTTGGTAATTAAGTTTCCGCTTGATTCCAATATACGTCATTTGACCCTTTTACATCTCTTGAATTTTGAAGCTTTAAAATATTAAGAAATATTTTTTATTTAAAAAATATGTGTAAATATTATAAATATTTATAATAATGACAGATAGTTTTGAATCTCCAAAATATTCATACTCATTCAGCTTAGTTTGAAAATATTTTAATGCAGCAAAATGCAACTATTTACTATTAAATAAATAAATATTCTGTTGGATCTTTTAATCTAAAGTATAGAAAATTGCAAAATAGGAACACCAAATAAGTACAAATAATCGATAAATACGTAATAAAGTTTCATTACTTCTAATAAATTAATTTGCTCTAACAGAAATAAACTAATGCTTTATTATAGATATCTCTTAAATTTTTCCATATGTACAGAATGTATGTAGTGTACACTACTAAATTTTAAAATTATTTTTTTCATACAGTAAAATGTTAATTGGGCATTAGAGGGAAATATTTCCTTTTTTTTTTTTTTTTTTTACTAAGAACTTGTAAAATATTCTGTTGCTGTAATAAAGACATTTTTTAGAAAATGTCTCGTTTAAAATATCGTTATGCATTCATAATTTTTTTGCTAAAATCTTTTAAGGTATTTATAATAAATCGAAAAATGTAAGGAGAAAAGGGGATACAACTTACCGCTATTTAGATAATAAAAACCTTATGTTTCTATTAAGAAAATTGCCTAAAAATGGAAAATTTGTTGAATGATTAAACTATCTTATTATTTTGAAGCAGAGAAATTCTCTATCAAATATTCTTTCTTAAGTAAGTGTAGAAGAATGCTACAAAATATTTAATATTTTTATATACAAGAATTTATTTTTTTAGAAATAGCATGTTTTTCTATGATAGGAGCACTCACTGTGTCACATTGAGAATTTTAATATCATTAGATTAAGATAAAAACATTGATATATATATGTATATATATATATATATATATATATATATATATATATATATATATATATATATATATATATATATATATATATATATATATATATATATATATATATATATATATATATATATATATATATATATATATATATATATATAAATGTATATGATTATTTTCTAGTTCAACTTAACAAATATTAAATATACAGAATTTAAACAAATTAATTGTAAGGAAAATCATCTTTTCCTGATTTTGAAATATTTGGTAGAAACTCATTGAAAGTTTTAAGGATTGTTGAAGACTCTAGAGTAATTTCTTACTTTCAAAGTTTTTGAAAAATCTTTGTTGATTGCCTAATTAATAAGGATTCTCCTCAACAATAGGAAAAGTTTCCTTTTGAAGCAGAATGAATGAAATGGCACATCAAAATACTTTTTTCGTTTAAAAATGGTATAAGTACTTCGAATGACTAATGAAACTAACAAATAGATTCTCCTTTAACAAACGAGGTTTCAAGTATTACTTTCCTAGAGTGAATATTTTGATTGAGAAACAACATTATTTGTTTGTTATTTATTTATTAAAGTGCATTTCAAACTTTAATGACATAAAATCAGATGTCGAATAATTACTTTGCAGCGGTAGAATTTATTAACTCATTTATTTAATATTTTTTTGTTTTTCGAACATTATTTTGCAAATTCAATTTATTTTAATTAATTAATCCCTTAATTACAGCTTTCAAAATAATTTAATTAAATAAAATTTGTTTTTTTTTAATTTTCGACAGTGAAATTTCAATTTAATATAAAATGAGCTCATAATTTTTTGTAAATCCAACATATTTGCCTTACATTGACGCCTCACACTTCAGTACATATTTACAATTTCAGTTAAACTGATCTCTATGTAATTGGTACCTAAATATTAAAAAAATGGTTAAAAATATATTTCTGAAACATTGTATGTACATAGTTAGTTTCTTAAAACACATTTCAGGGTCTCCTTAAGAAACTTGTATTCAGTAACTCAATTATATTTATTTACGGAGAATTAAAATTAATTATGGTAAGCTGAAGTTAGAGCTTAAAAGGAAATTTGTATTATGTTATGATTATTTATTTCATTCATAATTATTTAAGTTATGTTTAATAAAAATTTAAATTTCTGTGTGTGAATTATATTATAGGCAATAATAATTTTGTTTATTATGCATAATATAATAAATTCCACATAATATTGTTATTATATACAATAACTATTGTTAATGACACTTATTAGTTGATCAAATGCTCATACATATGTAAATATAATAAATTCATATGCTTATTATTTATTCAGCATATTTTTCAAGAAACATTGCAAATATCTAATTTTGTTGAGAATTTGATGGATGAAATAAGAAAGTTTTATTTCTTAAGAACAATTCATTAAAGTTTCTTTTATTTGGAAAATAGCCTTTAGTATAATAATTTGAGTTGTAAACCAATAAGTTTTAAAATACTCTTTAAATACCGTTTATTTCGAGAAAAAATATAAACAATAAATTTGAATTTCAGACTTATAAATATTGAAAACAATTAATATATAAATAACATGAAGTCAGTTTTTTATTATAACATTGTGATTTTAATTTATTCGATGATTTATTGCATAGATAAATACATGCTTTATCTTACAGAATTTAATTTTATGTACTTATATAAATTTAGCTAATATTATTGTAAGACACTTTATTTATTAGATTTATTCTAGCATTAAGCATTTTATATCAATCGAGTTAAGAATCAAGTACAAAAATGTATGTAAAAAAAGTATAAAATGATTACTTTAAATAGACTGAAAAAATACGTCGGATGCTTTAATCTAAATATGGATTTATAATTGTAAAACATTAAATAATATAAAAAATTTGAAAATTAAATTCATCAAATAATTAATTATTCAATTCACAGGATACCTCTAAATATTCGACTATCACAAATCAAAGTTTTGAAAAACGTTTGTCACAGAAACAACCAAAGATTAAAAGAAATAGAAAAAAGTTTACATGAATGCAATTTCCATATGCCATAAATACTCAAATTATTATGCTTAAAATTTCTTGAAATGTGTAATGTGAAAGAGAGTTACATCAACGAATCATTTTTGTTGATAAAAAAATCAATGCCCATATCTTTTTGGCATTTATGCAAATTATTTTGACAGCATTTACTATTCGATTCTTCTATTTGGAAGTTATGATTCAACTTCATGACAAAAGTTGTCGCCATAACATTTAGCACTTAATTTTTTGCATTACGTTGTGCATTGCATATAATGCAATACAATACTATCGAATATTCTTAGACTGTATAAAGATTAGTTATTGCTAAAATTAATAATGTGATATTTAAGGACAAAGGGAAAATTGAAATAAGAATATACACAGGTAAAATATATAAATTTACTTAAACTTTGGTGAAATATTTGAAGTCCTTTTTTATAATTTTTAGCATCCTTTCCTATTATTATTTTTAGTTTGACTCGTCACATCATCAACTTTATTCCTATTTCAGGTAAATTAAATGAAATTAAAACACTCCAAAACTTAAATTAATAATTAGCAGGCTTACCATGGCTGAATGGTAGGACAGTCCTTTTCGAAACATAAGGTAACGGGTTCTATCTAGCTGCTATTGAACAACAGAGAGTCAGATGTATTTATACGTTTTGATTGTGTATCTATTGGGGTGAGTACTTAGAAGTTTTCTAGATGTCCTCCCATAAGACATATGAATATAGTTCATCAACTATAAATATTATGAATGACACAATTATTGCACTAGATGCTATAAAGGAGATACAATGGCATTGTGCCGTTACGAGGTGTTATTCATAATGCAGCGTCATTTATAGGCGGTGTCAAAATTAATAAATATAGATTTTTCTTCAAAGCAAAAAGGTAAATTTTATAAAATTATGCCAATTAAGTCAATTACCAGCATTTCGGAGAAAAAACTAAAATACCTCAGTGTAACTATTGTATAAACTAAGTTACTGCATTTTATTGTTTGAAAATGATATCACAGAATCATCTTTGTCCATAAAGTATCGTGACAACTTTCAACTTTATTTTGGACCAAAGAAAAAATTCAATAAATCAGTGTAGTCTTGAAAAATAGACCTCTTTAATTAATAGGTTCATATTCATGAAATATCCGCTATTTTTATTGTATCTTATAGTGTATATTATAATATACCCGTTTAGTACAATGTACCAATGTATATTCTTATTTTACTGTTAATAACATATGTTGCTATTCTCTTAAAAATCTAACTGAAAACAGTCTTTCTTTTTATTTACATTTTTGTTAATTTTAGTATTCTCAAATTCATGTCCGCAGTATAAATTAATAATCTATTTTCTGATGAAATTGCAAATGTTTCTTAATTTTTACATAGCGGTTATAAACACTTAATTTACGCTCATTAACAGTTTTAGAAGTATAATCTGAATCAAAAAAAATAACATCTTGAATAAAACAATGTACAAAAATTCAGAAATTATACTCTAAATTATATACATAAATTTCTTTGAAGTATGAACAAAATACTTTTTTTATTTGTTCTGTAATTACTGCTTAGATTTGAAAAACTAATTGTTTTTATGAGGATTTTCTGATAAAACTGCCTCATAAATTGCATTAGAAAGATTGTATTTTAAAATTCAAAAATAAGTTATTTATTTATACATCTCTTTCTATTCTAAAGTAGACAATTTGTGAAATATATGGAAGAAATTTTTAACTAGATAAGGTTTTATAACTATTTACTTCCCTTTTCTAATTTTTTTTCTAATGTATAATAACTGCCATAAATTTATATATTTAACAAATATTACAATTTATGTTTTTAGAACAGAAAAAGATCAAACATTAAGGATTTGTCTCGAATTTAATTCAACTTCAATCTCATTGTCATAAAACCTTTAATAATAAAACTTTGACAAGTAAAACGATCAATTAGATCAAACATTTTTTTATTTTAAATTTCACCAAAAGTAAGAACAATAATTCATTCAGATCCTTTGAAATTAGTTTAGGAAAACATTATAAAATGAAACAACATGGAAAAGATCAACAGTCACCATAATAATCCAGGTTTCATTATATTATGATTTAGGAATTTTAATTGCTATTGAATAGTCATAAATAGGAAATATTAAATACTATAAATAGTAATCAAGTTTAAATTATGTACTATATTTATTTTAACCTATATTTGATTTCACTACAAAAAAGCTGAGATAATCTTTGCTGAAATTTTTATAACAATTAAAATGCACACAAAATTGTAGCTCATTGTTTAGTATGAAAAAAAATTATTGTTTTGACAGGTTATGCAGTTATATTCTATTGCTTTTATTTTTTTTCTTATTGCCGTATAAGACAAAAAACTAAATAAAGGTTGTATAATATTTTTGTTAATTGATATTACATTTAAGTTATACATCAGCTGATGCATTTAGTTTATAGATTTGCATATTATTAATTATAATTTTTGCCTAATTAAATATGAATACCCAGTTTGATTTATTTTCTACGATGTATTTTTATGTGGTATCAATAAGTCATTAACTAAATATCTTTTTTACAATATGTAAATTCAGAATTTCATATCATACAAAATTGCATTGCATGTATCATTCACAACGCATATGGAACGATTGCTTCTGGGAATCCGAATATTTCCCTTTATGAGTTCAAAGCATTCCGTCCTTGTGTCTATTTGATGAATCAGCACAGAACCATCATTCTCTGACAGTCCACTTGTCAGTTAAACAATGAATAGTTGCATACAGTATAACAATTGCACATGAAAGCAGGGTAATCCGGAGTTCACCATTTTGTGTAACGAAATGTCTAAAATGTGCTTTGGCTAAGTTTGAATGATGAAGGTTTATAGGGAAATAGTTTAACACAAGGCCTTGTTTCCAGTTACAAATTTCAATTGGAAATGTAATATTTAATAAATGTTATGCATGTAGGAAAAGTGATTTTCTTATTCTCTTGAGAAAACTAATAACTTTTAAAAGTCTTTCTTAACCTAAAAAAATAAATAAGAAATGAAAATGTTATTTGCATTTTAAAATAAACAAAGAACTTAAAAATATCATACATTTATTTTCTGTTGAGTGGTACTTAGCTTTTAATTAGTTAAACTGTCATAAATATTCATTTTCCTTGATAAATGATAAAAAAATAATAATAAAAGTCTCGTATTTAATTTGGAAATCGATTGAAAATAATTAAATAAATATAAGAAAAATATGTGAATATGTCATCGCTGAAAATATTATGAACGATTGTTCGCTAATATCTGTTTAGTATTATAAATTCTGTGATTTTTTGTATTCATCTTTTTTCGTAAAAATCAGACTATTAAAATTATCATTTTGAAGTTATTTCGTAAATTTAACTTTTTTAATCAATTTTGAATTAAAAGAATAACTTTAATTGGAAATTAGATTTATTATTAATATTAAATCACTGAACATTAAAAATAAAATGTATGTAAAGAAAGTGAGAAATAGGAAAGGAAATAAAAAGAAAATGTGGGTATCATTATTTTTTATTTTTATTTTTTTAATTGTTTAGCGAATATAAGGAATTTATAGGTTCAATGAGAAATGTTCAAATCAAGGCTACCAATTTTTATTCACCAACCATTGAACATTAATCTGCCTTATCTTGGTAGTATTTAGAGGCCAAAGACATTATTTTTGAACACAGTCCTGGGCTTATCACTTAAACGAAAGAAATTTTCGTTACACTTCTTACATAATTTATTCCTTTATTCATAGTGATGCCTTCTTTTTATATACATTAATTTCATTATATCGTGTGCAACATTTTCAGCATATTAGATCTTTTAACTTTTTTATACATAAGATCTCAATATATAAGATCTTATAATTTTAATTTTTATTTGTAAAGATATTCAAAGTATTTTATTTTATTTTTTATATTTTACATCTTACTTTCGTTTGTCTTTTTATACATGCATTCTACTTGTCTAACTTATGCCATATTTTTAATTAAATAAATTTCATGTATTAACAGTTTTAAAATTTGAAGAAAGCTTTTGACAAATGATAAGCTAAATGTTTTATATTAGTTTTTTGACAAAACTATGATCAAACAATAATACAGTAAATTTTATTAGTGGTATATTTTAAAAAGTTTAATTTTTTAAATTTTAAAAAATTATTTCTGAAGATATATTTAATAACAAAATAAAAATATTTTATAACACCCCATTTTTATTACTAAATACATTTCATTAATTTTCTTTTGTCTACTAATGTGCTTTCTGTTTCAACATACATTTAGATTCCAAAATAAATTGTGTACCATTTAATAGCTATAGAGAGAGAGAGAATTCCTTGAAAAATTAAAATAAAGATGAAAATTAAGTTTATTACTTATATTTCAACGTTAATTTATTTATTCTGAAAAAACTCTTTAACACTTATTTAAGAAACATTTTTAAATTTGTTCATAGGAATTAGACACAAACTTTGCTAAGAATTGATGAAAAAATTGTGCCACACGCAAAAGCAATAATTTAATTCAGATACCTGGAACGAACAGCAAAAATATACAAACTTCTCTGAGTTTGCTGTACTTCTCAGTTGCTAAGTTTGTATTTTTTCTCAGAAAAAGAATAGTAGTGAATATAACTATGTGCTGAAAAACATTCAAATAAATAGTTATTAATGATGACAGAGGTAAGAAATATACGAAAACTTCTTTATGGAAAATTTTCTATTGATTAAATAGGAAGTCAGTTTTATAAGATTTTTGAAAATTTTAGAAAATGCATATACACCTTAAGATAGCCAAATAAAAATATGATATTTATTTTAAAAAAAAGAAATATATTTACGTTTTATTTTAGTAACACACATTTAAGCATTAAACTAATAATAAGATATATTTTGATTTTTAATTTTTAAAATTGTGTTATTAACATTTTTTTATATATAAATCAATATGATTTATGTGAATGTTATAGAATTTTCTTCAATTACAGAATAAGTAAAAAGGATAATTTTTATAAATTATTCCGTTTATTAAAGTTTGTTCTACAAAACTTATGTAGAGCTAATAATAATGAAATTGTAAAATTCATCATAATAACATGTTTACATTTGTGCATTTTGAATTACATTGTTTTCAATTTATTGAAGTCAAAGATTAAATTAATATCTTTAATTTAAAATTCGACTAATGATGAAAGCATGGTTGCAATAAAAATGTGCCATTAAATGTTTTTTGAAAATTGTAAAATCACAATCATTACCCCATAAAATGCAACATACTAAATAAAACATCTTAATAATAAATGAAAATCTTATGTAATTTACATCATATATTTGAGGCGATGAGATATGCAAATCAACAAAATTAATGCGCAAAAGCATATCACTGGTGACTGCAATGCTTCATGCAAACACAATATAACAAGCGAAATAATTTAAATATATTAATTCTTTTTTCATGAATTTTTTTACGTAAAATGTTTAATTAACTCTTTTAAAAAGACATCGATAATCTTTCCATCGAGTTTCTGATTTCAACCATGGAAGAATTGTGGTCTATAAGCAATGCGTATCATCCTTCAATAAAATCATTGATGGGTTGTACGATATCAAGCAATTGTGAGGCGGATTCAAAATCGGTAAAAACAGAAAGAATGCATGGACTAACAAGACACATCAACATACCTCATTGTAGTACTACACGTGATACAAGCATATAATGAGCCCGTCAGTGATATATTGCTTAGTTGCATTACGAACTTTAGCATTATAGATTCATTCTGTTACGATGCATTCGGTTATTAATCAACATTGTTTGCATCTAAGTGAAATAGTAGAAAGGAACATTTTGCTTTATTTATCTGTGAGTCAAAACCAAAGAGGTTTGTGCCCTTAATTGCTTGATAAAGGGCGGAACATGGACAATGGAAAGAAATACATTGCCTTTATTGAAGAATTCGCATTTACCTGCAACACCACGATGGTCAAATTCGAATCTGAAGACATTGAGGGGAGGAAACTGAAGAAATGTTGTTTCGAACATTACCGTACTGTTCCAGTAATACGTATTGTTTCGGTTCGTATTGGATTTCACTTCAACATGCCTTTATCAACCATTCTCCAAATTTTGAAAAGCCAACGTTGTATCTCTGAAATATAAGAAGCCTTGTTATCTTAATATTTTTAGCGTTTATCTTCACCCTATTCCAAAAGGATAATGTGGGACTGCATGGCATACTACGTTTAAGATTTTATCTTCACTCATCAGGCTGAATTGCTTCCTTGACCTTTTTGTATTTCCAATCAAATCAAAAGCGTGTAACGTCCAAAATGTATGAATGAATGAAACATCCGAAATGTATCACCTACTGATACATCAGATCAAGAAAGGCACTTTGTGAAAACAACATGCACTGTTTTAACCCAAGGATACATCCAAAGCTTCTTTTATTCAGTTGATTCTGTTATAGCCAACAGCCATGACTATTCTAGTTACCCGTCTAATCTAATTTCGTCATCAATACTTCACAAAAAGTTGCAATTTTAATTATCTCATCCTTGTATAATTGTTTATTTCTCAAATGAAATTGTCAACGATAACATTTTGTTTTCATGTCTACGTTTTTGGATTCGCAGTTGTATATTTATTAAAATACTTGTGAATATAATTATCTTATATCAAATCAGTGAATGCAACTGATTAATCTAAATTGTAAGAACTAGGGAGCTTAACATTTTATGAAACAACTTGCATAAAAAAGTTTTGTATTTTTTTATCAGAATCCATTAAAAAAATAATAAAATCATATTTTTCAACATATTTCTGAACATTATTATTAGCAGATTTACAATATTACAGATCTAAAATGAATATTTAAATTTGAATGAAAATTTTTAACTTATTTGTTATTTAGAAACAGTCATGTTTTAAGAATATCTTTTCTTAGAAATTGTGTGATTTTTATAATTATAAATTTCATTTTTGATGACATTGTCATAAAATATTTTTTGAATTTGAAGGTACAAAATTTCAAAAAAGGAAGGATCTAAAGTCTTGTACATGTAAGGCCTTATTTTAGAAGTAAATCTGAAATAATATAAATAAATTGAAAGACATTGAACATTGAATTTTAGAAACCTCTTTTCACATGGACCCGAAAAAAGGACATTTTTTTCATTTCGAAATTCCAGGAATAGAAAAGATAATATAAATTTCAAAATGGAATGCAAATGTTTCTATAAATAAAGATATGTCCCCCTTATTAAATTGTTTTTTCTTATATCCAATCCACACGCACAAAATCGTTCAAGTTTGTATATATTTGTATATTTTGGTAATTTATATATTTTGGAGATCACTCCCCAATCAATGTTAATTTTTTTGGGGATCACTAATCAATTGATTTCGTATTAATAATGTTTCAAATGATTTCTATTGTCATCCAATTTTGTGATTAAATTTTGTAAAATTATATTGTTAAAATAACCTTAAATTTTTGAAGGATCATTCAATTAAAATGTAATTTTTCATATTTTTTATTTTAATTTTCTTTTAAGGATTTTGTGCATACTTTTATAATTTAAACTTATTAATAGGGATCAAAGATTTTCTTCATGTCTATAAAATGCAATTTAGTGTACTTTCTCTAAAATTTTATAAATAAATAATTAAACATTTTACAGAAAAAAGTTTTTAAAAATATCATTTTTTTGATGTTTTAACTTTAATTCATTTAATTCAAATTTTACCCTACAAATGAATGAGCAAATAATGGATACCAACTTTAATGCATCAATTATTTGAAGTATCAGAGCATATTAATTTAAGCATGTTACACTTACTTTAGTCCTTTAGTTAATTTGTTTTAAGCTGCTAGATTAAAACAAATTTCTCCTATTTTGGAATGATGAAATAGTTAAGGGTAAGTATAACAGAAGAAAATATTTATGACAATTAGTTCATAATTTGTGATTATGAACTAGTAATTTGTAATTTATAATTTAAAATCTAATAGTATATAGTTCTTCATAGCAATTCAATTTTAATTTTAGCACAGCTTTAATTCTAATTATTTCTTTGTGCTAATTATATATAAATATTTATTAATTATTCCCAATTTGTAATAAATATTTCATATTATTATTGCTACGACTTATTTCACTAAAAATTTATATTTTTTTAAATTTCATAAATAACTCTGAAAAATAAGTTGAGAGTTAGTATATTAATTATTTAATATATTATTGCACGCAATTTATTATTATTATATTATTTAAACATTAAAATATTAGTTATAAATGAATTTTCTTAATATTTCATAAAAATTAGGACATTTTCACAATTATTGTCTAAATAATTAATTTAAAAGTGTTTCAATTACGTTCTCTTACAATTGCTAGTAAGTTGATAATGTTTTGTGGCACAAGTGACAAATATTAAAACCTGCACAACACTTATAACTGCATTACGTAGACAATTTTTATTACGTGACTATATAAAGCAGAAAATTTCATGAGTAATTATTTAAAGCATAGTTCCTTATACTTAATGAACATTCACAAGTATGGATTACAAGGAAAATGTATTAAACAATAAGTGAATATAATATTAAATCTATAATGGTGTAAAATTCACTTATTTCTTGTGATAATAATTTACAAAATATATATTTTCAATATTTAACTATGTTTCAGAAATTATGTAAACATTAAACAGTCTTAAAATATTTATTAACATATAATTCTTTTAAATGGGTATCCTAAGAGGTTACATAAATTCATTCAGCTTAATTTGCCTCGACGTGCATCAAAATACTATACAGACATAAATATTATTCTTAGGTTTCAAAATCTCGAGTATCAGATACCGTGCATTCTCAATAAACAAATACTGAAAACATAATCCCATGAAATTTGTCATTCTAGGAAAGTATGTGAGAATGCATAGAACAAACATCCTTCACTTTTGATCAGTGAAACTTCTATCATTAATACTTGTTAAAGTTTAAAAAAGACATGTGATTTTCTTCTTTCATCTTCTCATACTTATTATGAACGTACATGGAGACAAGAAAAGTTACTTATACCATATTTCGCCTAAGATATTAAAGTTAGTGTCATTTATCATTTTCCCTAAAATTACTACCCGTCATTTCAGAATGCATTTTATACAGCAGTGTTCGCATTTATTATTAAAAATGAAGGTAAAAAAGGCTATTCTGTTGATCTTTGCTGTCTTTTGATAAAACTCTTAAGACATAAACTGTACTTTTAGTTTAATTAAAACTATTTTTATTAAATTTGATACAGTAAATACAAAAATGGCATTACTTAATAATCGAATACGTATATATAAACATACATATTTATAAACATATATATATATATATATGTGTGTGTGTGTGTGTGTGTGTGTGTGTGTGTGTGTGTGTGTGTGTGTGTGTGTGTGTGTGTGTGTGTGTGTGTGTGTGTGTGTGTGTGTGTGTGTGTGTGTGTGTGTGTGTGTGTGTGTGTGTGTGTGTGTGTGTGTGAATGTAAAATTTCAGAATATGAAATAATGTAAGAATATATTTTTTATTATTTTATAAATTTTATTTAAATCTGGAAAATAAAATGTTCAATTTTGATTTTTCAGGTTTTAAGGAATTCATTGACCTTTCTATTTATTATCTTGTAAAAAATCGGAACTGAGTAGGTTATGAAAAAAAAACTCACATATTTTAATTTTTTACAATTTGAAATTGCCATGAAATATATTTTATTCCAGGAAGATTTTGACAGCTACAATAATAATTGGAATTTTGTTATTTTGAAAATTTAAGAGTTCTTAATCTCATTTTGGGGGTAAAGGGTGTTTGAAACATAGGAATTCATGTTCAAGTTCAAAAATGCATCTTTTTTTGAAAAGTAATGTATTTATCTTCACATTTATACTGAAAAAGTGATAGCTTGAAAATATCTTAACTCTTAAAATATTTAATTAGTCTACTACAAGTGACCTATAAACCTAAAATAATTCAGAGGATAACTTAAGATTAGTATAGATAGTGTAATATATACATCTGATATAATTTGTTTTATAATTCATATTATTTGTAACAGGATTCAATAAATAAATTTTTATAGCAATATATGATTATAACTTGAAACTTGGAAAGTATATTTTTAAGCACTTTACACTTAATTGAAATACAGTTAGTTTTATATTTTAAAATCAGAACTATTTCTTTGATATTTTACTGAGTGTTAGTATTATATTTCTTAATTCAAACAGTTTTCACTTTGGAAAATATTTATATTTTATAATTATTTCTTGAATATTTATGCCTTGTTTAAGATATATTATAAATTTGCTGAAATAAGGCTTTTAAAATTTTTCATAAATTCATACAACGCTTAAAATATTCCCTGCTTCTGAAAGTGGCATTTCAATTATTATTCAAATAACATCATTTGAATATTAGAGAAATTTATTGAATATCTTGACACTTAAATAAATCAAATATTCATTGCAACATTTATGATAAATCATAATTATAATTGATTCGTTTTTTTACGAATTGATCTTCTTAAATAGATTAATATTTTCCAATATGATATAATAATGTAATGCAAACATTTTTGCTTTTATTTTGTTTTAATTTCAGCAATAAATTGATGAATCTCAATAATTTTATATTTTATAGACATTAAGTTTAGAATTTTGTTACATAAAATATAATTTCTTACATTTGAACATTAACATTTAAATAAATATTCTATTAGTTAAAACACGTGTTCTATTAGTTAAAACAATATTCCATATAGTTACGCAGTGCATTCTATTAGTTAAAATGAAACTCCTATAAATTTACTCTAACATAAAACCATTTGTAACGCAAAGTTGCATATTTTTATATTATAAGGCTATGACACAAATATAAAACATAACCATTGCTAGTAATTCTATCAACTTTTTTTCTTACTTTCCTCGGAATTTCATTTTTAGAAATTATTAAAATAATCATCCAAGTGTAGAATGATTAATGTTTAGAATGATATATTTTATCCAAATTTGCAATACCTTGGTAGTGAAAATTATGAATATTTTTCATGACTTATATTTTAAATCAGAATGATATTCAATCACAAGCAAATATTACAGTTTATTGGAAAATTGACAACACACACACAGTGAAGACCAAACATATTTTTAATTATAGTGCTCTATGTAACATGAATGTAGTAAAGATGCAAAGCATACAAGCTGTTAATTGAGTTAATTTCCCATTTTGGCTGTTTTTTTATTTTTATTTTTTTATGAAGTCTATGAAATTTACAAATTGGTTATTTCCAGACGTTTTAATTATATTCCAATCATCCTCTTGACAAAATGATCTTGCGATGGGTAATATACATTTTCTGTCTTTTAATGTCATAACTTATCACATAAGGAGCAAGACCACTTTTTTTACATACTGAAATTTTGCATTTTACCTGAGAATCATTTGCTTCCTTAATGTCCTCTTCATTTGTCAACTGATTCATAGGGAGAAAAAGTGCAGCTTCCGTAGTCCGAAGACTGGAGCACCGTGAGGAAGAAGACTGTCTTGGCTCCATACCACCAAATGACATGAAAATCTATACTGATGGCAGCCAAAATAAATCACCGAACTGGCACTTGAGTTTTCATCGAGACTCCTCATGACAAACTCTCTCTTAGTCAACGTAATCCCGACTTCTGTTCAGTTTTTCGTAGAGAACTAATAGCCATTAACATCGGATTCGAATCCATCTTGAGCGAAATTAATTATAGTGATGTTTGGATATTAACTGATAGCCGTAGTTCAATGCAACATCTGCAAAAATGAACTTGCTTGAGAGACCAAACAAGCCTTTCTATTCTACACAAGCTTAAAATTGTCTCCCTTCGGCATAATATCTATTTTCAATGGATCCTGCCTCATGTGGATATTGGAGGCAAAGAAAAGCAGACACTTTAGCAAAGGAAGGCTCAGGTCATCCTGCTCCTTCTTCTTATGCACTTACCAACCTTGAACTCTTTTCCCTGAGAAAAGCCCGGTTTAAATCCGATTGGCAGGTACCTTTGACTCACCACTTCTACAAGGGTAGAAAGCCGGTAGAAAGTAGAAAGCTTTCTCTGGCTCTTTCCTGTGATAGGAACTCCAGCATTTGGCTTGCACATCTCGCCTCTGGCCACCAGAAATGCCTCACATTTGTAGGTGGTAACAAAACCTTTCCCCTCTGTCCTAAATGTCATGGACACAAAGCTTCTCCTGAGTATGTCCTGAATTGTATGAATATATTATGGGACGAAATCTACACTTCTCCCCTCCTTGTAATCGATTTCTTCTCCGTCAACGGATTCCTAGATTTGGTCTGACCCCGTCACCCTTAGAGATAAGCAACAACAACGTCCTCTTCAAATTTTGATTTGAAATACTTTATCTAGTGAAATAAATTTTTGCTATCAAATTTGTCTGACGCAATTTAAAAAAGTTAATTTCTCCATATCTTCTTTTACGAAAACTTTGCCAGGTAAAATTTTTAAATGATATGATGGATTAGAAATAAAATATTTATTCTTGAATAAATAAAGAGTTAACTGCAACATAAAAGTTAGCTTTAAAGATTTATATCCTCGAAATCATTTTTTTTTAATTTTAACTTTTGCTGTTATTTTTCTATCACGATACCTCCCTTTCATCATTTTAAAATCTTTTCTACATTTTAATTTATGAATCTTTATTTAAGTATTTTATTTGAAAATTGAAAAAAAAAATACTTAAATAATTTAAAATTCAAAATAAAAAGTAGTATCATTCGGTTTTCATTAGCAAAATAATAAATTATTTTTCATTCTGTGGTTGCTGTTTCTATTTCCAGATGATTTAGCTAAGCTACACCATCTCCATAAAACCAAAAATATCCAGAAGGTCCAAAAATAAAATCGGATTCTTTAACTCTCTGACACTCTGAAAAGAGCCTCTCGCCCTGGTGAAATGTAAGTGGTTTAATATGGCAGCTCAGAAAGATTCAGAGAGCCGTCTGCTGTTTTCTCGATATATTTAGCTTGTGGCACCAACGAGGTCTTTTGCCAAAGTACCATAGGTAAATCGGAGGAACTCTCCAAAATGTACTTAATTCCTTCCTTTTGATTGAGGAAATTTCAGAATAGGTTAATTTAGCATTGTCATGAAGGTTATCATTAGTGGCAACTTTGGCCGAATTATCGGCAATCTCATTACGCTTCAATCCAACATGGAAGGGGACCCATAAGAAAGTGTATAGAGTGTATTTTAGCAAGCTGATTTAAAAGTTTTAGTATATCCAGGCTTGTCATATCCCCAACAGTCTTCGAATGAGAAAGGAGCTGTACAGAGGTACTGCTGTCCGATAAAATCCAAATATCCTTGAAGGTAAGCTCAGAGGTCGTGTATATGAAATGTTGTCCCTTGAAAATTATGATGAATTCAGACCTGAAGACGGAACAGCCATCAGTGTTTCTAAATTTGAGATCAATTGTGTTATTAGGTGTCTCGATATACACTCCACTTCTGGATACATCACCGGCACCCCTGCTACTATCAGTGAACATTTTCAATGCCAAGAAAGGGATGCCACGTATTGTATTAAGATTCATCTATAATATAGGAATATCTGACATTTTACACACCCTAGTCACGAGTTCAGTCTGGAAATGTATACACTCTGGAGCAAGCATGAAAAAAGGTGTGAGCTTTAAGGAGTGCGGTTCCACTTCATTGTAAAACAGCCCCATCTCGCTAGCCAAGAAAAAAGGACTGTGTTTCTTTAAGCTACTTATTGTCTTGCCAAGAATACAGAAAGGCAGAAGTTCTATGCTGATCCCTGAAGCTACAAAGTTTATTGTAATATTTTGTAAGGCAGAAGTTTTTTCTCAAAGAAAGTAGCAGTAAATCACTCTTATGCAATACAGTGTTGTTACAGCAGTTGTTACGAAGGACAGTTTTGACTCTGGCAGTGCTAAGTTGCACACGTTCAAATTGGTTTAAGTTAGTCTGCAATGCACAAAAATAAATTGGAAAGTGATACTCTGGTATTGGTCTGACCAAAGAGATGTAAATTGTTCTCAGGGTGTCGGCATCTGCACCCCAGTCCCGGTCAGAAAGGATATTAAGTAGCTTTCTGCATTTGGCCTCCTGGAACTCTATATGTCTATTACTCGAGATTTGCTATTCCAAAATATATCCCAGGTATTTGGCATTTTTATATAAGTCAGTTGATTGCCATTGATGTAAACAGTTGGTTGGCGATTATAGAGATGCCTGTTGGTAGTAAAGAAGGTAACGAAGGAATTTGAGGTGTTAAAAGACAATTTTTGCAGTTCAGCAAAGTTGATAATCTTAGCAACAGCAGTGTCAAGGTAAGACTCTAATTTTCATGTATCAGACCCAGAAGAACAAAGAATGATATCATCAGCAAAAAGCCCCACATCACTGTTTTCCTTTATTACTTCCGCAAGTCCTGAAATATATAAGAAGAACAGCACCGGGCTTAGTACTAATCCCTGAGGTAGTCCATGTTTAAGTCCTAAAGGTACAAATAGAGTATTTTTGCGTTTAACTCTAATAGATCTACATTGAAGAGAATCTGAGATTCTTTAAAAGGCCCTGCGCTTGACACCAAAAACGTCATACAGTTTAGTAATCAGTTTTTGCCTCCAACCTCTGTCAAAGATTCTGGACATGTCCAGAAGCCCAGCAATGGTGTGATTAGTTTGCCTTAGGTTTTGGGAGTCTCTATCCCTCTAGCAGAAATACAAGATCTGATAAATAGTTTCATGGCCTTTTCTAAATCCATATTGCTCCCTAGGGAGCAAGCAGTTAGTGGACAAAGTTTAGTCTGGCCAAGACAAGCCTCTCCATAAGTTTGCAAACAAAATATGTCAATGAGATGGGCCTATATCTCTCCACAAATCTAGCATCCTTACCTGGTTTTTCAACAGGGATGATGGTGGCTCTCTTCCATTCTCGGGGAAAGCGACCCAGTTTCCATGAAAGGTTATAAAGATCAATTAGTCTTTGTTTAACCTTGTCACCGAGATGAATAATCATATAATTACAAAGGTTGTCTGGGCAAGATTTACAGTACATTGTTTCTAGAGCAGCACATAACTCATGTATTAGAAAATTATCATAAAATATGGGATTTCCCGAGTAAGAAGAACTAGTGTGGCATTTATGCATAATTTTACTAGCCATTTTTTATCATTTTATTATCCCTGTCAAATGTGAATCTGCTTATTTTCTGATAGAATTTTTCCAAGATGTTTGCACCTGATTTGTTATCCTCTGGGATCTGCCCATCAAAGTCAAGGACGATGTTACATGATTTTACTTAGGGTTTGTTTTTGGTAAGTGATCTAGCAAGTCTCCATAATTTTGTGTTCGGGGCTCTAGCATCTATCTTTCTACAGAAATTTCTCCAAGACTCACTCATTTGTGCTATATGTTGATCAATATGTTTGATCTCTGCATTTGTCTTCCCAAGCTTGATTTTGTCGTTAATATTGATGTTATTTGTGGAAAAAATTGCTTGGTGGAGCTTATCTCCTTTTGCTATACGAGAAACCAAAGAAGGTTTCTTGAGTCTCACAAAAGGTCTGAAATGCTTAATACGGCTCATAAGAATGGCAAGGCAGGTAGACTTACCTACAGCGTTCTTAAAAAACTGCCATTCTCGTTCCACGTCATCGCCAATGGAATAATTGCCAAAAGCAGATTCAGTAAGTAGTTCAAAAAGATCCCAATTGGTCTTTTTAAAATTCTAGTAATTTCTATGAAACTCAGAATAACATTGGCAACCCCTAATATTAATCAGAATGGGAAGGTGGTCACTGCCAATTGGATTCAGGATAGTCGATTAACAGAACGGGTACAAATCCAGGCTGACAAGTGAGATGTCCAAGGCCTCAGAAGTACGATAACTAAAATACATATGTGTAGGTGATCCATCCTGAAGAAAAATCAAAGCTTTGTCATTAGTTGCCTCCAACAGATCAATACCCCTACTGCTATTTGTGAAACAGCCCCATGACAAGTGTTTAGCATTAGGATCTCCTAAAAATAAAGTGATTTTGCTTGTCAAATCTAAGAAGTCCCCAGGTCAAATTGAATGGTTTGGAGGTTAATTTTGAATATGCTGATTATTTTCCTCTTCCAACTAACGGATATGCCTTGCAATTGAAGGTCATCACTCCGATCTGGTAAGACAATCCATTTGAAATTAAAATTTCTGATGAGTAGGATCAGGGCTCTTCCTCTGTTGGGTCTATCCATACGATATACTGAGAAGTATTTTACTTTAAGAGTGGAATGTTTCCTGAGCTTAGTTTCCTGCAAGGCTATGATCTGAACGCCATACTTATAAGCTAGATTTAGCAATGGTTCCAGTTTAACCCTCAAGACCGGGGTAGAAAGACCATTCACATTGCATTGAATAATATTCAGAGCACCTCCACTGAAAGAAAGAGAAGGAGATTGTAATTCACTTGTTGGCCGTGACTCCCTGCATAAACATCGACCGTGCTCCTGATTACCTTTCGCGACAGTCGATGCAGTGTATAAGTTCAAATTTAGACCTTATTTCATGGTAAAGGGAAGGAAACAGCTTCAATTAGTCCAAAGACCTGGGGCATCAATGGGAGAAGAGTGACTTAGCCCCATATGCCTGCTTACTTTAGCTGGACGTAATGGAATTGCCTTTAAGTCTAGAGTGACCCTACCAGGAGTAATAACTCCTGATCAGGAGTAATAGGTCATGTACGTCGACGTACATGACCCATTACGTGCAGGAACACCCTCCCGCCACGATGAGACAGCAAGCAGGACTTGGGAGGGTTTTTTTTTATTCTTTCTGATATTGAAACTCGAAATAAACTTTATCAAATATGCAACCCAAAAAAGTATGGAAAACAAAATCATTTCATGAATTTAAGTATAATGAAATAAGGATTACCTATGTATAAAATACAGTTCGATTTCCAACTTTTAATATTCTTTCATAAAAATCTATGTCTACGGAAATTTGGGAACATTAGCATCAATATAATAATACATGTTGATCTATATAATACAGTAATATTTAATAATAATAAGAATTTTGATAATAATGAAATTTATTATAAATTTGTAATTCAAGACCTCAAATTCAACCAAGCACAACTATTCTCTGAAATGTCAAGCAATAAAAGAAATTTCTTATAACATCATTAAAAGCGTATACAATTTTGTGTCCATTTTAAAGTCTAATAAATATGTAAAAGATTAAAAAGAAATACTACTTTTAAGTAATTTATTTACAATATAAATATGGAAGACTATCTTTAATGCAGCATAGAAGAAATTTGATAGTTAAAACATTTTTTAATATATTAAAATTGAAATAATTTTGCTCTTTTCTTTATTAATTTCAATGATTTTCCTCTTAAGAATTCTAAATTTTAGTAACTATTCTTAAATTTTTTCTTAAAAAAGATTGAATTTCAGTAACTATTATTATACTTTTTCTTGATAAAGATATATCCAGTTAAACTATTAAATTCCATGTATGTCGAATTATTTTCTGAAATTTGAACAAGTTCCTTAGTTTTTCATTACATTGTTCTTTCCTTTACAATGATAAATGCATGCGATATTCCTCATAAGAACAATTGTAACACTAATAATCAATTATTTCACGCTTTTTTGTTCATTTCTTAAAAATAATAAAAAATTATATTGCTCAAAACCCCCCAGAAAAATAGAGTTAAAAGACAACCAAGGTTCAATACAAGTTTACTGGTTGATCATTATTAAAATATTTGCCTTTTCAAGATTCTTAAAAGAATGCAGTGATATTAAATTCATTATACACCAACATAAGTGAGCATAAATGGTTATTTCTTGTTAGAATTGCCTAAAAATTCTTTAAACATTGTGTACACTAATTAGAGCACATACTGGATTTTATACTTACGTACCCTTTTGCTAAATAATTTGACATCAAAATTTTTAACACTTATATGCTCACAAAGAAATTAATCAAAATAATGCGTATGTCACTATTGCAATGCTTATAATTTTTTCAAAAAAAATTTATTTCGAAGATATTTGTTAATAATATCGACTGCAATATTCCTATATTATCGACACATTTGTCTCAGAAATATTAAGAATATTATAGATCTTTTGCAAAAATGAAAATCGTACAATTTACATAATGATGAAAAAAGTAATTTGCTAATCTTTACAAATTAATCAAAATATTAAATAAATCATCATTATTAACATCATTTAATATTAAACTGTGGAAAAATAATAAGTTATTTACTTATTGTAAAGGAAAGAGAAAAGCGAAACTGTAGCAACGGAATATCATTCAAGATTCCTTTAAAAAGCGTATCATTATTTGGTAGTAAAAATAATTTTGCATGCCTTCTGTAAGTTTATAATAGAAGAATAATATCTTGTAAAAAAAGATCAGTAAAACAACTGCATATTGAATTCTTTTGGAACTTTATATGACTAAATAAAAAATAAAACATTTGAAATATAGAAAGATATTTTGAGAAGAAAGAGAAAAATTAATTAAATCAAGAAACATAACAACCTTTCATGAAAGAAATTTGTTACATCATAATAAGCATTTTGAATATTCTTTCATTTGACATAAACAATGCTGTAATAATTGGTTGTTTTGACATTAATCACTTTGTTATTTCTAGAAAGTGATATAACTCCTTGTATATCTAATTAATTTAGATGCAGTATGAATTGCATTGATGAAGATAGACGTAGGAGTATTCTTCAATTTCTAGGTAAAAAATGTTAATTGGTCTATTTAAACGTGCTTAAATATATACTTCAACCGTAATGCTCTATAAGGAAAGGTCCTGCTGTTTTATTTTGAAGTTAATGAATTTGATTCCTAATAGATGAAGATCATCATTCTGAGAATGCATTTTAAGTAAAAAAATTTAATAAGACTCTCTCTATAAATCCTTTTCTTTAAAACTGATAATTACTGAAAATAATAGATCTTATTCAAATTCAATCATAATGCAAACGTATGAGACAGATTTTTGTAATTAGCATTGTAGTTCATCATCAATAATTAGACGTTCACTGCCGTAGCATAAAATAAACGCATTGTGCATATTCGACTGAAAATTTAATGGTGTGACTATTTTTTATTTCTTAATGTATTTAAGTTACAGTTTTGTGCTAAATAAATTATTATCCTCTATAGTTAACATCATAAAGAAAAATATTTTACACTTTTTAACTATAAATTCTCTAAGAAGAAATATGTTAAAAGTAATTATATGATCAATATTAATAAATGACAATATATATACATACATTTTTCAAATAATAAAAAAATTAAAAGTTTATAATAAATAATCATAATATATATTACTGAATCTAAACTAAATAGTCATGGAGGAAATAAATTTCAAAAATGTACTTATTTATCGCTGTTACATAAGGAAAAGAGTTTAGCTTTACTTAATTTTTAATGTGTGATCATAACTCAGTTAAAGATTGAATAATAGCATTTGTTGAAATATCGTATAAAAATATAATGAAATTTAAGTGCCTTTTAAAATATTATCTTAATTAAAAGTAGATTTCCAATCAATAATTAAAAGTACTTTTTGTTATTAATATTTTCGGGAAAAAATAAGCATGAGTATACAATAAATAAAACATTACCTCAAAAAAAGTGTTATAGAACAAAAAGAAGTTATTAGAATAATTGTGATAACTTAATTATATATTAATTGCAAAAGAAATTTGTTTTAGAATATTATTGGTTTTATTATTTTCTTTTATATTTATTCAAAAAGAATACGGTAACATAAATGGTCATTAGTTTGTTTTTAACTGTCGTTTAATTACCAAGTTTTACAAAGTTTTAATTGCTTGATATTATAAGGAACAGAAAGGTAGATAATATAAAAGAACAATTTATCACTTTGATATTAGGTACTTAAATATATACTACAAAAAATATTCTAATGAGCTTACACTCCAAGAGCTATAAATTAAAATGCATTTGTTCTGTTTCAGTTTTGTTACACAAGAGTTGTTCTTCCATATGTTAAGTGAAAGTAACATAAATCCACATCTAATGGATTTAATCTGCAATACAAATATTAAAATATTTAGCAATGGCAAGTCCTTTGCCACAAAACATGTGAAAAATAATATATTCTCTATTAAAAACTATTTGTAATTATTTTGATTTTGTTAATTCCGAATATTATTTAATATGTAAGTTGCATTTTCAATTTCCTGTTAACCTTTAGAATTTAAACAAGTTCAGCGCTACAAGGGGTGAAGGTGAAGGCAATTTTTAAATAATAAAATGTAATAAACAGGTGTTTTTATAGTTTAAAAAGTCATGGTTTTCATATAAATCGAGCATTGAGCAATCCAATAGGTATGGCATCCTCACTCCCAAAAATGAAATGATAAATAAAGACAGAGAGAATGGAAAATTCATGCTTGATTTATAAGAAAACCATGAATTTTTCAAATACAAAAACAGCTGTTTATTAAAATTTTTACGCTAAAATGTATAATAAAATTAAGTTATATATAAAATTCTACAAGAATATATTATTTATAATTACTTCACACATCCCCTTTCTTTAATAATATGTTGGGGAAAAAATCCATTATTTTTATATGATCTTCAGGATTTTATTTAACATGCTTCGGATTGTCGGATTTGGGTCAAACATGTACCACTTTGTTGTATGATGTGTTGAAGTTTTAAACGTAACTTCATAATGCCTCTCTCATAGAAGTACTGGTATCTATTTGCAAAAACTCTTGTATTCGATTTTCACAATCTCTACTAGATGCCAAATTTTTATCACTAAAGAAACATTGAATTGCAAGAAAAATATGGTAATCGCTTGGTGCCAAGTCCGGTCTGTATGGCAAATGCGTTAATACTTCCAAACCAAGCTCCCAAAGTTTCTGGCGAGTCACTGTAAAAGTGTGTGGCCTAGCGTTGTCCTGGTGGAACACGACTCCTTTCCTGTTAGCCAATTCTGGCCGTTTCTCGTCAATCGCTATCATCAAACGGTCCAGTTGTTGACAGTAGAGATCAAAATTTAGTGTTTGGCCATATGGAAACAACTCTTAATAAATAATAATCTTCCTGAACCACCAAATGCACAGTAGAACCTTTCTGGCTGTTAGTCCTGGTTTGGCCACCGTTCGAGGTGCTTCACCGCTTTTTGATCACTATTTTTTTCACACAGTGTTATCTTATGTGATTTATTTCTCATCTTCTGTAACCATCCGCTTAAGAGATGGGTCTATCTCATTCCGTTTAGCCATGGCTTTGCAAATGGAAATTCGATCCATCATGCTTTTTCTGTTAATTGGTGTGGCACCCAAACATCGAGCTTTTAGTTTAATCCAGCTTTGTGTAAATAGTTTAAAATTGTTTTATGGTCTATTTTTAGCTTCTGAGGGATGTTACACTGCTAACATGCCGGTCAACCTCGATCATTTCTCCAATTTTATCAATATTTTCAACTATCGGCCTACCTGTGCGAGGTGCATAGTCAACATCAAAAATTCCTGAACGGAATCTTTGATATCAAAATTACACAAAATTGGCTGTTACAATATCGTCACCATAAACACCATTTACAATGTTAGCCACCTGGCTTGCATTTTCGCCTTTGTCAAAGAAAACTGTAAAATGTACTGAATTTTCTCTTTGTTCACTTCCATTTGTAACACCCTGTAACTCACTACTGACTGAACCAAACAAAAAACAGCAAAAAAATTCTTTCAATGTGAAATGTTACCTAGACAACGAGTATAAATTTGAAATTGTTTGATCGCTATTTCACGAGATATCTATCACTACAGCCATCTACCGAAAAAATAATGGATTTCTTTTTTCCCAACCTATTGCTTATTTTTAAATTCTCCTCTGGTATAAATTGACATTTACCGCTATTTTTCAATTATTTTCAATTATTTTTCTCAAAATTAAATAAGTGATCATTATATAATGAAGAAATACCAACCTGATAACTTTAAGTTACAGAAAGTCGCTTCTCTCTCTCTTTCTTCTGGTTATTTTTTGTTATATAATGAAAGGTTACAGCTGTTAAAGTATATATATATATATATAAGTACATTGATAATCATAAATAAAATGTAAAAATCAATCAAATTGTATAAGTGTTTGCAATAATAAAATTAATAATTAAGTTCCATATTGTAGTAAAATAAGCTGCATTCTATAGTAAAATAAAGTAAGTTATATTTAAACCTGGTTAACCTAGCACATGCAAATTCCAAAATAATTAAATAGTTATTTTTTAATATTGCCTATTCCTTAATTTCTTTTTATTTATTGCAACTTGTATTAATTATTTTTAATAGAGAATATTTATTTGGTTAATAACTGCATGGAAAACGTCCGCAAGTAATAACTCCTCTATATTTTTGGGACGATATTTTCATTTGTTTCCATTAAATTAACGTCAAAATTTTCTCTACCTTCTTTGTGACTTATATTGAAGCATTCGTAACGCATGCATTATATTTATTGCATATTATTTATTATGAGGATAGTTTTACCTTTATCTATATAAAAATATATAAATATTTAGTATACTATTAAATGTTACTTGTCTTTTTTATTGTTAATAATACTAAATTTAAAAGAAACCTTTAATGTGAAAAATATTGGATAAATAATATGCAATAACTTATAATTTGTTCCTTATGGGATCAATACCTTCTGCAGCAGATAAGAAAGTGTACGATATTCAAATTTTTATTTGCAAAGGTAAAATAGCAAAGCATAACATTTTTGTGGAATAATTTTAATAGTCTTACGATTAGTTAATATATAATAATATTTCTTTGCAGTAATCAGATTTCTGGATGTCAGCAAATTAATCATATTAATTTCCAGGAACACAGAATTTTAATCTTTAAATTACATAAAACTTTCTGACAATATGATTTACATTCTCTATAATTTTATCAATGATTATATACTTCTGCTTACCGCTGATAAGCATATTTTCTATTAAAAATAAATATTTGTCATCCTTATCAGCAAGAGTATGCAAAACAAGCTATTAACTTCTGCACTTGAAATTCTGCATTTCTATCTTATTTATAATTTTCTTTTATTCGAAAAATAGAAATTTTAAAATTAGTATATTAAATTATATATTTATGAAATAAAATGCATTAAATTTGAAAATTTTACGCTACAAATATCATGCAGTCATAATAATTATATCATGAAACTTCATATCTTCATTCAATCATGAAATAAGTTCCAATAAGTCTTATCATTCAAATATATTTTTTTCTATAAGGATTATTATTTATTTTATGCAATATTTTAAAGAGAAAAAATATTATAGGTGAGCATTAACACTGAGATTAATAAAATTATTTGGTATCATTCTACCACAGTATTTCATTTAAATTACAGATCATTATGCAAAACAATCGTATTATTAAATTAATATCAATTACATCCATCTTTATGCATATACTGATCTAAAATATTATAATTATATTTCGAAAACTTTCGTATAAAGAATATACAACTATATGCCGGAAATTCGGTATTTTAATTTGAATAGAATTGCGTCGAAATATTTTTTCTTGAAGTGGTAGTTATATTTCAGTTAATCTATTCATACCTTGGTATATCGTGTTCTGCTGATTGGATTATAAAGAAATTATTTACCTGTGTTATATGTGTCAAGGAATAATTCTGAAATAAAGATAGTTCAAATTTTGATAATTAAGGAGCATTGTAACTCCTAAAAAAGAAAAATATATCATTAATTTAAATTTATTCAGTTAAATAATTTACTCAACGTATACTTCATTGACAATAATTATATCTCGATAGGACATTATAGCTTGTTCATTGACATTCATTCAGAAGAACCTCTCGAGGAATTTCTGATGCATGTTGTGTAATGCTAGCTTTTAACTCTTATTAAATCCAAATACTTTCCTCCAAAAACACGGTTTTCTGTTGTTCTCAACAACCACAAATCACAACATTCACTCAAGTTGGGTGCCACAAGGAGCCAAGACATTCAAAAGATCTTTCAATAGTGTATGATTCTCATCAAAAGTAGCATGAATCAGTCCATTGAGTTAGCACATAGTCTGAGAAGTTGCTTCATCTTACAAGAATATAGTGTTCTGCAAACATCACCTTTCGAGTAAAACAAGAATGATGCACTGTCGACAGATCTCATTGGACCCTACATTTATGACAGAGTAAGATTTACAATCATACAAAGTAAGAATTTTCAAAGAAAATGTAGTTTGGCAATACAATCAGCAGTAAACTCTTCTGCGGTAACGTAATTATAATACAGTGATTGTTATTGTAAGAAATTGGAAGAAACTCTCTGTTTATGTGGCAATTTTGATTATTCACAATTCCATCTAATATAAAGTGAGCCTCATTTGACCAGAGATTTTTTCAATATTACTTGTCATCAACAACAATGCCACAAAAATTGTCAACCAAATATGAATGTATTGGATGAATTTAAGTTGCAGTATTTGCTTCATGGGAATTTTATACCAATACTAAAAAAATATAGACCACATTATTTATTCATAAAATATTTCAAAGCAAATTGTCATCAAAAGCCATTGTTGCCAAAAATTGGAAAGTAAAATTAGTAAATATCTAAAGGTGTGGATGTATTAATATTTCCAGCATATGGAAAATTTACTATTCGAAATTAGTTTCCAAAGTCTTCTGTATTCTTGATAAATTTAAATCGCGGATTAACCTGACACCAAATGAGCATTTGTTTAAAATTCGGTGCTAAATAGTGAGTTATTTAATAAGGAGCAGCCACTTCAAAGGTTTCCCTTGGAATCTCTATCTCTTTCTGCTTTGTTGCTGGTAGTACACCCGTGTCTCCTTTTCCTTAAAAATCTTTAATCATCTTCCTCACTTATCGGATACAAATAATGGAAATGTCCTTCAACTTTAATCTTTTATGGAATCCTTTTAAAAGCTAATATTCACAAAGTGCAATTAAGCTAATTATATTGTTCTGATAAAAGAATTTTACCAGTGAAATCTAACTTCTGCAATAAGACAATGAAATAAATGCTTGGGGAGTGGTTTTCTGGCTCCAAATGAAGGTAGTTTATACGATTGGTAAATTTACGCCAAGACGTTTTAAAGAGTGCCATTCAAGTGTATAAATTTGAACTAACTTTTGTTGCAGGAATAGTTTTCATACAGTTCTCAGCATATATCCCAGTTTCAAATCAGGCAAAATAAAATTTCTATGGTGGTTTGAATAAGTTTATTTTAATTATAACCATATGATAAAAATTTGCCATTCAAAAATAATTATTTGATAGTATTCTAAAATTTCATATTTTAATCTATTTGGAATTTCTATACAATTTTTGAATAATACAGTTTTGAGTAATCTTTGCTCCAGAATTTCAACCACAAAAGCAATTTATTTAGAGGAAATTTTCTGTTAATTGGGTAACCAGGTAAGAGCAATTCTAATATATCACTCTATAATTCAATAAAAGCATTTTTAATAACTTGCTCTTACATGGAAAATTTAATTACTGTTTGTGATACTCATCCAGCAGCTTATTAGAATTACTTTTAATAAAAAACGTGTTTAAAATGTATGAAATAGTAATTCTCTAGTATTTTAATATTTCTAATGTATTTTCTATAAAAATATCGCATATGTTTTCAATAACTCTATAAAGTCAAATTTCAGTTCACTTAATATTTGTATATCTACCCAAAGTTTCTCACTGATTATTCTTAACTATTCACAAGAAATACAATTCGCTTGAAATTTTTTCACCAGAAATCAAATAAATATGCAAAAAAATCTTGGAAAAACATATTAACAGCTAATATTTTATATGGAAAGGAATTAATTCTAAGTTATATATTTTTATCTAACATATTGTGTTAGGAATGCATTTGAAGGAATCGACACTTGGAAAATCAATTATAAATTTGGATGTCAATAAGTGGAAAATGTAATAAATGGCTTGTTAGAGATAATTTCTTGGGAGTTGGTGTATTAATATTATAATGCAGAACATAAATTTTTTTGTTGTTAAGATGTTAAGAAATCCTTAATTCATCCCTTCGAATTGCTTAAAAAGAGGTTATGAATTGTTTGCAGAAATAGTTTATTTTACTAACAGAGAAAGGCATCAATGAAGTAAAAAGTCAATCGAGAAATATAATCTAATTCACATATTATAAGTATTGTTTGTTATCCTTTAACACATCTACATTAATTGTCTTTAAAACATTTCCTTTAACTATTATTTTAACATTTGATAGGAAGAAAGTAACACCTAAATGTTTGTTCATTAAAGCTATACTAAAAATTTCTATACTAAAATTTTTTATATATAATTAAAAAAATTAAATTATATAATTCCCTATTATACTAAAATTTATATAATATAATGCAATTCAAAATCACTCTCACAGATTCACAGATAGAGTTACGATATCTCAGTATATTGAAATCTTATTGACATTAAAGGTGAAAAACCATGTGATATATAGCTAACACTAGATCCTTCATATTGCGTAGTTTTAAAAATATCTTCTTTTTTTGAATAATTAATTTCTTGTTTTTAAAATGAATATTTTTTTTAGTTTGTTTTCCTTTCATAAAAATGTAGGTTGTTCAGTGGGATTTCAAATGTTGACATTTTCTGTAGAACTGTCTCTTAACATTCGCCGAGCATAAAATACTTTAAATTATTCAAATATTAATATCACAAGGATAATTTTTCGAAAAAATTAGTGAAAGACATGAGAATATTGCAGTATTAACTAATAGATCAAAAAATGGATATGTCGTATTTTATACGACAATTTATAACTTCGTCATGCTCTTCTGAATGGAGAGTACACTTACCTGTTCACTAAGAAAAAACTACAAATAGAAATTTACTGATGCAGTATGGAGAAATTGATACTGTAAAGTGATTCATATTTCCGAAAGACTGTAGTTCCAGATGATGAAATTTCCATGCATTATTTCAATCATCTTGCCAAATTCACATTAAGTGTAAGGAAGCACTGGTTAGTCCCATTAAAAAATATCCGATACACCAAAACTGGTGGAATGATCATAAGGATTATTTCTTTAACCATAAAAGTGTCTCATGGTAACCACGAAAACCTACTGTGAATCATAAAAGTTATGTTTCAAATTTGAAAATTTTGCAAATATACATATTAAGCATGAAACATGAATCTGCAGATAATTAGAAATTTCCTCTCCATAATGTCTAGTTGCCTGTTAAATTACTCTTCCGTTTGTCGCTACTTCAGGTGAACAATATCCTTGTAAATGAAATATTAAGTTAATGTCATCACATTAAGTTAATGTCTCTTACTGGTCATATCATGCACCATATTATTTCTGATTACTATTATAATGAATCCCTGCTTCCTACTTTGGAAAATTTCAAGAATATCGCAAGAACGTTTGGAGGAAAATCAAGGAGTCGGCCAGTGGACTTCGAATACGATGGGGGAATGTCTCAGGGCTAGGACAACCTAAATTTTAATTTTCTTCTATGTAATTATTTCTAAATTTGAGTGTAATGCTGTCTTTTTATGTTGTGTATTTGTTTAAATATAATATATTATATAATTAGCTTAAAAACATTGCTTATTTCAATACGCCTCATCAAAGAGTGTTTCGGTAACAGAATAAAATGAAAACATTAGAAGTATTCTACTTTCTTAAAGTAACTAAGAGAAAAATTCTATAATCAATATAATTAGCTGTATTATAAAATTATTAATTTAATCATTTTCATTCCCACTTGAAATAGAGAGGATTATAGTTTAGGAAGTTAATTCTCAGATACAGATAACCCTCCTATAACACGGTATCTTATAACACGGTTTCGCTATAACACGATTCGTAAATTGCGGGAAAATTTCTACAACACGTCATCCTATAACACGGTTTTGTTCCAATGTTAGAGCTTGTTATCGGTCGGTGGCATCCCAGGATGCAAATCAAATAGATTTTGAGGACGCTCTGATGAAGATTGTGCAGTTAAGAATTTAACATTAAAAGAATTACAAGAAGGCCTATTGTTAGCGGAAAATCTCGAGTCATTTTTCTTTAAAACAAACCCTTCCACGGAAAGAAGTCGAAAATTCAAAAGGCAGCTGCAGAACTGTTTACCGCGAAATTTACAATGACCTAGTAAGAACTAGTCAGCAAAGTTCGATTACAGATTTTTTTTTAGAGGGGAAAACATACAAAAACTTAAAATAGAGAAAAAAGTTCTGAAAGTGAAGGCGATATCGTTCAACCCAAAAAACGTTCTCGGTTGATTGTACTGAGCAGTGACGACGAATAAATTCATTAAATTAGGGTTGCGTTAGATTAAAATATTTTTTTTCTTACTTTATGTTGGATATACATTTATTATTTAATAAAAATTAAATTGTTTATGTCGAATTAAAAAAATATGTTTGTTTTTGATAAGTTTTTGGAACGTAACCCCCCTTTTTGTACTAGTTCTGGGTCTCATACAACACGATTTCACACAACACGGCATTTTCTAGGAACCTAACTACCGTGTTATAGGAGGGTTATCTGTAGTTTAAATAGAAAATGATATAACCTAATTAAAATTTTATTGCAAAGAAATATTTTAATTAACATTTTTATTATTTTAATTCTTTGCAAAATTCCATAAATATATTAACATACAATTATTTTAGTTGAAATGATATGCTTATTGTATATTAAGCTGAATTTGTATGCTTACAACATATTGTAGTAGAAATCAACTTTAGTTGAAATTTTCTTTTGTATGCTCAATAATGTGTAAATGGTGTGTTAAGACAATTGTAATTAATTTAAAATGATTGTGTTTAATTTAGAAAAAAAATGAGAGTATTTACAGAAACATTATGTGTTTAGTTTTTAATTAAGTAATAACTATATATACCTGTATATGTTAATATTTATGTTTGTATTAAGCAAGTCATTGTTTCTTTTTGTTTTTTTGTTTGGTTATTAAAGCAACTAACTATAATATTTTTCTAATTTTATTTTACTTCCAGTAAAATGATCATTATGCTTATTTTTAATATTCTATCACGTAAAATAAAGCTTTGATGAAAAAAAGTATTTTTGTCTTTTTTTCAGTTTAACTTTTCCTTCTGTTCCATATGGACGACGGCTTTTAGAAAGGTTGATTTCAAAGACTGTACAGAATTTCTGCTTCCTACTCGAGAAAATCTCATGAGGATCTAAAGAGTATGTGGGCGAAAATCAGGGAGTCGGCCAGTAAACTTTGAAAAGGATGGGGGAATGTTGTCTAAATTTTAATTTTCTTAATGTTATAAATAATTAGCTTAAAAAGCGCTTCTCATTTCGATGCGCCACACTACCAATGTTGATAGAAACGTTCCGTGACAAAAAGTTAATGCATAACCTTACAATATTTTACAACACAGGTTGATATTAAAAAAATCCAGAAAAAGAGAGGTATCTCCCTTGTTTTAAAAAGTGGAATGATGAAGCTTTTGCTTATTATCAGAAGAAAACTATTTAAAAAAGAATATGCATATATTACTCAATCAAGAAATACATTCAGAGAATAATGTACATTAAAGACGAATATATATTATTTTAAATGTATTTCTTGATTCTTTGAGATTTTATGAAATGGACCTTATAAATTTTTCAATTATAAAATTTAATAATGAAATTCTACCATAATTTTAGAATTAACACAATATTTGAACATTTCAACTAACTAACTGAAACAAAATATATTGCAAGTTTTTACCACCTAAACAAAGAAATACTTATGAATGAAGTAAATGTTTGACAATAAATATAAAATAATTTGAAAGTGCTCTTTTCAATCCCTGCCGTAATTTATTTGTGATTAAATTCAAATGTATTCTTATCATTTAAAAATACAAAATTTGGATGAGTTTTTTAATGTAATATATTTGTACTGTATTATTTCATAAACAAGATATTTCCCACCGATTTCTTATTACATATATTTTATGGTCCATTTATGGACAGTAAAGTTTTTTTAACAATCTAATTTCTTGGAAATATATAATTTTTGTGCATCATAAAAGCTAGAATACTTTTATACTATTATGTATTCACACACACTTGTTACATGTTTATGACGATATGCATATTAAAAGTAGATTTTGGTTTAATATTCATGATCATATTTTCAATAACTTCAATCAAATATCCATTGAGATTTGGAACATTCGAAATATTAAAAGCTGCTACAATATTCAGTTTCTTTTCTTTCAGATATCTTTTATTTTAATATTTCCTTTTTCAAAAAATAATTTATAAAACGGAAAAAATAGTCCTTATTATTCTTTTTTAAAACTTTTCATAAATTTGTTTTACAAACTTTATTTGAATAAAAATCTATTTGTGAAGTACTTTTACATTTTTAAAAAGTATTCTGAGCAAACATATTTAGTTGAAATTATAATTCATTCATTTATCTATATTTTTAAGAATTATAAGTGCTATTACATTTAATGAAGTATTAACTCCCAATAATAAAAATAATGCTGTACTTAATATTTTTAAGTAGATAAATTTTGTTTTCAAATCATAATATTTATTGATTCAAATATATATATATATATATATATATATATATATATATATATATATATATATATATATATATATATATATATATATATATATATATATATATATATATATATTAAAACCAAAATAAAAACTCAAAAGAAGAAAATAGACTCCGAGAAAACAATCTTTATTTTATAAAATACAACACACAATTTATTTCATTTAAAGGTTTCAATACATCTTGACCTTAGTGACTTTCTTTGCCACCTAAAATAATAAAATATAATATTTATATCGTGCAATTACTTTTGAGAATCAAAATTGTCAAGCATAGTCATTAAAGTTGTTTAATTTATTAATACTATCTTTTATTCACTCTAGGCATATTTTCCGCTTTTATTAAACTTTTTAGTGATTTTAATAATTGCATCAATAATTCAGTATAAAGGGAATTAAATCCTGTCTTCCGTAGATGGAAAATATGCGATTGAGTAGAAGGAATGAGATTTAATTACTTTAAGTTAAGAGTACAGAAATTTTAAAACTCGATAATATAATAAGTATCCTATTATTCTCGGATAAAAATTAGCTAATAAATAAATATTTCATGTAAAGCTGATTTAGATTATTTCCCTTAAATGCTACTTACTTAGATTTTGAAGAAATTTTGAAGTAAATAATTAGGATGGATTATCCAATAATTTGGATTGATGAAATATTGTGACTTTGGGATAACATGGGGTAACAACAACCAGGAATACATAATTTGTCTCAAATAATCGTTCCAGAAATCATGTAATTCGAAATCAAAGGCACATAGGTGTTTCATTAACATAATTTTATGAGCAATCCACCTAAAATGAAAAACGTTATTCAATAAATTAATATGAAAAATAATTTAGAAACATTTGAATAGTTTCATAATGCATGAATTTAGATTTAAGTTACTTTATTACTTAATGAGATTAATAGTAAATTATTCATGCTAAAACATTTCAATATCAAAGTTTTTTTAATATTCCATTGCAATTAAAGTATATGTCTTACTCAAATTGAAACAATCGATCTTAATATATATATATAAATAAAGAATACACTCATCATGGCAAAAGCAGTTCCTTATAAATTTTTAAACATACTGTGCAAAACATTACGAAAACTTTTGCTCTTATTTTCTACCTAAAATATTGAAATTGAAATACATGTATGCTAGTAGAATTGAATTTGAAATACATGTATGCTAGTATACAAATAGTAGTTTAGTTGCAGTTTTGTGTTATAGCAATCCATTTATCATCTAAAATTATCTAGTAATGAAGTCTGTATGTACAATAATATATCAAGTAGACTGTTGTTAACTGAAAGATATCAGAACAAAACCTTGATGAAGTGTAATGTTCAGTGAATATTTTTAAAATATTTTTCTTGTTCCTGTAAGAAAAAGGGAGTGGTACACTATTACAAAACATAATCTAAGTTAATCCTGAGAATTCTTTCAATTTCAGTAACCAAAGAATAGAATTTCACCTTTATCTATCTGCAATAAAGAAAGAATAATCTAATATCTTATTCATGTCAGATTATAATAAGTCATGTCTATTTAAAACTCCATTGAACGATAATGATTGATTACAATCAGTAATTTCAATAATCTATGTATAAACATCATTGTCGCAGATTGAATCAGTACTATGGAACCACTGTCTACTATGCTGAATAATATAGATTTATAATACATTAAAAAAATCACTTTCTTTGTAAAAAAATTATTTTGTGTTTATTCATACAGTAACTACAGACATATGTAAAATCTCGTGATAGGGACATTCAATAATTTCTGCAATTTCTCAATAATTTTTATGTGAATTCGTAAACTACAAATTGAGCTAAATTTAATGCGATATCTTTGGATGCCATTGCAACTTACCGACATACGTACTACAATTCATTTTAATGTCACTCATTTAAGAAAACATTTCAAATTTTGAAATAATACTGGTTACGAAATCTTATTTTTTAAATTTATTTATTTTTCAAAACAAATCCTGAACTTATTACATCTAAAATTTTAAGAAAAATATAAAAACAATTTTTCCATTGACAGTTTATGGGATTTAAAAAAAATAATCAGAAAATAAGATTCTGTAAAACCTGAATTTAATAATGTATGGAGCTTCTCATCGAATGATCCAACATTAAGTTTTGTGAAAGCATGAAAGATATTGTTTTAAAGCATGAAAATACTATATGAAAAAATCAATAAATTAATATACTAAATATTTAGCTGTTAAAATTAACCATACAATTTGAAGAGTGTATATTTGATTAATGACAAAATATTAATTTTGAAATTAGGTAAAAATTAAAATATTATAATTGTTTCTTAAATGATAAAATTTACTTATTTTCTTATGATATTAAATCACTTTTATGAAAAATAATAACTGCATGAGCCATCTTAATGA
This sequence comes from Latrodectus hesperus, assembly GCA_037975125.1. Classification (NCBI taxonomy): domain Eukaryota; kingdom Metazoa; phylum Arthropoda; class Arachnida; order Araneae; family Theridiidae; genus Latrodectus; species Latrodectus hesperus. Next base: position 86,128,459 of record CM075851.1, read on the forward strand.
ATAATGATGAATAAATAATTTGCGAAATAAAATTATAATCATTTCAAAAGTTTTTTTCTGCATAAATTTTTACTAATTTTATGATTTTTTTTTAAATTCATAAAATATTACTGTTGTTTTGAACTAATCGCAACAATATTCCACTAATACTTACAACAGTGGCAGTTGACACATACACACAAGAGAACATCTCTGTTATTAACTTAGAATAGTATTTTCGGGTGTCCATTTTTGTGAGCTTTCATACTGGCAGCTTTCATAGGTTTTCCCTAAAAAATATGTTCAATTTCATCAATGTAAAATAAATTATTTCAAAAATGTGCATTAAATTGACGCATATGAATTGCTAGATTGTTCAGTCAATACATAAAGCTATATTGTTTTTTCAAAAGTTCAATTTTCAGTTCTTTTCAATTAAAATGTAATTATTTTCTTCCGTATACTTCTCTCAATACGATTTTAACGCATGATTTTAAAGCTGTTTGATCTGTTGAATTATTAAATTCTGATATGGAATATTTCAGATTGTATTCATTTTCATAACATTCATTCTAAAAAAATTGTTCTAAATGTTAAAGAAAATAAGATATTGAGGCTAGTGGAAGGAAATCAGAATGAACTGGGTAATGTAAAATGGCTAGTTTGATTAATTTAATTACTTAAATATTAAGAATTACATGTTTGAGCACTTTCCCAGGGACGTTTTGTGCCATATCAATTTAATAGATTTACAATGTAAATTTTTCTGCATTTCATAGATGCAAAAGGATTATTTTTCTTATTGCATAAAATATTTTGGAAGGAAATCTGTCTTCTGAACAAAAGGTGCAGGTATCATCGCAGTCACTGTCGAACAACAGAAAATAATTGTGCTTCTGCCTTCTGTATGATCACTTTTTGAAGGAAATATTTTCTAACTTAATAAATTATAATTAATTGGTGCTATTTTAAATTGTTTTAGTCATAGGAATGCTATTAAATCATTCAAAATTATATCTTTTTTGTTTTGCTACGTGAAGATTTATTTTTTAAACACTCGACATTTTTTAATAATGTTTAATACTTACAATGTGATGAATTTTGTTCTGGTGTGATCATAATTTTAATTAATGTGCACATGCTGAATTCCTTAATTAAGAACAGATATCTTTTAAACATTGAATTCTGGATATATATATATATATATATATATATATATATATATATATATATATATATATATATATATATATATATATATATATATATATATATATATATATATATATATATATATATATATATATATATATATACTTGAAACTCAAAGATTAAAAACCGTAAAATTAACATGATAAAGAAAATGTGAGCAAAATTAAGCTTTATTAAAATTAGGAAGTTAAGCTTACAAAGTCTATCACATTCAGTTTCCGATTCCCTTGGATCTTCTCTAAAGACTCTATCTTCTGAAGTGTGGACTGCATACACGATTTCGTCCTCATCCGAGTCAGTATTTGAACTCCTATGAATATGAAATATTCACTTCTAATAAATTTTTATACTATGTCTTCATAAATATAATGCATGAAATACCAAGTTTATTTTTACTTTTATGTGTTTCGAAATTAAACAATGTTTTTTTACTTAAATATTATGTCTTTTAAATTAAACTGGAATAAAGTATTTAGCTGACATAAATTATTAAAAATTAATTGCTGAACTTTTAAAATATATTTAATTAAAATTATGTCAAAGAAATCTAATTAAAACCTCAATACTAACTATTTCTCATCATAATAACGGAAATTATTTATTAACAAGTCTATCATTCAATTCATATCAATTTTGGAAATTGAGTAGAATTTAAGTATGTAAAATTATTAGATACAGTGTATTTTTAAACTGATCATATTATGAAAGTTGTTAAATTTTATGTTTCAAATGGTCTTGATTCAATATTTTCTAATACTATATCATAGTTTCTATCTTTATTAAAATCTTAATATAATTAATTGTAATTCCAATTTTAACCCTACAAACAAATGATTTAAAGAGAGAATTAGTAAGTATTAGAGAAAGCATTCTTAAGTATTTTTTTATATGCTCATTAACAAAAAGGCATTTTAAAATGCCATAGTTCTCTCATTAATTATAAAACGATCTAATTATATAATAATTAAATGAAATTATTTTTATTAATGTAAAATATAACATGAATTTTCCCCTTATATAATTACATCAAATTTTTTGCCTTTTTAATTTACGGGAAATGAAGCAAGTATTTTTATTTAACTGCAAGCATTTACTCAAATATACAGTTAATTTAACAGTTAGTGAACCTTTTTTCTACCACATATTAATTTTCTATAGTTGAAATCAATATTTTTTCTTCTTTTTAAACTTACATTTTACAAATATTTCATACATAAAGCTTAAAAAATTAATGAAAATGAATTATATAGGTATATATTCTTCAAATATCTTTATATCAATATATATTTGATTTATTTGTTCGTTTATTTTAAATATTCTGTATTGGTAACAAATTAAATGCTTACATTCATAATTGTAAGGAGATATTTTTATGTTTGTTTTGAAATTTTATATAATTAGAAGGATACTAACCTCTCATCCGATTTTTTCCACGACCTGTCTTTTATTCGCCTCTCCGAAACACTGTAAATGATCCTGTCTCGATGGGTTGGAGATCCTTGAGGAGCTAAAGACAAAATATATTTCGTATTCCATGTTAATGTGATAAAAAATACCTAATACGGGGGCTCCATGAATATTTAAAAAATACTACACAGGATTTATCTTCATTTTGCATCTTAATTGCATAATTTTGATTGCATTATATATGTTATGAAATTCTCCGAAAACCAGGAACTTATGAGTAAGTTTTAATTTATACTGAATGTTTCCTCAAGTATATGTGTCACTGAAGATTCCATTCAATTGAAAAACATTTATGATATATAATAAAATATTATTTTAAAATAGCATTATTTTATTCAGTAAAATATTATGTCATCAAAACAGGTAAAACTTTTATTCTTCGAATATTTAAAACAAATTATTGATTTTATTTGCTTGTAGTATTGCGAATGTTTTCACTTCAGGGAAATTGTTATGGTTGTTATTATAATTACTTCCTTTTTTATATTTATATACTTAAATGACTCATTAAATTAAATAGATATAAAATTACTTCTATAAATCAATATCTCCCTTAATAAATTCCGCGTATTTCTTTCAGAATGAAACATAATCCATTTGGATCTTCAATTTTATTATATTTAAATGAATTGCCTTTACATTACCATAATATTAACAAGCTTCATCAATATCCAAATTTATTATCAATAAATGCTAGAAATCTTTAGCATAAGCACAAAATGTGTTTCCAGAGTAGTAATATTTAAAATCAAAATTAAGTTTATTAATATAAATATAAGTTACACCACATTTAAAAATTTTAATTTATTTTTAATTCAACTTATTTTTATTCATTTCTCGTGTGATAAGAGATTGAGAAATGTAATATAATTTCAAATATTTTGAAAAGATGATTAAATTTCTTTGTTAACAACAAGAATATAGGAAAAGTTAAAAGTGAAATAATTGAATATTTTTGAACGGGTAATAAAATGAGTAAACCTATGTTTGAATGTCCTTAATAAGCATTATTTGAAGGAAATTTTTATTCTTAGCTATCATCTTCTGCATCTATTTTATTTTATTGCTTAGAAGTATAAGCTACAAGTATTTTGAAGTAAATTTTAAACTATTATAATAATCAATGTGTTTGAATGAATATACACTTATTCATTTTGCACAGTAAAAATATCTGTATAAATATGCATGTGAATCTCATATATCATTTTATTACTTTTTAACTAGTATAAACTCAAGAAAATCAAATTACCTGTGTGTTGATATGCAGGAAAATAAATTGGTGTGCAGACGTAATTAGGTCCGTTTTTATCCGACTGAAAAATAAGCGTAATCTTACAAAATAAGAATATGGCCTAGTTTAATTTACTATGATATTTTGGAAAAAACATGCTAATAAACTGTTCGAAATTGATTAACTAAGAAAGCGTACAATTTTTAATACACTAACAAGGACAAAATATTTATTTTTTGTTAAAAAGTTTCGATCATCTGGAAATGAAACATATATATATATATATATATATGTACATATATATATATGGGAAAAATGCTTATTTTATGTTATGCATAAAATTCTTCTTAAATTAATAAAAAAATTTTGAGAATCTATAAAACTTATGAACTGCTGATTTAAATATTCATTCTCACTTGTATCATGCTAAAAAAGTAAAGTAAAATTATAATTCATGGTTTAACTATTCCATTTAAAAATTGAACTTTATTTCATTACAATTATTGAAAAATGTTGTTATTTCAAGATGGTTAAATCATGCCTAATTTTAAAATCAATAAAAATAAAATCTCATAGGGTACTGTATCCCACAGTAAAATGTCACATAAATAAACAAATTCGTATTTAAATTTGCATTAAAAATACAGTGTTCATGACATATTATAATAAAATATAACATTTTTATCAGAAAATATTTTATTTATAACTTATAATTTTGATTTTTTTTATAAATTATAATGACTAAATTATTGTTTAATTAAACTTAAAATTTATTTCAATAGAAAAAGTGAGAAATTATCCATTATTTCTTTAAATATTTCAATATTTTATTTTTAATTCAAATTTTAAAGTCCTAATTCCTTATTCTTTCCTTATTTTTCATTCAAATTTTCCAAATATCATTCCTTCTAAAGCCACTTTAGATTCATTCAGAAACAGCAAGACATTTTTTTCATTTTTCATAAAATATATTGCTAACATATTTATTACTCATGCTCACCCGTCTGGGAGGATAAGGAATATCATAGTTATAGCCTGTTCTTGCAAATGTTCCAGTGTTTTTCATGCTTGCGTTTGTGTTTTCTATGCAATGTTCACTATAACTTAACACGCGACTGCTGGCATAATAAGCAATTTCTTGACTGTTGTCACAGGTCACAGAAAGTGGAACATTTTCTTGCTTGATGGAATCACTCATAGCCATATCTACATAAAATAAAGTTAAAAAACATATGCAAATTATTTATGAGCTGAATATATACATACATACATACATACATATATATATATATATATATATATATATATATATATATATATATATATATATATATATATATATATATATATATATATATATATATATATATATATATATTGTAGAAAAGTGATTATTGTGCGGTCACTACAATGAAACTGAGAAAATTCCATTGAGTGGAAGTCATGGATTTGTAAATGTCTGGAACCAAACGTCTCATGCTATATGAAACTCAAGACTACTATAAAATTAAGGGTGGAGACATAATTAAATACATTCACTGCAAGTACAGAGGAATTTGTTTCTAATTTATGGTCGGAGGAATGTATTTTTTTTTCATTTAGAATTACATTTTGTCACTGTATCTTTAACCTTTAAGAAAATTGTCGTTGAAATTCAAAAACCAGCATTAAAATTGCTCAAATTTTATCAAGTCACAAAATTTTATCATTGTTAATTTTAGATACTTTAAAAATTGAAGTTTCTAAATGCCTACAGAAGTGTGAAATTAATTTTGTCTTGCAGAAACTATTAAAGTTTCAAAAAATGAATTATTTATTAAGGAATAAACCTAGATTTCTTCATGGAAACTTAAATTCAGTAAAATTGGCATGTGGTCAAAATATATATTAAATATTACACATCTACTATATATAAACATGCATATTTGTGTGTGTATGAACAAAATTAAATTCTTTAGCCATTCTTACTTATATTTAATGATATGACATTGAATTGCTCTTACTCTCATTAATTCTTTGATTTCTCTCGGGTATCCTTCTTCTTGTTGTGATGCATACTGCACTTAGTACGACTAAAAGAACTATAACTGAACTAACAAGTGGTACAGTTATTGTTAAGTGTCGAAAAAATTTACTATTAACATCGCCAATTTCTGATGGACGAGGAGGATAATCTAGAATAAAAAGCAATTAAAAATAATTAGAATAATATTCTTTTGTGTAATTACTAAAATATATTTTAATGAAATAGTAGATTGAATTGAAGTGATAGAAAATTTAAACTGCAACATTCTATAAACCGATATCTTACCCCCAGATAAAGTTGGAGTTGCGAAACTGTACTCAGAATCAGTGGTTCCTGCATCATTGCGTGCCGTCATAAGCAAAGTATACCATGTTCCTGGGACCAAATCCATTATTGTGATATTCTGCTGCTCTGGAATAATATTGTTACTCACAAGCGTCCATTCTTGCTGACTACTGGCTCTGTATTGGATTACAAAGAATGTTATTGGGCAGCCTCCATTCTGCCAACTGCTTAAATTTACATTCACGCTTGTTGAATTCACAGTCAAAAGCCGATCTATCTCTGGAGTTACAGGAGCTGATAAATAGAAATCAAGACGAAATATCACATCATCATTCAAGAAATGATCCCTGTTTTGATTTTCAGGTAATATATTGAACAGAAATAATTATTTTCTCTTTAGATTTTTTAATTACTTAAATAATATTTTAATTTTTATATATCATTATTTATGCTGCTCTTCTTTATATAATATATTTTATGTATCTATTATTCTGAGGTATACGCAAGAAAAATAAACACATTTTGATTCACAAATACCTCGTTTATTAAATGTTAGATTCAAATAAATTTTCGATAAAATTTTAGAGAAATAATTTTGATTGTTTACAGTTAAAATATAACATGTTTAATATGCTTAGTGTTTAATAGTCACTCAATTTTAATGTTAGTTATTATATCAAATTCTGGCTGTCGTTTTTAAATTTTCAAAGTTAAATACTGCCTTTATAACCTAATAATTGTAATAAATGTAAACTTAAATTAGTATTTATATTCGTAATATTTTAATGCAGTTGACAATATCTAATAACAACAAAGACTGTACTTTATTAAAATATTTCTTGACATATCATTACCTCATACATCAATTTCAGATACGTATATTCTAATTTAATTGTATTATTAATTTATTGCATTAAACTATTTACAATTCATAAAATTATTATTTTTAAATAACTTTCATCAACCATACATTTAAATAAAACCTATATGAGTTATATATTATATGTTTTTAAAATTTTGTTTCATATTAGATTAAACAATAAATATTTATAATTCTTAAAAGAACACAACTAAAATATTTATTAATTTAGTAGCTAATACTGTTTACGAAGTTTCTTTATTAATTCTCTAATTAAATTAATAATTCTTGCTTAAATTTTGAAAGTTATTGAAGATATATTGGTAAATTTAAAATATGTCTATTTTGCAAAAAATAACACAATTGTTTTCAAAATTATTAAAATTAAGGGAAATTAAATAATAACTCACCTGTCCCATCAGTTTTTGCAGATAAAATTTCACTGTGGTTGCTACTCCCAGCATTATTGAAAGCAACTAAATAAAAAGAATATGAAGACCCACATTGCAACTCATGTAAGGTATAAGAATTTCTATCTCCTGTAAGACGAACTTCATGCCAATCTTTGCCTTCTTTTCTGTGATATAGCATGTATCCTAAAATACAAAATGAAATACATACCCTATTTTATATTATCTTGTTTGAAACATATGTTCTTTTATTTTGTGTAAATCTGAGATTTTTTTACCAAAACGTTGTACATATTTTAGCTCTGATAATATTATAAATAAACAAAAAATATATAATGTATATATAAGAAGTTTAACTGATAAAAGAATCGAAAAACAAGCAAATCATACAGAGTTTTCAAATACAGCAACGAGTTTGAAAAAATCGCAAATATTGATAGAAGTTATTGATTCAAATGTTAATATTAAATCACAACTTTGAAACAAAAAAGAGTAGTCTTTGATTTATGAATGTAAAAATAAAAGAAAATCATTTTGGTCCCAAACATTTGTACTCTAATAAAATTGCACATTTCAAACAAAATTGCAAAGAAATTGAAAAATCAAATTAAAAACGTATAGTTTTAATTTAAAAATATTTTCAGTTTTAGAATTTTTTCTTAAAATTAATTAGTCTAATTATTTAATTTAAACAACTTCAAATCTAGTTATTTCATTCATAATAAAACTGAAATCCTAATTAAAGCTATATATATATATATATATATATATATATATATATATATATATATATATATATATATATATATATATATATATATATATATATATATATATATATAATATTCACTAAATAAACTAATCTTTCTTATCATACTATTAATACTTTATTTTGTTTTGATATAAAATTCCATTTGAATTTTGTTATTTAAATCAAATGGGAAAATTTGAACTGCTACATAATACCCGCAATATATTATATATGTGTGATGTCTTCAAGAAACCAAATATCTCTCTTAATTTAAAACATCAAATTTGTTATAAATGTTGATTAAACGTGAAATAAAGGAGTAAGCTATGTAATTCCATCTAAAGATATACATAATGTATTTGCAATTACCCCTTTTGATCCATTATTGTTTATTTAATATTGATTTTTAATTTTTATTTCTAAAATTAAATTACATAAGAAATTCCTTGTAATGCACTTAAAGTTTTCATTTATGACATTCTAAATTTTTTTTCTTGCTGAAAAATTGAATAAATTTCCAATATATAAAAGAGAGTGAGAACCCATAAAACAGTTCTTGTATTTTTTTATTACAGATTAAGAAGGAAACGTATATATTGATAGGAATAAAATACATTTACGATGAACACAAGCCCTATTCAATGATGCAGGTAGACATAAACATAAAAGGGAGACAAATTACTTCTGCAAAAGTAATTTTGTAATTTTTCTTTATTTGGGAATTTTCCATTTACAAACAGGAAACAGATATATATTTGAAATGTTTCCAATTTCCACTGAGAATTTTACTCACGCATGACAGGTTGAAACATGGTCTTGAATAAGGATACTTTGTCTTATTCATTCTCTTTTTCTTTAATAGCTTTTTTTGTGCGGAAAAACTTTATCATTACTTCCGAAAGTACTTTATTGAACAAATACACATTAATACTTAGTTTTTGGATCCATGGTATATACAAATTTTCAACAACTTACTATTTAAATAAATTATGAAAACATTAGGTATTTATCATATAAAGTGAATTCTACTATATTCATCAATGATAATGTAAAAGACACGCAAAGTAAATGAGAGATATTGAATACTGAATATCATAAAACATTTCCTTTTAAAATTTTACATTTATGGAAAAAATATATCTAACATAAATATGTAATCATTTGCAAATAATTGTAATTTAAAACATCTTCCTTTAAAATAAAATATTTTTAAAAAATTCACATTTGAGATAACAAGCTTATCTTTGGGGAAGGATTTAATGCTTCTAAGTAGAGTGATAAGTACGCATGAGGTAAAAGAAAAGAAACTAAGAAGTAAGACGTTCTAATACCTACCACTCACTGGAGACATGGGAGTACTCGGTGATTCCCAAGTCAACTTAATGGTTTTACCAGTAGCATGATACGTTTTTATTATAGGGGGATCTGGTCTATCTGTGAAGAAACATTAACATAAAATAAAGATAGTTAATAAGTGAATATATTTTTATTTTACGTTTAATAAAGACAAAATAATATACAAATCTATAATTGTCTTGATCTCTATTTAATATTTATGAATGTCAAAAGAATTTATTAATAAGATCTCCATTTATCATTTCAGAAATTATTTTGCTTTAAGTGTTCTTAATTTGCACTAGGAGTAAATTGTAGCATGTTTTGCTGTTAAAGTTCCACTTTCATGCTCGCATTTTAAAACAAACACACTCTCACAATTGTTCATAGAACAGTTGCTAAATAAATAAAGATGAACTTTTTGTTTCTGTTTAGAGTGAATACTTATGATATTTTGTAAAGAAAAGTTTCAAGTATATTACACACACACACACACACACACACACACACACACACGCACGCACACACACACACACACACACACACACACACACACACACACACACACACACACACACACACACACACACACACACATATATATATATATATATATATATATATATATATATATATATATATTCTAATCCTTAACTCTTTATTTACTAAAACAAATTAAGTGTCTTGCACCCTTACATTTGTCAAGGGCATTGATAGTCACAAAGATACTTCAATGCGTAGTGAATTACACAATTTTTGAAAAATGATTGCAAGAAATAAATATGAAGTGTAATATGTAAGTATCTTTTAAAGGACATCGTTTTATTAAATTATAATTCTCACACTTTACGAACTCATTCAAGCAAAGAGAAACATATTAATTTCAGCATATTCAAAATAGAATTTAATTTATTCAATGTCGAATACATGTTGTGGAATTCAAAAAAATTAGTCTGGTTGAAATTCCCATTATGTTCAGCAAATCAATACCAACATACAGCAATACTGAAATTTTAATTATACAAAAATGTTAAGACAATTTTTTATCTGATAATAGTGGAAACGGAGATTCCAAAACATTAAAGAATCAGTATTTTTACATAAAAAGAAGCTATTCAGAACAATATACAATTATTTTATTGCACATCTACTTTATTACAAGAAACACTTCTCAATATGACATGACACCAAGTTGGAAATTGAATTATAATTATTCTGGCAATTAATTCTACTTTTCATGAATACAATTTCGGCTTGACTCGGTTGTTTGGAGTTCTCTTTAATCAATAGGTTTCAATAAATTCATATCTCGTTTACATAACTTTGAACGTATGTAAGACGATTCTAGAGATACAAACAATTAAAAAATCTAACATGGTAAGACTGAGCTAGTAAATAAATGGTTAAAAACGTGTTCTGTTTCGGAATCATCATATTTGAAATAAACTCCATTCTAAATAACATGATTTCTGATAAATAACGGAAGGTGGTCCTGATATGGCTGTGATAACAGTTCCTAAATGCAAAGAGAAATTGATAAATATTCGTAGTAAAAGTTTTCCATAAACAATATCTATAAATATGCATATTAAGGTGTGAGGTAGGAAAATCTTTTGTAAAAGGCAAAGTTTTTGAAAATAATATCAACCACATATGCATCATCAAATTTTCATTTCATTAATTGATGGTCTGGGATTTCAATGAATTATGGGACTCATTTTTCTTTAAATACTGCTTCTTGTAAGCACCCTTATTGTTAAAGGATATGAATTATGTAATCTCAGAATTCTGATGAAATTTTGTGTAAGCAGTATCGGTGGTAAATTAGTCACATGTCTCTTTTATAAAAATACTGTACAATGATAAATTGAATGTTGAAACTGAATCCACACATTACAGTGTATTATGGGTGTATTGTGCAATGAACCCAAACAGAGCTTTCTTACTCTCAGATGCGGCATTTTTGGTTATACACTAGGTCATTAAGATGGATGTCTACCTATAGAATTTTCCTTACCGGGGAGACGTCAATGTCATTTTCTCTAGATATTCTAGTGCAAATATTTTACGAATGCCTGAGCTATGTCTTTTTATTCCAATTAATAATGAATGTGAATCTTACATGGACATAAATTCGGAGTTCTATGCGCATGGTATGATGAAACCTTAGATAGAGCATATAAAGTATACGTGAAGACTTCTGAATATTGACGGTTCAGTTATTCACAGCTCACTTTCATGATTACTGTAGCATTTTCTCCTACTACGGAGTCAAGTGGATTAGATGCTTAGCTGTCACCTTCACTTCAGTTTTATCACCATTATTTGAAAAAAATGTCCGGCATCGATCCTTCTAGTTATTTTTTAGTCTCAATTCTGCAACAGTATTTTTACTACTGCTGTGGTATAGATTGCCTAGCAAAGTCCTCTTTGATATCGTCAATATTGATCAGTGTTTATTTGATAATGACATGAAAAATATTCGTCGTTTCATTGTGCATGAGGTTTGAGTGCGTCGCAGTAATTTTGCGCCTCGAAACAATATCCAATTATTTTGGAATTCCTGTAGCATTCTCTAAGATTCAGTTATTTAACTTCTTCAAACTAATCAAGTATAGCTTCTCTTGTCTTCAAATTAATAAAATTGCCTCCAGTCTCTTGTGCAGACAAAGTTTTATTTCTGATTGACTTTGAAATTGTAAGGGCATATTTTGTGTATAGAATGTATAGAAAAATATTCATAAATTTTAATGTAAAATGTATAGAAAAATTTTATTTCTTTCTTGATTTATTAGTGAAAATTTCTTGGTTTTCTGAATATAAAAAATATTGCCTCAAAATAAAATATAAATTGTTACTAATGTGAATCATTTCCTCTATCATAAAATTTGCTGCACTAATCTGTAAAATTTATTATATTTTGGTAAACTAGAAATTTTTATTAACTGTACTTTTAAAATGAATAATTGATCCCGAATACAAAATAGTCAGCAAGTTCTATTTCAATAATGAAAATAAAATATTTATTTTATTAATCATTTTGCAGCATTTTAACATTTCCTTTATATTTGTGGTTTTTATTGTTTATTTTTGTGGTTTACATAATTCTTGAAATTGTTTTCGTATGACATTTACAAATGTTTTTTTTTTGTAAATATAAAAAGTTTTTGTTTTTACTATTTCATAAAAAAATTTTTTTATAATTTTATATGTATTATTTAAAATTTTACAAAGATGGTATCTCAGGAAAAATGTTTAGTTAAAACATATTTTAAAATTATCTATAAGGATTTAAAATTTATATCATAATGAATTAAAATTTTATAAAATAGTATGACAATTTAAATTAAGGATAATTTAGTAATATTTATAGAAACTGTAATCAATTTTCAAAAACGCTTTCTGCTTTATTTGCATTTGGGAAATTATTTTTACGTATTTATATCTTTCAAATGTTTAAAATTATTTATAAATTCATTCAAAGACTTTAATTAGAATACCTATTTATTAAAAAAAACAAACACGAAGACTGACATTTCTTCTTAATCAGATTTTCAAAAGTTAGAAAAGTGAAATTGTTATACATCAAAAAAGTACATATGTATATATTTAAAAAAAACGTATTGGAATGATATTGTACCAAATATTTTTCCTATGGATTTTATTCATGTTTCCTGATACAAAACTAAAATTTGACCTACAATAATAGATATTTTGGTAGAATTTTTCATACTCTTAAACTTCGTAACATAAATATAAGAGTGCCTGAAGGAATTTATTTTACATTTCTAGACAACCTCTCTAAATCCATTTAAATATATTTCTGAATTTGGGAAGATAGATAAAAATAAGTAAATATCAATGGGACTTGGAGATATTTCAAAACAGCATACTCACTAAGAATACTGTAAAAATTAATTAATTTATTTTAGTTAATGTAGGTGGTGTAGAGTATATCCTCTGTAAAATGTCATCAAAATGACACTACTCTTAACTGGCTAGGCAAATAGCTGATGTACTTTCCATTTTGCACAAATATTTTTGTAGGGGTGATCAATGACAAGTTGTTTTATTCCTAATGTTAAGATTTAAAACACATCTTAATATAAAAAATAAATTTTCTTTATACAATTCATTGTTGTGTGCAGTGGTCGGTTACGTTTGCCACATCTTTGGCGATATAGCTGATAATCATTCGAAAAAAAAAATCTGATAATTGAAAATAAATCCATCAGGACTATTTATAAAGCCCTTTGAAACTTTAAAAATAAAGCAACTATACATTATTAATACTCTTATTTATAGAAATATAATTTAACTACTTAAACATACAAAATTACAGAAGACGTGAAATTTTAAATTTATAATGAAATGAAAATTCTTGCTTTCTTCTGTCATAAAATTATAATTTTTAATATTTACTTGATTTATTCGCTAAAGATTAAATGATTCATGTTAAGAACCGGGTAGTAATTTCCATATGTCTCAAGGATAGAATCTTGGAATCCTCTTATATTTGCGTTAGCATTTAAAAATCAGAAGCACAACAACTATATGTCATTATATTATAATTGGACATCTTAATTTGTGTACACCATTGTAATGTAACTTCAATATCTACCACATAAAATACCTTCCAATCAGAAATTTATAATTGTCCTTATTTACATTTAGGAAGAAGAGAAACTTGGAAAATTCCCAAGCAATCAATTCAAAAGATTATGTTCAGAAAACAGAAGCACAACATCTTTACTCCGTTTTCTTACAGTATTGGGTTCAAAAACAGGGCCTTATCTCCTAGGAGTACTATTTTATCACTAGAATATGGTGAGGCCCATAATAATATTAATACATCATGTATTCGAAATCTGTCTGAATGCCTTTCTAAGGTATTTTAATATTTACTATGCTTACCTTCAAGGGGAGATTTTTCCTAGATAGTGGGCCGTATTCATGTATCATAAGGGAACAATCTCAGACCATCTTGACAGATGTACATGCTTTAAGTAGAAGCATAACATCTACATTCCGTTATTTCACAGTGGCTAGAATCGAACCCGAGACCCTATGATCTGAAGAGTTTAATCCAACCATATGACCAGAAGTAATAATATATATTGTTTTTAAAAACCAGTAGAATAAGCATTATCAATAAAAAATTTTATCGAAGTATATGGCACCTATTATTTTAACAATAACTGCCTTCATGTTTCCAAAATTCATCTTAAAGCATTTTAATGAAGTAATTATGAGTAAAATACAACTTACCGAATTCTAATGTTTTGGTGATAATTGGCTCGGAGGGGGGTCCAGCTCCACGACTGTTGAAAGCTTGAACAATAATACTGTAATCAGTTGATGGTGATAAGCCAGTGATAATAACATGTGGGCTTATTAAGTTCGTGGTGTTGATTGCTTTGAAATTGTAAGGATCAGATTTAAGATAAGACTTGTAGCCAACATAATATCCGTCAACACTATCTGATTCATCGTCTCGTGATATCTGAGAAAATCATACACGAAATAAGTATTTGTATTTGTTTCCTCTTGCATATGTTTCTTTATTTCTAATCTAAATATGTATTATATTTCTCTTCAAATTATAATATTCACATGGTTGAAATAAAACTTATGGATTTTTATGTGTAGAAAATAAATTAATTAAACGCAAATATTTTCTTAAAATAATTTAATAGATTTCTGAACAAATTCTAAGGGCAAATTTTAAAATATATTTTATGTAAAGAAGTAATAATTAATAATGCTAACTTAAATCTTTATAACTAGCAGAAATTAGAATATATATTATGAAGAATTTAATACCATAAACTATAATTTAAACTAAATTATTGAAATCTTTGATCCTATTTTTTCATAATTGGGTAAAATAATTTGTTAAAATGTGCTGTTACAGAAAACTTGATTTCAGTGTAAATAAATGGCAATAAATTCTTTGATAGTTATATAATTCTGTTGAAGGTACTTTGAATATCAAATTTAATTTAATGATGTTGATTTGTAAGGAATATTGGAAACGAGCACTTAATATAATGCTGTAGATCTCCCGACACGTATTGTGTATTCTATTGTCTGTGAGTAGAAATTACATAGTTTTAGTAGGATTTAAGTGGGAAGCATTTAACATAGTTCAGTGATACATATCCGACATTGAAATTGAAATACCAAGAAGGAATGGCTGAAAATTATGCAAATTTTAAGCTAGGCTCCCCTTACCGAGTATGTACAATGTGCAGCTCTCCAGCACACTTAAATACGATAAAAGGTGATGAACCTGGCGAGTTGGCAATATACACGCCGTTATTGCAGCTTGGAAAATAATCAATGGGAGTTTGTTCTTGTCGCAAGCCTTCTTCAATGGAGTGAGTTCCAGCAGAAGGTTTACCAATGGCATGGTGATCGTTCTCAGAAGGTCAGCCTGGTCCTTACAGCAAATCGCAGCTGACAAAAACTTGGACGTGACCGCAGTGCAGCGAATGTGGCGAAGATGGTTGGAACAAGAAACTGATAAATGTTTGCGGAGTGCCAGTGTAGACAGAGTGACATCATCAAGCGTAAATTGATGCTTCCAACGGTGTCGGCATCGCAAAGGACTTCTACTGACATTCTGCAGCATGTGCAAGACACCCTCAATGTTCCCATTTTGAGTACAACAATTTGCAGTCGATTGGTTGCTAGTGGTTTGAGCTCATGGTGTCCGTTAAGAAGACTGTCATTGAGTTCACAGCATAGACACAAACGTCTGGAATGATGTCGAATTAGAGCGATGTGGATGACGCAGTGACACAAAATCATCTTCTCAAATCAGTAACGCTTTCATTTCTTCAGTTATATTCCCTGCGCACGAGTGTGATGTTGACGTGGAGACAGGTCCACTCCTGCAGCAACTGTGGTACACTCCACCGCTTGACAACGTTGTATCGTGTTTTGGGAAGCCATTGCGTACAATTTAGGGTTAACTCTAACTCGTATTTATGGCACTATGATATAACAACTTTAGATGGATGATATGCTGCGGTCGGTGGCATTTGCCTACCTTTGCCTACCTTCCCAGTGCCCTTTATCAGTAAGAAAACGCCCAGATGCACATTGCGTACGTCAGCCAACATTCACTGCAAGATGTACAATTGCTGCCCTGCTCCCGTCTTTACTAGATCTCTCATTATAAGAACACATTTATACATCTCATTTCAAAATACAGGCGCCATTTGCAGATCCTGACATTGCTTCCTTCAGAATGTGCATTTTGGCAAAGTTTCACGTGGAATGCAATTCCTCAGGTGGTAAAACGTTCTCTTATTGCTTCTGTGCCTAGACGTGTTGTTCGTGTACCACCACGGTGGTCTTACAGCCAAATAACTTATTTTTTGTGTCTATCTCTCTCTGTTTGCCGAGTTTCGTCACTTTCTGACAACTCCTTTTTGGTGTTGCATTTTCAATGATTGGTAATGCATTATTTACAATCTGCAACAAACATATAATTTTGTTAAATTATTTTTATTATTTTAAAAAGTAAATAAACAAGTGACAGTTTAAGAAAAAAATTAATACGGGGTTATTGCAAATTAATAATTTGGTTTTGATAAATTACTTTCTCTGAACTTTGAAAAATATGTTTCCCTGACAACGTAAGTGCGAAGACAATTTTCTACAATTTCTGGACATGTGTATGCAATGTGCATGTGACTGACATGGTTGTGCACGAACGTCTTGTTCGAAGAGATGACTGTACAGCAGAAAGCATTTTGTGTACTAGAATTTTCAAAGTATGAATCTCTCGTAGTTTATAATTTTAACCGTGTGACCTCTTCGTTTGGACAGGTTAAGGACTGTGTCTATGTACAATCGTGGCGAATCAAATCGTGATGTGGCTGCATAACTCAGCCAAAGTGGTAACACTTTGGATGAGTCGCGCAACCACATCACAATTTGATTCGCCACCATCACCGCGACCAAGCTGAGTAATGTGTGGTGGGAACAGAGCTATACCTTTGACGTCTGCCATATTACTAAAGGAGTATTTATTGAACATTTACATTATAGACGTCAATATTTGATACGTTCGGTTGCTCTTATCGTATATAACTTAACATATATAACTCTTCATATACAATATTTCGTATTTAATATTTTAGGTATGACATTTCATATATAAAATTCTTTTGATAAATTTCATTTATAATAACACTATTGTAACCCAATTATATTCCTAAATAAACATTTCGGAAAACAATCATTATTTTGTAATAACTCTTTATAATAACAATATTTGTTTAGGCATATTACTAAGATCTTGTTTCAATTTTTAGCTGAGGACTTTAGTGATATATTGAAATAAAAATTTCAGCTTCATCGCATACATTATTTCATTTATTTATTAGTAGTTTTATAAAATGTTTTTTTTTAATAAGAAAAGCTAATTTTTTTACAAATTTCCCATATTTATTTCTTAAAATAAATTTAGTAGCTATATAATTTGACATTTAGTTCTAACCATTTATTAAGTTAGTATCTAAGTACAAAATCCTACCGTCATAACAGATTAAATAAAGTATAAGATTATATATATTAACTTATCTTTAATACAAGAATCTTTAATAAGAAGAATTTATCTTTAATACATTTTAGTCCTATCGAAAAAAACTAGAACAGCATAAAAAGGAGCACTAATCTAAGTTAATGATATTACATTTTAAGATATATTTTTTATATTTGATATTAGTAATTAAATATTTGTTGAAAATCATATTAATTTTATAACTACATAACTGATAATAAATTAATAATTCTGTAGTTAATATAATAAATAAAATAAAGCTAATCATTTATTTTAATGCACTTTCAAGAGATTGTGGCAATAAGCAAAAAATACAGATATTAGAAAATATTTTTTATTTACATTTGAATAATTTTCAATTGATTTATTTCAAGGCTTAATTAAATCTAATTAACAGCAATTCTACCATTAAATTCCACATTTTCAAGAGTAGTTTTATCTGCTATTCAGGCACATGTTGCGAAGCCATTTCTTTGATAAAATAAATAAAAAATGAAATTTTTGAACTTATCTTTATTACCTGCTCTACTAAACTAATACAGGAATTCAATAGTTTTTAAATATAATGATATTTAATGTAATACATATTTCACATGGATAATATTTCTATCAGAGTTTCCCTGAAAAAAAATAATTAACTTTACAACAGCTGTCAAAGTAACATTTTTTGCTGTTTTCATCTTTAAAGAACTTTTTTTAATTTGCCACAGATAAAACTGTCACTTATTTTATAAATTTCATTATCCCTGCCCGTCAAATTTCTTCTACTTATGTTCATAAAAAAATTAATTTCCATTTCTCTATTACTTTAAGTTTCAATCATTAATTATATATAGACGTATAAGACACCAAGTAATTTTCAAGAAATTAATGTCTGCTTTTAAAACTAGATAGAAAATGAAACTTATGAAAATGTAGAGCAATTTTTCTATAAAATATCTAATAATTATTAAAAAGGATAATACAATGAAGATATTATAGTGTGATAGTAAATTTCCTAGATGCATAAATGAATAGGTATGATTTTTTTATCTCAAATGTACTTTAATTAATATTATATAAAATAAATTGCTATGAGAATTGCACACATTTTATAATTATGTGATATTCATATAATTTGGAAGTATTTGACTTATTTTTAAAACTCAAAGTCATTCTCTTATCTTCAATTTAGTATAAGTATTAAAATTCATTATATTCAAATTTTTCTAAACTTAGATATATTGTTATACTTCTACATAAATTTAAATTCAGAGTACATTTCAAGCTTTCATTAAGAAGTTCCAAAAAGTGTGAATCATAAATTTGCATATAAAAGAAAATATTTTTAAATTTGTAAGAATTAAAAAGTCCAATGCAAATATTTCAATCTATGTTTTCAGAAAAGCTAATGCTTTCAAAGATACATAACTAACAGAACGATCATGATTAAAGTTTTCGAAAGAAATATATATTTTTTCTTGCAATAAATTTAAAGTATGGTCTACATCAGTACTTTAGCTTCTGAAACATATAGCAGAAATTGGTTTATTTTGTAAATTTTTATTCATGTAATGTAAATTCATATAATATAAGTTTATGTTCATGTTTTCAAATTCATACATCATTCATAGTCAGCAATTTAAATTACTATTAGGTGGTTTTGTTCTGTATTCAGCTGTCCCATTTTAATAATTATACAGATCTATAAAATAAAATATTTCCTTACATTAATTTATTTACATATTAAGCAAAGACATTTATGGATTATTCAATGTTACTAAATATCTATGCCCATAAAATTAATCATTGAAAAATAAAAAAAATGATTATAATATTTATATACATTGAAATATTTAATTGATCAATAAATTTTTTTATTTAAAACTTAAAAAGTATTCATGTAATAGAAAATATTTAATAAGAAATTTAAAAAAAGATTATATTCACTCATAAAAAAATACATTTTAATGCTAATAAAAATTATTTGTTTTTACTTACTTGCCATGTAATATTAATTGATCTGGAAGATATTGGTGATGCTCTGATACCATAAGGAGCTTTTCTTGGAGCTAAATATGAAAATGTCTATTAACTAGCAAAATAAAACAACCATAATGAAATAGGGATTTTCAATAATAATTGAAGTGGAAAACACATGCTTAGAAATGTTCCTCAAATTTTCTAATAAATTATTTTAGCTAATGTTAATCATCCAAAATATCCAAAAATTATCCGCAATACTATAACTTTATTTGTAACTTGTACCTAATATGTAAATTTATGCTTTATGCATGCACCATAAAATACAACAAATATATTTGATTTATTAATTCATTTAGTGAGATACTTTTATCATTAGTTTATACATGCTTTTGAATTATATGTACTTTCTGATTATTTTTATAGTTCAAACATTAAAAGAATATAAATGTACTTTTGTTACAGAACCATGCTATTTTGCTAAAGCCAACCAATTTTAATACTATATAACAAATTTTGTAAAATATGTACTATTTTATATTTATAGAACTTCTCAAAGATATTTTGATGAAAGTATTTGTTGATAACATTTAAAATAAGGTTGTTAAATTAACCACTACTTATAGAAATCATTTTCCGATGATTAATTGTAGATCAACAATATTTATTTATAATGGTTGTTTTGTATTGAAAAATAAAAAATCTACAATTATTATTTATAATAAGCAATATAACCCTTATTTCCAACAAAAACTGTGTTTTTTGATAAGTAGGAAAACAAATATAAAAGTCTTAGTCAATGATAATTTTAAAAAAGATGATCGTGATTATGTGATACAGATGTTAATAAGGGAACTTTTAATTTAAATTTATTCTTATGAAAAATACTTTTTAACTTTAATATCAGTTTTTATGAGTTTTACAAAAAATAAAATTAATAGATTGAAGTTTCAATTCAAGAAAACTACAATATTTAAGTGTGAGAACATAAAATTTGGAAAATCAACTTAATTATATGAAATCCATTTAACTAAAAGTAAAAATCTTATTATTAGCAAAACTTATCTCTCTAGCTACATTCATGTGCCTTTATTAAATAAGGGATTTTTTCTACCTATGAAAAAACACGTATGCATAAATCCCTTTATTTAAATCTAACTATGACAGACAATTTTCAAACATGCATTATTCTCAATTTTCTGAATTCATAAAAAAGTTTCCATTAATAACCATTAGGTATACAGAATGTTTTAACCTTCAATAACAAGATATAACATGATTCATTGAAAATCCCTTCTTCGCTAATAAGAACCACACACAAAAGCCTCTATACCTACGTTCTTCCAGAGTTGTGACAGCAACTTCCGCTCCAAACTGACTTTCCCCCAGGGAGTTTTCACACTTTACTCGGAAAAAATAGCGGGTCTTGGGCTTTAATCCTCGAATTACCAAAGTTGTTTCACTTCCAGGAACTGTCACGGGGCCTCCTGTAACTTGCCCTGTGGAATAAAATAAAAAGGCAAAGACATTGTGTACTCTTTTATCAGAAAAATGTAAATTATATTATAAAGTTTCCTGTTCAATTGACTTACTTTTTATATTAAATTTACATATTTTACTTTTACGTTAATGAATATTTAAAGTTAAAATCATTAAATATAATAAAATATGCATAAATGATAAAATTGATTGACAGAAATTAAGAAGTTGTTCCGATTAAATACTAAAGGTATGTATTATTGGATTTCAGGTTTGGAATAAAAAGTATATTAAAATGTAAAAAAAACCCTCTTAATTTGAAAACTCAATGATTAATTCAGTTAAATAAGAAAACTTCCCTTAAGTAAATTATTATTGATTCATAATTTCAGCAATTTTTGAAGTTGCGAGAGAGAATAGCTTATTATTTTTTTAACTTTTTCTTTTATATCCTTGAGATTATTTTATTAAAATTGTGAAAAATTAAATAAGTTATTAACTTATTATAATTAGAAACGCTATGATTCTTGTTGAAAGAATATTGAGAAGAAAGAGAAATTTTCTACGAAATAACAGCCCATTGGTTGAGAGACTAAAAACCCATAGATCATTTTCAATTTTACATCATCTCTATGACACTTTTGATATCTCTACCCCAGATCAAAAGGTTTTTCTAAGCGGATGGAATCCTGTTGTGGTTCTAGATAGACTGGTGGTACATCTAGATCTTGTATGGAGAGTTAAAAAACAGTGCAATATACAAAGTGAGATGAAAAGTGCTGCTCTGACTACAATTTATTGTAGATACCCTTCTGAGGATTGGCACCATATTTACACAGATGGTTCTGCAGAGTATGCTGTAAAAATGCTGGTTCTGGAGTGTAATAAAAAGATTTTACAATAAGCTGCCCTGTGGGTAAATACTGTAATAATTTCGATGGCGAGCTTGCTGCTTTTGCTCATGCAATTGACAAATTAAGAAGCATCCATGATCAAAAAATTGTTTTCCTTGTTGATTCACAAGCTATTATTCTTTCGCGTACTAATCTAAATTGTAATAATAATTCACTAGTCCACTCTTTCAGAATAAAGTTACATGAACTCATTGAAATCAAGGACCTCGTTGCTCTTCAATGGATTCCGAGCCACTGTGATGTTTTTGGAAATGAACAGGCAGACTGACTTGCGAAAGCTGGTTTCCTTATGATCCAGCCAAATCCCTCTTTGTCTTTGCGTAACATCCAAAGCGTAATCCTTTGTAAAATAAAGTATGACAGTCTCCCTTTATGCTGATGCCGCTATAGACGGGCGAGGGAAAACTCTACTTGATGGGAACAATAAAATCCCTTGCTCCTTTCCGTGAGCTGTAGGTGTCACTTGTGTACGAGTGACAATTGGACATGACTATCTACAAAGGTATACGCATCGAATGGGTATAATGGACTCTGTTCATTGTCCATTGCGCAATCATGATGCTATAGATGCTGATCACCCCAAGAACTGCCCTGAAGTTTTAAAATTTATGACTAACAACTCTTTTGGGGCTACTAAAGGACTTTATTATTGTTTTTATACTTGTTCATCTTTTTTATTGGGCTGCTCATCGATTAATGGCCAAGATGCCGAGGATAAAAAAATATTTTTTCATAATAGGAAAGTACACAAAATACTATGGATATTATCTTATTACCAAAAAGTACATTTATTAAATTATATATGCTCAATATCAAAACCAAAAATAAAATATGATTTGATTTTGAAACTTATCAGAAATTAATTTTATTCAGAAATAAAATGAGTCAATAGATATGTTTTTACTATGTAATATTTAGTAATATTTTCGCAAGTAATATTACGAGGGTTATTATGAAATTTCTGAGATACGCGCCGACGAGAATTTACAAAATAAAAATAGCGGTTTAATTTTAAAGTACAAAGTATTTTAACACAGAAGACGATTTTTAACTGATTTACTTCAACTTGTTTAGCGTAGAATAAATTTTAAACATAAGAGAAAATGGAGTTGACCCGAGAACATTTTCGAGCTATGATTTTTTACGATTTCAAAGCAGGATTAAATCAAGAATACGTTAAACGGTTGCAGTTAGCATTTGGTGATGAATCTCCAGCTCGTGCTACTGTATTCAGATGGCTTAGAGAATTTAGAAGAGGTCGCAATTTTCTTCAGGGTGAAGAACACACAGGAAGGCCGCCGTCGGCAGTAATCCCGGATAATGTGTCTGCCATAAAAAAAATGTTAATGGATGATAATCGCTGTACCTATCAAATGATACAGAAGGAACTTAACATTAGATCTGCAGCCATACACAAAATCATTCATGAAGAATTACAGATGAAAAAAGTAGTTTGCCGTTGAGTTCCTCAGAATCTAACTGAGCATCAAAAAGAGGAGCGTGTCAGAATCAGCAAAGAAACTTTTAATATGGTGAATGATGGTGGCCACCGCATCATTTCTAAAATTGTAACAGGTGATGAAACGTACATACCGTTTTTTGACGTTCCAACACGTCAAGAAAGCAAAGTAGGGGTCATTGAAGATCATCCCACGCCGACAATGGTGAAAAACAACGCGCACTGAAAAAAGTGATGTATGCCGTTTTCTTCAGAAGTACGGGATTCGTCAAAGCCATCAAGTTGGAAGTACAGAAGACAGTAACAACAAACTGGTATACCACTAAATGTCTTCCAGAAATTCTACAAGAACTGAATGTTAGGGGGCTAATGCCTCACCATGACTATGCATCTTCACATACAGCCGGATGAACAGTTGAGTTTCTCAAACAAAAACAAATTAAAGTGATCGATTATCCGCCGTATTCACCTGATCTAGCTATGTGCAACTTTTGGTTATTCTTTAATCTAAAAAAGAACTTACATGGACGTCGTTTTCATTCAGAAGAAGAGATTGATGTGGCTATAAATGCATTTTTTCATCTATTCGAAGAAATGAATGGCTTGAGGCATTTAATCTCTCGAAAATTCGTCTACAAAAGTGCATTGATGCTGGAGGCGACTACTTTGAACACACCTAAAATTTTGTAAGTATAACTTTAAAAACCTAGTTTTATCTCAAACATTTCAGAGTGACCCTCGTATAATAACATATGCTTTAACTAGCAAGTGGTTTGAAGTAATGCGAATTTTTAATCGTCTGTTATTACCTATAAGCCAAATTAATCTTGCGGATAATTAAATATACTGAACGCCTTCAAAAAATTGAAAATGTCCAACTGTTAAAATTAAAATATCGTAATTTATAAGCTATTATCAATATTTCTAACAAAATGCTATTAATCTATATCTGTTTTTCTCCAATGGCAACTCATCTTTCATTTACTGCAATTTGTTAAATTAGTATTCTTTTACGTAGAAGCTCTAATTTACTTAAATTGAAACGTTAATCTTAAGAAAATTTCAATATTAAATCCCAGATTGCTCGTTATCAGTACTTTGGAAGAGATGACGCAATTTATTATTGGTCAAAATTTAGAAGTGGGCTCGATTTTCATTTAGAAAATACAAAATGAGCCCATTTTCTGCCGACAGAACTGATAATTGGGTTCTAAATCTTGTTAAGATTAAAGTTCTCCGTGATAATTCCAATGGATGGGGAAACGTACTTTTAAAAATCACAAGGGTACTGATAAGTTAGAAGATTAAAGCCATTTAAAAGCTTGATACTTGATATATGTAGGAAAAATATAGTCTTGTTAGTCTAATAATTCATTTACCTCCAATTTGTCGCCACATTACAGTGTATTGAATTATTGGCGAGTTTCCATCAAATGGTTTGCTCCAAGAAAGTCTGATGCTTCTGCTAGAGACGTCGTGTACTTCCGTGCTTTTTGGTGCGTCCGGAATATCTATGTAAGAATATTCAATTGATAACTCAAATTAAAGTGTTAGAAAATTCAATTCCGTAGGTAATTTTATTTAATTTATATTAAATAATATTTAATGACTATTAGTGTGGTAATTATTTAATAATTTATATTCTAGATAACTAATTTGAATTTCTTAATCATCATGCATTTGAATTAAAGAAATTCAATGTATGCATTATATTTCTCTTTACACAGTAATTATTTAAGATTAGTACAACAAAAATGAGCTTATCAATTTTGTAATAAAATTTTAGGATGTAGGTAAAATCCGCCTAATAAAAAATTAATGACAATGAAATTATAAAGGCTTTTAAATATTTTGGAATTTCCTATAAATAAGACTGATTTTCTGAATAAACACTAAAATGAATAATTGCATTTGAAATGCCTATTAAAATTGCATGATGTACGAAATTCAAAACATTTCACCGGTGAATTTTTACAATTGATAATGCTACAATTGCAATATAAATTTAAAAATATATTACTTAATAAAATCAGGTTAATGTGAAATAATATGGATAAATTATCAGAGGAGTTTTCAATTTCAATGTAAAACAGGATTTAGACTTATTATTAAAAAAGAAGCTGTTATTAAGTTTAGCAAACTAAACAAAAAAATTAGAGTATATAATTTTACTAATTTTAATTACTTTTATAATATAAAAGCAATAACTTCAATAGAAGTAATAAAAAAAATTCAATAACCAACAAGGACTTATTTACATTTCAAAATTCTCTGTTAAACTTATTGAAAAATAAATCTAGAATAAATAATACAAAAAAACTCTAAAATTTGCTTCTGAGTTAAAGAAGTAAGCCATCCTATTATCTGAAAAGTTCGTCCGATTCAATATTGAACAATAAAATCAAGTATTTAAATAAACAATGCCAGCAGACAGGGAGGCACTGCTCAAGAACATCTTTACAATGGAGAAATCGATCATTTATCCAAGCTCGTATAAAATATTTAATGAGACGAGACTATTTTTTCTTACCTTGAATGATGAGCTGTATGTTCTTGGAATCGTCGCCATATTGATTGGCTGCAATGCAAGTCAATAGAGCGGAGTCCTTCTTCTCCACTTTATCAATAACTAATTCTGAACTTCCTCCCAGTGGTGTTTCTTGAATTGTTTGCGAATATCTGAAATATTAAGAAATACATCCGATTTCAATAAGTTATTTGTTCATTCAGTTATGCTTCCATACAAGAATTACTCTAGCTTTCGAAAAAGTTGGTTGTTAGTCTTTTTTTTCAAAAATAAACATCTTTTCTCAACAATACGGATACTTATAATTTTTACGCAAAACCGCAATTTTTTTTTTTTTTTACTGAGAAACAAACAACTTAAATAAGCAGAGAAATTAGCTTACAGCACCATCAAATGAAGACCGAAAATACTCAATATTGATGAAACTTTATTTAATTTTCTTCAAAGTAACAAAATCTGAATTAGTGATATTTTCCCTTTTATTGACACGTGTTAATTTAAACTGTTAAAACAGATTATATAATTTTGTAAGCATATACACGCTAAAGTTGCTAAATGAAATCACTAATTGAGCAATTGAGCATGAAAACAGTTACATTTTACTACCTAATTTTTGAGCTACCAGCTTAATCTAAATTAAAATTTCAAAGTTACATAATATATTTGTTTCTTGTTGATTTTGAAGGCTTTTATCAAGAAAGAAATAATTAAAAAATAATTTTTTATAGAATAAACTTTAACATGAGTCAACATTAGCGATTAGTTAATGTATGTATAGCTGCTGACAAAATGATGCAATATATCATAAATGGAATGCAATATTATTATATTTTGACCAGAGAACTTTGCAGTTTCTGATGTCAGTAAAGAGAATATCCATGAAAAAATAATTTAATTTTCTTACAAGAGTTTACAATAAAAGTTGCATACTTTTTCCTAATTTATAAGTTGTTTTTTAGACAGTATAAAATTTTTGACAAGTATTTTATAATTTTACTTTTAGCTCATATGAATTTTTTCTGTAAGAACATACATAAAAATAATTAGCAATTTAAATCAAAATAATGATTGATGTTTGATTCAAAAAATAAATTACATGATTAAAATAAGGTGTTTTGCTTAAATTTTTGTGATTCGGGAATTGATAAAGAATTTTTCAGATTAATCTAAAATGAAGCAATTTAGAATAGGAATCTTATTGAAAGGTAATTTTTTTAAAGTCGAGAAAGTATTGAATGCTCACTCAAATTTAAAAGAAAAATCGTATATTAAATCACGATTAAAAATAAACAAAATTAATTTTACATAAATCTATATTTTCATTTCTTCATTAAATTTTTAAAAGGTAAGCTCATTTTAGTCATTTTTTAGTATGTCTTTATTTACAAGTGAATCATTTATTTAACTATATAAATTAGGAAGAAGTAAAAATTAAAAAATTAAGAAATGTTAAAAGAAAACTTGTTTGATTGCTTAATTTATCTCAAATTAATTCTGTTTCTTCTATTTTACATCATAAAAAAGAGAGTTGTGTTACTTTATTGCAAAGTTTTATTTTAACATTTGACAATTTTATATTTTATTTACTATTTGATCGTTATAAAACGTTTCTATTAATTAATAAAAAATGTTATGAAAAGATTATTTAAATCAATGAAATGATTTTTTAAATGTTGCATAACTTTCACGCTAATTAATAAAAATATTGGTAATACTTTATGATTCAATAAAAAATATATCTTGCGTTACTTCGGATCTATGCCTCTATTCTTACATATTTTCTTCTTTCATTCCATTATTCTCAAAGACATGTATCCCAATAAATAAACATATTTTAAAGGAAAATATAATTCCATACTGAGTTTCTTAAGAAAGTGAATGAAATTTAATATCCTCCCCATTTGGGGAGGATATTCGTTTAATAAATTACCAATTTTAGAACATTTATTTTTCATATCATTTTAAAGGTTATTTTGATCTTTATATTATATATATGGAACAAAATAAACATAAAAATAATATATAATTTATTAATGCACATATTTCAGTTTCGGATGGTTACAACGACGATAGTCATTAGATAATTGCAATAAAAATTCTGTTTCTTACTCAAATACATATTAGAAATTTAATTAATAATCATCAGCGTTTCTATTTAACTTTTTTATAAATTATAAAATCCTTTAATTATTTTTAAACCAAATTTGTCAGAAAAATAAACTAATTTAGTGCTGCAGTTATTGAGCAAATAAAGTTAATCAATCACGTTGTGAGTAACAAATCATTTTATGAGATTATGAGACAGCTTTTACCTTTATGATTTTATGAAATAATTTTAAAATGTTGAAAAGTTGTATTGATATTTTGCTTATGATTATCATTTTTTTATGTTATATATTTTCTGCAATGTTATTTCTAGCTTTTCCCACCTCAAAATACCTTTATTTCAAAACTTTATTCTGAAAATCAAACTAGAAACGTCAGTATTTAATAAAACTGTAAAAATTACGTTTTAAAAGATATACTGTTATGAAAAAAATAACTAGTGGAAACTTAGAAAGTCTATAAATTTATTTTCTCAAATATTTAACAGGAAAGTGTTTTTTATTAGTGTCAAAAATAGTATCTAAAAGGAATGTTGGACCCATCCTATATTTTGAATTTCTCTTTCTACCTCCAAAAGTCTGGTGAGATGCCAAAATAAGAGAATTTTACTCGAAAAGAAAATTTAATGGATCAACTTTCCTTAATGCAGAAAAAGATATGTATTTTTATCGCTACAGTTATCGTTTCTTGTTTTATTGAGGAATGTTTCCAAATTTTTTAAATATCAACATTTGCTTGATTTTCTCTTTTTTCACAATATATTACTAGATATCCATATCAAATCCCATAAGCTATAAATGATTTTAGTTTATGACAAATTACTTTTACTATTTTCTACTAACTTTACGATTCAAAAATCGTAAAGTTAGTAGATAGTAAAGTAGTTAGATTAAGCAAACATAAATAATACATGATGATGCCCGCTCAAGTGTGTGTGTGATGCTTGGAAATACAATATTACAATTTTTACTGTGATGCCTTCAAAAATTATGTCTACTAATTTATTTAAAATTATTTTTTAGAAAAATTTTAAGTGTTCTTAAAGAAACTATGCTCATAAAAGTAGAAATCATATGTCAGGATATGAAGCAATTTCCCCCATTTGTTTTGTGTCGAATGTAGATTGCTTAAAAAATTTACGTAACTTTAACTGTAACTTTCTTTAGCGAAATAAACACAAGCGAAAATTTATAAAAAAAAATGTCAGATTTCATTCACATGTATTCTAAGATGGTAAAGCTAATTTGTGCCTTTTTTTAAGATTTTGCAGCCTAAAAAATATTAAAGTTTTACATGTAAAATGTACTTAAAACATATTAAATATCAATTTTCAGTTTAAAATATTACATATTTGCTACCCAATGTGTCTAAAATATTCATTTTGATTGCTTTCTATAAGTTCTAATGCTCTGTTATATAATTTGCTAGTGATAACATTTTAGCATTCTCAGCATGTCTGAAATATTTTTTTCTTTTTGAAACACAAATTGGAGGATGATTTATAGAATTTCTAACAAGTTTCAACAACCTAATTTTCTTTATTTTATAATTTTATATCTTGTATGTAGTATCATTTTTCTAAAATTTTCAAAACATATATGGAAATAATGATTAAAATTAGTGCCGTAATATTTGTAGACGAATACTGTAAATAATTAACAGAATAAACGTAACGCATTTTTGATTATAGTTTTCCTTCGCTTAAGTTAATTTATTGCAAATGTTGAATTTTATTAGCTAATTTTTATCGTATATAAGCGCTGGAAAAGGAAACATCTAAAAACATTTCAGTACTTTGTAATTAAAAAAAATGTAAAATTAATAAGTAAAATAGAAATAAAGTAATTTAGGAATAATCATATACGTTTTGATAATTCCTTGCATCACATTTATAGAAATATCAATTTCTCCCCTACGAACTACGTGATGAGTTTACCCTGAGAAAGAAATTAATTTTAATACATTTATAGATTTTACATTCTATTTACAAACTAATATTCAGTTTTTCAATTTAATTTTGTATTTTGCTTGATACTTTAAAATCCTTGTTGCAACCATATAAATCATTAAATATTTTTCCAGGAGAATAGAAATTCTGATATTGCTAATGATTTTGTTTAGATATACATTTTACTGAAAGAGACAAACTTTTATTCAATAAAGTAGGGAAAAATTATATGCAAAAATTGTTAAACATTTTTAAAATGACACAATATAAACCGATAATATTAAAAAATAAGAAATGAATGGAAACATAAATGTACTTACTTAATGATGAAGTATAGTGTTGAATACATATATTACACATTTCAAAATAAAATTATTACTTTACTATAATCCTTAAATTATTACTTATGCTGTAATATTTGTCAACAACGAACACACTAAATAAGTAACAGAATAAACATAACACATTTTTGATTATCATTATATAAATATATATAGGGGTTGAGTACCATGATTTTAAATTCTAAATACATATTAGAAACTACAATTTATTTGCACTTTATAAATATTGGAAAAGAAAAATTCTATTACTTCTTTAATTTTCATATTTAAATATATATCGCGTTTGATCCCGAATTTCAAACTTTGACACATCCTTTGCCGCCTGTTCACAATTCAAATATTTACTGCATTACATAATGCATTCATCACATACTATTCAATTGTTTATCATGCAGAAGTTCTTAATTTAAAATTAACAATAGTTAAATGTATCTAGAAAAGAGGTTTGAATTGTCTCTACCGAATATATTCAGCATTGTTATAGAAACGATATGCGATGGAAAAGCTCAATTTTCATAGAAATCATTTCTCGTTTTCTGCTTTCAATAATTCTGCAATTTTCTTAGAATCCCGCAAGTTCTATTATATTAGATTTTCTTCCATTTTTATCAATTGCTGTAAATTTTGACATGAAGTGAAGTGAATACATAACATGGTGAACAGAGTGTATTATATTGCAATTCAGATTCATATGACTAGTATGAATGATAGTCAGAACGCTTAAATTTCAAATCGAATTAAATTATGAATTATCGAATTTAATTATAAAGCCTCATGTGAGCATCATAACTGTGTATTGTTTCTAGTAAATGTTATATTTCCCTTTCAAAAAAACAAAAAAGATTTTACATTCTAAATGAACCTCATATATTGATAACTATCTAAATATCGAGTTTCATACTCACAAATTGATAAAACGAAAATGCTTTGCAAATATGGTTATATTCTCTGAGTCTACGGTTGCTGAGACTTAGTTTTGATATATTAGAACCACACTAACATATTTATTGTTAGAACTATGGATTAAGAAATTTCCTTTGAAAATAAGGTAAAATATATTCCGTCCAACAACTGGTTCAATTACATGGAATAGATAAATGAAGAGTGTTTTATTAAATCTTGTCAATGGAAATAATTTAAAATTGAATTGAAAAGTTACTGTTATTTATGAATGGTTAGTTGTATTTAGTAATTTATAGCTAGAAGCGCAATTTTCTTATTATTCATACAGATATTTGAGTTCTTTGTCACATTTTGCAACATTGTTGATGTTATTAACAAAATATCTTCAGTTATGATTTGTTTTAATTAATCCATGCTTGTACAATTTTACAGAAATATCGTAGCTATGAGAAAATTCCAGAAAGAATATGACAAGTTGGTGACTTGTATCGTCAAGGACCTATTTAAATTGAACAACTATTAAATAATTATTTAATAACTTCCTTGTTACATTTGAGAAGTGGGAGGGGCAACGTTTTGTTGAATACAGCAGTAACGGTCCTATATCACTATTAAAGCAATAACCTTGTATTCAGTGACTGGATATTATTTGTAAATTAATTAAATTACTCGTTTTTTCCCTGGTTGGAAGTTCATTTTTATGTACATTTACAAAACAAAGAAAGCTTCTACTTCTATTTTCAGGTTTGAATCTGGAAATAATAAATACACAGTGCAATATCAAAAACAATGTTGCAATGTTGAAAACGTTCCCTGTGTGTTGAAAATAAACAAGTCCTTGCTCTGTAAATATATTGCTGAACAAGAATCACAATACACATTTATCACTCCATCTATTAGATGTCTTTTAATTATGAAACACAGACTGCTAAAGATTAGAGAAAATGATTGTCTTTATATTGCTCTGGAAAGAAAAGGATTGTAATTGAGGTTGAGGTACATGAAAACGCATTTGTAGCTTATGAAGTATCCTGAAAATTTTCAAATTATACTGAAAGTGGTCACTTAATATCATGAGCAGTAAATATTGCATGGACAACTGTATGCATGAATTGACATAATATTTTGAAATTTTATGCCTACATACTGAATTTTTACAGTAACGAAAACAAGGTTTCTTTGCTTATTTTTCTTTTAATTTGCGTTTTGTGATATCAATGTAAAGAGAATGCAGCATCACTTATCATACAAAAACATAGTTCACATTCCTTTAGCAGTTACTATGGATACATAGGACTACCACAGATGATGTTCCAGCAATCTCTCTGCCAGAACAAAAACTGCAGCATTTCTCGTGCATCAAAGTTTCTCAATTACCTCGAATTTTATTTTAGGATTTTTACTTTTAATGGGTTTGTTTGATAGCAGATGAGTAATACAGTAAATTTGTAATATATTCAACGTAAGAGATATCACATACATTACTGTACAAAATTTAAGACAAAACGTTTTTTGACAATTACATAATTAATATTAGATAGAGCATTCCAAAAATTCGAAAAAGAATTTTATTCAAGCAAATTTTTGATAAATGTATATATGTATTATCGTACTTGCCTGTCTACCGAGGTCAACCGCGCAGGAGACTTTGTAACTTTCAGATCTAGAGTAACTCAAGTGATTGTGTTTATCCTCGAGACGTTACTATTGAATAGGTCTTGAAATTCAACATAAACCACATTCTCTTATTCTTTTTTATGTTGTTGCGTGTGGAATATTTGATAATGTAATGGACGCTTTTAGCATATTATTGAGCATTAATACATGCACAACAGCCCACATCTGTATGAATAATGTGTCTAGCAGGTTATTTGATAACTTTTAAAATAAATTATATTACAAAGCTACTGATTTCAAAATTTTTTTCTTCCACGATCTACGTAATTTATCTTCAACGTTCTATTTGGATCCATTCAAAGTAAACGTATCTATGAACCTTTATCCCTACTGTCAGTATTTGATTATAATAAGCTTGTGCTATAAGTAAAAGCTTTTCTATACAATTCTTTATGATTGTAGAATTTTTTATAACAGTTTTTGCTATTCAAACAGAAAATAAATTAATTTATCATTGTTTAAATAACATTCATTTAAAAAAATTCGAATTCTGACGAAACTTATTGGAAGATTATTACATTGAAAATTTACGTATAAATTAAATATTTAAAGAAAGTACACCTCTAATATAAACACATATTATAAACAAAAATCTAAAATACATGAACATCTTGTCAAAAACCTCAAATTCAATGTACTAAGCAATAAACGTTTACAATTATATTTCTCGGCAATTTTGTATTCAAATCATATTCCGTAATACTCAATTACTAAAAACCCTTCTAATTTCTGCATGTGGTTGACTAGACCGAATCCTTTCTGATAAGATCCAATACATGAAAATCGTATATATTTATTTTTTGTTTATCAAAACAATCTAAAAATATTCAAATTTTAAAAAATTATGCTTTAGGAATCATGTTGTAAATACAAGTTTAAGTACATTTAATGATTCAATATTATTTTCTTAGATAATATTTCCGTATTTCAGGTTTCTAAATTCACAATTAACTATTGTTTTTTTTTTAATTTTAAAGCTGTTTATGCGGCATACTATTTCAAAAATATAGCATATTTTTATTACTTTCAACCTTAGACTTATGCCTTTATAAAAGAAATGTAGAAAATAAATATAAAATTTTTATCATTTTATGTTATTTTAGAGGAACAAAATATCTCAATTTTTAACGTAAAGCAACAGAGAGTAGAACATTTTAGTCTCGTTCAAATAATAACGGTTAACTATGTTCCGATAAGCTATCATTAGTGGAGGTATGGAGCAATTTATTAAATAGTTACCGTGCTTCTGACACGAGATCGAGGACTGCGCCGCTTTTCTTCCAGGAAAAGGATATGGGCTTGTCGCCCTGGGCGTCACATTCCATGGACGCCCTATCGCCTCTTCTCACTGTCATCAATGCGTACTTGGTACTGAATCTAGGTGCACCTGTACAAAGAAATCGATATGCACCGTTTGAATGACAATAAGGAAGACTATGATACGGTCACAAGAAATTAACCTATTTAGTATTCTAATATTTTGCTTTATTTAGGAGAAATATCATTTATGAAAGAAATAAACTATTCCAATAAATATTGAAAATCAATGCATGAATGAAAGAAAAAACTAATAAATAATTATGAGCATTAGATTATACTTTTTGTTTTTAAACATAATTATTCTAGTGCATACATGTTGCTAAAATATCTCATGATGATAGATCTAAGAAAATATATTAATAAAAACATATACTCACTGTACATATCTTTTCATATTCAAACTATCAATTTTTTAAATATTTTTTAGTAATGTCTTGACAAGTATTTTAGATGTTATGTTTTGTGTTGCTATGAAATTAAGATAATTTTTATAGGTTTGGTATTTAAATAATGTCAAATCCACAATATAAAGTAGCTATTATGGATGCAGCATACCGCAGAAAATGACGCGCGCGTGCGCGAGTGAGGAAATGTTTCCCAAAATATTTCAACAATCATTATGAAAATTCCGAGGAAATTAACTTAGCAAAACTATACGAAGGTGAAAATAAATTAACTTCTCATTAATTTTCGATAAGTATTTATTAATGAATCTTGTCTCAAAAAATAGGATTATAACGAAATTTATTATTAGATTTTTATTTATTAATTGATCGTACAATCTTGTTTACGTTTCCAAGAATGCATTTATAAAGAATACTTTTTATGCAGTATGCTTTCTATGCAGTGTATTTTCTATGCAGTATGCTTTCTATGCAGTATATTTTCTATGCAGTATGTTTCTATGAAGACGATAATTTTAATGCATCCACAAACGAATAAAAAACATGTTAATTAATATAATTAATGCTTCTTTTTAAATTAAATGCTAATATTTTATATCAAAAGAACGGAAGAAGAAAATGGAATTATAAATAGAACTAAAATCTATTTTAGCAAGACACTTCCAAGCATTTTAAAAATATTTTATTTGAATTTTTTGTCACAGTAAAATCACATTTTTAGCCTATGAAATCTGACAAGGATTTTCAGCTCCAAGCAAATATCAAAACAGCAAAAGCATTCACTCCCGATGTGGGAATTAAATCCCCAATTAACTAAAGCTTAGATTTAACAATTGTAGTGCCAATACGGTATTATTAAATTTGCTTAGGAAGGAAATTTAAGCAAGCACAATTTAAGTATGAAATATAAATATGAAAATAAATTTGTCTGCGTTAATTAATTTCAACTTACTGTGAACGGAGAGTTGAATAACTGCACTAAGTCCTGATCCAACTCCATTATTAGCTTCACACATGTAATATCCAGCATCTGATGTTTCAATGCTTTGAAAGTTCAATGAACCATTCACCAAAGTATGCACATGAGAGCTGCTTACGATTGTCTTGAATTTTTGAGGAGAAGAATCTGAAAATATAGGACATTTTTACGAATTACATAAAAAACACCCGATTACTTTTACAATGAATCACATTATTACTAAAAAAAATAAAAATATTTATAATTAGTTTAATGTGTTGAAAAATTTATTACTAAACATTTAAAAATTTTCATGGAGAATATTGACTTAATAGAAAAAGCAATTACTTGTTTTGTTTTAATTTTAAATTATTATTTTACTAAAACATTGGAATGGAATTAAAACGAACATATCTAAACATGACACACTTATCTCTTTCGCGAAAGATTATATAACAAGTATTTGATGAAATTTGATATAATCAACTTACTTGAAGCGATTTTCCATCTTACATGAGGTACTGGAACTCCTTCAGCTTGGCATTCTATTTTGACAGGTCTACCAGCTACTGCCGATATATCTGTAGGCTTTGCAATCCATTTAGGTGGTACTAAAACAAACACCAAAACAAAGCGTTTAAAACGTGAACGAACTTAAATGCTATAATTTTTATTTAATATTGCTTTCCAGAACCAGGGATTGAAATATAAGTAAACATATGTCTGCGTAATTAAGGCTTATTAGACTTTAGAAGAAAGACTGCAAAAATAAATTGTTTCAATCTAGATATGATATACAAATGTGATACATTGTTTTCTTACTACTAATTATTTATAGACATAGAATGCTTGCAAATTTGCAACTGAGGTTATTTATTTCAATAGTAGAATGGCATTTCTCAATTTCTTATACATACAGCTTATTGCATACAGAAAAAATATACATGAAGTAGTCTTTGTTATTCATAAGAATCACGGAAAATATTAAAAATTGTGTACCATTTCTAAATTATCTTTTTTTTATAATTTTCATGTAACCTTATCTAATAAAATCATCTCATTTTTCTTCCCATGAAATTTTCAGTTTCAATTTTTTGAATTGAATAATTAAACATAAAAATTCAACCTCCCTCGAAAGAAATAAAGCAACGGTTTGCTACACTTATTTGCTTGCTTCTAATATTTTCCACCCTTAAATTCCATTGATTAAAAATGTTAATTGATAAACGATTAAATATTACACAATAAGTAGTACTTAATAAAACTGTAAAAATTACAATTATATAAGTATATTTTAATATAATTCTCAATATTTTAACCCCCTTTTGCTTTTAAAAATTTGGAACTTTTTCTAAATCTGAAACTATGTCAAATAATTTATAAAAAAAACATTCTTGAAAGAACGATACTTAATATTTATAATTGTGAGGCAGAATGTGAGTTACATGATTTGTAAGATTTATTTACCCATACAAATTGGTATTTCTCTTATTCAAAAGTGTTTAAACAGTTGAAATAAAATAATACATTAAAATGACTGACGTACTGCAGTTTCAAAAATGAATGAAGTAGTTGACTATGCTCACCTTTCACCCTGAGAACGGAGCTGAAAGAGCCAGACGCGACATCGTTTCTTGCAACGCAAGTGTAATTCCCATTGTGTTTCCGAGTCAAGTTCTTCATCGTCAAAGTTGAGACGAAGTTTTCGTCTGCATAGACTAGTATCGCATTCAGTTCCTTCTCGTCGAGTGGCACTCCATCCTTCAGCCAAGTGGTCGAGAGAGGCCCGTCACCCGCCATCACAATGCACGTCACCGCTGTCCTCATGCCCTCTTGGAGATTGTTGAGAAATGTAAAGTTCGCTATCTTTGGACCACCTGAATTGAAGGGATAAATGAGGATTCTGTTTTTTTACAAATGGTGTTTTAATAAAATGGAATATGTTGTCATGTTTACTTTATGTGCAGTCGTTTGACGTAAAAAACAACAAAATGGAACTTATTTTAATAAGTAGATCTAATTTAAATTATGTTAATAAGATAAATTTTTATTAAGACAAAATATGTACATAATTTTACATTATTTATGTGAATTTATTTATTGAAAAAAATTATTATGACATCAAACTCTTAGATATATAGAAAATATGAGGTATAAATGCATACTCATTAACTTATATACCTGTGGTAATTATAAAAAAATAAAAAACGATTCTGAAATTTGGGACCCTAACAATCATACCGTACTCAGAAAGTGAATGAAATTTTGGCATAAATTATTTTGAAGTATGCGCTCAAGAATGATATCGAAAATAAAGGTGTCACTCAAACAGTTACTATTACAATGAGAAAATTTCAAATAGCAGCACACCATTTTTGCATGGAAATGCAATCTCCATACTGCAAAACACTATTAGCGTTGGAATGGCCCCTGTAGCACAAAAACCCTCAGAGCTAGGCAAAGAAAATTAAAAAAGACTTTGCCCTGCACCAGAGCATTAATGTTCGTTTCATTTATGTCCCACATTTCACTGTTCCCTCGATTGAGATCCCAGTCTGATTAGTCCACCACAAAACGAGAAGAGAAAACCAAGAAATGCGAATTTCTAATTCTACGTAAGACACAGTCATGACTGACATCATCGGGCAAGAAAAATCAAATCAAATTTCCTAATTTCAATGATTCTTATATAGACAATCCCTCAAGCTTAAACTTATGGTATTTTCTATTTTTCTATTCAGTAACACAATTAATATTAGTCTATAATTTTATTATTGAAATATATGAATTTATCATTGGTAAGTCCTTCAGCGCATGTCTTAAAATTTAATGTAGGTTTATTCCGTTCAACAAAAAAATAATATCATTATTTGTGGTAAAATACAAATTTGTTTGCTTACTGCTGATATATAAAATATTTATTTTACATTTATTTATACTGTTTCTATAATCATATATTTGACTTTTACAAATTTTTTATATTTTGAATTAAAAGAAACAAAATCATCTTAGAATACATTCTAAGCTTTATAATTTTCATAATATGTGACAAAAATTTAAATATCAAAAAAGAAATATCTGATTGTAATGACAAAGATCTGGTTTAAAATATCCAATGCCTGATTGAAATACAATAGGGAAACCTTGAGGAGGATTGCATTCAAAAACAAAATTAGCATATATTTCATAAGTAATTACATTTAAGGGGAATGCATAAATATGCGTGATTTTGTAACTCACAATCAAGATTTACGTCAACTTCAACGGTAGCAGAAACAGAGTTTTGTGTTCATTACTGTAATAATTTATAATTTGAAAAATGTTATTGTGATTGTTTGGTTTGAAAAAGGCTAATCTGAAAAGTCAATCAACTCTTACTCAATCACATTTCATACAGAACACAAACATGAAATAAAAATGGTTGATTCAACAACTTTAGACCTTAGTATCAGAATTATAGAGACTAAATAAAAGCCACAAAAAACAAGAAAACTCAAATATTACATTAGCATTTATCACAATATTAGACCTGTTACGGAATGTTGTGGAATATATCTATCCAACGTGAATCTTTTCCTGCTGACCTATGTAATCAGTGATGTTAAGCTTCTGCGGATTGCTTCGTCACATATTTATTAGAATTGCTCACCAGCAAGTCTACAAAAAATACATCAGGCCTTGATTATTTTTTTTGAAATATAGTCTGAAGGGCTGATTATAGTTTTTTCGTGTCCTGACAAAAAAGTTAGGAAAGTCGGACGTCCTGTAGGCCAGGCCCCATGAGGGAATTTTATCTCTCAATATCACAAGCCGTATTTTTGTACATAATGTACCTCGTTATATATTCTGAACATTTAGGCAATGCTCTCTTGTAAGCACACTATCAGTGAATCGGTACGTAAATGTGTATTAAGTTTTTTGTCTATTTTCGAGTTTACATACATAATATACAGTTTCTAAGAAACATATTGCTAAAAATTTGTCTTTATAATTATCTTACATATTTCCAATTATTTAGCTTGCTCTGAAAAAGTGTGAAATTGCGACATGATCAAAAGTAAATGCTGCCATCCCAAACTCTTGATATTTAACTGAACGTTTAAAAAAAGAATGTTTTCAATAATAAAGATACTGTCCATGATGCATACTAGTTAACTTGAAGCTATAGTAAATGTTGCAAAAAGGCAGGATTCGAACAAAATATAAATAGTTATTGAACGACATATCTTTGAAATAAATCACTGAATCATTTTGAAATATTTATAATTTTTTTTGTATATTCATTATATCCATCAAATTTAGAATAAAGTGACTCCTTCAACAATCACTACTTATTTTTATAGACTGATAATTCTTTATAATATTGATTATAAAAATATTAAAACATGTTAAAACTTTAATAAATAAAAGCAAATAAATATGTGACTTCACTTTATAACAAATCGCTTTATTATGGGAAATGATTTTAAGCATTTTTAATTTTAAAATATTAGTATACAATTGCATTATTTGTTCTAAAAACTTGAAAATTGATGTAAATTATTGATCATTATGTGAAACTTTGTAAGAATTTAATGACAATCAAAATATACATATTCAGAAAAAAGAAATTATTTTCCAAGAATTACTTAATTAGGTAAACATTTCCAAGAAATATCTTGGAATAGTTTTTTAAAAATAATAATTATATTTAATCATTCTTCGTATATAATCAACGTATATACATAATTGTATACCGAAATTGATTTAAACTAGTAAATTTAAAAGATTTATTAATAATTAACTTCTATCTGCTATTTATACCGATTTGAGCTGTAATCGTATTCATATATTATCAGAACTCATGTTAGATGAGTCAAATGTGAATAAATAAGCAAACATTGCATTAGAAATACTAAGGTTCTTTAATAAAGTAACATGTTTTGCTAAATTGAAATAATCACTATTATTAAAGATAAACTTGTATATAGAGTATGCGTTCTGTTTGAGTAAAACCAGAAATCTAACGTTATTCCGCATATTTAAAGCAGTACGTCATTAATTATTTGTGTTTGATATGATTTTAACTAAAGCGATACATAGAAAAGGACGATTCACTTAAAGCGATAGTAATTTATGAAATGGTTATACAAATAATAGTTTCTTAAAATATTATTTCGTTTATTTATTTACAACTGGTATTTAATTTATAAGTTTAAAACTCCTTACTTTAATATATTTGCTTATTAAGATATTTATGATTAAATTTATCATAAGCTTAAATTTATCTAAGCAAAAAAAATAACTATTATCATGATTTCTCTTAGCTATTTTAATTATAAAACCAATTATTGTTTAGTAGTTTTAAGAAATTACTATATGAATTTTATAAGAACAAGATATTCTTTCATACATCTGAAATAACTGACAAATGTGTTTTATTTTTTTATTGTTAGAAAAATAAAACTGATCGATTATTCTTTTTCGTCTTGCATTTACAACATTCAATTTTTGATAACTTTTATTCTTTTTTCTTTTACAATAAATATAAGTTTAGTTTCATGTGCTAACTAAAATAATTTTAAATCTTGTAAGTGTGTACAAAAATGTACATATGCAAAATGATGCCTCTAAACAGAAAATAAAACTATTAGACAAAGTGATTAAATAATTAACAATAATTGAAACCAGTTTACATGTTAGAAAATTTTAAAAGACACTGATTGACTTGTAGGTCCAGTATTTTGACATTTGCTCTCTTAATAAGGAGTTGAAGCTTTTAAATTTTAGCAAGATTTGCCAAAAAATGCAGAACTTACTTCGAATAGAAATTCTAAATGTTCTAGAAACAGTAGATCCTTGCTGGTTTCGCACCTCACAACTATACAAACCGTCATCTTCAATTGATTCCATTTCAGTAATCAGAAGTGTACCGTTTTGAAAAACGTGTTGCCTTTGATTTAGTGGCAAAACTTGACCCTCTATGTAATAAATATAGAAATATTTTATGTTATTTCTTTTAGTAGTAACATTAATTTATAAGAACAAAAATAAATTTTACACATTATTGCATTTAAAATTATGTTAATCTGTGAAATCCTGCAGAACAAAAAATTAAAAATACACACTTATATAAGAGGTGATCAAATGAAAAGGTACGAAATGACATCGTGGGTACAAATGGGGACTTTATTTAAAATTTACACCATAGGCTTGAGCACTACGATTCCACTGATGAATAAGCCGCAGGATTCCTTGTTATCAGAATTCCTGTGGCCATGACGAGATCCAGTCCTTCATAGCGTCCTTGAATACGTCGTTCGAGTAGAAGTGCTTCCCTTTCAGGTGCTTCTTCAGTGGACCAAACACATGGAAATCGCAGGACGACAAGTCTGGATTGTAGGGCGGATGGTCCAACGTCTACAACTTGAAGTTGGTCAGTTCCATGTGTGTGACTCTGGAGATGTGTGGACGTGCGTTATCATGGAGCAGAACCACAGCCTTCGTGAGCAGCCCCGGTCTTTTGTTCTTGATTGACCTGCGTAGGCGTCGGAGTGTCTCACAGTACACATCGGAGTATATGGTTTATCTGTACTCGAGGAATTCCACAAGTATCGAACATTGAACGTCGAAAAAGATGGTGAGCAACACCTTTCCTTCTGATGGTACGGCTTTCGACTTTTTAGGGGGAAGTGACGACGCATGCTTCCACTGGTTTCTCACCTTCTGCTGAAAGAAATCGGATAACACCTCGCTACTCCTCAATCATCAAATTTTGCAACGCGAACAACATCCTGTCCTCATACTGACTGCCGCATCATTTGGACGCCGCTTT
This sequence comes from Latrodectus hesperus, assembly GCA_037975125.1. Taxonomy (NCBI): domain Eukaryota; kingdom Metazoa; phylum Arthropoda; class Arachnida; order Araneae; family Theridiidae; genus Latrodectus; species Latrodectus hesperus. Next base: position 86,171,401 of record CM075851.1, read on the forward strand.
CGATAAGAGCCTTTGCTCTCTTCTGCATACGCAGGTGCCCGGGCATGCTCCGATCCCAGTCAACCAACCACTCCAACCACATCCACATCCCGAGATGCGTTCTCCCATGGCAAAATATACAAATATTTAACTATTACGTTTAAAAGTCGTTTCGTACCTTTTCATTTGATCACCCGTTCTATATATATATATATATATATATATATATTATATATATATATATATATATATATATATATATATATATATATATATATATATATATATAGTTAATAGTATAATTTATAAAATATGCAAAGAATATAATATAATGAAACAAAATACAATGAAAAATGCCAAATAGAAAATAATACATTGAAAAATTAAATGTCAAAAATAAAATATAAAATATTCTTTGCATATTTTATAAATTATACTATTAACTATATCTTAGTAATACTATTCTAGCTGCTTTTGCGCTAAATGTACTGCTAATCTTAAAACTTAAAATTTTATGTATTCTTGTGCTTTTGGTTATATGTCTAACTTTGCATTTATATTTTATGTATTCTTGTGCTTTTGGCTATACATCTGATTTTGCATTTATATATATATATATATATATATATATATATATATATATATATATATATATATATATATATATATATATATATATATATATATATATATATATATATATATATATTTATATTTATATTTATATATATATATGTATATATATATATATATATATATATATATATATATATATATATATATATATATATATATATATATATATATATATATATATATATATATATAATTTATATATATATATATTAATTTTTATTATAATTAGTTAATTAAATTAATTTATTTATAAGAAAGCTTTTCAGAAAACTTATCTACTGTAACTGTAACTACTGTAATTGTGTATATATATGGCATGAATTATAGCAATTAATTTAAAATATCGTTGCTAATTTAGTAGCAATAATATCTTTTTATGCCACCGTATGGAAACAAATATCAAAAATTATGAAAGTTTTTTTCATTATAGTGATTGAGAGGAATCAAAAGGGAAAAGTAGAATACATAATCTTAAATTTTAATGCCTAGAATATGTTTTGTCATTACTAAATATCTTTATATAATCCTAGTTGATATACTTTACTTAATTATAAGTGAATAAGTAATTCGTTTTAATCAGAATTATTTGTGACACAATAATATTTCAAAAAGTACAAATATTATGTATAAGCTCACATAGTATATAAAGCAGTAAGGGAAGATTTCGCCTATAAGAGATGAGCTAATATTTTTTTCATAGTACGATTATTCTTACGCTGTAATTTTTTCTTAAAACTACAGTATATTCATTGTACGCGTAGTAAGAAATTATGTATATACTAATGTATGTATTACATATGTCAAAATGGTGGATTTAGCCAGTTTCAATAAGCAATTTCTCATAAATAAATTATTGATTTTGTATAGATTTTTTTTAATGATGTTGATATTTTAAGTATTTTTGAATAAAAATTTAGTTATTTTGCTTACGAATTTTGTACTTTAATAGATATATGAACTTGTGTATTATATTGCATGTATATTGATCACATATTTAATATGGTTGAGTTATTTAGAAACACAAGAGCATCCTTCAATGCATACAAGCACTGAAATTCTATGCTCTTGTGAAGATGCACAGATTACACTTATAAATGTTATGATGCTTATTCCTCCGTAAAACATTCTAATGGATGTTTATTGTATGACAACATAGTATTGGATTTACTTGATTCCTGCCCTATTTTTTGAGCAACACCTGTTATTACTTTGGAGTTTCCCATACAAAACAAAAACGTTAAATCTGGGATATGGTGCAATCAACACATACATGATTATTCATTTACATTGAAATTTTACATATGAAGTTCAAAATTTATAACAGAGTTTCAAGTGATTTAAGAAAGTTTATTTCTATTGCTGTTATTTCTAATCTCCAATTCTGTCTGATTTCGTTTGACCATATCAATTAAATCGTTGACATTAGTCAGACATAGACAAGGAGTAAACAACTATTGTTATCCTCCCTGTTCAGTCTAAGGTAATATGGTATTTGTGATTAGTAAAAATAGTGGCATTTACTTCTACGTCTATACAGCCACAACTAACAATCCCAATATGATGTTTTGCTAATTACAGGTAAAAAAAATAAGATATTTTTTCATTGTCATGTTGATACACGTTTAGTCTTATTTGTTTTTACACTTATTTTGAAAACAACTTTTGACAAAGTAAATTCAAAACTAATACTAACAGGAAGAAAGAAATCAAAACTCACATCAGCGTAACATGCCAAATAATTACTAAAAAATTGTGTATTGTACCCTTATTTGGACATTGTAGTTCTTATGAAATGTATTTAAGAAATAAACTACTAAGTGATTAAAAAATGAATGGAAAAATCTGAGTCTAAACTGTCATTAAGTAATTGAAAGGATTTGTACGTAGAATTTGTTTATCATAGAAATTGTGGATATATAATAGTGTTATAGATTAAATTTATTTACATTGTAATAGCTCGATATTTATCTTGACGACATGAAAGATTTAATTATTTACAAAAGATACAGTTGGTTTTGTCAATATTAAAATGCTTAAGTTAAGTAAACTTTTCTGCATTTTTCTAAAAATATGTATTTCGTTAGTTTTTTAAATTAAAATATGTTCAAGATTTTTATATTTATTTTTTTAATTCTAAATATTTTAGACTGCAGATGATATGATAAATTATTAATTATTTTAATGAGCTGTATAATACCTCTGCATACACTGTTAAAAATGAAATATTGAAAATTAAATTCTCCTCAGGGGCTTGCTCTTATGTCAGCAAGTATGTATATTGGTAACCACGAGATTCCTGAGCTACTCATACCTAGGGGTATATCTAGATTGGGCATTGGTTTGACAACCCCAACTTAAAAAACTTTTTCGTTTCGAAGTCCAAAGAACATGAAATTGAACTGGTCTATCGTAGATACTTTAGGAAACAATTTAAGGACTTGGAATTTGGGTGGTGGAATATTTTATCACTTTATAGAAATAAAGCCTTCCAAGCTCTTGTTGAGCAAATGAACTTTTACAGTATTGATTTAATTACAATTCAAGAAATATGATGAATTGGGGTATCTTGGAAACAACACTATAGTGCATTTTATAGCTGCAGTAATACAAAAACATAATATCACATTATATATAGCACTTATGAGACCTGTGCTCACCAATGGATCTGAGATTTGGCCTTTTACTAAATTCCAGGCAGAACAGCTAACTATGTCTTTGAACGAAAAGTTATTATAAAAATATTTGATGCTATAAATAAAATTTAAGTTTGGAGAAAAAGTCATAATTTTGAATTGTGCAAATTATTTAAGGATACAGACATCGTAAAATTCATTAAGATAAGTAGTATGAAATTTAAAGACCACGTATGCAAAATGGACCCCTTATCATTAACATTTAAAATTTTAAAGTACACTATTTTGGAAACTAGAAAAAGGGATAGGCCCAGGTTGAGATGGATGGACTCTGTAAAGGGAGATTTTAAGACTCTTAGAGTAACTAAATGGAAATTAATTGCAAAAAAATCGGTCAGAATTGATGAAAGTTCTTGGGAAGGCCTTGGCTAATTGCGGGTAGTCGTGTGAACAGAAGAAGAAAATTGAGTCAAAACTAATGAAATTTATGAAAGTAGAATAAATAATTTTGATTTAAAATTTATTATCAGGAATAAAAATTTTTTAATAATAAATTTTAATTAATCTTATTGCTTTGATTAAATTTTCGTTATATAATATTAGAAAAAGGACATTTTTCTTAACGAATAGTATTTAATAAATATTATTTTAGGTAAACTAATTATAATATATCAATATATATTGGTTGGTAAAAGTATTATTTCTAAATTTATGTTCTTTATTTCTCACCAATTTATTTATCAATAATATGATTTATCAATAAAACAAAAAATTAATTAATGCTTTATCAATAAAAAAATGCATTTTTATCTGTAAATTAAATCCGATATAAAAAATGGTATTGACTGCATTGCATTCATAGAAAACAACAATTACCTTTCTTCCACATAATTGTATCAAAAGGATATCCTCCGAAGGGACACGTGACTCTGAATATTCCTCCTGCTAAAGCTGTTAAGTTGTTAAGTGGTCTAATGAAAACTGTTCCGAACACGTTTAATCTTCTCGAATGAGCAGTGCTTCCGGCTTCGTTTGAAGCAATACACGTGTATACACCGCTGTCCGTCACATCGGCTGAAGTAATATTCACGTAACTTACAATATCACCATTTCCACTAACATATGAGCTGACTACTATTCCTGGTCTAGTAGACAATGTCCAGATGCCATCTAGTGTCCACTTAACTCTAGGATTTGGGTTGCCATTAGCTATACAAATCAATGAAACAAAGCTACCAGGGCGTACAGTTTTTTCTGGAAATGTCAACTTGAAATGTGGTGACAAATCTAGAAGATAAGAAAATAACAAAATATAATGTTATACAATATATAGAGTTTATTTAGGGAAAAAAATCTAAATAAATTTATAATGAATGAGAAAATAAGGAAGAAACAACATAATATATGTAAAATAAATAAATAGTACATAAAAAAAATCATCGTTAGTTTTGGTAAATTTATATCTAAAAAACACTGCTGTATAAATATTATTTTTATACTTCCGCATTTTGCCAATTAATTTTTCCTAGGGAAAACTGAAAAAATCCTTGATAAACTTATTATAGCATTATGGCATGGCACATGTGGTATAAAAATAATACATTGTATTTTAAAAAAGGAAATCATTTACAAAGGTTTTTGGACTTTTCATGATAAATATTTAAATTTGATACTTAACTGTAGGCTACTTTAAAGGCACATGTTTACTAAAAACACTTTTTTATGTAGAACAAAAATGAGCGGAATATATACATATGCATGTACGTATGTATGCATATATTAAATAAACGAAACCAAAAAAGTCAATCTATTTTATAAATGGTTAGCAAGAAATTAAGGATCAAATACTAATGATTTATTTTTACTTTCCAAAGTTGAGGCGTTTCAGCGAAGTTGCAAAAAAATCTTACTGTTTAACCCAAGTAGGGGAAATTGGATCAATACCGACACAATCGAAAAAATCACCATAATGCCGAATTAAAAAAAAGACAAAGATGCGTGTCAAATACTCAGCTATCATCCTACATTTCTCATAAGCATCTGGAGAAAAGTAATAGAGAGACTCATTGTCAGTAGGTGAAAGGATACCTCAAGGATTACGGCCTGTTAGTGCCTGAATAGGCCGGAGTTTGCAAAAATCGATCAGCTAACCTTATCTGATCAACTTGTGAAAAATGAAATGATTAATTACGAAAGAAATGCATTAACAACATTGTTCATTGATTTTAAAGGAACAAATGATACGGTATGGTGAGAAATGCTGTATAAATAACTACTAGATATGGGAATAAAGGACAGAATAATATGAAAGATTAAGATCTTTTACAGAACAAGGCAGTTGTAAAATTAAATATTGAAAAAACTACTTACAGAACTATATGGCCTTCAATAATGCTCAGTAAATAGCTTCATTGTACTTAGCATCTGCATAAATAACATATTTGCCATCCTAAATAGCATTATAGGAGTGCAATGCTTGTCATTCACTGACGAGTTAGTAATATATACGCAAACACGAAAACATAGTACAAGACAAGTAATGGAGAAACAAAACTGATCTATTACATGTAAATACATTTAAACGGATAGATTGAAAATAATATAATAATAAATTTATACAAAGCTGCAACTCATTCATTTTCATTGACCCATCAGACACTTGTCCTAAAGTGATCCTAACTCAGCTAAAAAATAACAATAGAGTCAGCTATAAAATGATCTTTTAAAAAAATTTAATATCTTGAAACTCTTGACTGGGTTTTTGTGAGAAAGCCCCAGACCAAAATTCTGAGTATTATCTATAAGGCATTTATATTGCCTTTGAATTTATAATACTGTAATCCACTCATAATTACAAATTATCAAATATTTTAGAAACTAGAAACATTTCATAGTTAGACATTGAGACTCATCACTGGGGCTGTTAAATGCCCCTGGAGATGTTTTGTTACCACTGACAAAAATTTTGCTAATAAGTGCTTACATGGAAGGAAATCTTGTATGAAAAAATGCTTCGCAATGGAGATATTTTCTGGGCTAACAAAATTTTTAAAAAAAATTTAAATATTCATCCTACGAAAAGTCAGTACAATTTGAGAGAATTCCAATTATTCCAATTAAATAAATATAATCCAAGACAGTTAAACAACATGCATATATATATATATATATATATATATATATATATAAATATATATATATATATATATATATATATATATATATATATATATATATATATATATATATATATATATATATGTATATATATATATATGTATATATATATATATATATATATATATATATATATATATATATATATATATATATATATATATATATATATATATATATATATATATATATATATATATATATATATATATATATATATATATATATATATATATATATGTATATATATATATATATATGTATATATATTATATTTATATATATACATTTAGAGAAAAAGTTTATAGCAGAAAAAGCTTTTACTTTGAATTTATATTTTGCAACAATAATCTTCTGTTGTTGAATTTAAAATTTCTACCTTTATCAGAATCAGAATACATTTTATAAATCTGTGTATCAGCTACTTAAATAATTATAGTTTCATATTTAGTTCGGATTGATAAATACTATATTATATCTTTTTTATTAGACAAAATTTATTTTTTGAAAAAACTGCATGTTTAGTATATAATTTCTTTGTATTCCTAATTTATCACATTAAAAATCCCTTTCGATGCATTTTATTTATGTAATAAAAACTTTTTTCATCATTTATTAAGAAAAAACATTAAACAACACTATGTAACAATCATTCAGGTCATAAATTGCTGTAAGAAATAAGATTTCTTTGCATTTTGGATAGAAAGGTATCTCAAGTAAAAATGGTCAAAGGTGAAATAAATTTGTCGTTAATGCAAATTAATTAACAAGGTAATTTAAAAAATTTACAAGTTAACCAAACTTTTACTTTTTAATTCCTCAGTTCTTAACATAGAATTTCCGCCATCAATAAAAATCCAAATCTAATGAGAATTTCTTCAATTTGGCACAAATTCGGTGTGAGAAATGAATTCTCAAAATCTAGTATTATATCAATTTTATATGATACACCTATAATATCTTTGGGGTATTTTTCCCTTTGAAGTAATATATATATATATTCTTAATTTCTCTTCGTTGAATTCCTAGAAACATTATGTTATTCAAATAAGGAGAAAGCAAGGCAAGTGTCATGCATTTTGCATTTACATGCTCTTTGCATTTACTTTTACCTTACGTTAAAGATGACAGTGTCATACAATGAACAACAAAATTAAGCATACTTTGATTTATTTTAATGCTTAAGAAGAGATTATTGTGAAATCCGTTGTCGTAACTACATCATAAATGTTTTATTTTTTTATCGTTAGTGATTTTCGTTCTATATATATCATTCTTGCTAAATTTATAGTTTCTTGCTATGGAGAACACATTCAAATAAAAATAGATGTTATTTAAAAGGTGTCAATTATTTTTGCTAGTTTTTAAATGATTTTTTAGCTAATATTTATGTTTCAGCTAGTGGTTCACGTATCAGGATTGTTGTTTTTAGAATCATCTAATATGTGTAGACACATAATGCATACACGTTTAAAAATTGAAAAGAATTTAATGTAAAATTTTTAAATTTTGCTATACATGTCTCAACATATTGAAAAACGCAAAAAAATTAAATTCTACATTATATTAATAAAAGTTTTTAATAAAATCTATAAAACCGGTTGAGATTTTTTCACATAAATACATCAATTTAAACTTTTTTCGCCATTGAAGATTTTAATAAAAGATTAGAAAGAATTAACTAATTTAATGAACGACTTTTCCTCTAAACGACATAATTGCACCATAAATATATTTTTTACAATCTCTAATGGAAGATGGGTACTGAATCAATTTCCCATTTTCCTTATCTTTTATGTTTATCTCATGGTGTTCAATAGTCAGGCACTAAATTCAGTGTGATAGTTCCCAGTAATGGAGACCTATTTTAAGAATATACTTTCGAACATCATTAGACGTTATTTATCAAAGTTCCAAGAAAAAAATCTGTGACACCTAAAAATAGTATTTTTTCCTAGTAATTCTCCACTTCCATGATCCTTTGATAGCTTTTAATAGAAAAGGGAATATATTTAAATAGAAAAGTTGCCTTTATAATGGATTTTTATGAATACATTATAGTTACGAAATTAACTTATAGCAAGCATTTATTTAAATTTAACTATTTTTTTACTGTTTTAAATAAAGTAAGCATAATAACCATGATTTGAAGGCATAGTAGAATAAATTTTGCTACTAATTTTGAGAACTATTGAAATTTTCGATGAAATATTTATGACGGTGACATTAAAATACCATTTAAGTGACATTTATTTTACTCTGCAAAGTATTTATTTATTAACTATAGGAGATGGATATAAGTTATATTTTCTAAACCAGTAAAAAATTCCTTAACAAATAAATATTGTAGATTATTTTGTTTGAAGCGTTTCTTTTCTTTTAAATTAATTACTCTATATCGAAAATATAAAGGTATTTTGAATAATTAAAATTTATTGAATTATGTTTTCTCCAATTAATAACTGATTCAATAATTATAGATGAGCTTTTTTCAGAAATGTAAAATGGTAAGATAATTTTGAAAATAATTTCTTTTGAAATTTCTAATTGTGCCCACTAAAAATCAAGATGTTTTTACTAGGTTAAAACTACCAAATAATTAAGAACTGAAATTCGATAATTTATTTTAGAATAATAAATTAGTTTAATTTATTCAGTTTGAGTGACAAATGAATGTTCTAACCTCATTTTATAAACTGAAGTGCACATTGTATTTGAATCTTCTTTTAACAATATTTTAGTTCATGCTTAACATATGTCGTAAAAAAAACTGAGTTCTCTTGCTGTGGGATAAATTAAATAAAATATCAATTCGGAAAAGAAAAATTTGACTTTTTTATGAAGAGTTATATAAAATCACATTATATGCATTTAAGTATCATTTTTTAATGATTTGACTAGTTAATTATGTTAAATTTTCAATGTTATAATAATATTAACAAATAATTTTAATAAATTTCTTAAATTATTAATGATTTTGATAATTTTAATAGAAATTGTTAAAGATAATCTACAGAGATTAGTTGTAGTAGATTATTTCCATCTTAAAATTGCAAACTTATTTAAATTTTAAATGTTTTATCCCTAATTATGCTTCTAGTTGCATTATAAACAAATAAATTTGATTTATACTTGTGTTGTGAGGAATTAGGAAATTTATTTTTCATCAATTTCACTTGCTAAAATATAAAAGTATTTTATAAAAGTAAAGCCAAATTTTGTGCAAAAAATTCCTGAAATACAGGAAAATAGTTAAACAATTAACAGAATTTTCAAATTGCACAAATTTTAATCTAATCATATTTATCAAAAAATAATTTTGAATTAACCATTTTATTGTTGGGTATTGTTTTAATTGTAATAAATTATATCATAATTTTCTATCTGAAATTATCTGTTACTCATGCATTTCTATGCGTTGTTGATCCTTAGTAAGAATTCTAAATCGACTGAAAACTGGTTTAAGTGGATTAGTATATAATTGGTGATTTAAGTATCTCTTTTAAATATTATTTATTTATATTTTTTACTTGCAAAACTATAAACGTGTGTAAAGAAAAGATGCAATTAAAACACTGCATGTAGTATTAATTCAAAAAAAAAAAGAATAGTTCAATAAAGAAAAAACTATATGATGTGTTTAGAGAGGATGCATTTAACATTAATATCAGCTCAAATTTCCAAAAACAGTATATGAAAGAGAGGAATATTGTTCATAAAGACCATCATCAAACAATTATGAAGTTCTACTTAATATGATTATAAAAAGTAACATGTTAACTTCCACAGAAGTATGTTTCAAGCTTGGAATCAATCAATCTAAAATTTTTTGTGACAAGAAGTTTCTTTTTTTTTTTTTTTTTTTTTTTTAAGAAAATACTAGAGATTGTTCTATCTCTTTCTGTAAAAATGACAAATTGTTTCTTACACTTAATAAATAGTAGTGGAATAATCCATTTCCGTAATAAAAAAGAAAGTGTTTAATCAAAAAATCTGTTGAGCAACTTAAAATATTTGTTGTGTTTATGCGTATGATATGCACATGTATTACAAATGATGTTTGAAAGTTTCAATTTAAAAAGATTCCTTTTCGAATGTAAAATATTATACATGTCCAGAACAGATCATAAATTTTATTCTTAAAGATTTCAAATGTATGGTTTCAAAATTATTCATAATGACCCTGGATCTTGGGGTTATTGTAATACGACTGTCACACTTATATCGTTCATTATGAATAAGTTTTAATGGAAATACATTTCTTTGTACTGAAAGATGATAAATTTGGAACAGCTTTCATTTATATCTATTTGGCTTGAACGTTTTTCAGGATTCCTGATTTGTGATTTCCAAATGCTACGAATGGTCATGAAAAGAGATTTATTTGTAAATTTTAATTGATTGCTTTGAGCACTTAGTTGTATGATTTTGGAATCATAAAACTAAGTGCTGAAAGCTGAATCATACAACTAATGCTGAAAAAAATAAAGCTGAAAGATTTTAAATTTCAATTTACATCTATTTGATTTTAGTATTTTCTGGGATTCCCCTGATTTCTGAACTGCGATTCTAAAAAATTGCTAAACGAAAAGTATTGTAAGTAAAATTTTGTTTCATTGACTTTAATGCTAAATTGTATGATTTTTAAATAAACTTCACTTCACTTAAACTAAAAGTTTTGAAACTTTAAGCCATTGACTATTGATTGCCAATGTGTATAGATTTTATTTATTCTTTTAAGGCATTAGTGAGTTTATTTTTCACAAGAAGAAAGAAATTGTTAATCATTAAATAAAATTAAAAAGAATATTTAGAATTCTTATAAAATATCATAATATGTGGTATGAAATGTTTAGTCAGAGATTTAAAACGAACCAAACTTTTGGGTAACATAAATATGAAAAAGCGGAAAATCATCTAAATTGAAAATTTAATTGTTTTATATTCTTTTAATATTTCATTCATATTTTTTACTAAGAAACTGTTTTTTATGTTTGTTTACATAGATTAGTTTATTTATCATTGGTTTTTATACCGTTTCGTTCCTATGAAAATAATATATAGTTTTAAGAGTATTTCTTTTAGAGAATTATTTAGAGAGAGAGAGAATGTAGCAAAAGAATACATATATATATATATATATATAGTTAGAATTCTTATACCTAAATATTTCCCATTTTAACACACAAAATGGATTAAGTTAGATTGTTTTGGTGACCAAAAAGTTGTGTGTGTGTTTAGGTAAATATAGGAAAATTACTAATTAAAATATAAAGATATTTATCTAAAAAAACTTACAGTTAATATTTGATTTTCATCATTGGGAGAATATTAATCTACTTTTGCTCTCAATCAACAACTATATATAACTAAATTCTCACAGCACCTTACTAAAATGGTTGATGAACATTAATGACAATAATGAAATAAATAATTTTATATAAGAAAGAAAAATCATTCACATAATTAATAAAAGATAATTTCAATGTAATTAAGAAGAAAAGGAAACAAAATCTAGAATTGTAAATTTTGTTTAATTTCCAGTTATTTAAAAAAATATTATGTATGGAAATAATGAAATATACGTGTAATAATAAATCTCACTAAATTTAAAATTTGTAATAAAAATGCCCAACATGTATATTATTGATATAAAAAATTAATTAGATATATTTTTAAAATATTTTCATTTTAACACAAGTGATCAGGCGTCTCATAATTGGAACAAACTGAATTTACTTCAGTTCTCCAGAAAAATGTTATTAACTTCTATTTTAAACTATAATCTCATGAAACTTGTAAATTTACTGTGAATAAAATAAATCAGATAAATTATTATTGATTATAGTGGACAAGATATCACAAAATTGGAATTATTCATTTGTTTTTTCCAATACAGTATTTTTACTGTATTGGAAAATTAATTCTGTATTGGAAGTGTTTTTTTATTTTTTTTAAAATTAATTTTCGGTCAGTTGTTTAATAATGAAAAGATCAAAGTTAAATATTGCCATATATTCTATTTTGCAACAAAATTTTTCTTACAATTTTGCTATTTTAAATAGAAAAATATGAATTTAATGTTAATATTTATTTTTTCTTTAATTCAACGTAACAGAAAAACAAACACCAAAGCTGTTGAAAGACATTTTTATCCACCGAGTAAATTATATTCCGGATTTTTTGCTAAATAATAAGAGAGATATATGTATCACAAATGTGAAAATCATAAAATTTCGCAAGTGCACATTTTAGAAGACTTATGCAGAAACCCATTTATCTCCGTTTCTTCAAATGGATTGGACTTATAGTCCGAAATCTTTCATTTTTAGTATTCTTTCACTAGAACATTATAATTGTTCTTTGAAATTTATCACACAGTTTTGAAATTATTTAAGAGGGGGAGAATAATATATCACAAAATTGTAGTATTTATGTGAAATAAAAAAATATATGTATTTGTATAGATCAATAATCATGCTCGAAATTAATATATATATTTTACTTCAAAATTTATAACACCCGAAATTTAAAAAATGCTCCCCTTTTATTCAGTTATTTTATATTTATTGCTAAATTACAAGCTAAGTTAATTCTCTGAAATGTGAGCGGAAGAATGAGAGGAAACATGTAGCGACAACAACGTGAGTGAGAGATTTCGAAAAGAAATTACCTCCCACAATGAGTCTAGCAGCGGCTTGGGAAGACTGAATGTCTCTGCGAACAAAACATTGGTACATCCCCGAGTCCTGTCGCCGCAATTGCCGCAGCTGGAGGGAGGTTGGGGTGGGGAACTGGACCCTGGAATTGGAGGCGATAAATCTCGTGTCTTTCTTCCAAAGGATGCTTCCGAGTGGCTGCCCCTCCACCGTGCAGTTGAAGAGAGCGCTCTTCCCCGCATCCAGATGCAGCTCCCTCGGGGAGATGCTCACTCGCAGAGGCTCTGGAAAACAAAAAATAAATCTTGGGGAAATCAGGGAAGTGGAGGGAGAGCAATTTGTAATTATATAGCAAAATAGCTTAAGAAAGCATTTTCAGTTTGTCAAAATGCACCATTTGTTTCATTTTAATTATTTACGTTTTAAATTATTATATTTTAATATCATTTTTTAGCAATTTTATTTATTTGTATGGAAATTATTATACACGATAACTAAAGCATATTTGTTCCTAGTTGGACATGTTTCAGAAAATAATATATATAGATACATAGGTTTTGTAATATCCTTATTATTTAAATATTACAAGTTGCTAGTCATAATAATAAGAGCTTATATAGTGCTTGTGCATGTTATTTAAAGAGAAAAAAATGTCGATAAAATGTTAAAAGGTAAAATCTTTTGGAACAATAAGCTTTAACCAAATAATTATTATAAATTTCAAACTTTAATAAAAAATTTCTTCATTGTTAAAAACGCATAGAAGAATAATTAATTTTATTTATTTTGTTATATTATTTTTATGAAGTTTATATTACTATAATTAATTAATATACTTTAAAACAAGTCAAGAACAATCTATAAATATGTTTTAATTGAATTACATTGTGATAGAAAAATTTGAAATTATTAAAAATTATAAAATAATATAGAAGCATATTTTTCTATTTAAAATGTATATTTCAAATATTGAAAGGATTTAATTATTTAACTAAAACTAATTTCATTTTAGTTTTTAGGTTGTAAAAAATACTATAGTTCTCTTAAACGGCAACAGAGGAAAAGAATTACGATATCAAATTTTATATATTTCAGTTATATTTTTGTAGTAATTTAAATCTATTTTTAATGAAATCAAAGCAAAACCATCATAGAATTGAAAATCCAACAATTACCTAAATAAGAATAAAACTATGAGAGCTGCTAAAGTTCAAAATTCAACTTGTTATTATTCTAGATGCGAAAATTTGTTGTTTATGATAACAATAATAAATTTACAAGATATATAAATATTTAAAAAGAACTTATTTGTACTTCGTTTTCACGTCCTTGTGAGATAAATTTCCGATTTACAATTATTTGATTAAGTAAAAATTTGTTTTAAATCATTGTTTATTAAAATTTAGTTTTAAAATATTTACAGATATTATGTATTGATATTTGCAATTAAGGAGACACCTTACCTTCTACAAACAATTCCATGTCAGCCTTATCTTCCCCAATAGAATTACTCACGTGACAAGAATATTTCCCTGCATCCGACCATTTCACTTTGCTGAATATTAGCACTCCACCTTCTTGTCTCACAGATGGGTCAATATCGGACATCATTCGCTGACCGGCCACCTGCCTATACCAGCGATACACGGGAACAGGATAACCTTGGGCAATGCATGATAGCGTAGTTCGTTGTCCAGCACTAGCTTTAACTAAATTTGATCGGTGAATAATTCTAGGTAGCTGGTTATACAGAGAATCTATACGAAAACTTGCAATTAGAATATGGGAGGTAACACAATATAAGTTTCTTATAATATCCTGAACATTTGCATCAATGTACTATTTTTTTTACATTTTGTATTTTTTAATGAGATTTCCAAAAATATTTATTAGGAAATTTTATAATGTAATATTTAAAGCTCTCTTTAGCATCACATATCCCTAAATCTCAATATTTGCTTTATAAGACTCTACTACTATTTTCTAAATGCATATAAAATAAATTCCGAAAGTAGACGTTTTATATTAGTATATCTTTAAATCCATTAAATTATTTGTATCCTTTTTTTATCATGCAAGTAAAAAATGTATTTAAGTTTGATTTGAAAAAAAAACTTTTGAAATATATTTATATGAATTATAATAAAACTTTCTAAAATACGTTTCTAAGTTTTCAAAAGGTAAGTAACTAAAAACTATTTCTAGATATTATGTATATTTATGTCAAGTAAATAGAGTAGGCTAATTATCGATAAGAAAGAAAATAGATTGGTAATACATAATAAAATGGAAAAACGTACACTCTAAAAAACAAATGCAAAGTAATTATCGAAACAACTTGCTTGGGTAATATAAGCAGCCACATAATTATCTTACACTCACCAATTATGTAAGCTTATTTGAATGCATTACCTGTAATTACGATTTTCGAGTAATTAGTGCTTATTTTCTTTTCCCTTGTGATGCTATTTTCGGTGTGGCATCGAAAACTGAAGTTGGAATCTCGCTCAGTCACGTCACGAAAGTAAAGTGTTCCATCTTCTAAGAGTCCATATTTTACTATAAAAACAAACATGATTTTTGCTACCACAGCAACAAATTATTATATTACTAAGTATTTGGCATGAATAAAGAAAAAGTTATTTTATGTTTAAAGATTTATGAATGCTACTGATATTCTTGAGCACTAATAAATATTCTTCTAACTTTATTATTTTTATATAATTTCCATTGGAAATTCTTCTGATTCTTTTCACTAGAAGAATTTCTTCGAAAGCTGATAATTTATGTTGAATTTAAAACATTACAAATGATATTTTATTATTGATTGATTTATTTTGGGTACCAGTCATTTAATATACACGTATTAACTAGCACATATGTTTGTAAATTAACTAATTGAAAATGATAATGATAAATATATATGTAAATTTTACAGTAATGACCTATAACGTTGTATTTAAGATATTAATAAATAATTATACAGTGATAAATAATTTATAAATAAACGATATAACAGTAATTAAACAGTAAGCTTAACCATTTAAAATTTTTCTGATTTTTAGTTATCATAATTTCTTTCAATAACGAACAAGAATAATGGATTAATTTATTAATACTATATGTAAAAAGTATAAAAATGTTATTAAATGAATAACAAAATTCGATGAATGAGTATAATTTAAGTTTTTTTTAAAATTTTAATAATAAAAGCTAATAAACTAGATTATTATGTAATTGATGAATAATCTCTATTAGATTTCACATCGCATAAAACAAAATCAACACTGAAGTTTTTTTAAATCATGTATTCTAAAAGCAATAAACAATTCGTATAAGAAATAGGAACTTGCGTAAAGTAATATGCAGCATTTAATGTTCAGTCAAGCAACAATTAAAGGCCTTACATAAAACTTTGAATAACACTATTTAACATGACAACAATTTAACACACATATATTTCGTTTAAACGTACCTCGTGGAACGAGACTTATTTTATTATTTTAAAAATATTTTAGAATAAAAAATATTTCTCCCGTATTTGGATATTAGTTTAAATTAATATACTACATCTAATACTATTTAAAAAGCCTTAATTATGCATTTAAAAACCTTACTTGGCAACTCCACCATGAATATTTAAGAAAAGTAGTTGCAGTAAATGCCTATAAAAACTATGTATATAAATAATTGTGGGTTTAAATATTTAATAATATTTGATAAAATAGTGGTATTTTAATTGAAACACTATTATATATATATATATATATATATATATATATATATATATATATATATATATATATATATATATATATATATATATATATATATATATATATATATATATATATATATATCCTCTTCGCGACGGGTGGTGCATATATGCATTTTAACCTGGAAAAAATTTTAATAATCACTAGATGGCACTATGTGTCCATTACATTTAAACTAAACGTAGTTTTAGTGTTCTGACCTTCATTTTTTTCGTATTCCTGCTTTTTTTGGCATTTTGATTATCAGCTGTGGGTGGGGGGAGAGGAAATCTCAATGTAAACAAACACAGCTCGGCTCTTGAACTATCCACGTGATTTAAGCATTCTCGCTTCTGATAGCTCTCCGAACACTTTTTTTATTTTGTTTTCGCTACTATTGGAAGTCTTTTAGGGTTTTAGCGTCAGTTTCGTTACAATTTTTACTGCTTTCGGTTATATTTGTTCACTTTTCTTGTTATTTCGAAAATTCTCGACTCCAGATTATTATATCGAGGATTATCTGGTAGGCATTTTCCTACCCTTAATTTGAACAAAAAGGGAGAAAAAAGTCGCAGAAAGTGTATTGCTTGCTCACAAACCGTGATGAAAGAAAAGAAAACACAACAAACATTTTATACTTGCAAATCATGCAATGTCGGACTTCGCTTTTCTCCGTTATTTGAGATTTTCTATACTTAGTCTTCATTTTAAATTTTGTTATTTTTTCTTGTTAAAAGCCCTTGTATAGTTTTTATTAACTTGCAAATATGTTAAAGTGTTTTGTCCATTAAAATTTTGGAAAAACTACAATTGCACTGTCGAAAATTATTTCTCAAAAAAGCAACTTTTTTTATATATATATTTTCATATAAATTGAAGTAAAACATTATAAAAGTCTAGCTTTAATGTTATAAGATAGATTATGTGATAATCTAAAATGCTACCAAAAATCACGGCGATAGGACTTTAACTTTATTATTTACGAATTTTTTTCGAAAGTTAGGCCTAGCGGAGAAAAACCCCCGTCCTGTAATATCATTCCCTTCAGTCAGCTTCTTACTGAACGCGCGTCTTAAGCAAAGGTGCCCCGTCGTAAAGATATATATATGTATATATATATATATATATATATATATATATATATATATATATATATATATATATATATATATATATATATATATATATATATATATATATATATATATATATATATATATATATATATATAACTACGTATAATATTTCTCATGTGTGTGCAAGAAATGAATGCATAAGAAGACACATTAAAAAGAAAATGATATTTTCAGTGAAATGGTGCTAGCAAGCAATACATTCAACAAAAGTAGATAGTTTTCTTAAGCTGAGATAAATATTCTCAATGTGTATGTAAAATGTCCAAACATGTTTAAATTATCATAGTCAAAGTATTGTTATTGTTGATGCTATAATTATTTAACAGAATTTTCATTATTTCCATCTAATTGTAAATTTATTCAAAATGTTTAAAACAAAAATTGTACTTCTAGAAAGTAAATATAAATTAGACTTATAAGCAGGTTTATATTACGAATTTGAAAATAAATAAAATCACTAAAAATTGATTGATCAATAATTTTCCTAAGTAAAAATTGCATATTTTTATTTAATTATATCTTGCAACGGCATTCATAAGCAAAAATTACCTTTCATTTTGTTAATCTGTAAGGGTTAAAAAAATTATTTGTTCTATGTCATAAATTGCTCCATTTAAAGAAAATTTAATTTTAAAAATGAAGTTAAGAAATCTAAGAAAATAGTAATGTATTAAATAATTATTATTTTTCAAATTAACTTTATAATACTAATTAAAAGAGATTACTAAATGACATTTTATGGTTTTAAACTTTTTAAATTTTACTTAGATTTTTTTACATACTTTACTTACTTAGATTTTTTTACATTATTTGTAAATACAATTTAAATAGATGAAATAAACGTTTCATTTACTTAATATTCTCTATTTTCTTCATCATACAACAATGCTACATAAATTATTTAATAATAAACAAATAACTCTAAATACTTTTATTTTTTAAAAAGTATTACTAATGTTATTACTATCTGTATAGCCTATGTTGATGATTTGTAAAAAACAGCAATTAATATTATGACCTATAATTTAATAAAATATAATAAAAAGCGAAATGATAACGAAATCATAATTGGGTAACAAATAATTTTCTTGAAAAGATTTAAAAATATTAAAAAAAAACACATGATTATTTATTTTTAGTTAAATTTATTTTCGGAGAATTTATGGTCTTAATTTGATTATCTTCAGATTAATTATAAATATTTAATTTAATTTTATTCAGAAAACACTGTAAATGTATATAAAAAATACGTTTTAAAAATATTACAATGTCATTAATTTTATATTTACATTTGCATAGTATAAGTAACATATTTAAGGAATTGTTCCAGTTTTTTAAATAAAGTTTACTTAATAATTTAGTAACAAATACTGTTCTTATATAAACATAAAATTTAAATAATCTAAAAAAACAGTAATTATTTTTCCTGTATAAAAAACAATGATTATAAATATTATTTTTATATAAATTTAACAAATTCTGAGAGCCTAAAGGAAGTTTTACTGACATTACTGAAAAGGGCTTATAACTTTTGGTTTAAATAATGCTATTCGCTAAATTATTACTTGTTAGTTAAAATAAAAAAAAGAATATTGCCAAAAATAATTTCTTTATCATGTCTACAAAATAATTACAAAAATATATTTGTTAAGATCACTTACACAATGAAGTGAGCAAACAATAACTAGAAACAATGGATAAAACAATGAATAAGTACAGAAATTTATGATTTGCTACAGTAATTAATATTAAATTAAAAGATATAGTATATGTGAAACCACTTTTTAGATAAATATCACAAACAAAACAAGTTTAACAAAATTAATTTTATGTTGATTTCAAGATCATTACATATTTTAAATACCAAAAGCGGTAACACACTTTTATATATTTTTTCATTGCCATTGAAAAAAGCATACTTGTATTTAAATTTACATGAACGAATTTGTTTCAATCTAACTTGTTCTTCAAAGGCAATGAAAAATGAGAGAACTTAATTGCTTCTGGAAATTTACATATTGATGAAAGTTTTGATGAAAACTAAGCTCACCACTAATGATCCCTGGTGTAATTAAAAATCCATCCACTCTTTCCCACGACGTTACTTTAACGTAATCATTCACGTAGCTCGGAATGGAACAACGGAGAACTCCCATGTTGCCGGAGGGAACAAATTCATCGGAGAGCTGAATCTCGTATCTCTGAGCCACAACTAAAATACACGACAATGTTACTTACTTAAAAAATAAAGTATACATTCAAGCTTTTTAATCTTAATTAACAATTTAATTTGTGAGCGCATGATATAACATAACATTTCATTACTTGATATAATTATATATATATATATATATATATATATATATATATATATATATATATATATATATATATATATATATATATATATATATATATATATATATATATTATATCAAGCATCGTGCATAGAAGTTATGTGTTATGTAAGGTCTGAAAATTAAAAGATATTTCAAGAATAATTAATTTTTCAAATGTAATATGATACACTTGTTTGAAACCAATGTTTTTGCTTGCGTTATATTAGTAAAAACATTACAACCTAATTTACTATATTGTCGTTATTAAAAATCATCTTACTTACAATTTAAGTGGTGCAATATTTAAACTAAAATATAAAATATGATCGTGTTTTTTTCTTAGCATAATTACTGACAAATTATCAAAAATACAGTATTTAATAAGAAATATGATACTTAATAATTGTATTACGAAATGTTGTTAAATAGTTAATTTAATATTAAATATATGCAACATGTATTTAATGACAGGGAAATTTGAAGAATTCAAACAATTTGTTCAAAATAGAAAGCACGACTGTCATAAGTATACAAAAAGTTTTATAAGATAGCTGAAGGTTATGACTTAAAAGATTTTTCATCCTCCAAATATATATAGAAGCTTTTGATTCCTTATTGTGAATTCTTGCAGGTACGCAGATAATAGATTACTACTTGTCTGTTTTGGCTGACCTTGGCAAGCAGCATTAATTAAAATAACAAAACAATACAAATAATGATGATGGAAAAAGATAAGTTGAAAGCCGTGACTGACTCTGCTCTTATTATATCAGGTATATTAAAATCTACATTTGTTTTCATCTTTTTCTCAGGAGTTCATAGTGGTAATCCAATGGCAAAATCTATAAAGAGTTACATAAGGAAAATATCATTTTTTATGAACTGTTATCATGGGGCATTTTTTTTGATAAAAAAGTAAATAAAAAAAATTAGCTACATAGTTTCCATAAAAAGTGTAATGGCCAGAAGCCTCTGAAATGTGCTTCTGTTGACATCATCACAATAAAACCAACATTTGTTAACACTCAGGATTCTCATTTGCTAACAGTACTTGAATAGAAATGATAAACATATGGCAGTCAGTGGATCTAAAATAAATACGTTATGTGGTAAGTAAGCTTCTATATACCATAATATATGGTTAATTTACACTTCTTTATCAAACATTATATGATGCTGACCATGAAGAGATTGTTAGAAAATTTAAATTAGAAAGGATATTTTCTTCAAGTTTCTTATTCCTTAAAAAGACGTACAGAGAAATATTCACTCCAATAACTTAACTTTTCCAATTATTTAATCTTAATTTTTCCAAGAACATTTTATGTTTGGACGTCTAGAAAACAGATTTTTTCATTGAATGAATGAATTAAGATTGAAATAAGCATTTATTTCCAGAAAGTTTCTGAGTTTCGCTTTTCTTTCCGTTTTTTCATAAAATTCATAGATTTTTTCCTTGGCTGAAACAGTGAAAAAAATCCAGCATAAGTGTTGATGTTTCTTTCTTAAATTTATAATTCTTAATAAAGTTTTATTTATGTTTGAGCATGGTGATTCTTATTAAAAAAAACTCATGTTGATTTCAGTAACACAATAAATAAGTAAATTATCTTAAGAAAGATGTGTCTTAAAATTCATTTCATCTCCAAAAGATATAAAAATTCTTAATATTTGTTACCACCATTAATATTGTTTGAATATTGATAATCAGTACTTGTATTTATAATCATAATTGAAACACATGTGATAAAAGTAGCGTTTTGAATACGTTTCGTAAGCGTTAAAGCATAATGATTAGTAGATTTTTCATAAGTAGAAGTAGAGCTTTAATGCTAAATAAATGTGGTAATTTTATTGAAGTTCTGCCAGTATTCAGTCCTCAGATATTTTCAAAAAGAATAATTGTAGGAGCCTGCCTAGCTAGATCAAGTGTGAATGAATCATCTCAAATTTTAAGTATTTCTAGAGTTATGATGTCTAAAGTTATGGCGACATACATCAGACGATATACTAGACAAGCTCGAAAAGCAAAATGGTAAACGGAAAGAGACCAAAGAGTTTGAAACGATTTGTAATATCTGAAACGTGAAACAACATCAGCAAATAAGACCACCAAACTCACTCGGCATCTACATTTCCCAATGCTAATCGTAAGAATTCAAAATCACTTTGATAAACAGATTATTTATGACAGAGCAGTGATTTTCAGTACACTTGCCTAAGATGTTAATGCTAAACACCGTCTACGGTAATGTCACATTCGCAAAACCTGGTCTATTGATAAATGGAAGAAAATAATATGGTCTGTCGAATTGTTTTTCTCATTTTGCTCTAGGAAAGGAAGAGTGTACGTTATGAAGACACTTATATATGTGAATGATCATGATTGTTTTCATCCAACTTTTCAGAATGGAAGTGGATCTGTCATGATACAGGCAGCCACGTCATGGTTTTTCACTGAACCAATTATAACCATGAAAGGAAAGATCACTACAAGAAGTGTAGAGAAATGTCAATTGATCATGTTCCTTCTATAATGCAAATTTGTTTCCTGTCGAAAACTTAATTTACTAAGATAATAATGCAGCTATCCGTGTTGCGGGATTGGTACATTCCGATTTTCATGAACACAGAATGCAATTTAGCATTTACCTTGGATAGCACATTCACCAAATTTCATGATAGTTGCTTCATTAAGGTCTATTTCAGCGTGTTCAATACGGAAATGATATCCTTTGCTAAAGTTTCTCCAAAAAAATCTCCATGAAAAATGGTACCGTATTCTTCTTAACACTATTCAGCACTTGCATGAACCAAAATACCTAGCCGCATCGAAGGTCTAAAATAAATAAAGAAGAGTGGGTATGTCATCTATTGGGATTATTACCATACGAGATCACACAAATAATTGCTAGGGAACCTGAAGAAAAAGCTAATGATTACGAGCATATTAAGAAATTGTTGTTGAAACGTTTTAAGCTCAGTCCGGAGAAATTTCATCAAAAGTTTATTTTTCATCAAAACACAAATAGTACTTGGAGTGACTACGCCTCTGAATTACAGAACTATTTTGAAGAATGAATTTCAGGACTTAAGGATTTTCAAGGTCTCAAGGACTTGGTGATTACGGATCAGGTGAAACGCCGAGTTCCGGCTGAATTAAAAGAACATTTCATCGACGAATGGGTGAAATTTTTAACGCCAAAAGAACTCGCTGATAAGCTAGATTAATATGAAACGGGGCGAAATAATGGAACGAAATCTCAAGTTTTTGAACGCAAGCAACTTTAATAAGAGTCCAAATAATTCTCGTTATCAACACGTCCAGGTAACTTTAATAGCAATCAAATTAAAAACCAAGTTCAACAAGTAGAAACAAATGGAGACAATAGTGCATCGGGTTTCCGCAAGCCAATTCGTAATGAGAAGGGTGAACCAAAATGTTTCAATTCTAACTACTATGGACACATTTCTAAGGACTGTCCTGAAAAGAAAAAGGATTCTGAGAAAGCCGTTACAGACCTGATATCTAAAACATCAAACAGCTCAAATGCATTACTCTACATTAAGAAGGCAAAAATTAAAGAAGAAAATATAGTAGATTCGAGGATTGATACTGGAAGTTCTTGCTATTTAATGAAGATATCAGTTTCTGATAAGTTGGGTATAGTTATTATTCCCGAAGTAACTGATATTTATGGATTTGGAAATCAGATTAAACCAGTAAGTAAAGCACTTGGAAAGGCAATAGTGGATATTGAAATCGACGATGTTTTAGGTAAACAAACCACCATTCTTTTTGTTAATGATGAGTCTCTGCCAGTAAATTTATTGGTTGGGAGGACGTGGTTAGATTTGCCTCATATTGCTTATGCTAGGGTAGGAAATGAGCTGCCCATTGATGAAGCACCATTCAGTATACTACGTATCAATCTGAATAAAACGAGAGTATCTTTGAAAGCTGTGGAAGAAACAGTGTTAGAAAGGAATACGGTTAATTTCGTTCAATGTAAGTCGGATGAGCAGAAGGAAAGGTTTCTGTTGATGAGAGAAAGACAAAATGTTGACTGTTTATTAGAAATGAAGGAAGGAAGGTAAGTAGTACCCATTTCAAATGTACATAGTGAAAACTTTATTTAAAGAAAGGTCAATGCGTCGGGAGATGTGAAGCTGTAGATTCTATTCAAGTGAAGATGGTGTTCCGGTAAATGAAGACTACAATGTTGAAAATCCAGTTATTGTGGCACTAATGTAAAAGAAAATATTTTTACATTGGTTGAAGATCCAACAAAATCAGACTTCTAAAAGACCCCTTACATTGGAAGATATAAAAACTGATGAAAATGTAACTGTAGATCAGAAGCAAGAGTTACTTTCTTTCTTGAATGAATACAGAGATTGCATTGCAACAAATCTTAGTGAACTTGGATGCATGAATTTGATTACGATGGAAATCAAGGAAATGGAAAGTAGCAAGCCAGTTTGTATACGTCTATATAGGACAAATGCAGAAGAACGGGCCATAATTAAATACATTGTGAAAGAATGGAAAGAAAATGGAGTTGTTAGCGAAACTAGATGTCTTTACGCAAGTCCTATGATGGTTGTAAAAAAGAAAACGGGAGACCATCGTTTGGTCGTGGATTACAGAAAGTTAAACTTACAGACGGTTAAAGACAAATACCCATTACCTAGAATTGATGACCTGTTAGAGACTTTGAATAACTGTAATGTGTTTACGACATTAGACTTGGCGCATGGATATTTACAAATTCCATTAAGCGAATCTGCGAAAGAAAAGACTGCCTTCATAACACCTGATGAAACCAGACAGTTTGAAAGGATGACTTTTGGACTAACCAATGCTCTAACAGAATTCCAGCGCATGATGCACTTGACATTGGGACCATTGTTAGATAAAGAAGTACTATACTATTTAGAAGGCATTCCTGTACCGGCAAAAACTTGGACGGAAATGATGGAGAAAATGAAGCGTGTTGTAGAAAGGTTGAAATCTGCACATTTAACGTTGAAACTGTCAAAATGCGAATTTGGTAAAGAAGAAATTGAATTCTTGGTTTTGTGTTTAACAAACATGGAATTCAATCAGGACGAAAAACGTTAGTGCTGTTACCCAGTTTCCAATTCCAAAGAACGTACATTAAGTAAGAAGATACTTGGGTTTAACTAGTTTCTTCAGACGTTTTATTCCAAATTATGCCTTGCATGATGAATCTTTGACACTACTTACACGCAAAGATGTTGCGTTACAGTGGAATGAAGAACAACATGCGGTATTTGACAAATTGAAAAAAGACCTGACTAAACAACCAACATTAGCATTCTACAATCCCAACGCCCAGATGGAGGAACATACAAATGCAAGCTTTGATGGTATTGCAGGCTTGTTGTTGCAACATGGAGATGACGGAAAACTTCATTTGGTTTATTATGTTAGCAAAAAGACAACAGCAGCTGAGTCGAAATACCATTCTAGTAAGTTGGAGCTGATGGCTATAGTATGGACACTAGAATGACTTCGACAGTTTTTGTTGGGTATCAGTTTTACTATACTGACTGATTGCCAAGCTTTGATTTATATGATTGCTAAAAAGTCCAATAACCCCCAGATTGCACGTTGGAGTCTTTTCATTCAAGAATATGATTTCGAAATCCGACACAGGCCAGGTACTAAAATGTTTCATATTGATGCAATCAGTGGAGCACCAGTTTAAAACGCTTCAGATACGCTAGGCTCTTTGATAGAAAACAATTTAAAGGTTTGCCTAACGTTGAGTGTTGAAGGTCAAGTACTCATGATGAAGCATTCAGATGATGCTTTGAAAGAAATAATTACAATTCTTAAGAAACACTGCGAACAAGACTCTTGGGAAAACCCATTCGAAGTACTTCACGGATATGTGCCAGGATTCAAAGAGGGAATTTTGAGGCTGTTTGCAGATGAAGAAAGTGAAGTATGGAATGACCCAGAGAAACTGCAACATGAAGCAAGGGCAAAAATCGCAAAACAGCAAGAGAAAACTAAATCATTATACGACAAAAAGAAATCAGGCACACTCTCATTCGACATAGGAGAAATCGTTGTAGTTAGAAGACACCCAAAGGCCACCGGGGAGTCAACTAAAACGGAGTCACGATATCGAGGACCTGTGGTCATCACAGAGTTACTCCCTAGCGATACTTATAAAATATCCCAGTTAGAGGCTAATAACGGTCGCATGTATGCCACAACAGCTCATGTCAGTTAACTGAAGGCTTGGAAAGGTTCGGATGAGGATACTGATAATGTTTCTGACAATAACTCTGGAGAATAACTTGAATCAGAGACCTAAGCGAACAATCAGACTGCCACAGCGTTACCAGTGACTCTGAACTTTTGAAAAAAAATCTTTACAATAGAACTTTAATGTAAATTACTTATCCTTATTGTTTTGTCTTTATGCAATTCTAAGTATTAGCACTCATCTATATAGAAATAAGCACATTAAAAGAAGAGAAGCCAACATATATATATATATATATATATATATATATATATATATATATATATATATATATATATATATAAATTAACAATATTTTTTCAAAGCTATTGGCTAGAGTATTACTGCTGCTTCAGCTGCTAGGTGAACATTGTTAAGCTTTAAGTACCGGACAATTTTCTATTATTTTTCCCAAAAATATGTATTATTACTTTACAGGCATTTGATAATTGAAAAAGATAACTTGATTAGTGAGTAGTACTCTTCATCAAAATGTCGTACAAAATATCAATGTGTCTCTATGAGTAGTAGCAACAAACGAAAATTCAATAATAGTTTCAAAATTATTCCTATACCTTAATGTATTGTTTGTGTATAACATATTGTAATTTGAGTCATAAATGTTTGCAGATGCTCAGAATCTTCATCAATCTTGACACACTGGTTCTCTTACCACTTAAAAATATAACAAGTGATAATAGAATAACATCGAATTATCAAAAGGACCATAAAATATAATTTCATATTTACTTAAAATTTAAATTTGATAATTTTTGTTTATATAAAATACCTGATAATGTATATTTTGTTTGAAGGAGTTTAATACATTTTTAATTAAATTCATTCTGAAAATATGATAACATTTTACTTTCAAGCTTCAATTCAAGCCTAAATTAAATATTTGGAAAGCCTATAAGAATTTCAAATTGCAGATATGAAGGTGTATATATTCGAAAGTATAACGTAAGTAATGGAATGAGATCTGATTGTTATAAAGTAAAAAATAATAAGCGAAAGAGAGAAAGCCAATTGACATGTTATTCAGCCATCTAAATTCAATCACTTTTGGTATACTCGTTTTACTGCATCAGATCTTGTTAGATTAGAAGCAGATACTCCAAAAAATGTTATGAGCCCAAAGTGGATTATATAAAGACAAGGAAATTTATTTTGCTTTAACTTTTTTCTCACAGGTTCATAGTAGTATTTTTCATCCCTGCTTTTATTTAATTTACGTCAATAAAATCCTCCAATATAGCTGTGTAAGATCTCGATAACAGAATACACGGTTATTTCTCCCTGATTAAATTTAAAAGGAGATATTAAATTCTTGCAAGGCAAGAGAAATATAGATAAAACAGAATTCTTTTTCGTTAAAATGAAATTTCATTTTATTCTGAAGAAAAATAACGAATATATATATATATATATATATATATATATATATATATATATATATATATATATATATATATATATATATATATATATATATATATATATATATATATATATATATATATATATATATATATATATATATATATATATATATATATATATATATATATATATATATATATATATATATATAATACATCATCAGAATTATATAAAGTAGAAGCGGCTTCTCTTTCAAAGAACGAAGGAACGTTACCCAAAAAAATCACAAAGCTGATATTTTCTTATCTTAAAAACATGAAGTAAAGAGTCCAAAACATTTCTGCAGGATTTTTACTGTTTTAAAATATTAAAAATACATAATGAAAAAATATGTATACTTGAATTTATGGAATAAAAATATATTTATAAATTTGCAGATTAAAGCAAATCATTGAATAACATGATTAAGCTAAACAGGAATGACTGTACAAATATATAAATATGGCAGAATTAACAATACAAATAATTATAAAACTAATAATCTTGAGTTATATTTGGTAAATTGCAATTTTGATATACCTAAAATATACATTTATTAATAAATATAAAAGTGATGAATTTCGCACTTAACTGCATGAAAATAAGACTTATTAACTAGTTATTAACCAAAGTGTTCAACCATATTGTAAAGAAATTATGCCATAACTTAATAAAATATTAAAAAAAAGTATTTCAAATACTTCATTTCTTAAAATCATTAAAGTACAAGGTAGCACATGATAAATATGCATTCATTGCCACAATACATTGGTTTACATTTTGCTTTACATTTTATGCTAAAGCACTGAAACTTGCTGTTGGCTTGGAAATGTCATTAACCATATTAATATAGACGTCATTTTCATGACAAAAAAGTAGTTTAACCTTTATACCAACCAAGAATTATTAAACTAACGACAGGCATCATATACACTTATTTTACAGCTGGTGATAATCTGGTTGCTTAAAATTTTAAAAAAATTACCTGGTATGATATACTGCTAGCCATTGAAATCAAAGTGATGTAATAACCATTTTATGAACATTAAAATCATATGAAAGAAAGACGTGAATGGATAAGTAAATTATTAGGATTTTTTTCCTTGTTAATGACGCAGGAAGAGCAAACAACACCTAAATTTCTGCATAAAAGAAATTTTCTTCGATTGCATTTCTCATTTAGAAAACGGCTTGTGAAATAAGAGTATATCTTCTAAGTGTATCTCACTCACAGTTACGTTTAAAGAAGAGAAATATTAAGTGACTTTTGGAATTCAAATGTAGAATGGTTACCTATTAGAATGTATTGCCGTCCCGAATTTTTCCATTTCTCATTGATTGAAATGAAACCAATGGTCTCAAAATGGCAAATTCCTCGCATAGCTAATGCTCTAGAGAACAGATAATTTTTTCAAAACTATATAACAAGTATGTAATGGCCATTGTTCAAGAAATGTGATTGTTTGTTTTACGTCCAGTACCTGATAGTAGAATATAATTATATTTTAATCAACATGTACTATCATTACTGTGTGGCTATTACTTCAGCTTGACTTCACAAATCAGTACTAAAGCAGATGGTTGGCTCAGCATAATGTAAAAGCTAAATAA
Source organism: Latrodectus hesperus (assembly GCA_037975125.1). Classification (NCBI taxonomy): domain Eukaryota; kingdom Metazoa; phylum Arthropoda; class Arachnida; order Araneae; family Theridiidae; genus Latrodectus; species Latrodectus hesperus. Next base: position 86,201,032 of record CM075851.1, read on the forward strand.
TCTGTGGGATTTTAAATTCCCGTTTTCATGGATGATAACTGGTCCTGTGCGCAATATACTGATCATGGTGTACATGTCAATATGCTTCAAAGAGAACATTAATTGTCTAATTGCATTGGATATTTTTATGAGCCTGTAACATAACCTATAACATTTTAACTCCCATAATGAACCAACCATAGGATGCATATCATAAACCAACTTTGATCAATTTTAATCTTATAGCCTAACCGTAATTTTTTTATTTAAATGTCAATTGTTGTGCTTTATCTTCCAGTTCTTCAAAACAATTCGTTTTTAGCAAGATATTTAACGCACTGTTTTGACCTTCTTCAATATAGAGGTATTAAAAAAATTATATTTTACATTAAAATTGCCGTAAAAACATACTAATGGGAAACTAAGGTCAAAGAAAAATGCACCATCATTTTCAAGATATTTTTGATTTTACGTTTCTCTGCTAAAAAGGTTAATATTTGATATATAGTTTTCAATTATTATTTATATTGCTTAGTTTCTTGGCATTTTAAAGCACCAGTTACATCAAACATTTAAATAAAATAACATTTTCTATCAGTGATAATTTACATAATTGATCTTTTCAATAACGTAGTTTCTTACCAAATATAGATTTGATTAATGAAATAAAAATAAATATTTTAACTTTGCATGTCATTTTTGAAACAAAGAAAAATGGAGGTAACATATCATACATCAATGTATCAACATTTAATTCTTAGAGTCTAATGTAATATAGTAATGTTCATGTGATTTGGAAATATATACTTAAACTTCCTAGTGGTATGTGTGAATTTACGCCACATTTAGTCTAAATATTTAGGCATACTGTTATAAAATTTCACATAATAAATTATATTGATAAACTCTCATCATTTTTTGCCTCAAATGATACTTCGAACACTGCATGGAAATAATTGTAGTTTTGAATCTCTTTTTATATTCATAGTAAAATAATTAGCATTTTTAGAAAATTATTTTGTTGGAGCTTCAATTCCAGACCAGTAATTTCTCAACACTTAACAAAATTTAGCAATTTAAAAATAATACGCATATTTTATAGACAAATTTGTGATCATATGTACTGTGATTAAAACTCTTCGCTTTGAGATCTTTTATCTAATATTATAGTGAATTTTCTGAAAATATAATACGAAATAATGTTTGATACTCGTTTTGCTAAAAAAGGGTTTTTAAGAGAAATAATTATATGAATAAGAAATTAAAAATAATAATTTTTTATACCTATTAGAAAGTCAAATTAATATTGTTATATAACATATATTGTATTCCAATTAATAATTTTATAATAAAAAATGCCAAATTAAAAATAATTTTAAATTAAAAAAGTTTTAAGGATAAAGTGTATTTTTATTACCATGGGAAATTAAAATATGAAATAATCAATTTACTTATAATTAGTTTTCTAACCATAATTTTAACATAATTTTTATTTGCTTATTGAGAAATATATAATTCTTAACGTTTATATTATTAATGTGTATAATATAGTCTTGAGATTTATATATTGGTATTTATATATAAGTCTCAAGTGTATTGTTCGTTAATTATCAAATAGATGAATATATATATATATATATATATATATATATATATATATATATATATATATATATATATATATATATATATATATATATATATATATATATATATATATATATATATATATATATATATATATATATATATATATATATATATATATATATATATATATATATATATATATATATATATATATATATATATATATATATATATATATATATATATATATATATATATATATATATATATATATATATATATATATATATATATATATATATATATATATATATATATATATATATATATATATATATATATATATATATATATATATATTGGAAGCACAATTTTACTATTATGAAAATCTCATAAATTGAATCTTGTAAATAAATTTTCTTCATGACAGGAAAAACCTCTTCGAAATGATGATACAAGCAAGCAATAATTTAGCACATCTATACATTTTCAAATAGTAGAACAACTTTTCACAAATATGCTAAAGAAATGAGATATTATTTAATGGATATGGGTTTTAAATATGTATGAATTTGATTGACATACATACCTTAAATGTTATGGTAGTAAGGAACGTATGTCAAATAAATTATTTAGTCACTGAATATTCTCATTTCATATTTTACGTTATTATCGTTAAGTTGTTGAATAAAGCAGACATAGTTGTTCACTCATCAATTTGAATCTTTTCCTCATTATGCTTTTATAATTAGTTTGAAGTAAAATCTTTTGTAGAAAATGAGGGTTAATTGTCAGTATTAAAATTATTTTAGTTTCAAAATTGATTGAATCAATCACATAATTTTTTAATTACATTATTTTTGAAAAATTAAGTAGTTCATAATTAGAACAAATTAAAGTAAATTTAAGAAAAGCTATAATGTAACTTCAAAAGAGCCCAAGATTTTTTAACTACACTTATCTTTTTGAATTCTTGAATAATATATTAATTAAGGAACAAACAATTAAAATAGATTTTGTAAAATATTATTCTATAAACTGAGAATTCTAATTCCAGTTTTTGCCATTTTATGTTACCTACAGTTCTATTAAAACCTCCTTGAAAGCAATTTAGAAATGCTTCATACATATTTGTCAGTAATATTATTTAACAGAAATGAATGTGTGTGTGTGTATATATATATATATATATATATATATATATATATATATATATATATATATATATATATATATATATATATATATATATATATATATATATATATATATACATTTATATATGTACATGTATGTATATAGATAGATACATGAAGTTTTATTTTGACTTAATTTGGTGAAACATAATCTGAATTTGTTTTGTTAAAAAAGAATGAGTAGGAAATTCAATATTCTCAAAGGTTTTTGGCAATTCCTTCTATTCTGTAACACCACATGTGACCCGTTTCTACTTACTGAATTTTTTTTCATGTTTCTCAAAACTGTGCAGTCTCAGAAAATATTTTATTCTGTAAGAATGGAAACTAGTTCAGTTTATTATTAAATTTGACTAAATGTTTTCACTTTAATTTCGTTATACATAGTATTTGTTTTTTTTTCATATAGAGGCAAATAAACATATATGCTATTGATTTAATTTCTTAATATATACTTTTATAAACACTCTCTTCTATTAATTTAGTTCTTTATGAATTTCTAAGGGAATTTCTTGCAAGCATCATTATGGTTATCAGGATAAAAACTTAAATGATGCAGTTATACATATTACCTTATCTTTATTTTGAAAATTATAATGCAGTAGTTGAAGTCTTATATATATTTTTAAATAAGAAATTAATATTCAAAAATATCCCGTATTATTTTTTTAAAATGTGTATGTAATAAAAAAGTTATAACAGTTTATAAAGTCGTCAGGTTCACTATCTTCCATAATAACTATCTAAGAATCATATTAATATTTTGTAAAAACCAATATAACGGAGGAAAATTTCCACGCATCTATAACAAAATCACAATAATTGCTTCAAGTTTTAAAATCTAATTAAAATTCATCTTGTGTAGAATTTTTGTTCAGTATATATTATTTTAGAAACATTACATAACAATGAATATTTATTGATACATCTTATAATTGTTATTTTTTTAAGAAAAATAAACAAAATATCATTTGATCTGAAAAAAACAAACTGTTGCGTGAATTTATTATGCAAAATAACATGGAAATCTACAGTGATTTTAAAAATTTCTTTCCTATGTATCTTCTGAATACTATTCCTGAAATATTTTGTTTACATAAATAAAGCCTGCGCTTATATGTAGAATATCTGTATTCAAATCTTCGGAAAATTTTTGCGTGATGTCATAAGATAGAAAACCTATTCTCTCTGTAGAATCAACGCATTCGAGCGGAGTAGATTCTATTCCTCCGAATTTTCTCGATAAAATTTCTGAAGCTGACACCCATCGTGATAAATGGCCTCCGCTTTTGATCAAAATATAATTTCTATCACGTTAATAATTGCAAAAGTTTCAGTCTCACTCCATCAACAACTGCTAAAGAAGCATTGCCTCTTTCATATTCTGAAGAATTTTCCAGTCGCACATGTTCTATAAGTCTGAATAATTCTCGATATTCTACAAAGTGAAAAGCTGTAAATCATGTTATCTTCTGAAATTACCTTTTGAACTCGATTTATTTTTTCTTATTTGTTAGTAAGATTTGTAGGCTGTTTGGTTCAATTCTGTTTTTATAACTTGCAATTATTTTGTTTATTTTTAATTAATCTTAAATACTTATATTTTAATGACAATTTTTTGTTATTTGTTATCTATTGCACTTTTAAAAGTAAAGCGGATATTTTTTCGTATATATATATATATATATATATATATATATATATATATATATATATATATATATATATATATATATATATATATATATATATATATATATATATATATATATATATATATATATATATATATATATATATATATATATATATATATATATATATATATATATATATATATATATATATATATATATATATATATATATATATATATATATATATATATATATATATATATATATATGCCTTAAAATAACGCTTAAAATATTTAATCAAATAAAGGTGCAGTAAAATCTACAAATCTGCCAAAAGTATTAAATGTATTAAGCAATTTTTTGTTAAAAGAATAACAATTTTTATTAAATTAAAATACTAATGGTTACTATTCTCTTTTTAATAAAATTGCTTATTTAAGTTTTAATGTATTCATTCTTTATTGAATACTTATAATAAAACAATATAAGTATGCGCGTAATCTTATAATTAAATATATCCATTAGTGATTTTATAATTACCAGCTTGTGTATTTAGTCAATTAATTATGCAGAATTAATGTAAATAAGGAATTTTATTGTTAGAGAAATTCAATATTTTCCAAATTTTTATAAATAATATCATCAATAATAATGTGATTCTTATAAAATACCAGGCTTTATTGGAAAAAAATTATAATTTATAATTATTTGTTATTATGATAGAAACTCGAATGAATGAAGTAAATTTGTCTGTATAGATAGATAATAAACTAGATTTGTCAACAAGTAGTATGACAAAAAATTTTTTAAACAAATTGTTGTTACATTTTTTCTATTAATATAGAACCTCATAACTTAATAAATTTAATATTTCACTGTGTAAAAAGTGTAGGAAAAAATGTTTTTATTTTATATATTCATATTTATTAGCTTCTATTCAAGTTACTAATTCTGAAGAAATAAACAAAGAATAATATGTTAAATATATGTGTTAAATTTAAACTGGTAAACATTTCTAATGAGTATAATAGAAAAAAAGTTTATAAGTGTAGAGCAGATTGCATAAACATTAAAAACATTATCATTATCATTAAATTTATATTATGGAAACATTATTATAATAAACCTTAATAGAATAAATTTTAACGAAACTTTATATATATTCTCCAGGTTTTGATTAAGTATAGTCAATACGGTGGTTAATTTTTTTTAGTAATTAAAATTAATTTTTACATTTAGAAATATTGTCATTTAGAAATGCTGATGATTTTCAATTCAGGAATTTAATGTAAGAAAAGAAGGGAAGTATATAAACATATTTCACATGCTTTCAAAAAACAATTTAAACTGAGCAATGTAAAGATAATGAATATATATCTAAGAATACTAATATATAACGAAAGAGCATTTAACAAATTTCGCAGGGCTTACTCTAATTTTGAATGTGAAAATTCGTTGACTTTAAGAATCATTATACTTTTGAGCAGATTTTGAAAAATAAAAATATAATAAATATATTTAGGACAAAATATTTCTACGCATTGTCTTTTTGTAGGACAAAAATAACTGCAAATATATTTTCTTTCAACTAATAACTAAAGAATTTAAGTTATTATATTTAACTTATATTCTTTAATTATTTGTTCAAAGAAAATCATTATAAATACCTAAAAAATGTAAAAATTATTTTGAAATATTCTGTCAAATTCACGTTGGACTTAAAATAACTCTGCTATAATTCAAACATTGTAGGTTGTATTTTATTATGTGTTTCTAACTATAAAGTACTTTTGGCGCATTATCGGATGGATATTATGCATAAACAATGATTAGAATTAAAAATTTGTTGAACAGATGAAAGTGCATGTATGCCCCCCATAGATTTTTTCCTTGGTCTTAAAATTAATTAAAATAATTAATGTTTTAAACTGTTGTAATTTTTTTATTAATTTCCATTAATAATAATCTATATAACATTATTAAGTTTTCATTTCAGTTTTCAAAAATATATTTTGAAATAAAAATTAAATTAAAAACTTTAAAAATTTTAAAACAAGGCTACTGATTGAAAATTTTTGTTTCAAACATAAAATCAAAAGTTTAATGCTAAATTTACAAAAATCCGTTTTATCACAGTGACATAATCTTAAAAAAAATTATAAAAATACTATTCAGGTTAATCTATTATTTCTCAGACAATAAAGATAAGAAATGTTAAAATATCATTTTAGAATGTAATTATTGTTTTATGAATAATAAATATAAATCCAAGTGAAATAAAAGTTTGGTTGCTTATTATACAAATTTCTAGTATAAATTTGCATAGAAGAGATAATAGTTTAATGCTTAAATGCAGTATTCTATCAATTTCTAACCAAAAGCACTCAGAATAACATAATATAATAATTCTACAAACACTAATATTAAAACTGCCCTTCTAGTTTTCTAGAACCAAAATTTATCCTGACAACCAGCCTCCATTTTTGATCAATAAACCGTAAGCATTAATAACTGTTAAAATTCTGAGCAGATGTCCAATTTTCCAAGCAGACATCTCCTCATTCATATTCTCAAGAAATATCGAGGCGTAGAAGGCCACTTACGCTAGCGGACATCCCATTTTCCTCTCAACTAAATCCTTAAGTCATTTATCAACTGATGAAATTACTACCTTCCACTTCAAATTCGGGTAATTTTACCACTTTTCGTTCTGAGCTCTTAAAAATGAAAAATTTTAGTATCCCCTTCTAGGTACATGGCTTGTTAACTTTTTGCAATTTTGTTTCTTATTTCTGGTCTGATGGTTCTTGTTTCTTGCTTATGTTGTCTTATTTTCGGTGTATCACTTCTTTTTTTACCTAAAAGTAATGGATACAATTTGGGAAAATGCGTGATGTTATTCAAAAAGTATGCTATATTTAAAATGATCTGATTACTAAAATATCAGAAAGATGAAAAATTACATTTACTAATTCCATATGTAATTAAATTACTTCCTATTTTTTAAATACTAATTCAATTTGTATAAATAAACATCTGAGAGAATACTTTAAGTTTTCTTTTATTTAATTTCACATGTGTCTATATTGTTTTTGCATTCAGTAACACTAGAAATGACAGTATTTTCAGTAATTTATACAAGCAGCCTATCATCTTTGCACTAATAAAGGGCATTTTTTTACTTTTTATGTAATACTGAGATATTTTTAATAATTATTTTCTTTTGTGTCATTTAACTGATTTCCTATTATAATGCATTCCATCGCAAACAAAAAAATACTTCAAATTATTAATTGTCTAACAACTTGTAAAAATAGTTTTAACTAGAAATGATGAGTTAACTGTTAAATAAAGTATGTTACTTCAGAAATTAATAACAATGGTTATTTACATTTAAATGGGAATATTTATGGATAATATTACATAAATATTTTTTAATGTTATCTCTCTGCGTATTAAAAATATGTTTGATTAAAGAATTGTATAATACTCAGGAAAAAGAAACTTCAGTTTAATGTTTCATAATTTTCATTAAAAAAATTACAATTTTGATTGTAAAGGATACAAAGTTAATGTACTTTAATATGTACCATTGTGTTATTTAACGTTACAAATTTCCCTTTTTTTGAACATGTGCCTAGAAAAATCATTCTAAAGAAGAAAAAGCAGTTAAATAAACAGATATATGCAAAACTTTAATGATGTACGAAGAAATAAATTTATTAGAACATTTGCATTTCCAAACATATCAGTACTAAAATGGAAATAAAATTACAACAAATGTATATTAATTAAAAAATTAAATTCATGTAAACTCTTGATTATCTTTTACATTGAATTAAAGTAATACAAGTGAAAAAGCTTGTTTATTAATAATAAATAGTTAATTATGATATTTTAATATCATTAAGTATAATTCTATATGAATCAGAACATCAAAAAAAGTAAAAAAATATAAATAAAAATTTTAAATAACCTTAAATTTAGTATAAAACTAATATTTTACTATTAACGCATTTCGCGTTTATTTTTCTTCGTTATGCTTTCTTCCACAACTAATAAAACTAAAGATAAAGTGAGGAATAAAAGCTTATGTGGGCCAAGGCCCGTATCTGTTTTCGTGACCGATGGCCTAAGATTGCTAGCATATATATAGATTATGTGATCAGACTATCTCCAAACTCCTAGTGCTCAGATTCTAAATATTCTTGATACTCAGTTTATCTATTCACTGAATGGATGCCTAGCACTAGGATAGAAACTTTGGCCCGTACCTTTTGAAAATAAAGGGCTACTCTTAAGCAGCTTTGCATATTTTCACAAAATAAATAGGTATTTTTATTTAGCTAAAAACAGAATAGCTTATAACGCTTATTATTTATTAAATTAATAATAAATGTTATGTTGCATAAAATTCATTATAAAGAAAAAAATATTATTTTTTCTTGAAATTTTTAAATTTGTTTTTTTTCTGTTAGAATGCATTAATGTTTAAAAGATCATGAACAAACAGCACATTATTTGCACATATTAAATCATATATAAATCAAAATTTATTAGAAAATTATAAATTGAAAGAGACATTAAAAAAAAAAAACTTTTGAATAAGAAAAGATAAAAAATTTGGAATGTAAAAATGACTTAAAATAAACTTATATATACGTAAATTATTTCTTCATTATTGTGGTCAAAAATTCACAATATTGACATTTAATTGAGAAATTATAAAATAAAAGAGACTTACCCCCTCTTACGTGCACATCCCTACTTGATATTGCTCCAAAAGTATTTGTAGCTATACACCTATATATTGCAGCATGAACGTCAGCTCTGTATTCTTCTGGAGAGAAAGGGGAGAATACAAGGGTTCCTTCTCGCCGTACGTGCCGTAAGCCTATTATGTCTTCCAAAATGTGGGCTTCCCCTTTTACCCAAGAGATAACGGGTTGTGGTCTGCCTTCAGCTGTGCATGGTATAACAGTTCCACTTGAGTTTGAGAATTCCACTTTTGATGGTGGCTCGTTGGTGAATCTTGGGCCACTTAGATGAACGTCAATTGAGTGTCCTGTGTAAAATAGCAAGATAAATTTAGTTTCCATTAAAAAAACTGTTTTGTACTAATAGGTTTTTCGATAATTAACTACAATATATCATAAAAAACTACAATTGCAAGCGGGTTAAATGCATTATATATTTCGTAGTATAATAATTTTTATGAAAATACTTGCTATGAAACTTGTATAATTTTTACAAATGCCTTATATTCAGACTTAATGAAACTTTGTTTAAATTTCTCAGATAATATTACTTTAAATCTAATGGAAGTGATGCATTTTATTTTTTTTCGAGATGAATTTGTATCATGTGGAAATTTTGCAAAGTTATTGACTCTATTTGATTTTGGTCAGAATTTAGCATGACAGTTAAAAACTTAAAAATTAACTTTATTTATTACTTTTAAATAAATTTTTTTGATAGTTAAATACTTATTTGAAACAATTTACTGTGCGCAAACCAGATTGTATTGATTTTTCTAGGTTTAATCTATGCTATATATATAAGGTTGATGTAGAAATTTCAAAAATATAAATGCAAATATTTTACACCACGCTACGCCACGTGATAAATAAACATACATAAACGAGTCCTTGTTATCAGTTCCTTTTTATTACATTTTAAAAAATTTATTTTACTAATTCTTACATTAATTCTTAATTTTTGGTAGAAATTCAAAATAGTATGAAATTTATGTTTTACATAAATTTCCGAATTATGGAAGAAAAGTCGGTCGTTTATTGGCTGAGGCTTACAGCAACTTTATATTCATGTAAAAAGTCATGATACAATCAAGCAACCAACAATATGATAAATTATAGTCTTGGTTGAAATTCTGTTTCCAAATATTACTCATCATTTGTCTATTCTCATTTTGTTTTTGCCATACGTTCATTTATTTCACAAGACTTTAAAGCATTTTGCACATGACGGCAGATTGGGTTCATATCAGCCCTCTTGTGCAAAATGTTTTAATTACAAACAGTATTAATTAGATTGCGTAACTCTTACAGAATCCACTCCATTAGAAGGGAGTTTATTTATAAATTGCTGAATATGTTAAGAGCTTATATCATATCTGCACTAGAATTTTGATTATAAATTAAAAACTCCTATTCAATCAATTTTCAATCACATTCATGTCTTACTAAGGGATTATTAAAATGTGTTTAATGTTCTGATAATTTATATGAAGCCAACAGTTTCCAAAAAACCCAATTGACAGGAAAAACATATCGGACACTGTATTCTTGAATTTTATAAAGTTCATAACTAAATAAATTAGTGAAAACATATTTGTTTATTCTATACAGAGTTTTTCAAAATAAGGAACAACAGATCCATGAAAACAAATCATAAGTTATTATATGTATTTAAAGTAATACGTGAACTTAAAACGTTTTTTTTTTCAAATATCTTATAAGTATTTGACATTTTATTTATTATGGCTACATAGATTCTCTTGCTCCAAACTCAGTGAGTAGTAAAATGTCTCCTAACACTTTAGATTCTCCTATAAGCTTTATCAGAGGCAATGATCACGTATCCAGTGATCTTACGTGATTTTCAGAAATTCAGATAGAAGAGGCAAACATGCATTATGTTACAATGGTTTCAATGAAATTCTAGATACGTGTGCAGCAGTACGAATACTTTTATTGATAGATTCACACATTTTAGTGGTAATATAAACAATGTAAAGGTAACTATTCTCATGGCATTTTTCCAGTTTCGTTTCTATATATTTTGCAACAAGTTACATTATTTATATTCTCTATTATTTGGTAATAGAGATATATAAACATAAAATGCCACAAATAAATTTCTTATTCATTTATTCTGTACAAATGTCACTAATATTTAGTATTTTTTGAATAATTCTAAATTTGTGTAAGTCAATTATTTAACATAATAGGAATATATAGAAATGATTAAATAAATCAATGCACTTTGTCAATAATATCATATTATCTGCCGGAACAGATATATAAACATAATCGATAAAACCAATTTAAACGGCAGTATGAATAATAATTCAAGTAAAAAATATGTAATTTAGAAATTTATTGCTTTTATTCGTTATATATTTAAATTTCCAGTTAAGATATCCTTGCTATTCTGAAGTTTATTTTGCCTTACGAATTTTTATGCACTTTTTATGCACTTTTTTCACAGATGATATGCCATCATTCATGTAGAAACTTTGTCAAACATGTTTTATTATTAGAAAATTTCAAACCTTTGATATGTGTGATGGAATTTAAATTACATATTATTATAAAGAATTAAACGATGATTTCATAAGAGCCTCACGTCATATTTAACAGCATGTTTTCTATTCATCTACTCGAAATAATAGAGTACTAAACAATACTTTTTCAGACACTCAATTTTTATAATTAAACGTATCACCTTTAAATATTGTAACGAAATAACTGGTATCAAAAAATTCTGGATGAAAATAGTTACAATTAATTATAAGCAAATATAGCTATAAAATATCTAATTTATCAGTTTAGTATTTTTTTAATATTTCATTTATTGTATTGTATGGTATGCTTGCATAAAAATAATCAGTTCCTTTTTATTACATTTTAAAGTTTTAAAATAATTTATAAAATTGGTTTAATTAATAGTTTTGTCTGATTCCTGAGTTTAATAAGTCATAAATAAATAAATTTCAATAAACAAATAAATTCCTTGTCTTATAAATAACAAAATTAAGTAAAAGCTATTGAAATATATATTTTATATTTTTATTTGAACTAATTTTTCTTACATACTGTCTACTAATTAAATGATTCATTATATTTGTTCCATTTTCATACGATTTTTAAGTTCGGTCTTAAATGACAAATGTCTTTAAGGAAATTAAGTTGATTATTTTGGTTAAAATATTAAATTATCATTAATGCGTTTACTACATTCGTGTTTAAGTTAACAAATTTCCAAAAATTTTCTAGATTAAGATAATTTGAGTGTTTCGATAAAAGTCATATATAGCAAATAAAATTTAAAAAATTATGTTTAGCGAAAATAATAAAATGGTATTCAAATGCATGCTTCATTTTCCAATAAACTACTAAAAAAATTTATTAAAAATGATTTTTTCATGACTTTTGTAGATAATCTAATTTTATGACAATTATACATAAACATATAAAATTTAAATTTTTTGTAGTCAACAAAAAATATCAAAAAACACGGTTTTCTATTTCCTGCTTAAAATTGTCAGTTCCTAATATTTACTAATTGAGTGTATTTTTTAACTGTTTCCATGACAATCATATCGAAATACATACACTTCCATTTTTTGTATTTTACGAAAACAGCAAAAAGGTATTCAAACGGACGTTCATTACTTTTATAAGAGTTTCATTTCCTTCCGATCCTGTCGCTCCAGTTAATGACAAGAAGGCTCTTGCCAGCGACTTGATGATCACTTCATTCTAATGCATTATCTTTCATTTCGTATGGCTACCTATGTTTGTTATTTCTCCTCCAGTTCCTACAAATCGTTAAAGCGTCATCGCAATCGGGAGTCAGCCATCAGACGTAATGACTGCTATTCACAGCTCATTTAGAGAAACACTGTTGAGGATAATGATCTAATTTATCTCTTCTCTTGACAAAGGATTCGCTTGTTCAAGTTCAAATTCTGAATTTCAGCTTAATGAAGTCCTGAGTTTTATTGTTCATGAACGATCATTAAAAGTCTTGAAATTGTCTAATTCTATGGTTAAAGTAATTTTACTTTGGAAAACTTGTAAATAATTTTATTTTAAATTGTAGTATATAAATCTATTAATTTATTTATCGAAAATATATTTTTTCAAATGGATGATAGTTTTAAAAAAATTGATGTTTTTTGTGTCAGCAATTTTATATTTTCTCTCAAATTATTGTATTTACAGATAAATATAAATTTCAAGCTAATAGTTGTTTTTCTGGAACCAATAATAAAAACGTTTACTTTGAAATGGAAGTATTGAATCTATAAAATAAAATAAAAAACATAAATTTTGTGTATTGAAGTACCGAGAAATAGTAATATTTTAAAATCAGGGGAAGGAATTCTGATGGCATCCTTCAATACAATAAAACTAAATTGCAAATATGGTTAATTTTATTGTATGTGCTGGAAATATTTATTCCAATTTAATAAACAATTGATCAAATGTTTCTTTTAAAATTTTTGTTTGTTGTTTGATGTATTTTATTGATGTAAATATTATTAAATGCATGTCAACTGAAGTGTAATTAATTCATTTTGATATGAGGTAAGTCTGTCTTTAATTTAAGTGATATACGAATTTATATTATATAAGAATTTCACATTAAAATGTTATCAAAACAAATTTATAATTGAGAATTTCTGAATGACAAGGCTGAACTGCTTCCAGCATATTCATTAAGTAATTGTATTTTGTAAACCAAACTAAAAGTAATAAGCGATAGGATTTAAAGGTAATTATAATTGTAAACTTCTGAATAAATTGTAAACAAAAATGTATTTTTCTGTAAATAATTTAAATAAATAAATACTAAATTAATTATATTGGCATATTTATTTTTCTATATACATTATTTTCTTTTTTGAATTAATTAATTTACCTTTGTTTTGAATTTTTGCTTTTATATTATACTTTTAAATGCTGCACCTATCAGTTGGAAACATAATGGACGAATGCCAAAATTATTAATTCTGAATTAAAAAATCAGCTGAAGAAATATTAAACTTGTAACTGAACATCTCAGTACAAGTTATCTCATAACATTTATAATTTACTTTTTCTCAATTTTATATGACCATAACACTTTGATAAATCATTTAATAAAACAAATTATATTAGTTCATAAAAGGCTATCTATAATTTTTTTAAGAATAATAAATGTAAGGAGCTTTTAAAAGTGGTATGTGTACATATTTGTAATTTGTAAGCAAAGAAGAAGTGAAAATTCTTCAACAAAAATTTTATAACTGGAATATGGAGCAATATGGAACAATTTTCAATTTAATGTATAAGCACTCTATATTCATACTTTTTAAGTAATTTGAAAAAATATTTTTGGAAAAATAAAATATATGTTTAGTTATGTAAATATCTTAATTTAGTGATTCTCAACCTGTGGGGCCAACCCTTTAGCATGAGCACTCTAAAGGGAATCGAGCATACCCAAGAGAATATTTTTTTTAAAAAATTGATTGATTTACTGACTATAAAGAAAACACATACACATGTAAAAACAATATATTTTGACACAATATTTTATAATTAATTTATTAAATTCTTATGAACATATTAGTTCTCACTTTCGACAAAACAAGAATCCAGTGGCTAAAAAACCACCTGACTCTTAATGCTGAGAATCTACATTGACAAAGTAAAACTTCAGTATTCTTGTTAACTTGTAAGGCTTAAATTTCAGGTAGTAGTGCAAATTTAGTGCCAAAATACTCAAAATATATTATTATCGTATACATTTTACTGAATATGAGGTGGGAATGATTAAAATTATGATTAAAAATGGGTTGCGAAAATTGAAAGTTTGGGAAATGGTTTCTTAAATAACTGATAGACAACTTGATACATATTGAACAACTTGAGCAGAAATAAGCTCAGGGATGAGTAACTCTTTCTCACTCAAATAGATAGATAACGTTTCTTGACTTTCTTCAGCTACATATTTTATTTAAGATATATCAAAACCATCTAGAGGTATCATGTTTCTGTAAATATCAATTTTTCATTCATTCAATGCAGTTGTGAATAATTCCGTTCAAAACTTCATAGCTCATAGAATAACAACTTCTCGTAAAGCAATTAAAAGGAATAATCATTTTTTATATGTATCTTACTATATTCGATCTTGAAACTATTAATTACACTTTGAGACACAAGATAAGAAACCAGAAGTTAAAACCAGTCGAAAAAAATCCCCATGATTTGCTTAAAAAATAATTTCAATATCAGTTAATGTAATTTGTTATCCACAATTCAAATAATTTATGTTTCACCATTAATAGCATTGATCCAAATTTCACAAATATAAAAAATAATTAAAAATTGAAAATATTAAGTTAAAAAATAATTCAAATAAAAAATGCAAAGTTATTTTATAACTTGAATTATTTTATAATCATCAATAGAGTTCTCGTCGGAATGCCATAACCTCCAGGCCAAGGGAATGTAGATACGCTTCACAGTTGCTTGTTTCAAGAGTTCACTAATTTCTATAAAAGTATGTCTCCAATCTCTACAGATTACTATTCTTCTTCAATAAAACTCAGAAATTTTCTCTAAAGGTATTTAACATTTTCTATGAAACTTAATTAAAATGAATATGAAAAAAATTTAAGAAAAAGCAATTGTTGAATTTTAAATCGTCAATATCGTCCTCCATTATATAGCAATTGCAGAATATATTACGATCACCCGTTATGTGAGCACACACTGCATTATTAGTGATTTGCATATATTTTTGCCGTAACGCATGGTGTACATTCCATATAATATACGTGATTATTATTTCATTTGTTGAATTCTGTGTAGCTAGGTGTATATATGTGTATACATACATATAATGAAATGAAAATTGTGAATTTATTTACCAAATTTGGTACAAAACTAGCTCATTATCCATGTTTCTTTTTTTCATTATTTGCATTATTGTCTTATTCTTTATAGTAAGAAATATAAGATTTGCAACATCATATTAAAATATGCTGCGGTAAATTTAAAGTGTATTTAAAAAAACTCATGATCATTTAAGCAAATAAATCAGTTTGATGATGTAAATATTTTAACAATGGCCAACAATAGCGGTGATTATATAAAGCAAAGGGAATAACATTTAATGATATTTCATAATGCTCATACTATCCTGCAAATAATAGTTTGAGTCCTTTATTTTCATGCTGATTTCTCAAAATGATTTAAGTACTTGTTGTCGTTGAAATCAGAAGGCCATCATCAAAGTTAATGATGATCATTAACAGCTTGTTTGGGGAAGAACTGCTGACTCTAATGATAAGTATTTCTCTTTGCTTCACAATGCTGGCGTCAGGCACACCCGCTCATGTTGAATGATAGAACCCAGTTGGAATAATCGCTTGTGGTGCTCAGTAATTGCTATGGTTTATAAATCAAAGTAAGCATTAAAAGATATAATAGTCTTTAAAACACAATTTAATATTCCGGAAACATTTATTAATTTAATACGAAACATAGGATTTCAACAGTTAAATTATAAACATAATTTTTTTAAAAAAATATTCACGTCTAATTAGAAAATAAATTATAATAATTATGTAAAAATGCTATGTTAAAAACAGCTACATTTGAATTTATGAAATTTAATTAGCAACAGAATGACAGATTTTATTTTAAACAAGGTTGAATCTGTTCCATATTTATTTTATTTTTACAGAGACATGCTGTTTAGAAGCAGGTATAGATACTATGCAGTCACTACTTGATTGCGTATTATTCATGATTATTCAATCCCATATGATGATATGAATTGATACCAATGAATAGGAAGTCAAATAATTATAAATGTTTGAAAATGTATTATTAAAAATTATTCATTTTGATTTATATATTATTTTAAACTAATAAAAAATATTTTAATATCTACAGCCAAAATTGCCTTAATTGAGAAATTCTCATAGTTAGTGCGCATAAGGGAGAAAAGTTGGAAAACCACCATGCAAATATTTAAACAGAGGTGCATGTTGAAAGCTGAAATGCAACATCCATTTCTTGTTGTCCAACAGAGATTGGTATCAAACATGATAATTTATACTTCGATGAACGATGTCCAACAATTTGGCTATGGTGTTTTGGATAATGGAAAATCTTAAGACGTTGCAGGTGTTTTTCTGAAACTTTGGCTAAGAATGTTTGGAGCTCTGATGTGCGCAATACAACCAAAGTCCTAAATTACCTTATGTTATTACATAAGGTTTGTAACATGAGGCCTTTATGTCAATAAAATAAAAAATTGTGATTATATGAATTAATGCTTGATTGCATAGTAAAAATTAACTGACAGTGTTGAAATAATATTGTATTTTAATAAAACAGTGTTTTCGTTTACTATATTTGATACAAATTTTGGTACTTATCACTCATTAACGTGATAAATTAATCAAATTAATTTTAAAATATATATTTAATGGGATAAATTAGTTTAGTATAGTAATGAATAAAGCAATAGATGTTATTTAATGATGCTAATGATATACATATTAAGGAATAATTTAGTAAATTAATATACTATTGTTGTTTTAAGTAACAAAATATTTAAGTTAAATATACTTGAAAATATTAAACTTACAGAAATATTTTCACGCTAAATAACTCTTGCTAATCCAGTTTCTATATATATTATCTGGGATTTAACTTACACATTTTTTTAAATTAAAAATGGATAACTTATCTGATAAACTTGTGCAAGTTAGGTTTGTAATAAATATTTTTTAAGTTAATGTTATGTTTACATAAAATTAAAAACCTGGTTATGTTCAAAAACTAAGAAGCAGACAGCTTGCTTCAATATTCTTTCATTTAAAGCAATTTTAAAAAAATCACACTTTTTATATGAACTTTTCTAAAGAATATGCAAAGAGTTTAGAAACTTTAAATATCCATTCAGATGTTTTGTAGAATGAAATGAAAAAAAAGTAAAAAACTTCAAAAGATTTGATTTTTTTAATTTTTTTATCTATATGATGGTAAAAATTGGAAGCAATTTCTTCTCTAATTTTGTGCTCTTAGTAATTTATTTTTCTTCATTATACCAATTAGCTACGTTAAGCAATGAAATGTAGTGAACTTCTTTTGTTCTACACATTCTTATTTATAATTGTTATGTGTTCCTACTAATAAAATTTAATCATTTTTTCTTTTCTTAAAGCATATTGTCCGAACATATAACTCTACAAAAATTTGTAGTAAAAAAAAAACAATTTTCATTGTCTCATCAGTCCCAGATTCGGTTGTAATACAATAAATAGTTCCTTTAGTTAACACTTATTTGAATTATCTGTCTCGGGAACAATGGTCGAAGCTGTTACATTTTTTCCTTCTTGCATTCGTACATTTCATTCGTGAAGTCTTCTTGGGAAAGCAATGAAAGCAATGTCTGCAGCAAAATTTACATATCTTTGAGATATACCGAAAAAATATAAATTAAATACAAGTCTAATAACAAGGGAATAAGTGAATTAGCCAAGCATTAAAATTTGTGTCTTTTACTTTGATACTTATTCTTGAGTATATCTTGTATGAGAAAAATGTCGTATTATTCATTCACAAGATATTATAAATTTTATTAAGGAAATTTTGGTAACGTGGTAACACAAAAAGTTCAAGTCTTACTAACGTAATCATTTATTCTACTAATCCAGATACCCTATTATAAGTCGCTTATCAATTATTTGCTGAGAAATTGATAGAGAGTAAACATCATTATTGTTACATTAAGCACGCTTACTTTCAATTGTATCATAAATTATGTATTATTTAAAATGCATTTTAAATCTCACAATTTTCCTTTCATTTGATCGATTAAATAGTAGATGATATGCCCATCTAAAAAGGTTTTATTTTAGGGACATACTAATTTATGTTATATTTTCGATAAATTCAATAATAAAGTAAAGCAGGGCTATATTTTCCAGGTATCTATTTTATTTCCTATAGTAACAAAAAAATTTATTTAAATGGAGGGTAAAGACGGAAATACTTTAAAATTACTTTGAATAAATTTTTTCAATCATTTTGTTCGCCAATAATGTGTTGAATGTAATATTTTAAATTCCTTATTTTAATTATTTTAGTAAATTAAGATATTTACGGAAAGTATGAAGAGAAAAAGAATTTACTATGGGTATATTAAAATATATATATTTTCAGTAAACTGGAATAATTCAATATGATATATTTCATATTTTTTGAATTTGAGGAATATTGTCAGTTCTTCAGTTTCATCAAAAGATTAAACAAAATAGATATTGAATTTGTCACAGTATTAGAACATGTAATTTTAATTCTTACTCTATAGTAGCTATAGTTTTCTATTATTTAAAATTTTTTTGTTCATGCAGTAAGCGTATTTTTGTTGTAAGGATTTTTTATGCAAATTAAATTTTCAGATAATTTCTCGGAATTTTAACAGTTTTAATTCCAATTATTTTTACATAAAGTATATTTGAAAGCGAAACACATTTCAAACGCCTAAGGCTGTTGTAAATAATTAGATCATTCACTGCATAACTACCTTCTAGGAGAACATTTCATACATAATTGGTCATATTCTTATCATGCATAGTGGATGTCACAAGTGAGGAAACCTCGAAAACTCAAAAGGACCCATCATAACAGAAGTGCATGTAAAAATCAGAAGCTCAACATTCATGTTCAGTAATTAAGCAATGGCTTAACTTGGGAGTTTCTTAGTTGTTGTCTGTTGGTCTGCTATATATACCACAATGGTGAGCTTCTAAGTTAAAAACATCTTAAAATAATGATACAATTTTGTATGGAATTATTATTTTAAAAGTTGTTATAATGCGTTAAAATAAATTTCTTTTAAAATATAACAATTGAGATTAATTCTCTGGGTTGTTTAACGGGCAAAAAAATTAATTAGAAAAGTTATTAATTTGGTTCAGTAGGTGTTTTTTGTTTTATTAAATTTTGCATCGCATAAATTTTCTTATTTACTTAAAATGTTCATAAAGTATATTTTTAATTCAGTAGCATACTACAGCTTACAATTTTTAAGTCGATGAAAATTTCAGTAGCTGCCTTCATGTTGTTTGAGCCGCAAGATTTCAGTTTTCAAGTTTTTTCTTATTAACCGAAAGCAATTAAAAATTTCTCTATTTTAACAGAATATGTAAATAATATAGCATTGCAAATAGAATATATTATTTTCAATTCCATTTTCACAGATTTTATATTGTTTCTAAGCTTTTTTATGAGGAATGATCATAGCAAAAGCAGCATGGTACTTTTTATGTCATTTTAAAAATGCATGCAAATATATTTTTATAATTCGAGTTTTACATAAAAAGGCAAATAAGAGATAAAGAATTATAATATAAATTTAAATCTCGATAAATAAACATTTAATTGAACATTTTTAAAAGGTTTATTATATTAAGGATTTATAATTTAAAGGGTTATTATTATAGTAAGGAGCCTCTTTAATTTTATAAATTGCATTTACTTATGTAAACAACACACGATCCAGTGTTTTGAAAACATATTGAAACATATTAATTATATTTCAAAACTCATTCGAAATAGATTATTTTTCATGTTACTTTGATACATTAATTTTTTTCAATATCTCTTAAACTATTCAATAATTCAAAAATTATTTGCATGTATTTATTTAATATCTTGATTTATATACACATTTAGTTTAGATTAAAATTTTAATTATAATCCTATTTATCGAATATACAATTTAAGCATCTGCAAGTAAACGAAAATTGATTACAATCACTAATGATTAAGTGAATCAATTATGAATTAGTGTGTGTACTGTGAAAAGTCATTATTATATACTGAGTTATTGACTATCTCGGTTGTATACTGGTACGATTTGCCATGCAATTAGTGGCCGAGAAACTGTGATTTAAGGTATTAAATGCTTTAGTGTGTCTGCTAAATGGATACACCAGATATTCAGGATACCAAATGCACGAAATCTACTGAAACAAATTATAGCTTATCAACATGAAGAATGCATAAACTCGACAATCCAAGAGCTTAGAACAGATGACTGTATGGTATTTAAGGGTTAATGATCAGCATTGTTTGGTAAATGCAATTTGATTGAAGTGAATAAATTCACATCCTTACAATTGAATAATAACTTTTATTTCAAATACAAAAATGTTTTCAGACATTTAATAAAGGAAAATAAATGATAATAATAAGAATAGTTATATTAAAAATATGATTGAAATATTAATAATAAAAATTAGTTTAATAAGAATCAAAGTAAGGATAAAGATTCATATGTACATTAAACTTTACAATAGATAAGGTTTGCTTAACACTTCAAAATCAAAATAGGAAAGGAAATAAAATAATTTTTCAACTTTTAATCTTGTAATTTCAATACCTATTCCATAAAAATCTGGGAAGAAAATATACTTTAAAATATTATTTAATATTAATAAAACTAAAATCAATTTTGGTATATGGTTTTGGAAGTTTATTTTTAAAATTCTATTACTTTATCTGGATAGAACTGGTTAAATATTACTAAAATACGGTTCTCGACTTGTGAGTGATGTCAAATATTTAGGTATTGTGGATGATAACAACGCCTTTGACTACTATATAATTGACATCTTTGGAGAAATATAATAGCGAGATATTCGCACTTTTTAAAATATTTTCTGTGTTGACCATAAAGATTTTATTTACTTAAGTGATAAAATATACGAAACAGAATATAAATTAGATTTCATATTTTATGCTGTTTACCAAGCTTAAAATGTGTGTCTAATCTAAGGAAATTTTGGAAAAGCATGATCATCATAACAGTAAATGGATTTGTTTTTCTCTCAGACATATAAGCAATTTTAAAGTGCCAAAACATTTCTAATATTTAAAGATGATATGGAGAATCTATGCAAATAAAATAATCGTTTTAAAAATGTAGTCTTCTGAAAAGTTTGAAATTTAGTGATGATAATCTTAGAAGGAATTCATAATTTTCTATTTTATTTTAACGTGTTTATTTCATGATGCTAAGTGAACAGTCTAATGGCTGAAAGATATAAATAAATATTTAACTTTTAAATTGATATCTATCATACAGTCTTCAAAGTAGATTTTTATCGACATTGTAAAATATTTACATGTACCAATTAAAAAAAACTTAAAGGGTTCTAAGATTCCATCCGCTAATAGATATTAATTTTATCAAGAAGAACAGAATATCTATCATCATTGATGAAAAGAACTATCATTTATTTTTTTTTTCAAAAATAAATGTGTAAGAAAAAGAAAATTTACCCAATTAATTTTCTACAAATTACTAAATTATGCATTAAATTGAGATTAATACATCACTTAAAATGTACTTTATTTATATAATCAATATTGAAAGTGGAATTCTGACATTCTTTGTCAAATGGGAAGACATTTCGAAATAAAGAACTGCAAATCGCGTATGATATAAGACAATTTACTGACAAATTGTCCTAAATTATTTTATGAAATTTTTGATTTCATGAGGCTGTTATAGAAGTTGTTTTTTTTTAAATTTCTCTCACAAAGAGATTGAAGAATAACAAATATCACTTATCCATAAGTTACCTTTTCCAAGTTAGAATCTGTAAAACGTAATTTTAATTTATATTTTCTGTAAAAATAGGATTTCATTAGCTTTAAATTATTCTATAATTTAAAATGAATATGTTTTTATTTATACATCTTTAAAATAACTAGAATTATACATTGGATACTAACTAAGGATTTTAGAAAATAGTTTATAAACGCGTTATTTGGAAAATGTTTAGTTTTTCGATTGTATTTAAATTTAATGATAGTACTTTTATCTTAGGTATGTATATTAAAAGCTTATGCCAATACATTCTTTAAATGAATAGTTAAAAAAAATTTGATAATGAATTAAATTTTTATATTCTGGAAAATTAATGAGAAAACTTTATAACAGAATTTCTAGAGGATTTGGAATTATTTCGTGCTATAACGTAAATATATGTTTTACTATTATATATTTAAGTGGATAAATCAAGGAATTTTAGAAAAAATGTTTTTAATAATTTATTGAATTCAAGGTTTTCTAAAAATACGAAACTGATTTCAAATGTTTAAAAAGAAACACAATAAACATTTTCAAAGGCTTTTAGCTTAAGCATTAACTTAAATTTTTCATTTTCCATTTCTTAAATCATAATTTTCAGAAAAATCCCCTGTACTTTGTGCTAGACTTTATTTTGAATTTATGCTATCTGGTACATAACTAAATCCAAAAACATCTAATAATCACAAGAATGGAAAATAACACTAAACTAATTTCTAAAACCAGTTTCAAATAAATGCAAAATGTTCAATTATTTTTATTTTCTAAACCATTGCTTAAAACCTCTTTTAAATTAATAAAAATTTTAAATCTTAAATATTTAGTTTATTTCTACTTAATTTTGATAATTGTAGGTGAATAAAAACTTAATACTGTTTTGATTTAAATACATTATTAGTTCAATTTTTAATATTTTTCATTCTTCGGTCAATGTCTGGATAGCATGACATATTCGACATATGTATATATATATATATATATATATATATATATATATATATATATATATATATATATATATATATATATATATATATATATGTATATATATATATATATATATATATATATATATATATATATATATATATATATATATATATATATATATATATATATATATATATATATATATATATATATATATATATATATGCGTGTGTGTGTGTGTGTGTGTGTGTGTGTGTGTGTGTGTGTGTGTGTGTGTGTGTGTGTGTGTGTGTGTGTGTGTGTGTGTGTGTGTGTGTGTGAAGTTAAGAATTATTTTTAATTTATATAAGAAAAGAATAAATATGCTTATATTTATTCTTTTCTTATATAGATTAAAAATTAATATGTATTTAAAAAATATAAATGGATATTTTTCTAGAATTAGGAGTTTGATACATGTAATGCTTGATAAAAATATATTGAGCTGAGTAAATAACAAAAATAAACATGCGCAAAATAAAATCTAATGGAATTTATTAGAAAAAGAATAAAGAAAACCTTTGATAATTTTATGCATTTAAAACTATGCTTTAATTTTTTAAATATTTTAAACTGAAATTGCAACAATCATCATTTGATTCAAATGTAATAAACTTATTAAAACTCAAAATAATTCATATTTACACAATCGAAATTTGTAATGAAAAATGATTATCTTTAAGCTAGAATTAAAAACACTTTTGCAAAAAAAATTTTTGGAACAATGATATTAATCTATTGTTCCAATTTATTCAAATTTAAGAAATATTGTATTTGAACTTTAGCTTTTCTTTAGCTTCATTAGTTCAGTCAATGGCAGGCACGTTTTTAAGTTTAAAATGTAATGAATAGATTTTAGAATAAGTATGATACATTTACTTTTTATAATATAGATAGTAAAATATTCTCTATATATGAAATACAGACATATTTTTGTATCCTCTCGTAAGCAATGTATTATTACAATAGAATGACAGGAAGTTTTGATAAATTTGAGGTAATCCATAATTTATTTATATAAATTCTTCTATTTTGAAAGAACTTAATGTATTATTTCTTTACTAAAATAACCATTCAATGAGATTTATGGTTCACTGAGTTTAAAAATAAATTTATTTGTATTCTTCAGTGTATCTTCTTTTTTGTTGCTACATTCCATAGACAATGTTGATATTTGAGAATTCCTATCCACTGAATCGATTTATCTTATTTCTTTCGCAAAACAAAACGTCGTTTCAAACAATCAATTTATTATCTGTAATGCAAAATATTTTTCTTTATAGGATATAGTGAGTGGCAAATATACTTCATAAATCATTCGAATGGTTTTGAAATTTCAGAATAAAGTAAGAAATAGGTTTCTTAATATATATATATATATATATATATATATATATATATATATATATATATATATATATATATATATATATATATATATATATATATATATGTATATATATATATATATATATATATATATATATATATATATATATATATATATATATCAAACCATACTATAAACAATGGAGTTCACATATATGTACCAACAGATGCAGAAAACATGTAAATAAAAATATTTGTTTTTAAGAATTGATTTTATGCCAAAGGGTTGAGACAAATCAAAATAATAATTTTACTCTCCAGATTAAACAACTGAAACCAATCCTGATACTGTTGTATATCAACGAGAATCAAACACAGCATTGTGATGTCAAGGAGAAGTGTTTAGTAATGGTTTCATTCCTTGATCTCGATAAACATTTGTCACTTTTGAAGTATTGAATTAAATACTTTTTTCATAATTCTTTATCACAATATTAAAAAGAGAAACTATTTTGAAAGAAATGTAATTATTCTATCATAAAAATATTAATAAATGATTTCAAACAGTGTGATTTATAGAAATACTGAACATGAAATAAAATTTAGAGTTTGTAATGTTACATTTGGATACTATTTTAAGTGTAAATGGTATTTCAGGTCAAAATAACTAGATATTTTTAAGGCAGTGTCCCGTATTCTGTTCACTTTTATGTTCATGGCAATTCAAAACTGACAGATCAAATTATCACCTAAAAGCATAAAATAATCCTGTCCCTAATATTTTTAAAATCATTTTTCAAAAACTAAATCTTTACATGTAATTTATTTTTTACATTTCTCAATGACATAAATTTGAAGAAAAAAAATGTTTTGTATAAAGGATAATTTTCAAGTTTTGCTTAGAAAATATTATTTAAATTTTTTATTTAAAAATGTAAGTTTCTTTTTAGAAACTATTATTTAAAAAAACTGCTAAACTTTTTATTATTCTTTTCATTGTAAATCAAGTAATAAAAATTGTTATAGAGGCATTGAGATACATTCTTTTATAAAACGTAGTTATTACTTATAATATTACAAATTTCACTTCAAAATTATCACATTCCTAATACAACCTTTTTTTAATTATAAATTATAAATGTTACAAATTAAAAAATACTTTCTTTCATTTTACATTCTCTTTAGAATGAAAGTTTTAAATATGATTTCTATATATAATTCCTAAATGTGCAGATTAAATTTGACTGTAAAATTATACAGTGTTATAAATTAGAAAAAGTCGTATATAATGATAAAAACATTCATTTTTATAATGTTGATAAACACAATGTATAAGGTCACTATAGTTGCACTTCTCAAAATGATGAAGATAAAAATCCTGTAGTATATACAGAGGGCTAAATGAGAAAATTTTATAACTGTCAATCATTAACAGTATACATTATTTGATATTTTGCGCAGGAAAATTGGCTTAGAATAAGATTCTGCTTTACATTTTATAATTACAGTAATAATTTAAAACACGTCTGATGCAAGAAAGTATATATGCATAAGCCTAAATAAATAATTGAGTAAGTCTATGAAATATTTATAAAACTCTAAAAGAAATATTAGTCTTGGGATTCAATCCATCTTATTTTCAAATTTTCCTCCAATGATCCTCTCTTTTCAGAATGTAATCATATCTTTATTTGCATATCCAGAACTATTGTCCATTTTCCTCTCTCTTTCCTTCTTTTATGTACAAAAAGATATTCAACATGTTAAATGTTTTAGAAGTATTATAATTGTTCTTCTCAGTATAATTAAGACCGGGATTGGTGGACTAACAGAACAAGAAGCTGATACTTGCTCACCAACTATCAAGTAATTGATTCAATATGGCACTCGTAGTTTAGTCTAAACAGACATCATGTTGGATTGTAAAATATTAATCCATGTCTTTGACAGTCAAATTTTGATCATTTTTTGGAAAAAGAGATAAAATTATGTATACCTTATTTATGAGAGATTGCATTAAAAAAATTTAATGATGATGATCTTTAAAGTGAAATTAAAAGTTTGATGGACTGGTCATGCAGCTTGAAGGAATTTACTAGATTTATGTATATATTTCAAACAATTGTGTTACATTTTGTACTACCAAATCTATTTCCAATTATTCTGCATACAATTGTTTCAACCTCATGAAGAGAATGTATCAAAATATTCTATTTTAATGCATTTAAATTTTCGGATATTTATTAAGAAACTGAACTTTAAAGTGATATATCCATTAAACTTAATGAAAATTTAAAATAATATCAAATATATATTTTTTAATATTTCAAGGAAAATTTTTTTTATAATTTCAGTATTCAGAAGTGGAGCCAATAAATATTATTTTCAAATGTTGAAAACTTTAAATTTTTAAGCAAAAAATAGAAGTTATGATTTTTTAAGCAATGTATTTGGTAAATCCAAATCATACAATCTTTTATTAAAACTAAGCATTTAAGCTTAAAAATATAAATGCCTTTTGTAAAATTATAAATTTCAATGCATTTTGTAAAATCTATGAACTTTAAATTCAGAAAAGAAAAATTGCAATTTCCTGACAATAAAACCATTTTCTGTTAGAGAAATTGACACACTGAATAAAATAATTTTTCTTGCCTGCATTGCAATTTTGCGGTTAAGTTATTTACGTTATGATAAACTTTTTCTATATATATATATATATATATATATATATATATATATATATATATATATATATATATATATATATATATATATATATATATATATATATATATATATTTCTATATATATATATATATATATATATATTTGAAATATAAAAAATTATACTTTTGTAGTTTTAAATGTATATGACTATTTTATGCAATTCCTTTCAGGTTTGTTTTATAAATTCAGCTACAGTTAAAAGATGTAAATTTAGAATTTCACAAATACATATTACAAAGTTTTTAACAATATTATTTCAGAGCCCATGCAGTTTTGAATTGAGATTTGTTCCAATATTTGAATTTCTTTGTTTCAAAATTTTTAATAGCAAAAATGAGTTAAATTATTTCAAATTAAAATTTCTTTATGGTCATTGGTGTAAGAATAATATACTTTTATTTGCAATTAAAAAAAATCAATGTTTTAAGTGGTTATTCTTCATACTTAGAATAAGTAAAAGAGAAGAATATTTTAGCATACATACGCATTCAAGCGTTTCGCTTTCAACTGAATAAGTAGCAAGACTATGGATTTTGAAGTGAATATTATAGTTGGAATCTAGCCACAGTTGTTGATTCATTTCCTATTCTGTAGAAGACACTATGAATCCAACGGCTTCTGTTTATTTTCCATTTCATCTTTTTAAAGTAATATAGTTACATGCATTGGCATATTACTTTTATTTTACTATGACTTATTACTTTAAAACGATCACATACATTGAATTACGTTCACGATTTGCAAGCGAGACATCTCGGGAGACCCTCAAGAATTTGGCACGACAAATGATTTTCAGTTATTCAATAAGCACTGGGATCAAAACCATCATCTTTGATTCTGAAAATTTATATCCATACATTAATCCAAAGGAAAACCTTGGAAATATAGTGATTGCTTTCTATCGTTGACTTCTGCTTGTACATCTGACTGGGTGGCTATTTTTAGAGGTTACTGTTATACTTGATATTATACAAGATAAAATCAACAATGAAAATAAACATATTTTTTTGTTCACAAATATTTTTAAAAGATAAGTATTTTTAGCATTAATTATACTGAATAGTTGTTTAAAAATTGTATAGTATCTTTGTTTATTTTTTAAAATAAAAGTTTTTGGACAAATTAACGTATTGAAAAATTATTTGCTGTACATTATATTCTAAATAATTCTATTCTCTCAACTTTACTTTATCAAGACAATTCGAAAAAAAAATCAGTTGAACTGTTAATATGGTTAAATATAATTTCATTTATTTTAAATATATAAATAATATATTATTTATGAATATTTTTGCTTGTATTTCCTAACAGTAGAAAACACGATCGAGAGAATTTCATAGTATTATATTAGAAAGATGTATATTCTATAAATATAAGACACTCAATTCTATCAAAATATTCAAAACTTGTCGGCAAAGCACGCAACAAAAATAGAGATTGTTGAATAAAGAATTTAACATAAAATAATTTATAAGAAAAAATGAATTTAAATTTTCCAGTTGTGTAATGAATGTTTTCTCTGAAATGTATTTTATGATATTTATATAAGTATAACAAGACAGTAGATTTTAGTTTAAAGTGTATTTAAAAATACAACAATTTTATAAAGATTTGACAACTTAAATCTTCAGTTGTCATACGGAATTTGAATCCCGCGATCTGCAGGTTTATTTCTCTCCAATGAGAAATTTATATTTGATTGCAATTTCTGAAAATCTGCATTTTACTTATTTGAATATTATTAACAATACAAATGGAAAGTTTCTTAGTATTTATGTCTCAAACTGCTTAGTTTGCAAGGCTATATGTATTGCGTTCTTTCCATCTTCTGGGAAATACTGTGTATTATGTGCAAGTGAAGTGAGCAAATGCAAATCTGATTAGAAACTTAGCATGTCTGATCTTTTTTGTTTAATTAATGCGTTTTTAGCAAGACTATGAAAAATATTATAGGGGTATTTTGCACAAATTTAATTAGGAAACAAACATAGGTTTTATACAAAAGACTGGAAAATCAGTATAAATACACAAAAATAAAGATATGGAACGAAAATAACAAATTATACGTAGGAGCATGTTAACTATTGTTATAAATTTTTAACAAATTTCTTCATCCTAATCAAAGTATTTTTCTCTTCATGAATTATCAGGTTTCCTAATTAAAGTTTAGACTGATTTATGCATTTAAAAGTTTTTTCTTGATTTCATATTCAGTTAATTAATGTTTTATTTATTCAAAATGAGTGTATCTTAAATGCACAGTTAAAATGAATAAAAAATATACGTCTAAAACAATCCAACATGCTGAAACTACAGTTTAATCACATGTGCGAACAGCTGGATTGAAATCTAACAGAAAGACAGTTATGGATTGTTGTAGAATGATACTGTATGCAACAGGTTAAAATCTTATGTAAAATGTACTTTCCTACAAAATTAATGTGCTCAGTATTTATTCAAATATTCATGAAAAATGTTTCTTTCTTATCATCTACTTTTGTACTAAGTGAGTTATCAAGCACACGAATGAGAATATTATGGAAGCTTAATACTAAGAAAGGGAACCTCATCAGCAAAAAACTTCTCCAACAGAACAGGAATTATCTGAAACTTTCCTTAAGTCTAGCATTCAAAATTGACACACACATGATGCTATTCCGATGTCAAAGTTAGCAACATATGAGTGTGTTTCATCTCTTTATAAATATATCCTAACAGCTACATCGTGTATCTCAAATGTATATCCAACTTCTCTCAACGTTGTCAAAGGGTACTTATACATTACTGGCTCAGCATAAAAAACTCTGCGATAAATTCCAAGATCCATGCCATTCCAAGAATTCCTATTACACAGAGTATGATAATATTCAGTGGTGCGGTGGATTTATATCAAACACTAGCTCTAATTAATGGTTTTAGCACTCATTTTATTTCACGGAGTAACTACTGTCTTAAAATGCATGTCATTAGTGATTAATACATTTAATGTAGTAGCAATTGGTATGTACATTTTTTTTTTTTTGCAAAATGTTGTTAGATTAGCTACAAAAGTTAAACGTATTCTCCAATCGATATGTATTACAGTAATTAAAATCACTAATTTCTTATCAAGCTTAGCTTGGTAAAGTTGGCTGAGCAGGTAAAATATTTATATTCATATCATGAGGCACACTAACTTCAAAGAGGTTATCAACCTGATTGGACTGGGTAATAGTCTTTGTATACTCCATGTTATTTCTATTGTGGGGGATGTACAATGTCATCTAGAATATTTATGTGTATGTTCCCACGTAATTTACCATGTGCTTAAAAATATGCAATGTAAAAATGCACAATGTGAGTAATAATATGCTATATAAAAGTATCAGTAATATATATCATAACAATATATGTATTTACCACTTATTATCAAGAAAATAAAAACTGAAAGAATATAATGCAATTTTGAACTCTCATAAAAGAATTTTGCGTGCTAATCACCTTACTTAAGTTCCCACATCGGACTAGAGGCAGATAAATCATGATTCGTCCCATCATAAATCAGTTTTCGTAGAGTAAACAGTTAAATTCAGGTGTTGCAAACAACAAGAGAGTTTTCCGACTCTTTGGATGGCTTAATGTTGGTGATTTATATAAATATAACAAAAACATTTGTATATACAGAAGATCTTCATTTTAAATAGCTTATAACAACATAACCATTATTGTATACTGAAACTTTCTATATATATGTGGTTTTTACGAAATTTACCATATCATTACCTCCCTTGTTATTCTTAAAAAATAACCAAACGATAACTATCTTTGTATGCTTAAATTTTCTGTGTATAATTTAGAATGGCCTTCTGTGGCTCTTACAAAATAACTGACTCAGGGTACAAAGACCTCATTCGGTGAACATAGGCAGGATATGCATCATAGTTAGGTTAGGAGGATGACCAAAATATTTAATTTACATTTCAATTCTTGTAAGATTTTTTCATTGGGTGATAAACATTTTATCTTATTTTGATAATTCAAAAACATTCACATGAATTATTTTACTATTTATGTGATATTTAATAGCACTATATTAATTTCTTCAAAGTCTCACAAATTGCTGTCTTTTAATATGCAATTCAGAGATGTCCAATATTGAAAATTCAGAAATTAATTTTTAATTAGTTTTCGTTACACTGAGGTATTATTTCAGGTTACTCTTTAAAGATTTATTTACATCGCTGAAGTTTAAATTAAAATTATTTAAGCATTATATAATCTATATCATTTTAATTCCTATTAAAAATACATATATTGGTTACAGAAGGGTTTCCATCATATTTGGAACAGTCAATATATGTTTGCTTTACATTTTTCCTCATATCTATAAAAGAATGCACATAATACGAGTTTGTGCATTTCTATAATTTATATCATCAAAATTATATAATATTAATAGCATATTCTATTGAAACTACATCCACCATTTCAATATTCTAGTGAAAATGAAATAAACACTCTTTATCTAAGGCTGGAGAAACATGTACACTTTATCAGATTTAATTAACTACTACTGGATCTGTTTGTTGCTTCTAAGAAATTAATATCCTATAAATTATTGTTAATTCGACTTTTATTCGACAAAATTATTCATTAATTTAACTTTGCATCTCCTTCACTCTCATTTTAACATTATAAATTTTCCACCCAATATTCAATTTTTAATTGTTTTCTTTCTTATATATTACAGATTTTAATGACTTCTAGATCATATCGCGTAGGAATAATTTCATTTTTATTAAGTTATCATGATAAAAAGTAATTTATACTTGTAAATTTTTAATAAAAGCATCATTTAAATTCTTAATTTGAGATATAAATGACAAAAATTTAAGTTTCAAATGCTCATAATTTTGCTTCTTTTTTTATTTTTGCATTTAGCAATTTCTTACAGCTTTCTAATTCACAAGTTCAATTATGGCAAATTTTTAAGTTTATATAAGAGACAGAGTTGCATTGATTCACTATAGTTCATTTAAGATTATCAACACTTTAAAACAATGTATATTTTTATAATAAGTAAATTAAAATATCTTAATGTATACATACCTCTATTTAGCCATATGTTCATGTTTTAAATTGAATGAATATTATAAAATGTATTATGAAAAATATGTGTTTTCATTATTTATATATGTTTTTTTTTCATCAATTGAGAAATACTGAATGTTTAATTTAATTGACATTTGATATTATTTTGAAAAAATGTCTAAAAATTATAATAGTAAAAACTTGTTTGCTATCGGAGAATATAATATTATGAATTCTCAGAGCAGAGAGTGTTTCAGTGGCAGAGAAGTTTTTTTCTTAAAATGCAACATTTAGAGTTTACAGATATATTTTTAAGTCATGTAATCAAATATCATAAAGAAATTTTAATAGCAAATATTGGTTAATTAAAGGTGATTTGTGTGTTTCATACTTTATTTCTCTCTTCAAACATTATCCAGATATGAATACTTTTACTATACAAAACACTGAGTATGTTTTGGATAGTATTTTAACTATTGCTTTAATTTGTATTCACAACAACACAATACTTTGCATTAAATGCTGATTGTTGTAATATTTATTAAATTTATATGTTTAATATATGTAAATTTATGTGTAATGTATTGTTATATGCAATAAAATAAACATTTACACGTTTGATCCAGGTTATATTTCATATTTTTGTACATATTTATGTACACACAATTTTTATGATCAATTAAATTTTTTAATTAAAGATTGCTTAGTGAGGAGACAGTAAATTTCTTGAATGGGAGTTTGATATCATATTCATTTGTAATTTTTTGTTACTTTAAAGGACATAACTAAGCATTGCGTCAATTTTTTTAATTTCTATTATTTAAAATCTTACTGTATATTGAATAACCGAAATAATTTTTTAATAATATTACATAATTATTAGTGAAGATTTCTTCTATCAGAGTTTAATAAGTTGATCTTTAATCTTCATAAAAGCATTAGAACATAATTTGCTTAGTATATTTTGAAAAGTTAATTAAATAAAAGTTATTACACCCAATTTTAATATAATTTAATCATACAATATGTATTTGGAGATAAATGTGCAAATCGTTTACAATTTGAAACATGTTACATTTTCAAGGAGGATAGAATATAATCTCAGGCGACTAATGTCTTGCGTGCTTCCATTAAAACGCTTAAAAGAACAGTAAAAAAGATATACGAGGGTGATTAATGTCATATCATAAGAAACGATATCATACTCTTCTTATTACGTGACAAATAAGCATGAAAAGGAAAATCGTGCTAAATTAAATCAAACAACAAATGTATACAGTTAATTGAGAAGAAATTATTTCCTCACGAAAATGTAACCTATTCGTGTTCAATATATACGTAGAAACTGCTTCGTGTGGAATGTATATATACTGTTTTTTTTTTCTTCATTATTTCTGGAAATAAGGATTTTCAAAAATATCATACAGTTCACATATAGAAAAACAGAAAATATATTTTAATTTTAAATAATTCTGGATGGGTAAACAATTAAAATATATTATCACCAGAAAACAAGGGTTTTAGATACATATAAATATCCCTGTTTATATTAGTAATTATTGTTTTAGTAATTAAAATACTGAACTGAAAAATATAAATAAATATTTAAGACAAAATATTAATTTAAAATCATTTATTCCTGCTGATTTACATAATAAAGAACACACTGCGTCTGCTGAATAACCAGGTATACTTTTAGATTATATACAAATTCTTCCTCAATTCTTTATTTCAAAATTCATCGAATTTAAGCCTCTGAATATTTTAAGAAATTTCGGTCGTATCTATTTACATAGTTTTCGTAATGGGTAATTATTTAAATACATTCCTTAAAAATAATAGTAAACAAATCATCGAGGAGGATTTGTCCAATTACAAAAATTGACGAATACATAAAAATACATAAAAAAATTATAGAAATATCCGAACTATTGAATAGTTTATTTCGGAGATTGACTCTTACAATGGAGCAAGTCAATAAAGCGTTGGCCACTAATGCATTGGAATCAAGCTATCACCAACTGCGCAAGGCATAGGTTTATCAATTAGGATACTATCTACTTCCAAATAGTATCCGATGAAGTTTCATGTCAAATTGTCCTCAACTGATGAGTTATATCTTCAAAATTCCGAGTTGATTGCAAAGTGTTCAAAATTTACATTATTTGAAAGAGATTAAGCGATCTATGTGGTAAAGAAAGTCTAACGAAAGTTTTAAATAATTCATCGAAACAACATATGCGATTAATCATTGTCAAATTGAAAAGTAACTTCTAGATGATGTTAAAATAACTTCAACACACAAATTGTCGTAGAATGTCAACTACGTATATATGTGCTATCAGTATGTCAGACATGACTATCTAGAGGGTGCGGCTATCGATAAATCCTGTTGTGTGTCTGTGTGGTGAGCTATAGCAAAGGCAGGATCTCTATGTTATTATGGTTATCTCCAAAAATATCGATGATTATCATTAAAGTAAAATTACAAACTGTACTCACTTTTACAAAATGAGTCCTTAATCAGGTAATTCTATGTGATCAAGCCTAGCACCACTGTACAGGCACTGACATTCTCTGGTCTTGACAATGTATAGTCATGATAAGTAGCATAACGCTGGCAAACCATTAAATTCTGCTCACGCTGTTGTCCGTAAAAGTCACGTTAGTCATATGTGTGCAGTCTAAATGATGGATAATTGCTAACTAAAAACCCCATGATGTGACATCTTAAGGGACATACTATATTGCTGTTCTCTAGTGATCCTTGATTGACAGCTGCTTTTCTGTCACTAATATTGGTTATTTTTCATCCACATTTGCCGGCATTGATTTACTGTTTCAACATTTTGACTCAGATGTCTAGTTATTACTTGATTTTCCATCTAGCCATTTATGAACCGATTGAAAGAGCAGTCTCAAACTGTGACATCTGCTCATAATATACACAAAATTTTTGTGAGACATTGTTACAGACGATAAAAAATATTCGGAATTGAATTGCAGCAGAAATTTTGAATATCAGATTAAAAATAGTTTTATTCACTAGCTGAATGTGTGATTCCAGTATACTAGAATTCTCACTATTCATTGATTATACACCAAACTTTAATTATTTACATGTTTAATATTTAATGTTTTTGCATATAAAATTTTAGTGATTTTGAGCAACTCGTTAATAGTGCGGAGAATTTTTGTTATAGTTTTCAATATTACTATGTATTATTTTTTAAATATTATGTGCAATTTTGAAATTATGTATTTAAAATCCTCTTACAAAACATCTGTTGAATATAGATAAGGCTCAAAATTGCAATTTTAAAATATTGCAATAATTAGTGATTTGTCAGCTATTTTTCAAAATTTATTAGATTCAAAGTTCATTTAAAATTAATATAAAATAATACTTACACACAGTAGTATTATCCTTTTCAGGAAATGACATGTGGTGTAAATTATTGTTCTTTGTTTATTATTACATAATTATAATAACGGAAGCTATTTTTAAATACTTTACATAGATATATTTCGATGGTGGTAGACTATCAGAAAAAGGAAATAGATCTACGCAAGAAGAATAGATATAATCTATCCATATAGTGAAAAGATCATTTTGAAAATACAAATTGACAAAATAGACGAATGGATATTTGGAGAAGCAGAGTTCTTGAATCCAGAAACCAACTATCAGATTTGCATAACTACTGATCAGAATCATCGACGAAATTTATTGAAATTACTGTTGATGTCATAGACTATAGTGCTACTGAAGAAGAAAATTTATTTTTTTTCTTACAATTCTTCCTAATTATATTCTTATCTTACAATTCTTGCCAAACAAATCTAAGTTATACTCATTCAACTAAGAAGTGTCATTTATTAATTTAAATAGACATAATATACAATATTTTATGTCTCTTTAAATTATTAAATGACACTGCTTAGTTAAATTATCTGATACAATATTTTATAGCAATATTTATGTCAATATACATTATTTTATGTCTCTTTAGCTCATTAAGTAACCCTGCGTAATTGAATTGTCTGATAGCCAAATCCATCAAAAACAGAACATATTTTTTGACAAATTAGAGAAAGGTTATTTCGAAATGCAACATTTCATGATATATAAATGAAACTAAGTTACATGCATATGCTGAGCCATGAATGGGAATTTAAAATAAAATTATCAAAGTATCTTAATTCATGATTCGGTCTTTATCAGAGGGGTTAGCTAGTCATCGTGGGGCAAAAATTAAAGATTTTATATATTTTTTTCAACTTAAGAACAGCTGAATTCTTGATTAATAAGAGTTTACATCTTCTGAATATTCTAATAAATATTTGATTCTTCCCTGATACTGCATTTTTGAGTTAATGGAATACGTTATATTTTTTCATTAGGATGATATTTTAAAATAATTAGAGATATTAATATGTAAAAATTTTACTTAAAGAAACTTTCAGACTCTCAATGATTATCATCAATCATATTTTTGAGGAATTACATTTATTTACCAGATAAGCCATATATATCAATATATATATATATATATATATATATATATATATATATATATATATATATATATATATATATATATATATATATATATATATATATATATATATATATATATATATATATATATATATAATATAAAGAAAAGACATATATAAATATAAAGTAATAAATACAATACTGAAAATATAATGTTGGAACTACAATGCATAATAGGAAATCTAGCCAGCGCAAAAGCAGCTAAAGAAAGATTTGCCTATATAAATAAGATAAAACATGAAGAAAAGTGAAATCAGAAATATAAAATTGGAAAGATACTAAAGTATATGAAGCAAAAGACAAGAAGGCATAGGGACCACGTCTTCATCAGGAGGGAGATGGCCAGCTATGCAAAAATGAACACTCTTTTCTGACATGCTCGAAGGACAAATGTCTAAGAATCTTCGAGCAATTCCCCCGAAGAGTGTTCGTGTTAAAAGAACTTAGTTAAAAATTAGACCAAATATATATGTAGAAAAGATAAATATATATACAGATAAATAAATATACTCACTATAGATGAAAATACTCACAATAGATAAACAAAAGTACAGTAGAAAAATACATACAGTAAAAAATACATACAGTAAAAAATACATACAGTAGAAAATACAAAATACAAGTGCCAGTAAATCAGATTGAATTTATATATGAGAATAGTAGGAAGTTGCCAAAAGTAAATTTGAAATTAGAATGAAGAAATATTGCCAGAAGTAATTAAATTCAAAAAGTTAAAGTGGTTTAGAAAGTTAAAGTGTATTAAAGGGGATTTAAGTTTAAGTTATGTATAAAATAAAGTGTATATATTAAAAATCAAAAATCAAATTAAGCGCCTAATAGCTCACCTAAAAAATAACAATATTCCAATTAATTTTATTCTAAAATATGTAGGAAGTAGGGAATCGCTTGTAAGATTGAAGTAATGCGTAGTTTTTATAACTACAGAAGGGCCACCCAAGCATTGAAGTTCTTACAAGAATCCTGAAAACACCTACATATATACACTTTATTTTATACATAACTTAAACTTAAATCCCCTTTAATACACTTTAACTTTCTAAACCACTTTAACTTTTTGAATTTAATTACTTCTGGCAATATTTCTTCATTCTAATTTCAAATTTACTTTTGGCAACTTCCTACTATTCTCATATATAAATTCAATCTGATTTACTGGCACTTGTATTTTGTATTTTCTACTGTATGTATTTTTTACTGTATGTATTTTTCTACTGTACTTTTGTTTATCTATTGTGAGTATTTTCATCTATAGTGAGTATATTTATTTATCTGTATATATATTTATCTTTTCTACATATATATTTGGTCTAATTTTTAACTAAGTTCTTTTAACACGAACACTCTTCGGGGGAATTGCTCGAAGATTCTTAGACATTTGTCCTTCGAGCATGTCAGAAAAGAGTGTTCATTTTTGCATAGCTGGCCATCTCCCTCCTGATGAAGACGTGGTCCCTATGCCTTCTTGTCTTTTGCTTCATATACTTTAGTATCTTTCCAATTTTATATTTCTGATTTCACTTTTCTTCACGTTTTATCTTTATATATATATATATATATATATATATATATATATATATATATATATATATATATATATATATATATATATATATATATATCAAATAACATATTTTCCTAATACAACAGAGAAAACAGTTGCATTGAAATAAAATGCTAAGCAAATTTTTAAAGTTTTGAGTATTGATTCTTCTACACAATATAATAAGTGAAAAATATTGTGTTTTCATCTTCTTGCTTTGTTGTCTAATATCATCCTTAGAGCTTCTTTTGAATAAAATTGCTAATCACTAATCTGAACAAATTTTTAATTTATAAAATCTTATTGATTAAAATATATTGATAGGGTTTTTCCTCAATGATTACTTACTTACTGATTTATTCTTTGAATTTTCATCAGAGATGTATTTAATATCATTCTTCAAACGAAACGTTACAGTTTTTTCTGTAAATGATAGTTGTACATCAAATTCACAATTTTTTATTTGTGAATTAGAAAAAATCTCTGATTGACCACCTAGATAGTCATTAATGACAAACTAGAATATTTTTCATTTTACAACGGGTAATGTGAACTTAGAAGTTAAATCTCAGATACATTTTTCTGATTTCGGATATAAGATGTGCCTTTTAAATTCTTGTAATTTCTACCTTGTTATTTGAGTTTTCCAATGATCTCTTAACAGAGTTTTTCTATCAATGTTAAAAAGCTTAAATTAGTTACTATTATACAAAAACACTACATATGTAGTCTCATTATCCCTCATGTGTAAAAAAGGACTCTTGTTTGCGAAACCAAACTCGCAATCTATTCCAATTATTTCTAATCAGTTTAAGAATAGGTATTCATGTTATTGTACTAATTGTTTTAAATTATGGCATTTTAGGGATAGTGTTTGAAATTTCTACGAATGTTCTCAGGAGAAAATTAAAATCACTCTATTATGTGTGTAAAATAAAAAAAAATATTCATGTTCATCAAGGCTTCTAAAAAAGCCCGAAAGATATACATTGATAAGAGGTGGTAAAAGTGGTGAGAGAAATTCTTTCATTTCTTAAAACGTTTAGTCATAATTTGCTAATACGTTTAAAAAAGAAATTAGACTTCAACAAATTAAATACTTTGTATAAACAATTAGATTAATTTATTTAAATAGTATAAAATAAATTGTGGAATTATGCATATTTGTGCTCAAATTGTCTCGTAGGATATGTGATCACACTTTAAAATACAGTAAAATACTGGAAAAAGTAGTATTTACTTTCAGAATTCTCTAATAAGTTTCTAGTTATCTATTTTTCTAAATGAATTCCTAAAATACATAAGCATATGTTCGGTAAATATGAATCCTGCTCAAATATTAATTAAAGATGGAATCTCCACAATTTAATTCTCAAAAAATAAGGATTTTGTCAAGTCTGTGTATCGTACAGCATTTCCATTCTTAGTTGCTGCTTTCACCAACGAATCAGTGATTATATTGCTTGCAATCCCTGATTTACCAAGGATACAAACTAACTTTATTGACAAAAACCTTTGAATAAATTGAAATATTTTAAGTAGAAACAGTTGAATAATAGTCGATGATGTCCTGGAACAAACAGAAAGAGCAGATATGCAACAAAGATGATATGTGAAAATACAATATTTGTTTGGTCCAATGCACAGATATGAATTACTGTAATTAGTAGTGCCATTGCCTCGGCCAAGAAAATTGAGTTTATGGAACAAATTTTTCCTGTTATTGAGACAATATTTGTAAAATTAACATTTGCAAAGCCCATATTTGATCTCTGTTTAAAAGCGTCATTAAAAATCAAAGTATCTTCCTTCCATCATATTTCAAAAACCTGGTGAAATTCTTTAAAAGTAACTTTTGACAATGATTTAACCTGAAAAGGGAGACCCGAGCAACACATGGAATTTTTTGTTGATATTTCTGGACCAGTCTGTTGAAACTTTTAATATGCATGGCGTATTTATTGCATGAAAGTTCGACCGTTTTGCTGTAATGGCTAAAGGATGATAATGATTAACTTGATTTTAAGTCAGCTTCATCCAAAATGAGGCACAAAGAGATAAAGATGATTTGCTTCAAGTGCAAATTTTTTAAATATAAGGATTGCATTTCATGTCCGGAGTAAAAAGAAGTTTCTCCTGCTTCTTGAAGAAGTATTGATATAGGAGTATATTTAAAAAATATGTGGCAATTCTAGAAGGCTTGTGATTTACAGTTTTCAAAGGGCTTGTGATTTGTTGCGCATGCTGATAAAAATATGCGACAGCTATAATCCAAACTGTAAACAATAAATGACTTCATGATTTGAAGAAGATAAGCAGTACGAGTACCCCTTCTATTTCTTGCGATACCGTTTAAGGCATTCAATATTTTAGATACCGTTGCTTTCTTTCCATGAAAATGATTGTTTAAAGATAAATTGTGCGAAAAATATAATCCCAAACCCCGAATATTTTTATTCTATGAAATAGGATAATTGTTGATGAACAAGTTGAAATCAGGTTGTTGTCTTTTTTGAAGAAAAATTAATCACAGAATATTTTTGTGGGTCTATAGAAAACTTCCACTCTTGGCACCAATTTTGCAATATTCCAACTGCAGATGTTATTTACAGCTGAAAATTTTCCAACTTAACTGACTCATATATTAGAAATATATCATCTGCGTACATGAAGCATTTAAAGTCGGGGGAAAGATATTGTAGAGATCTGCCATAAGAACTGAGAACATGAAAGAGATGATAACACAGTCCCCTGCGGAACTCCTCTATATAAAAGGTGGCTGAAGAAGATAGCTTATTTCTCCACTTTATTTGAGGATAAGGGGTTGTAATGAACTGTTGAATCCACACAGCAGCATTTGCTTTGA
The DNA here is from genome assembly GCA_037975125.1 of Latrodectus hesperus. Taxonomy (NCBI): domain Eukaryota; kingdom Metazoa; phylum Arthropoda; class Arachnida; order Araneae; family Theridiidae; genus Latrodectus; species Latrodectus hesperus. The sequence goes on from CM075851.1 coordinate 86,242,937, forward strand.
TGTTTGCTTGAAGTAATTTATAGATATGGCTGTTTGACTAAACTAAATCATAAGCTTAGAAAAAATCCACTGCAAGCAAAATTACAAATTTTCTAGAGGATAGGGCTGTAATTATGTGATGATGAATGATGAAAAAATGTTGCTACAAAGATTCAGAAATAAGCAGATAAGTTTTATTAGTAATTTTCACAGTGCTGCTTTGCAATTCAAAAATAAAATTAAATTAAACAATGTAAACGGGACCTATGTGGCACACGTGGCGAGCTAACCATTAGTTTTAATTACTTTTCAATATGCCTATATGTATAAATATCCTTTATGTGATATGGATGTGGAGTAGAGAGAACTAGCTGAGGTATGACCTTTTCACCTGACCGGGATTCAAAATTACGTAGCACTTGGTAATAGGCGGACATTTCAAACTTACTAAATTTAATATATTGTTCGGGCCTTACCTACACATCTATGATTGCGTTTATCAATACCCATCTTCAGAATGATATTCACTATTCGTCTATGCAATTAAAATTGGAAAAAGTAGAAATTTTAAATTTGTAACCAAAATTATTCATACAATTATACTAGTTAAGAAAAACAAGGTTCACACGAAAAAAAAGGTTCACACAAAGGAAAAAAATAATGAATTACGAAAATATTCACACAAATGATAATTTCTACTTTGAACTTTAACACTAATTTACTAGCATTCAAATACTATACTATATTTGAACAAGCATTCAAATACTATACTATATTTGAACAAGCATTCAAATACTATACTATATTTGAACAAGCATTCGAATCGTGAATAATTTCATCTATCTAACAAATATAGTGACAAACCGAAATACATTGATAAAAGTGAAAAGTTCATCATCATTCAAGCAGGCCAGCCCAGGATGGGCCAAGGCCTTCTGAACAAGATTTTTCTGGCCACCTCTACTGGCAGCCAAACTCCTTCAATTTTTTTGTTCCAAAGACCCTACAGTCTTCTTCGACTGCATCCACCCATCTCAGCTTTGGTCCTCCTCTTCTTCTTACGCTGATGGGTTTTGCAAAAAAAATTTCCCTTAGTATTTTATTGTCCTTCATTCTAATAACATGTCCAACCCAATTAAGACTGCTTACTTTAATGTGATGTACAATGACTGGCTCCTTGTATATTCGGTAGATTTCTGTATTGTATCTTCTGCGCCAGACACCGTTTTCCTTCGCACCTCCAAAGATACTTCTTAAAATCCTGCTTTCATATAGGCCCAACAGCCTCTCCTCTGCTACAATCAAAGTCCAAGTTTCCGAGGTATGTGTCAAAAAGGGACGGATAAGCGTTCTATAGATCTGTAACTTAGTTTTTCATGATAAAAAATTAGTTTTTAATAAATGTCTTAGGCCAAAAAAGGCTTTGTTAGCTGCAGTTAAACGTCTTCTTACCTCTGGGAGAATATCATTATTTTGAAAAGTTCATCACACACTAAATTTAGTTATATTTTTTAAATTAAAATAAGTTTAAATAATTGAAATTTGAATTTATATATATTTGAATTTTGCTTCATAACCTTCGTGAGATTAGGATGAAATTTTCATTTCTTTTCAAAATACTATAGCGGTATCACCAATTGTAAAATTCTTAGAACTTAACAATTGGTAATACTGCTGAAAATAAATTAACCATAGAATTTAGTTTATATTTATAAGATTTTGAATTGTTCAATTTGAAAAATAATTTCCTGATAGAATATTCAATAAATATCTAAATGTCCTCCGATGAAACAAGAACATAACCAGGATTTTTTTTGAAAATACATTATTAAAGTAAACGATAAATCTAAGCTCTTAAAACCATCTTTTGCTAAGTTTCTCCCAGAACAAAATAGAAAAATTCTGAACTGCGATTCAAAGTTATTTTTCTATGAAATACCAACAAGTGCGAAGCAGCTAAAATGTTTCTTTGTGATTTTGGGATTAATATATTTGTAGCTTCTTACACATTAGGTAGCATTATGTAAAGAATATTAGAATCCTTTCCCACATCATTCACAGAATGTTTCCTATGGCGTGGCATGAGAAGTGCTGCAAACTGGTAAGTGTAATCTCACTCTGAGAAATAAATTTTTGTTCAGCTATGATTTCTGTGGCAACTCCAATGGATTTTTTCAGATCTAATTGCGTTTTGACAATAGTCAAACAAACATACTCATAGAAGCAGCGCATCAATTGTTAGATATCTTCATGATGTTTTTCATTTTATTTTAAGGTTTTATCTAATTTGCTTTCTAAATGGTGTCAAATAGTTGCCGCAAACAAGATCGGACTGCAAGAAAAACAAAGGACAAATCTGCTATGTCAACAATGTTTGATTTCCCCAATCTGCCTTGTACCATAAATAATGTAGGCAATAGCTATATTTTTTAAACTTATTTGCAGAACACTTTTCTTACATTATCTGTTATACCAAATTTTAGCAATCAAAGCCTAATAAATATGGAAATTATAATATCAAGTTCAATACATTTCCAAAGCAAACATTGAGACTATAGGTTATCTTTTATTTAAAGGATGCATTAAATACTGCTCTTATCATAGTGATCTTGTTCTATTTCACTATACGGCAATGGGGCAAGCAATTGCAAGATACAACTTCGCTTTATCAGGAATCTCTTCAATGTTTTTTCTCTTCCACTTATTAATGACTTTTCCATACTATTCGATAGTTTCTCACTTTTGAGTCTACAATTAGTCATTTGTAAGCCCTTCTGCCAATTGTAAATGAATATGAAGCCAGGCTAGACTCATTAGAAAACTTTCATCTTCATCAGCGTTGACAGTCATTATAAAGTGTTTCACTGATGATTTAAAGTTATCTTTAGTATTTTTAACGTCTTATATCACTATGGAACCCAATTCGGAAATATCGATTTATTATTATACAGAAAGTGAAATTATACAATCGTAGCTTTGGTTAAAGTTGCTTTCTATCAGATACTTTTCCAGAATAAAGTATGGAACGGGTATGGTAACGGGTTGACATTTAATTACAGGTGTTGTTTCTTCATCATTTTGAATGTGTTAAAATTGACTCCAAAAATGTTGCTTGTCCTTAAAGTCGCAAAAGCATAGTTTTGGAAAATTATATTTTTAGAACCAGAACAGAAAAACATAATTTTAAAACTCACCTGATATTGTAAATATTGAATGAATTCACCACAACTTCATTTAATGTTCTTTATTTTTCCAGTTCTTCATATTCTGTTTGTTTTTATTTTTCTTCATTCTCTCTTCTTACAGGGGGAGAGGGACTGTCATTGCTTGTATATTTATAACACACAAGTAGTGGATACACTAAATACTATTTACTCTGAAAAATAAATTCTTTAAATTCTGCTATTGTAGATATTTTTCGTAATATCTCATAACTATCTTAGTCTACATTACTAGAAATTTCTGTTGTTTAAAATATTTTTCAAGTCAGAAATAAAGTCCCCTCACGGACACCAGATATTTTACTAATACAAAAAACGCATACTTTATTCAAATCTTTTGAAGCTGTAGTAAATAAATCAGAAGCTGTCATGAATTTTCCTGAGATCAAATATCCACCTTTTTTCTCATAAGTTTTCTCAGTTTAAGTTGTCTGCTGAGGTTGCAGATGAAGTATTTCTTTACAGCAGAAAAAACAAAAATTTGCTGACGCCTTTGGAATCACTCAAATGAACAAATTTTACAGATTTTACAGATGAACGAATACTAATATATTTAAAAATAACAACTATATATTCAAATAAATTATATTCAAAATTAACATTTGAAATTACTCACTTCAGGTAAATACACGTTTAAAATTATAGTATATCTAGCAAGCATCCAGGAAATAAGTCAGTTTTACCAGCACTTTTTTTACAATACAACGTTGCCATTTAAAAGTAAGTCATAAAATAAGACAAAAGAATAATTTCATCCCAGCGGAACGTATATGGCAAACCACCCTTGTGACACACTAATTAATAAATTTTAAACATTCATTCTAATTACTTTTAATCTGAAGCAAAATATGTGATTTTTTTGTAATGTTTGTAAATTATAGCCATTTATTGATTTTCACTTTAATATATACTAATTTTAACTTCAATGTTTCGTTCAATTCAGATTGCGATTCAAAGCTAATGATACATATTCTTTGTTAAAATTAGCTGTAAATATTAATGGAATTGTGAAAAACTTTTTGAAATATGGTTTTTTTAAATATGTTTTTTTATAATTTTTATTCATCCAAAAGCTGTATTATAAAATTAATCAGAAGAAATAGAAAATATTTCTAACTTAATCATTTTCGTACTCCAATTTGATTCAGTTCATATTTAGATAATGCCACAAATTTTACTTCAGAAAGGTGTACTGAAATTAAGTGTGGAACTCCTGAGGTATTAGTAATTTCAAAATTTCATTCCATTGGAGTGAAAGACTTTAATTCATAAGCTTCTAAATATCCGTTGGTAATATATATGCTAATTATATAACACGAGTTCATGTATAGCGAAGAATCGTGCTAGCCAGATCCAGAACTTGAATTTGATTAAAGCCACTAAAACTGGTCTGAAATTCGATATGCATGTTTGCATTGATGAAAGCGTTCATGTCATGCATATCATTAAAATCCAGGGACCACCAAAGGTTATGCTCATTAATTAATAAACGCCTGCATAATCAGATCACTTTTAACGATATCAGAATTTAGAACTAGGAAATTCAGTGCTTCTCAAATTTTGTAAAATCAACTAAATATTTCAAAATTATTTAATGCATTTCATTAGAAATATGTGTTAGATGTATTGGGTGATTGGGTTATGCTAGTAGCCAGCATGATATGCTTAATTGTGTTTCAATGTTAAATAAAAAATTAATACAAGTTGAATGGCTTATAATTGATTTATTTGAACAAACAACTTTCACAGATACAATTGATTAAAGTACAAGATCCAACAAATACAATATCAAAAATTAAACAGGAGAAAAATTTTGAACTATACCGCGTCAATAATATTGTATTTGTTTAAACCTTATCATTTACTTTCAATATTATTCTATAGAACTTATTTAATTCAAATATATGCAGCAAATCAAGTCATGTTGCTAACAAATTAGATGCACTAGCTATTCTGTGGTTTTCTTAAATTACATAAATTTATGACGGTTGCATTTGTTTAATCTAATTTTTAATGAAATGCGAATTCATTCATTCTGAAAGAAATTTATATATATATATATATATATATATATATATATATATATATATATATATATATATATATATATATATATATATATCGAATCATTTACTTGCACATCAGTATAACCTGTTGAACCGAAAATCAGACCGCTAACCATTCGGTTGCATGCTGTAATCTATTGAAGTAAAAGAAAATACATTTGTCCATTTCTCTGTCTCTCTCTTATCATAAATCCAATTATTTTATGACTTATAATCTGTAACATATACTTCAGCCAGATTCAATTATATAATTTAGAAGCTAAATTTTATCCAAAAACATCCTTACCCTTTCATTGTACAACAAGCGTGCATTTTGAATTATTTTGTTATACAGAATCTAACATTCAGTTTTACAGAAATATTCATATTATAAAAGTTTAATAAAATTTATTTTTCTCAATATGTATATATATATATATATATACATATATATATATATATATATAATAAAAATATTAAATTAATGATATACCATTCAAACACATATATTGGCATGAGTTTTACATTTATTGTTTATTTTATCAAAATAATATTTCACTTAAATTAAGTTCAAACACATCTTGAAAACTAACCGTTTGTTAATTTTTTTAACGTATTTTTTACATAAGTTTAATAAATGTATGTAATTTGGGATCGTTATAATTATTTCAAGTGACAAAAAGTCATGAAAAATTATGAATTTCAAGCCAACACTTTTGATATTCTTTTTGATCAATAATATTTTAGGAAGGATAAAGGTCACGTATTGTTTTGCTCTCTATGGCTTGAGAAAGCGGTAGGGCAGCGCTTTTCGAAGAATAAAGTCTTGGTTTGATCCCACTCATTGTTGAACAAAGAGAAATGAATGTTTTAATTCTATATTTTGCATGAAAATGTAGAATTACTGCATCTACTTCTCACCTTTCAGAGTAGGTGCTTGGAAACTTATCAAGTACCTTTTTTGGGACTAGTGAATACGACATACTCTCTACAAAAATCCTTTACGGAAGGCCATTTGTTAAGTGAATGCTAAAATGATCATAAGCCTTTAAGTTATTCAATATGCTGTGTCTATGATCACTGAGAATTTGCATTAACTGACAATTATGTTTTACTAATTTATTTAACTTCTTTGAATGATGCAACCAAAACCTGACTTTGAATATTTAGTCCTTGTTTCCATTAAGATATATATTAGAATCTAAAGAATATTGAATAGATGATTTCAGTGTCATTGAAACTAATTTAAACATTTTTACATAACTGATCAACGATTGTGTTACTTTAATAGTATGTAATATATGAATAACAATTTACATTATAGTAATAAACATAGAATAGTTATTTATTTTTATGTATATACATTATATTTAACATTTGCAAATATTCTTTACTTACAAAAACAAAGTCAGTAGTACCTCTGAAGATATCTGTTGGCAGTGTATAAGCTAACAAATCTTCTAATAAGTACTTAAAATGACTAATAAAACAACTTTTAAGCAAAATCAATGAAATTTTTCAAGAGGAATTTATTTATTTTGAAATTTCTTTTGACATTTTTATTCACGTTTTCTTAAAAAAAATTTTTTTTTGCCTTATACGGTGTTTCAGTCTCTGCAATCACTTCTCTATAAGGATAAATTTCTTCGCCAGAAATATAGGATTTTGATGGGAAAGTGTGTGAAGTAGTATGCACTTGAAGCCAGATCCGGAGAATATGTTGAAAAATCTTCGTAATAATGCCATATTTCATTCACTACCATTTTTTTAAAAATTATTTCAAAGTAATAATAATTTAATGTGCGGTAAAAATATTTTTCAGATGATTTTTGGGTTATTGGTCGCACTTTGATAATCATTCTTAGGTTTTTACTGATTGAGCTGATTAGTTGCTTGGCTACATGTATGAATAATGGATTAACATGGAATTCATTATACCGTATTGCAAAAAAATTTTCATTGCATATAAACAGCTCTATAAATATCTCTGAAATTTCAATGTTTTATTGTTTTTAGTTGACATTGAGCAAAAGAGGTACTCATTAGGAACAAAAAAGGAATAAATGTTCATGTGAAATCATTAATATTGTGCATTTTAATGTCTTTAAAATGTTGACTAACCCATGCACTTTTAATTTCCAATGGATCAAAATTATTTTTGAATTTCTTTTCTTTCTGAAACAATAGCAAAATTTGAGTTACAAGACCACTCAACATCATCTGCGTTTAAACTTAAAAAAATAAATAATAAACAATTTGTCTACTCTGTGTCCCACAAAGATTGAAAAACCAATTAATATTCTTTGAATCATTCCTTCACTTGAACCATAATTTTCCCATTAAGAAACAATGTATTTTCAAACGCAAGAATTTTTTTTAACATCTAAGTTTCTTTTTTCCAAAAATTATAATAACAGCTTCAAAACGAGCATTTTATTTTCAGGAATAAATGATAGATGATTAAAAAATTTTGCCACATGGTAAGTAATTCTCAGACTTGATATACATATGTGAATATTTGTTAGTGATCCTACTCAGTAATTATACCATCGAGTGTGTCCAAAGAGTATTTTATAATTTGATACAAACAAGCGATAGAATATTGTATTTCACAATATATGCATAAAATAAAACAAAAAATTACTTTGAGAAAGTTCAAGAATTTTAAAAAACTGTAATATCATTAAAAAAAGCTATAACGATTTTATAATAGGGATATTTATAAAATATTATTTTTAAATTTTTGAAAAACGAAAACAAAATGAGTTTAACCTATAAATACCTGAAAAAAATAATATGCTAATGAGAAAATACTTTTTAGCAGTATGCAAGTCAGCTATTCATAATATAAAATGGAAAGCATTTAGATTGGTACTGCATACTAACTAGATTATTTGACTTTTAACGTAATAACTTTATTAACTCTTACATTCGTATTTGATTATATAACAGTAATAACACATTGATATTAAGCAGAAAATCTGATGACATTTCCTTTGTTTCTTCATTAACGAAAATTTTCAAATCCTTAAAATAATTGAAGGTGCACATTTTAATTATTTTACAGTTGTAAAATTATGCGTAGTATAATCGGTAAAAACCTGTTATTTCTTAAGAATAATTGAAAAATCTAGAATATTGTTCGAAATTAAATCGACTAAAAGTCAAAATTTATCAGAGATAATAATCTAAAATTTTCTTTCGAAAGCTTCAAAATCCCCTAAGTTGTTTCCTTTCATATTACTAAAATAAGAATGTTGAATGTAAAAGAAATTGTGTGTGTGGTAAAAATGAAATTTTATAACTTACGTCTAAAACACTTTCAGGAATAAATAAGATACTTTATAATTTTAAGCACTTTTAATTGTTTTTCTGTGCACAAATAATTAAAAATTAAGAAAAATAATTTTTATTCCGTAAACAACTCACATGACATTATAAATATAATAATATGAATATGGGAATTTAATTTACAAAAAGATAAAAAGAAGAAAACGCAGTTTTAATATAACATTAAGAATATCACAAATTAAGAATATTACAATAGTATTTATATTTTTTAAATTTTGTTTTTATTTTCTGTGATAAAGTTTTAGAAGTCAAATACTTTAACAGGAGAAAAGCACCAAAAAAGCATTGCTAATAAAAAAGGAAAACTTTTAACTTTTTCCCACAAATGTGTTTTTTTATTTAATTTGATAACTCGATCCTATTAAAATACTTCCTAAGCAAAATTTTGTTGCATTGTAGCGAAAAAGTTTTGCTCTCAACACATTTATTAGAAGAAACCTCATTTCGATAATATATTTTTGCTTTTTTTGTATAACTTAAATGAAGGTTAACTGAAACAGCTCGAAAAATAATTCTCTTAATCTTGGCTAATAATGAGACGGCTTGTTTTGCCTTATACAGCAAATTACTGGGAATGGTTGTTATTTCCCCGAAAATCAATTCTTCGTAAAAGTGGTTGCTTTAGTGGAATCCAAATCCAGTCATCTAAACTTATGAAGCCCATTTACAGATATTTCGGAGAAACATGTTTGAGTATAACCACCTAATTTATATTTAGTGCTTTTTCACGTAAAGTGTTTACGTTCAATAGCAGAGGTAGCTTAAAGTGGTTTTTGTACATCAGAGAAAGAATTTTCTGTTCCTGAAAGCGTAAACCTGTATTTATTGCATTGGTATTTAAAGTAGTTATTTCTGTGTGAATAAGTATCTTCTTAATTTTTTCAGAGAAATTACAAATTATATATATTTGTACATAAAAAAAAACTAATTTGTTTTGAGGTAAGTTATTCGATCCCTGAATATTTGCTGTTATGATATAAAAGGAACATTTTGAGTATGAAAATGCAAAGTGCCATTATTTATCTTAACATTATATATTCTTTTAATATATATATTCTACAGTGTGATAATAAAACAGCATACAAAATTTTTAAAAACTGTTAAAATTGATTTTAAAAACGTTCAAAAAATATTTACTAAGATTTAGAATAAATTTTAATGTTATTATTAAGAAACTCATGTGAAGTACATAATTTAGTTAGTATTCAATGAATCATTTGTTGATATAGCAATATTTGTACTGATAAAGTTACGACATACGCTTCGCCGATATTATCGTTACGTTTAATGAATAGTAATCACGTAAAAATTGCAGTAAATTTATTTATTATATAGTCAATTTGTAATTTTGCAATTTTTTAATTCATTTGTCCATTTATTATTATTCAAAGATTTGTGAAATAATCCTTTATTTCGGACTTGCTCATTTTATACAATTAAATTTATGATTATCAAAAAATAATTAGAATCCTTAAAATGCTTTGGGAATTCAGAATTTATATGCATTTGTTTCAAATATTTTCTTAACTTTTGAGTAAAATGCAATAAAAAATAAGGATAACTTAAACAAATATGTATTTAAATTTAACATTGCATTTATTAAAAACACTTCAAATTATTTTTAAATAAGTTATATTGTTCTTATCCACTAACCTATGTAACATGAATTTTCCTCCCATATTTCTTATGATTAAATTGATAGAAACTGAAAAAAGCTTCAAATTCATACTTAAAGAAAATTATGAAATGTTTTAAGATATAAGGTATGAATGTAATCAATACAGTTTTCTAATTTTATTCTCAAAATATGAAAATTATGTGTAATAGGACATCACCAGTTTTTAGCAATGTTTTAGATTTAATATCATTAAGAATTTAAAAATAAAAACATATATATATATATATATATATATATATATATATATATATATATATATATATATATATATATATATATATATATATATATATATATATATATATATATATATATATATATATATATATATATATATATATATATATATATATATATATATATATATATATATATATATATATATATATATATATATATATATATATATATATATCAAAAATTTTTTGCAATTTGTAAAACAAAATATTTAAAATAAATTAAAATTTTATAAATTAAGTAAATTGATTTAATCACAATGTTTCTGCAATAGATATAAAACTTCTGATCTTTTTACAAAATGAAAGGATGAGTAACTTAGATTGTGTTACACTAAAATAATCGTTATAATCATATTTGTATAGTTTGTATACTAATATTGTTTACTTGTAATCATTGGCTAGTGATTTTTCGTTTATCATTTTAAAGCTAAATCAAGTATTTTAGCCATTCCTTTATATGTAAAATTGATCTAGCAAAATTTAACAATACACTTCATTTATATATATGTACTCTCATGTCCATCAATTAAGAATAATTCAGAATCACATAAAAATTGAACTCTAAAATAAAAATTTCACATTTAGAATTATCACACACATCTTGATAAATAATATAAAAATTACAAGAAACGACCAGATGTTACCGATAGTACGCCACAGTGACCCGAGTGTATGAGAGGGATATATAAGGAATGGTTGCAAAGAAGTAATATTGATCACAAGTGCTTTAAAAGCCTATCAGTGCAATAACCGTATAGTTTTGGTACATAGGAAGAATTTAGATGAAGTTTTACGTGGTAGAAAAATCAGCCGTCTGTTATGTGGACGTACCCTGCTGGAAGTATCCGAGGAACTTGGAATCCCCAAGAGTGCCATCTCCAGGCATTGGTAACGGTTCCAAGATGATGGTAATGCGAGTAGACGTTACAGCATTGGTCGTCCCCGAGTTACAACGCAGAATGAGGACTGCTAATTGCTAGTTAATGCCCAAACAAACAGACGGAGCACAGCGTCAGACCTGTCTCATCACATCTCTTCAGCTACCGATACGACAGTTTCAAGGCAGACCATGTACAGACTCTTAGGGTACATTGGTCTATAGATTGGTTGGCCTGTCAGATGTGTTCCACTTACCGCAACTTACTTTCGCCTGTGGTTAACCTGGAATAGAAAGCATGCAATGTGAACATCGGAACAGTGCTCTTGTGTGATGTTTTCCGGCGAGTCCAGGTTTAGCTTTTAGTCTGATTCTCGCTGGACTTTCTGGAGAGGGCCAGGTACCCATTGCCACAAAGAGAACACCATTCAACGACACCGTTATGGTGGTGCAGGATTGCTCGTTTAGCTAGGACTTATTCTGCTTTCCAGAACTTTCAGAATATAACCATGACAGGCCACATCTATCGGGATGTCATTCTGGTACAACATGCACGTTTGTTTCAAAGCACCATGGGTGCAGAATTCTTGTTTATGGATAACAACACCCGTCCTCACCGTGGAAACACTGTAAACTAATACCTGCATTTAGTGGATATCACCCGTATGGATGGCCAGCATACTCACCAGACTTGAATCCAAGAAAGCATGTTTGGGACATGCTTGGCCGACGAATTGCTGTCCGTCAACCCCCTCCCACATGTCTGCTGGAACTTCGGAAAACATTGCTTGATGAGTGGTGTAATATTCCTCAAGATCAGATCGATAATCGTATACTCAGCATGCCTATGCGTTGTACGGCCTGCATTGCATCGTCTGAGGGGCATACTATGTATTAACCATCATAACAACTATGTTATATTGGTTATTGTAAATAGGTTCTTTTTCAAAATTTTCTCTAGGGAGTAAAAAACGCAATTTTTGTTATTTATATCAAACATATAGCATCTTTTCTCTCTTTAACTTTCGTTCAATAAATAGACTTTACAAACAAGTCACATTTGTTTTACTTCTATTTATATCTTTGCTTAAAGTTTTTTATACTTATTCTTCAGCACAATTAATATCTTTAATAAATAAAGTCTCATTCATATAATGTGGAAATAAATATACATGAATACATAGACGTGTAGGTGATCTCCAGATTGTACCTTTAGGATAACGGGTTTGGAATACTCGGTCATCATCAAGGGCCTCATAGTTTTGAATCACAGCCAAGTGACGAGGCCAGCCGACTTCTCTCCACACAAATAAATGTAGTAAATCAACTTATTTTATACATTCAGGATTGCGAATAATATATAAAATATGTACTTCCTTTTTAATCGCATTTTTCATACTCACAGGCAACCTAGAAGTATTTGCTTTACAAACAATGTTTTCTCGAGCATTTAATTTTATTTAGGAAAATATTTCATTTCATAAGTGGAATACTTTACATTTCTATTCAAGTGTATTTTTCTCATATTTTTCATGATATATTAAAAACTTTATGTGTTAATACTTTAAATTTGATATATTTTTAGGCATAGAAAATTTTAGATTTATAGTCCCTATATGCTAGGCTCTAAAAAATTTAATAAAATTTTATGAACATCAAAACAGCTCGTATAAAATTTAGTAGTTTCGGTTGCACTGGAAAATGTTCTTTTTTTTCAAATTTTTAATTTAGTGACCGAACTTACATTTATAAATTTTTGTAGAATTATGTATTATATGTACGCAATAAAATTTTATTCAAAAGTTCACATAAATTGTTATTTAAATGGTAAAAAGTACTTATTTATGAAAATATTTTTTAAGTAAATATTTATTATAATTTTGTATTATATTCAGTTTATGCAATGATGAATATTACACATAATTATATTAATTGTTATGAATAAATACCACTAATTTTATTGAATTTATTTATTTATAACTATAAAATATATATTATAAATAAATAAAACCCCTAATTATCAGTAATATTTAACATATATGAACTAATTTTCTCTATCTAATATCTAAAAAAGAAGTTAGGATTATGGAAAATATATTAATACATTTACACTCTGATAATATTTAATGTAAACGATTATTGTCCCAAGGAAACAGACTTTAAAAATCAGCAAACAGATTATTAATAATTGATTCAAAATAATACATGGCTAAATATAATTAATTATTATTAGTTTGTTATATTTTCTTTGAATGTGATGATGAAAATGAAAACAAACTTACCTGATTTAATATTTATAAGAAGAATCACAAATACTGCTATCACTGTTCTCATGATTAATAATTAATTATCCATATTTGAATAAGAAGTCTCGAAATTGTCAATTTTATAAACGTTACTGATCATGTCATACAGTTTTATTTAAATAGTTTAGAAGATGAATTTTGTCCAAAACCTTGTAATTGGTGTATTTAATTCATCACAGTTAACTCAAAAATGTTATCTAAAGTTGAGGATATTTTTTCAACACTAGTTTCAATAGATGTTAATTTAATACTTTGAAAACAAGTGCTCGGAAAACATGCTATTATAAACAATTTTAGTACACAACATGGGGTAAGAATTCTTAATTTACATGAACTTGATGAATAATTTATATCTGCTGCCTTAATAGCATTTCCTATTCTGTAAACAAATATTAACAACTGATAAGTTGAAGTAAAATAAGTAATAAATTAATGTGCTATAATAATAAAAATAGAAATAAGCTTTAATTATCAACTTTCAAATTAGAAGTTTTGACTAGATTTAATTTTATTTTAATTTGTGGAACATGTAATTCTTAAATGAATTTTTATTGCTAATGTAATTATGCAAAATTTACTAATTAATAATTACCTGAACTTAATTTTTATACCTGTGTATTTGGAAAATTTCATCAATCTGTGTATTTGGAAAATTTGAAACATAAAATTTTCAAGCAATAGAAAATTCATGGGAAATTCATAACAAAAGAAACTTCATGGGAAAGCATTCAACAATGCAAATATTAATAAGAAATAATTTATATAAAAAAATCTAAATGTTTTGGTAAAATTATTACTGCTTAAAACGTTCTAATTTTTACAGCAAGTTCCGGCACATGCACGAAATTGTATTAATTTTAAAAGAAAAGAGTTTTATCTGTTTAATGAAAATACTTTTAAACAACACACAACATAAAAAGATTACACAATATTTAATAGATTGATGCTTTAATAGCAGTTTATATATTTCCGGTAGCACATGTCACAGCCTAAAGTGAAGTATGGAAATCGTTGTCTTGGATACTACTCACAATGAAGCCTGAAACTTATATGGTGAGGAAAAGACTTAGGTAACCGAACATATTCCTCCAAAAGAAAGAAAAAAAAAGATTACAAAAGAAGCGACCTCTATAAAGTTGTGAAAGATATTTCACTATAAAAGAGTTGGCGTGTCAAAATAAAATCAAACACAACTTCCACGGCAGATTTAATCAAATCTCATCTAACTAAAAAATTCACAAATAACATAGAAATAAATTTGCTCATAATTTTCTAATTATATCTTTAAATGTTTCTCACAATTTCTGTAATTTATTTAACAATATTTTTTTAAAAATAAGATAACATTTAAAGCATCATAATAATAAAGAAATTCAGTAAAATTTTAAAGTAACTTATTTTTTTATAAAATATTTTTTGCTGCAGAGGAGCTTCAAGTTCTGAAGACATTTTCAAATTTATATCAGAATAGTTCTTCAAATTAAAAACATTTATTTTTGAATATTTGAGGTAAAATGTTCATATTTTATTTAAAAAATATAAATTGTGAGCGCGTAATGTTTTTAAACTATTTTTCATTATCAAATATTAAAATTTATATTTAATTTAAAAATTATAATAACATTCTCATTACGTTTATATAGGAATACAAATGATGCAAAAAAATGATAAATATCACATAACATTTATTTTGCTACAAATTTCAAAAGATAATTTCATTTTATTGTGCTTTCAATATACATAAAATGTAAAATATAGTAAATGCAAGATACTATGTATTACCTTTTACAATTTTCCATCGATATAAACTAACATAAAAAAATATTTATATGTCTACAAATTAATATGTTTTATGACCAGATATTTTTTCAAATTATTCACTTTTGGGAAGCTGAGTGTTTGGAAGTTTGGAATATTATAAGTTATGTATATATGCAAATATATATATATATATATATATATATATATATATATATATATATATATATATATGTGTGTGTGTGTGTGTGATAAGACACTGCTTATAAGAACGAAATACCTCATAATTGACTCCTGCCAATGTTAAAGATAAACAGATGGCTGTTGCGATTTTGCCTTCTACATGTGGTCTGTAAGATATTTTGGGGGGTTTTCGGTTCCTTCATTACAAATTAAGATCTTAGGCATTCCAAAATGGGGTGCCAAAACATCTGTGTATTTATAGATATGATTACTAATATGCTATATGGATTTATTTACATATAATAAAATTCTCGTCTATTTTTAATAAATCATTAATTTCACAAATTGGGGATAAGCTATGAGATTTTCACCTTTTAACTTTTATAGCGAAATATTTTGATAAGTACTAGCAGCCCTTTATATAAAGATAAATGAAATTATAAATTATGTTTTATCAGAATTAATTTGCAATGTTAATAAACTAGAAATCTTAAGTTCAGGTTAAAGTATTTTTGAAAGTTAAATATAGGTTAACAAATGTCAAATATTTATTCTTTAAAATGCTGGAATCATATGCTGGTAAATTAAATTTTAAAGAGCCTTTGTCTAAAGAACTTAATCAAATGATGAATAATTAATAATATATTTTTTCTATGTATGTTTAGTTATGTACTTCATTCAATGCTTACTAATTTTCTCTCCACATTGGATTAAATTAAATCATTTTATAGAGTTAAATTTAATTCAATATATCGGTTTATATTTATAAAAACTTTGGAAATGGATATTTTTATATGTTAGAGATTTTCTTTAAATTTTCTAGAAATGAATAAAAAATTAACATAAAACAAAACTACTTCTTTAAAGATAAATAAAGTATGCCTTATAAAAATTAAAATTTTCATAATTTTGGCGAGTGAATTCTAGGAAAATTTTATCTCTTATTAGCTTAAAATAAATTAATTTTTGATTGTCTTTTAGAATTAATTGAAATCTGATGCTTTTTTTGCTTAAATAATGCGGATTTTGTTATTTAAAAGAATTCGTCACTAATGACCTTAGATAAAAAAATCATATTAAAATAATAAAGTTTTCAAGAAAAATATTAATGACCAACATTTTGAAAATAAATAGAATTTAAATAATTTTCTGTACTTCTTGTTATAAATTCTTTCCAGGAAATTAAACATTGTTCGTTTAAAAAAATGAATTTGAAAGCAAAATTGAAAAAAGCTTTATTTTAAACTTGAAATTTTCCAGAAAGTCTTTCTTTAGGTGGTAATATATTTTTTCATTTGAATACATAATAAATTATAAATTTTAAACATGTTTAATGATATAAATTTAAATTTTACTGAATGACCATCATGTTCTGGTTTTTCTATTTATTAAAATCAGATAAAGATTTCTATCTGATTGATTTTTGTTCCAATAAATTTCATTCAAATATATAATGATTATTATATTGGTTGGTCCTTAACAATTATATAAGCTGTAATTTATGTTACATTATCTCAAAATGTTCACAATTATTTTGAACACTGAAGCCTCAAAATGAATTTTAAACAATTTATCTTATAATTTTCAAATAAATAGCTATTAATAAATATAAATTTATTTAATATTTTCATTGCTAGAATGATAAATGAAATGATTTTTTTAGTAAACAAAATTGAATGAATAGGATGTGGAAATTACAGGGTTTAAATCACAAATTATATCCTACATTTATAAAAATATATCTATATAACTTTTATTATTTTGGTATACATAATTGGGCAAAAAATACACTAAATTTTAAATACAGTTTAAAAAGCTTTAAATAACACTTGATTAAATTTTTGTTTTAATTATAAAATATAGATATTAATGCTCTTCTACGTACATAAGAGCAAATTAAGTTATCAAAACACTTTTCAAAAAACTGAACCCCTAACTAAAAAAAACTTTGCTACAATGTTTAAAGCAGCAATTTATTTGTAAAATCTATTATTTTATGCAAAGTATTGAATATGACATAAAATTAATATGGATAAAAATCAAGAAACTTGGTTTTAATGATCATTAAGATAATTTAAATCAATGAGATTCAGTTCAAAATATATTTATTTTTCCCGTTTTAGAAAGTTGTGATGTGTTCAAAAATAAATCTGCCTTACAATACCTTAGATTTTGTTATACCTTATTATAACGTAAAATATTATAGTGTGTAATTTTACTGATTGCTGAAAACAATTAAACATTTGTACGTCTTTTATAATATACGTACAAGAAAACTTTTTGCATAAAATGGAAGAAGATAGTCACGAATGCTATATTCTTCATTTTTCAAACTTCTCAGAATGCATATTTTGACTTTGACATTGAAGGCTTTGCTTTAGCCGCAGTGAATGGGACTTTCAACTTAATGAAAAACAAAGCGGAAAAGTATGATAGCCATTCAGTAAGATAATTGATAGATTATGTGAACTGTTTCGATGAGTGAAATGCGATGTCATTTAACAAAATCAGAAGTTATGCATTGAAGTAACACAAAGTAAGATTTCCAGGATGTGAAACTGTATTTTGAAGACTAGAAATGCAAATAAAGGATCAAGACACGGTTGTAGACATGCAACAAAGAGCAATGGAAGCCATTATTTTATTCTAACGTCTAGGAGACACCGAAATATGAGTCACTCTTCTTCAACCACACCTTCACTCGGCTGATAGTATACCATAATTTCAACATAAACTGTCTAAAACCACTTTCATGCGGTACGCTCGCTGACCAATAGTATGTGTCACGTTAACAGCAAGTCATTGTTGCGATCACAAGGTGTTTGAAACAGAATATGTGAACTAGATAGTAAATGAATACTTCAATATTCTTTTTCTTTCGAATGGTATTTGACCCTTTATCTTGAAAATAGGCATATTTTAATCTTTAGAGAATGAAACATAGAAGCAATCCAACCATCGTGTATGAATGTGCCGGATATAAGAGTGATGGTCTATCTGGCATTTTTATTAATGGGCTCTCCTTTTTCATATCATTCAAAATGGATTTCTGAACGGTTACTGATGTGGGGGTGTGGGGATTAGATCATCAGTTTCATTTTAGTCCCTTATGCTTCAGCAATTGCAGATGACTTCATGCTCATCGATGACAATTACAGGCCACATCTTACTAGCGTGGTGAATAATTCTCTTATGGTTGGTAGCATCATAATATTGGAACATGTTCTTCGGGAATGAATCAGGTAAGGCATATTCGAAACATTATCAACCAGTGCTGGACGTCTACTACTCAAGCTATCACTCCAAGAACTGCTAAGTGATCTTCTGGGGGAGTAAGGTGTGGTATACTCCAGTTCCTCATTAATAATCTGAATGATTTGATGCCTCAAAAGTGTTAAAAACTGCTACCCGTACCGGAGAAACCTTGCCCCCTACCAAAAACCATTTTCATTTAAATAAACGTTTTGTGATTTATTTTTCGCATAAGCATTAATTGTATTTTTTCCTTTTTTTACCCATATTCTCAGTAAAAAGCATTTTTTTGCTCCTAAAAATGAAATTTTTATCTCATATAAACTACTACGTCTGTCAATAATGTATTAATTACCCAAATAATTTTCCAACAGCAAAATCAATACCCAACTTTAAAATCATTTAATTACTTTGAGCAGTGCATTAAACACCAATATTTTCTGAACAAATTTCATTAAAAATGCGAAATAAAATAATTATCACATGTGTATCATGTTTATGTTTAATCTTCAAGTAAAACAACATATAAATATAAAACAAGAATATAAATTTATACAAAAGTTATTCTATTCTACTCATCATTTTATTTTATGGAATTTTCTAATTTGTGCAAACGAATATCATATGTCAACTTTTTTATTTTGAATATAATGATAACTTGATAAAATGTTTATTAATAATATATGAAGGAATGAAACAAAATTAAAAAGGGAAAGTCATCTTTTAAAAATTTATTTTTTACCCAATTTCTATTAAATTTTACCTAAGAAGTATTACAAAATTTTAAAAATAATTTGTCTTACAAGTTAAGTGTACAACAGAAGAATAGAAAGTGGTTCTTAGTGATATTAGTGAAAATTAAATTGAAGTTTCCTCACCTACATTTGTTATATCTTCTGCTTAGTACTGTTAATATTAATTGGATTTTTCTTGAATAAATATCACTTTATCTTGAAGAAGTTCGTCAAGATAAAGTGATATTTATTTATTTTAAAGTATTGAAGTCTGATAAATTTGTTAAATTTTCTATTAGTTTAATAAGATTAGCATATTTCTTTATCTTCTAAGGCGTTCGCTTTGACAGATGCTGATACCCCACATAATATATTTAGAAAAATACTTAAGACACTGATATACTTATAAAAAATCAAATGTAAGTTATTAGAATTAATCTGCTGCTGGAAACATGTTAACAAAACTTAAACAAAATTATCATAAAATACATCTGTGGTGTACATTTTATTAAGAAAGTATTGTATTCTTTGTCGAAAATGTATCCTAGTTCATTACAATAAATTATGCATTTTGCTGCAAATAATGTGCGTATATTTATATGAATAGTATTTGTTCATTCAACTCCAACATATAGAATCATACAACATATTTTTGATGATTTACAAGAATATAAAAGAATGGCATTATGGATAAGGGATATGGTTAACTTAGAGTAAAATAGTTAATACTAAATGTTCTGCTCAAGCATTGATAATAAATGTGAGATTAATACATTGATATGTTTACGTTTACACCAGTGAACTTCCCTGTACCCAGCTCAAATGAGCTATACCAGTATGATGGAAGCCACTGGAGAGAAAAACGGAGCCGCTACAGAAGAACCCCAATTTTGCGACCCCAAACTCTCAAATACAACCACACTATGGACAATACAAGTTAAGCTAACAATTCATTACAAATAGTTAGGGAAAATCAATATGCATTTACAAAAAAATATTACACCAAACAACAATATTACACCAAAAAAAATGAAAAAGTTGGTTGGTTGGTTGGTGAATGACATGAATATTAACAAATGGTGATTGTGCTACAAACTAAGTGAGAAATAGGGGATAAATTTCAAAATTTGTGTAAGATATGAAGAAGAGCTATGCAAAGTAAGGCAGAGTTTTAGATAAAGGGGTGAGGCAAGAGGATAGATATGACACAGGGTTGGAGGAGTAGTTACTAGCTGGTGTCGTCATGGAACCAAGTAAAAAGACCTTCCTGAATAATTAGAAAATCCATGAGTTGGTTCAACTTTCTCCTGGAAATTTTGTTATTTAGGATTGCTTTATTCCACACCACTATCCATCTGGTGGCTGGGCCTGACAGGTGCCAAGAAGCTGTTAATGGGCAAGCCGTATTGAAATGGAGAGGATCGCTAATATCTCCACAAATGCAATTAGGTGAAACAGCCAGGTTCATTCGGAGAAAATACGTAGGAAAAAGCCCATGGCCGGACATAAATAGAATTTCATTTCTTGTCCAGCTTAATGGTTTCATTGAGACAGTAGGTTCCATCTCAAGAATAAGGCGCCCTGTATTGGCATCCTTCCAGCTTTGTTGCCAGTTAACAAGAATCCATTTCTGACATTCTTGTTTGAGATGACAGCGTGGGAGTGGAACAATGAGAGGTTGGAGTGAGGATGAGGCTGCACTCTTCGCTTCCTTATTAGTTTTCTCGTTGCCTTCTGTTCCAGCATGGGCCTTAATCCATTTTAGTTGGATGGACAAGAAATTAACTAATTCAGCTTGGACAGAGTGAGCTATAGGACTTGTTGATGCTGGGTTGCTGATAGATTTAAGTGCTGCCTGGATATCTGACCAAATAGTTACAGGAAGTTGTTGCCTTTTTGCGAACTTAACAGTTTCTTTGATTGCAATTACCTCTGCCTGGTAAAAAGAGTTCGCATTGCGGAGTTTCTGCTTCCATGTGTGGATTTTAGAGGTGTTTAGGTAGGCAACAAAAGCTGTGCCTACTCCTTCTTCAAGTTTTGATCCATCTGTAAATATGTGTATAGTGTCCGGCAAAAACTGCAGAGGGGTTGCGTCTATTGTGATGAGCGTGTTGATATTAAAAAGACCAGGATGATTTGTATCCAGACTTAGTTTCGCCTCAACATCAGATGGTAAGGGGAGAAGAAGTTCTAGGCACTGAAGTCTAGTCCTAGTGAGGTTGATGAGCTTTGCCTCTGCTTCAACTTTTAGATGAAGGGGGGGAAGACCAGTAATGAGTTGTAAGGCTGAGGTCGGGATGGTTCTGAAAGCACCAGTGATGCTGAGAAGGAACTTTCTTTAAATGGAGGAGAGCTTTTGAGATGTCTTGTATGTGAGTGAAGTTCCCCAAACAGCAGCACCCTGGCAGATCATGCGTTCAATGACTGTCTTGTAGAGCGTTATCCGGTAATATTGGTTAATGCCCCATTTATTGCCTGCAATTCTGCGTAGTTTTCCTTGCAGAAGGAGCGCTTTATTGCCTTGGGAGATGATATGATTTTTAAAGTTAAGTTTTTTTATCAAGGATCACTCCTAGCAGCTTGATATGGTCAGCTTTTTTAAGTCCGTGGTTTCCTTAAAGTATCTGCGGGCCACACTTGAGTTTTGCAACGAGCATGAATTTAGTTTTCTCTAGGGAAATTGATAGATGGTTTTCATCAGCCCATGCTTTGAAATGTGTAACTGCTAGAGTTGAAACCTTTCCTAGCTTCTTTTCACTTTTGGCGCCAACAACGAATGTAAAATCGCCCGCAAAGGCTTAAAGGTGGATTTAGCTGCTCGTGTCAACATCTTTGCCAATATTGCCCCAGTTGAATTTCAAAGGTGCATCAGCGACAAGATTCCAAAGAATTGGGCCACTACAAGATCCCTGTGGGCACCCTATTGATTGGCTCCTAGAGGCAATGCCCATATTAGTTGGAAGTAGGACCGTTATGTCGTTAAGGTTGTTGAATAGGAGGTTTGTAATATTGCCCGGGCTATTGGTGGCACAGAGTTGCTGCTTAGGTTTATAATGGTTTATATTATCAAAGGCTCCTTTTATGTCTATTGTGATAACTGCAGTGTGGAGATTCTGGCTACGAAGAGTTTGGATTTTCTTGGTGAGTATCAAGAGGGCGTCATCGACAGAACGGCCTTGTCTAAAGCCAAATTGGTTTTGATGGAAGAAGCTGTGATTTTCCAAATGAAAAGACAGTCTCTTAGTGGCAAGTTTTTCAAGTACTTTCCCAAGAGTTGGTAGGAGGGAGATAGGTATATAGGAGCTGACATTAGATTTGCCTTTGCCTTCTTTATAGAATAGAATAATAATTCCAACCTTGAAGCACCGAGTAAAATAAGAAAGCGACAAGCATTTGTTGAACAAACTGTGCAGGAGGTTGGGAAATGACCTGTTGATGTTTTGAATAATAATATTGTCAATCCCATCGAAGCCTGGAGCTTTGCCTTTTTTAGGGTGTTAATAACTCTCGCTATTTCTTGTTTGCTGAAGGGGACGTCATCTGTCGCAGTTACATTTGAGACAAAGGCTTGGCTGTGGGTAGTGGGGAAAAGTTTTGCTAGAATATTTTCTGCAATTTCCAGATCACTTCCCTTTTGGCTACCAGTAGAATCAACAAAGAGATGAGAAGGTTGAACAACCTCTTTGAAGATTGCCTTATAAACTTTGCCATAGGGAGAGCTTGCAGCACTGCAAAATTCCTTCCAGTTGTTCTTTACATTGATATGTATGTAATGTATTGATATATAATGTAATGCAATGAATAAAATGGTAAAATGTTAATTAAAGAATTAATATCCAATTTGAAAAATATGCATAAAGTTTACTTTTGCTGCGTGGATATTCTTGAATGCATAATAAATTGATTATGTCTGCGATTGTTTTTACTTTTGATGATTTTTTCATTAATATTTTTGTATATAAAATGTATTTGGAAAATATGCATCGAAAGATATGAAGATTACTTTTTATTATAAATTAATATTGTTTTACCTGACATATTTTACGGAATAAAATAGCAGTTTTAAAAATTTGAATGCAGAAGGTGTTCACACATTCTTGCAAAGATTTTTATTTTCTCCATTAAATTTAATATTAATTTAAAAATAAAAATTAAATTGACATCAAATTGTTATAGGGCACAGTTATTAAATTGTTAATATCACAATTATCTTGTTAAATAACCTATTTCTGCAGCATTAAAAATATTCGTCATTTAAAAATAAACAGGAGATCGAAGACTGTATTTTTGAGTTTTTTGAGTTATCTTAAGCGAAATACAGGAAACAAAAGTAAATTACAATTACAGGAAACAAAAGTAAAAAAATGAAACTAATTAAGATTTACTTAACCTTTAACGCTCACGTTTGCTGATAATTGCTACACTGTCAACGATCTACACACAGGTTAAATTTAATTTAGACCTTAAGCAACATGAACGACAGAAATTGTAATATTAATCAAGAATAACAAAATAGGATTTTAATTTGCTAACTTGACATACAAGATTATACTTTGTCTTAAAAAATATAAGAAATACTTAAATATAATTAAAATTTCTTTTCTGAATATCTTACAGTTTTTTTAAAGGAATATTATTTTTATAATTTAAATGCATGTTAAAAATTTTTAATTTACGGTGAATACTGTCTTTTGATATTTCGCGCACCTAATTTATTTTGTCAATAAAGCACAAACGATATTTTATTTTTAGTTTTCATTTTGTATTTTTCTGAACACAACTTTTATTGGCAAAGAAAAATAAATAAAAACTATAATATCTATTGTAATATAAAACAGTAATAATATATAAAATATTTTGCAAATAACTAATTATTTTAACATTATTGTAAATAATATTAATGATTTTTGGATAAAAATGCCTTTAGAATATTCTTAACTTTTTTTAAATTAAACCTATATTCTTAAAAGGCATTTTTGAAACTTTTACAGAAACCTAAAGGACTAATTTTATATAAAAGAAAAATGTTTTCATTAAAAAGTTTCTTTAGAATTTATAATGAAGATGCTTATGGCAAGTTTTGAACAGTATAGTTATGAAAAGTTCAAGTAGAGTAATGTAATGTCTTTTAACAAATTGAAATAAATAAAAAGGATTTGCACACTAACAATAAAAAGTATGAACTCTAGTAATAAAAAGCAATTGCACATATAACACTTTCATTTGCTTTGTATTTTATTCAGATTTACATCGCAATGCAATACATTTAAAAATTCCTTTTCAATTAATTATTAATAATTTCAATTTCCTATTGTTTATGTGAAATTTTATTTAGAGAATATAGTTTCTGAACGTTTTATTTTTAGGAAAAACAATTATTAAGTTTAAACATTTGGAAAAATCAAATATATTAATTTTCATATAAGCAAATGACGAGCTAAGATTTTACTTAAAATAAGTTGTAACCAATTTTGAGCAATTACATTTCTATACTTTAATAACTTAGTCACAAATGCTGAAATGACTGTGTACACCAAGCTGAAGTAAAATAATGAAATATTTAAATAAATTCATTAACACTTTAAGCAATGTGCGGTATTCCAAAATCTTTATTATGATTATTCGACAAAATTTAGTATCGTAAAATAACCAAACTACAGAAATGTAATTTATTTTCAATCTTTATGTTGAACGGTTTGATTTAATATAAAAGTTCAATAGTTAATTATATTCTAGCGGTAAAATCAACGCTAATTAAATTTCTGGTAAATACGAAGAACATATGCATTCATTACGGAAATAATGGAACTGAAACGAACGCAATTATTATAATCGAAGATAAGTAGATACATTGCAACTAATTGTGACACAAATTGCGTGGAGCACATCATTAAATGCCTCAATGGAAGTAATTACTCTCCTCATATCTGGATAGACGTCAATTATGATATAAGTTATCTTGACGTAATTTCATTGCGTCTCTTTCGCAAATAAATGTTTTAATTTAGTCACATAAAGAACTTAAACAAGAGAAGTAAAGGTACATCATGCTGCTTCTAACTAAGATTTCTAACTTACATTTTTTATGGTAGAATACATAGAAATGTGGATTTCTTAAAATATTAATGAATCAGTTTTTATAAATTATTTTTCCATTATTTTAATGCACTTTAGTTGCATTCATTAAGTAGAGAATTATTCACCTGAAGAGATATGTGAAATAAATATTTCCTGAAGGGCGAATTTTAAATAAATCACAATAAACAATTTGAGACTTAAAAATATATATTGTTCACAAACAAAACTAATATACGACAATCTTTCTTGGTCTTTGATTTCATGTGATAAAATATTTTGAAACAAATCGCATAAAAAATATACTTTTATACAAGAATATATGTAGAAAATTCAATTGGAAACGCTTTTATAAACTTACCACTCTTATTACTTATTACCACATTTATTTTTTTATATTTGCAATGAAACATATTTTATTTGACTCATTTCAAATTCAAATTCCAAACATAAAAGTTTTGCTTTAGATTATTTTCGTTTTTTATATTCGCTTTTGATATAGAATTTACTATGAATTATAGATTTTTGACTCTAAATAATTTTCTGAATATAAGATTCCTTTAAAAAGAATCAAGTCTAATTTTCCAGAATCCAGTCTTTTTTGCTATTTGAATTTAATTTAACACCAAATCATTTCAAAATTGTTTCATACTCTACTAAGATAAGGTATTCTCTTCAAAGATAAGGGTAATTTAAATTACATTAAAAACATTTGTGACAGCAAAATTTGGATTTAGATATATTAGGGAAATATATACGGCAATGTAACACAGGTATATTTATGTTTTCTAGAAATAGGAGTTCTGAATATTAGACATAGTACAAAAAATCTCATATAAAATATTTTAAGTTTTTTTTTTGTTGACTAATGAAATTCAAAAATTTTTATGAAATTCTGAAACAAAGTTAAAATAAAATTACAATGAAATTCTAAAATATATATTTTATGAAATAGTTGGAGTTGCATTGAATATTGAATGTTGAAAATTCTGTTAAAATTGTATCAGAATCTCGCACATTTTGTGTCGTAACATTTTGAGAATTTCTATCGATGTCAGGAAATTGAAGTTTCTTCGTGCCGATGAAATATGGACTCTTATTGCTTGGTTGAGTTTAACCAGAATTTATTCGAATTTTTATGTCTCCATAGAGATACTTTCAAACCTGAATTAATAATGCTACTTTAAAATATAAGCCTGTTGGAAAAATTTATATATGGATCTTTAGAATAAATACCTTAAAATGGAAAGATGAAACATTCTTATAAAATAAAAGTTGGAAATAATTTTTATTTTCAAAGTACATTTTATTTGAAAAAATGCATTTCGTTATAAATGATAAAATGGTAAATTTCATGTAAGATAAACATTTTTCTGATGTAATAGAAGTCATCACAAACAATTTTCAAATAAATTCAAAATCAGTTTTAAAAAAATCTTTTTTTCAGCAGAAACGTATTTCGTAAAAATAAATGGAGAAGTTATCGCAGTATATTACCAATAAATTTTTAATTTTTATTAAATTAAGATAAGTGAAACTGATGAAAAATATTTTAATAGTAAAAATGTAAGATGAAAATAGAATACAAATTGCTTAAATTATATTTTTATGCAGAGTATTTACATAAGTATTTAGATCTTCTCAATGATTGCAAATTTTAATGATTGATTGCAATTGCTAAATATCATAAATTATGAATATTTTAAGGATACCATTATTGATTGCTTCCATTTTGTGATATTTTTTAATTAGAGATAACCTTCTAACTTAAGTCCTCATACCATCTTATCAATAATAGCAGTTACTTTTTCATGAAAAATTAAAGTTATTTTATGCCCTGACCCCCACAGAACTGGATATAATGGTTTTTCCTGCACTGTTAGTTGAACATTTCGCGAGATCATTATGCTGAAAATCGGAAAATTATCCATGCTGTTCTCTAGAAAGTCTCGCTAAGCAGGGTTTTAAAAATTTAAGGTTTGTTATATGGTAAATATTAGTACTGGTTCTATAGAAACCGTTGTAATATATTGAATATTAGGCTAAAATAATTTAGAAAAATTGGAAACAATGTTAGAATTAACAAAATTCACATACCATTTGTGTACCCTGAATATCTTCTGTTTAATTTCTATTAGGAAATTTGGTATTAATACTCTATCAGTCTCAACTTTTTTGAAAATATACATCTGTAATGTTTAAATTATAATCTATTAATCGATATTAGAATCCAGATTACTCTATTTCAATTATGAAACTACGTAAATTATATATTGGTGTTAGAATCTTGACTATGGCATGTTAAAATTATTTGTAAAATGCTGTGAACGTAAAATATACACAAAATTGGAAAAGCCTTTGTCTCGAATATAATTTGCGTGATGTCAGAATTCAAACTCAATTACCAATGAAGGTTATTGGAAAAGACGGATGCTCAATGTTAAGGTTTGCATCAGGGAATGTTCACATGTACGTAAAATCATGGAGAAAAAAAATTCAAGGTAAACTCAAAAAGCTGCCAAATTTAATATTCAATGTAGAAATTAGTAAGTAAGAATAAGAAATTATTTTTAGGACTGCTTCATTTTATTTTTGTCAAGGATAAGATAAATGCAAAGATAAAATTATTCAGATATTTACTTGCTTAATAAAAAATATTGAGTTATGTTTTTTTACTTTTAGCACAGAAATATTTAATTAATTTATATAAATAATACCTATATTTCTTTAAATGTTTCCAAGTACACTGTGATAAATGTAATATATCAATGTCTTTACAGTAAATATTCAAAAGGACGAACTTAAATATCATTTCAAACATATTAATTCATACATCAATGTTTAAATTAAGTTTTTCTTTTTAACAAAGAAATAATAAACGAATTTCGTAAGAATTTTTTTTCCATTTATAAATTCATATTGGTGTTTATTTTTTCAAGAACATTTAGAAATATGAAAAATATTTTTTTAAATAAATTAAATCTTTATAAATATATTTTATAACGCGTCTATAAAAATGCATAGGATTTTAGTAAGGAACTTAATTGATAGCTATAATTTTAAATCTTTGAGTAGGAATCTGAAAAATTGATAAAAAATAAAATCATGCATCATTTTACTATGTACTATTAAAAATTAATGAATTAAAATTATGCATTTGATAGAAATTATATAGAGGATGAAGTAAAATCAGGTTATTATGATAAGTTCAATTTTATAAACCAAAAATATCTTATATATGAACAAAACAAATTATTTGAGTTATTCTGACAATTTATAGAGATTTTATAGCTTAATAGCAAATCCCTTAGACATTTCAAAATTATGAATACACTTAAACGAAAAAATTGCATTCTTAGAGATCGAATAAAATGCTCGAGTATTTTAAGCAGATGTAAAATATCATTCGACTTAATTCTATATACATTTCATGGATTTATTCTTCTTTATACTTATTTCTTAACAATTTGTGTCAATTTTTGTCATATCATGTTTAATCAAACAGAAACTCTTATTAATTTAAATTGAAATCTGAAGCACACTAAACATATTTACTCCCTAGACTGCATAGACTCTTACAAAAGGAAAGGCAGAATACAAAATATTCTCTTTGTCTAACTTCCTTTTAAGGTAGCAATTATATTTATTTGAATTTTTTTATCTTATAAAATTAAGTATTATTTTTATAGAGTTATTACACTTTTCAGAATTAAATTTCCATTTGAAAAAATAGTAAACTCATTATTAACTAATTATTTTTAAAGTACATAAAAAATATATTTAACAAAAAAGATATTGGTTAGTTTCAAACGATTCACATATAATTTCTATAGGATAAAAATATTTTGATATTTACATGAATTCAGGTATATAATTCTAACAAATCATTTTAAAAATTTAAACTGTATAAAATATTCTATAGAACCAGCTTTCTTTAACTTAGTCATTATGTAGGCTTAAGAAATTAGGAAGAAATAGTTAATTGTTTTATGATTTTGAATTTATAAAAAAAATTTCACATTTTCAAATTTTCACTCTCCCTAAATCATATTCTATATATATATATATATATATATATATATATATATATATATATATATATATATATATATATATATATATATATATATATATATATATATATATATATATATATATATATACTTATTTATTTATAAATTTCAAAAATCAAACTTACCTGTTGTCATAAAAACTAGCAGCATGATAAGAACAGTTAATATTTTTTTAAAATATCCTGGAATTCGAAATGCGTATAGCATATTTGGAAGGTTGAAATATTTCAATTTTGTAGACTGTTTTTTAATGGAACTAGAAAAAACTTTTCGTACTTTCTGCAATCTTCGCTGCATTTAAATGAGCATTTGTGTTCAGGGTCACTTTAAAAATGTCAAACGTTTAAGTTGGTAAACCCTCTTTTATATTGGTAAACCAACTTTTGCATAACTCTCTTGAATCTGTAAAGCGTTTTGACGGCTTTAATTGGTTTATTTGAATCTA
Source organism: Latrodectus hesperus (assembly GCA_037975125.1). Lineage (NCBI taxonomy): Eukaryota > Metazoa > Arthropoda > Arachnida > Araneae > Theridiidae > Latrodectus > Latrodectus hesperus. Next base: position 86,273,153 of record CM075851.1, read on the forward strand.
AGAAAAACAAACTTTAGAAACTCATTTTCTTGCTTTTACACAAACAAATTTTTATTCTTTAAAAAGTGACTGATTTCTCGAAAGACATATTAATATAGAGAAAACTTGGAAACAATTAATTATTCTTCTAAGTTTTATCTTCATGTGATATAAAATATTTTGCAACTTACAGTTCTTAGAATCACACCAAAAACTATATTATGATTCAAAGAATATTTTAATATTCCAAATTCTTTTCATGATAATTTCACGATATATAAAATTCAATTGTTTTTTAAATTGACAGTTTAAATTTTTTTATCTGGCAGAGTTTGTCAATCATTTTTTACAGAAAACTTTAATTGATTTGAGTAAACATATTATGTTGGTATTAATGAAAATATCAGGAACAAAATATTAACATCTATTCATTAAATTATCTTGGATCGCAATTAATTTATTATGTCTAGTGATAACTAGTTTTTATATTTATCTATGCATTAAGTCATTATAAATAAATACACACTAGTACCTCACAGCCTTTTCAGTAGCCGTCAATAACATATAATTGTCATCAAAATTTTCTTATTAAAGTTTGTTTTCGTATCAATCTAAGCAGTTAGTATATTTGGTTTTATAAATTTCTATTTATTACCCTTTAATATATGTTTCTTTTTCAATATATTCCATAACATTCTAACGACTTGAAACAAATAGTAATTTTCTAAAGAAAACAGAGAGTGATATTCAGCTTGTTGCAGCACATGTCAAAGAAAACACTGAGACAAGAGCCCGGAGGCACCTTCCTATACAGACAGCTGGAGAACAACTGAAGAGCCGGAGTGCTTCGAATACACGTTTACCAATAGAAATGGGAAGTAAAAGCGCCATCTATAAAGTTTGCTTTTTTCTAGATTTATAATGCCTGCAGTTTAGGTTTTTCTGAAGTTTTCCTCTAAAGCGAAAAATTTTGAATTAAGTTTTCTTCTGAATGTCCTCATATATAAGCTGTTGAGAATTTAATGAAAAAATTGATAACTACCACAGGTTAGATTGTTTCATGTGAAAGAAATTATATCAAAATAAATCGGTATTGGAACTTAAGGAGTATGTAAAGATATTTAATGTATATTTTTGTCATTGAAAAATTGAATTTGCAATCAACCTCTTTCATGGGTTGATGAAAAATTAGGAACATAGAAAATTCCTCAATAAGAAATGCCGTCATGAAAATTCATTTAATGAGTAATAATTAATTTTATTTATTTATAAATAAGAAAATATACGATTCAAGGAAAATGCTGGAAAAATAATAATAAAAACTGTTAAAGAATGCAATTTTAATAATTACATTTAATGGATAACAATTATAATGTAGATTTTTAAAAGTATTTCATTAATATTTTGCAAAAGCGGTGGTAAAATATGTATCTAAATTACGCAATTAAACTCTTTCCCCTGAAAAAATCCTTGCAGTATCTTATATAATATTTGAATTACTCAACATTTAAATATTTTAATATTTTCAATTAGTTAGAAACAACTGTATTTCAAAAATATGTAATAGTTTTCATCATATTTGAAATTTTTTAATCGAACTGTTTTCTGTTAATGAAATTTTTTAAGCAATTATTTTTTTTATAAAAGTACCTATTAAATTTCAATTTCACTCCCTAATGAAGACAGTTTTGGAGTTGCATAAAAACAATGATTAAATATCATGAATGAGGAAAAAATGATTGCGATATTCCTATGAGAGAAATTTTTATGGCTATTACCTCAACACAAGTCCATGAATAAGCAAATATTTTTTATTATGAAAATTTTTCAATCAGTGTTCATTTATCGTTTATTTATTACACACATTTAGAGTGTTATTTTTGATTTATTCCACTAAAAACGAAAAAACTTCTTTTCTTACCTGCTCTTTAAAATAGAAAGTTCAAATTTTTCAGAAATTCAAGTATGTTGTATGAGTTCTTTTTTTCAATTATTTCCAGTAGCGTTTTTGGTATTAATTTGCTAGCAATCTAAAGCTTTGTAAATAGCATATTTTGCATATATTGTTTAATTTTTCTGGATGTCACACTCAAATATTATAGTTAGGTACTACATTTTATGTTTCTTTTTATGCAGAAATCTTTCAATGAATTAATGCATTTGATATAATTATTACAATGATACACCTGAAATAGGTAAAAGGCACCAAGAAACAAGTGCTGATGTATAAAAACAATACAAATATAACAACAATAAAAACAATATAAATAAACCCAAAAATAATCAACAAGGAGATAAAATATAATGTAAAATGTTTTAAATGTATTTCAATTTTTATATTTCTAGTATTTTTATCAATTTCGGTTAGTTAATTTCATTTGAAAGTATATGTAATCACAAAATCTAAATAGTAATCATTTATTATTAAGTTTTTATAATTAAAATACTTATTTTGGCAGCGAATAATTAAATAGAATTATTAAAAAAATAATCTTGACAAATTTAACCAACTTTGAAAATATTTATTTCTACAAATCATTCTAAACATAATATTATTTTTTAATATTGTTTGTACAAAAAGTACTGCTTTAATTGAGTTTTATGTTTTTTATAACTTTTATAATTTTGAAAGATATGTTTATATAAATATATATAATGTAAATATGTGTAACAGTTATTTTTATAAAATTATTTTAAACTCGTGAATTTTAATAGATTATGTTGAAGTTTCTAATTGATAACATTTTTAAGGAAAAGAAATGCACAATAAATATTTTGGAATGAACTATATTCTACCCATATAAGACAATGAGTTTTAGTACTTACATTTTTATTTTTTCAGGCACAATTTCAGATTTATATTTTAAAACATTTCAAAAAGTTAATAAATTGCTAAATATATATATATATCACAAAAAATTTGATATTCAACTGACAAAAATCTGACAATCTTATTTTCTACATCATCATCATAATTTCGATCACAGTTCATTTGATAAATTTAGGTTGAAAATAAATTTTAAATGAGCATACCTATTTTTAAACATTTCGTGACAACATGTGAGCAAAAATTTAGATGAAATTTATGTTTTAGCTTTGCGTAAATGATAAACGTTGAAATATATTTTTAAGTCTCTTCGGAATCATTAAGTCTAGTACGTGCTTGTAATGCATTTATAATTAGTTTTTAATGTTCGAATTTTTATATATAATAAGGAATAAAATATCACAAGAACCGTTTCTTACTTTTTTTGAGCATTTATACATATTCTTTAATTTAACGAAAGAAACAATTGTAATTTTATTTTCAAAACCATTTTATTGTCAGGGCCATGAAAGACATAAAACAGCAATTTATTTTTCCTGAATAAAATAATATTTTTTACGTTATATTTATGTTTTGGAACATTAATTGTAAATATAAACATGAATATTTTTGTAATTTGTGCTTTTTTCCTTGTACTATGAACTTTTACTCACTTTGCAAGTGCACTATATACTTTCACTTTACAGTACTCACTTTACTAACGCTTAAGTTATATTTTATAAAGTAATTTAAGTGAATAAATATTTTATTTAAAAATTCTTTTCATATGCATAACAATTTTTATTCACAGAATTTTAGTAATATTTTAATAACAAATTTGAAAAGATTTGATGTGCTTTCAGCATTCAAAACGTTTTTTTTTTCATTTTTATGTGTTCCGGTACGGGATGCATTTCAAATATAAAGTAAAAATATTATTTATTAATTTTACATATTCATCTTTCCAGTTTTATTTAAATATTTATATTTTATATGCTGAATATTATTGCGTAGTAATTTTCAACTCCTACTTTATAAGGTAGTAATCAATAAAATATATTTTCCTTAAAAAATACTCATGAGCATACATTCTGAATTGGGGTAGATTTAACTTCTTGAAAATACATGCATAGATAACAGCTGAGCTCTAGAATGTATCTAAGTTTAAAGGATTTGGAATATTGATATTTCGTTAACCTCATAATTTTGAACTAACTAGAAGATGTGGCGACATCTGAGTTGACTGGCACCCTTGTGTTCCCATCCATAAATTAATGGACACATTTTGGATGTCACACATTAACGTTAACGTGCCCCTAAAAAGGAGCTCCAGAAACTCAGTAAAGAAGAATGTTAACAACCTCCCAGTGGTGATACAAGGAATGGATTGTTTCATTTTGCCGAACTTACAAGAAGTGGCGTGAAGTTACTGTGACACGGGGTCTAAGCTTCTTATATAGAACAATTTTCGAATTTGTCTGTAAAACGGCTTATTTTTCATAAATTACTGTAGTCTATTGGTGTTTTAAAATAAATCAGAAAGAGCGGTAGTATTTCATATTACGTAATTTAATAAATATATATAATTATTTCAAACATTCATTTTGGAAAGAATTTAAATCGGGAAATCAATTTCTGAATTGTTACGTATTTGCTTCAATCTGATTGATAAATGTATTGTAGATGCTAAAATTATCTCTGGATTATTTTGGACAGAATAAGTTTTAACAATATTTTAAGACTATAATGTTTCGATCTAAAAAACGTGTAATATTTACGATTTATTTTCTGCTACCTTTTTTAGTTAATGTTACGCAATATCGAGTTATTTTTAATATCAGTACTTAAAAAAACTATTTAATCTATGTAAAAGTGAGTTCCTTTTTGATATGTGATTTGCTGTAAAAGTGCACTCAAAATTTTATGGCTAATGAGTATTTAATTGAAATCCATAAAAGCGCTTAATTAAATGTTGACTAAACACTTAACAAATAATTTAGATTATTTAATTTAATATAGTGAAATCTAATATAAGAAATACCATATACTGAAAATATTTTTTAAAAGTTGTATTCAATAAATAGTGGGCTTAAAAATGAATCAAACGACGAAATCTATTGTTGTTAGAGGATGATAATTTATTATATCTGACGACGAATATTTGCTAGATACTGATTAAAAATTAACTATAATAATTTTGAGTATTTTATCAAACTATCTATAGTAAAAAATTTATGGGAAAATTATTATGTATAATTTGTATTTTCTTATTTAAGAAATTTCATTCGTTTTAGAAAATTTAATGTCTGTAATCCTATAGTATATTTTTGTAACATGGTGATTTTTCGAAATCAGTTACGATTCTATTCATAAAATTGAAATTAGAGAATAGTCAAAGGCACTATAATATGTGCATAATTATAATGTTTATTTAGTTTCTTAAATCCATTTTTATATATATATATATATATATATATATATATATATATATATATATATATATATATATATATATATATATATATATATATATATATATATATATATATATATATATATATATATATATATATATATATATATATATATATATATATATATATATATATATATATATATATATGGGATTGAAAGCGCCACCAGAGGGCCACTCACATGTTTGCCGCCGGACACGCAGAGGAGAAGGAAAAGGAACGACGATGTGATGAAAAGAGAAAAGACGCGGCAACGTGAAGACGCGAATTGATATTAGACAAATTATGGACTGTAACTAACTACAATGATATTAAAATGGACAATATGCTTTGATATTTTAAATATGTAAATAGCTTTATATTGTTATTTGAAAATATAATTAAAATAATTTAACATTTATGGGTCATTTTTCCTAATAATTAAGCAAGCGAACCCATATATATATTATTATTATTATTATTATTATTATTAGGGAATCAAATAAAATCATGAAAATCTATTAAGTATTAAAATCTAGAATTCATTCAAATAATATATTTTTAATTTTAATTAAATAAATTATCGTTAGCAATGTGTATAAAATAAAATGTCTTTTATATTTTTAAATCTATTTCATACGGGAAATCATTTATATAATGAAAATGTAATAAATAAGGGGAAACGAATGATTCAAACTCCTTATTTTAAGTGTATTTATTATAAAAGTTTAATCATTATTTGCATCTAATTTATTTCAATCGCAAATTTCTCTAATGCTTTAAAGTAATTTATTATTGTGTTATGTAATAAAAGAATGTTAAATCAATTATCTTTTAATAAAATGAAAGCAAAAAAAATATTTCATTATATTTCCAAATTATTTACGTTCTACGCATTCAAAAAAGATTATTTTGGATTTATTTATATTATTAGATCAATAATTCATGAAATTAAAAATACGATTATTTATTTATGTAAAATCATTTCGTGCGAAAAATATAATTAGTATAATCATTTTTGATAATGAATATTTTATTTTTTAATTTAATTTTGTGTGTAAAAAAATAGAATGTTTTTTTTGTATCTAATAAATCTGACGTCTTTGACAGCAATAAAATAATAAAAAAATGCATTAAGTTGAAGTATACAAAAAAGAAATTAATGATATAAATCTTCAGCATAAACTAAATATTAATGGCTCTACGTTAATTTTTTCCATGTTTTAATTCATAATATAAGAGTATCATCATTATTGAAGAATTATAAAAAATTAATTAAAGCAAATATTTTAAACGAAAAACATGTCTGATTTTAATAATAAATGAAATTCATTCAATGTTGTAAATAAAACAAATTTGTACACAAATAAATTAACTATTTGAATGAGGATGACAAGATTATTTATTTATTATTTGAAATTAGAACAATAAAACAATTTCCTTAAAAAATTTTTTTTAATTTCTGATTTCCTGATTTTATCTACCAAACTATATTTTAATTTTAAAATTAAAATGTCATATAAATAAATCTGTTTTCTCCCAAATATTGAAAACATTTTTTTATCTAATTGTTACTCTTCAATTCAATCTAAATTATAGATAAATTGCTCTGTTACATTTATTTACATTTTTTAAAAGTTAATAAATTAACATTTTTTTATAAATTTAAATTCATATTAATTTTTAAATGTATTTCTACATTCGGTTTCCTTCATATGAAAAATTTAAAAGAAATAGATATAGCCGTATACTCATAAAAATTAGTATGAACATTTCATTCCATAAATCAGCATAAAAATTTCTAAGTACTTATATTAAAAATAGCTTCAATTAATTTCGAGAAAGAAAACCTCTTTGTTTTGTATTCTAAAAATATATTTGCACCCTCATAAACAAGATCAATTAATCAACTATTCACAAAGCATTTGAAATTTCAAATTTGAAACATTAATTGTTAAAGATAATAATTCTCAAAATGCATTATATAATCAATTACAAAAATTAATTTCAATGATATTTTTAAAAATATAAATATTTATCAATAATCTTTCAAGAATGGAAAACACATATTCCATAGAGTTTCAGAATATTATAAATAATCAATTTTCAAGATTAAATTTTAGAATTTCAAAATATTTATTCCTTTAGTAACAGTTAAATCTTATTATGATTTAATTTTAAACTCAATATTAACTATCAAAAACTTGCATCAAAAAGTATTTAACATCACGTGTTTAAGATATTATTAATATTTACTTATCATAATAATTTTTAATAAATTTGTAATTTAATGATTCACATTTACATTCAAATCATTTTTAATTGAGAATGATGACAGTTTCTATAGTTTGAATTTTAATATTAAATTTTCTTTTATAAGTGACGTTTTTCAATAAGAAATTTATGGAATAGAGATATATTATTTTACTCAAACTAAAATTAATTTTGACACTATAATCAAAAGTTATATGTATATCATTACTAACAATAGTTTTAAGAAATATAATTAAGAAGTTGATGTTTAATTTATATAAAATGTTAAGTTTGAGTATAAGTACTTTGCAAAATCTGGAATAAATATTAAATTGGAATAAAAATTAAATTAAATAAATGAAAATATAATTCATATAAATGAGTTTATACAAAGGATATTTATGTAATCGGATGCAAATTTATAGATAAATATTCAATGCACAACAAATGTCTCATAGTGTAACATATATTTAACGACTATCACAACAAAAAAGAGAGAGATTTACTCTTGAAGGTTACAAGTATAACATATTTTGAAAATGTAAAGAATGTTATAAATTTTAAAAATGGTATACATTAAAATAAAAAAATATGCATATAGAGAATTATATTATTATGTTTACATGTTTTTAAAATAATAATTAATAACAAGTTTATACTGTTAAAATCATTTATGCAGTTTAAAATATCCGAACATTCTTAATATGTAATAATAATATTTGGTTACTTATCATAACATACATTAATATATTATGATAAGTAACAAAGGATGTCATATATTAAAGTTTTCTTGAGAAAACTCAAGAAAAATTTAATACATACCATACTTTTTTACTTATGATATGGCAGAATATAGAAGTAGAATCAGTGCAAAATAGATATATATGGCATAAAAATATAAAATAATTTTTTTCGATAAATGGTTATAGAAATTTATTATTTATTTATTTATGTCTCTCATGACTTTGTATGTTTCTCCTTTCTTACATGTTTCTATACGCCTTTAGATCGAAAAATTGAATGAATTTTCCATATCATAAGAACATATCTTCTCAGGAATTAAAGAGAAAATACAAAAATACAATTAAATGAAAGAAGTGAAACAATTGAAAATACATTTTTTAGAATTATATAGATTTATATAACATATTATATTATATAATTATAAAATTTTATAGAATTAAATATAAAGATTTACATTATTTTTTAGAATTTTTATAGAAGTTCTTTTGAAGCTAATTGAATCGTAAATATAACATTTTAACTGTGCTAGTTATGAGCCTAATTTTAAATAGAGTAATTGGAATATTAATACAGCATATATAATACAACAACTAAAATACAATTTTAAAATCTCAGTCTTGTTCACAATTAGGAATTTAATTTTTCTGTTTTGAATTACAAGATATGATTATTCATATTGTTTCCCAGTGGAAAATTGAGTCTGTTCCAAAGCTATTAAAAATTAAATATAATTCAATAAAAAAGAAAATTATAAAGTTACATTTTCAAAAATATTATGAATATTCTTAATTTTTATAGATTAACTGAAATTATTTAAAAAGAGAAAGATAAATAACCACAATGTTATTAATTTCATGTATCCAACCAATATATTTGCACAGTCATTAACTGATAAAATGAAACATAAATAAGTTTTTTTGATAACTATTTTTTCAATTTTTCACTTTTAAAATTAAGTAGACGATATGTTTTTTTTATCAATTTTTAAAGTGATATATATATATATATATATATATATATATATATATATATATATATATATATATATATGTATGTATATATATATATACAATAAACTTCAATTTATAAATTTTTTTCATATTAATACCTCCTTTATTGTTTATAATTTAATTCATTTTTTTACTTCTAATATCTTTCTTACTTTAGGACTTCTTTTTACTTAATATGTAGTATAAGTAAAGACAATCTTTGTAAAATAAAATACTGTACATATAGCGACTCGTAAATAATAACTCATCTATTAATTTTGAGTGCACTAATTCAAATTAAAACACCATTGTGTTATATCACATTTAAAATTAAATGAATTAAATTAACCTATATATAAAATATTTCACTAAATTTTAAAGTAAAAGTATCTCAAATATGTCATCTATTTTTTGTATATTTTCAGTATTTGTTAAAATAGCTAACATTTAACTTGTTCTTGTGACAAAAATTTAAAAATCTTCCCTTGATGCTAATTTTATCTAATTGTTATAAATATTTATTGCGTATTGCCGTCAAATAGTTTACATTATTAAGTAATAACAAGTCAATGACCAGTTTAAAATATTATTTTTTGAAGGAATTTTTAGAAATCGTAGGTGTATGGGATGAAGTTTTATCTTACTGCAATATGTATGGTAAACATCCTAGAGTATTACCATATGCTAATAGCTACCGTTATAAGGTTTCTTAATGAGTTACTGAGTTTAAAGTTTTTGGAGCAGATTTTTCGATCTGCAGAAATTATACCTCACAACACAGCAGAGCTGCTTTTAAAATAATGATTTCAATCAATACTTTTACTCTCTGTTAGTCATACTTAGCATTTATTTCATCAAGTTAGTATAACTTATCAAAAGCAATTACTTAAACATTAATTTCTTCTAAATAGAAATGTTTCATCATAAAACCTAAAATGTTTTATTAGCCTTCGTTTTTATTAAATAACTGTTACTTTGCGTAGGAATTCGTTGCATTTTGATAAATGTGATTTTTCAATTGATTTTTGGGAATTTGATGAAATCGTAATTATATAAGATACTTAAAACTGTTTTTTAACATATTTCTTAAGAGAAACTCACACACACTTTTTAATTTGATTAGATCACATTGTTGTGTATAGAAAGATTTACAATAATAATAAATATATATTCACCCAATAAAATGTATTTTATTGGGTGAATTTATCTTGAATTTCGCTTGACTTTTTTTTTACATTCTTCATATATATTTGATTTTAAAACTTTTTAACATCACCTTTATATCTTTTTGCCTTTGCAAATATAGTTCAAACTGATAATCATTTGCCACTCAAATACTTTATTTAATTTCGTTTAATTCAGTTTTATGAGTTAAATAAAGTTTATTTTTTTACTAGTTATTCTTCGTACTAATGTGCGAGAGAAGCAATTTCTGGAAATATTATATTAAAACAGAAATTTTAGAAAAATAAATTTACATTGAATGAAAATCCCAAACAAATTTTTAAATGTTTTAATAAATATAATGATTAGTTTAATTGAGGGATATTTTAAAAATAATTAACACAAATCTTGGGAATAGGATGTATTATTAATATTCAATTTTTAACATGTTTTAGCAAACAAGTGCTTAGAGTAAATATTAACACAATGCTTAGCTATTTTATTATTGTTTTCATATGAACACAATTGTTCTAATATTTATGAATAGCAGTTTATTAATATTGAAATTATAATATCATACATAGTACAACATATATTGGAGTCATTTTATTCATGAAAACATTTTAAAATTAAATGTAAATAATAGTAGGATTAATATTTAAACAAACTTACTACACCATATCTCTACACTTATTAAAAAGCAAATTATTTCTGTGTTAAGCTTCTTTAGATTCTCTTCAAACGAATGAAGATATTTTATGATTTTAGACGTAGTGTAACAATATCGATAATAATTTTGCATGATTTTCAAATATACGTCTATTAAGAGTTTTTCAGAAGTACACCTTTTTGCTGCACTTTATATCCTTTAATGACATAAATTCTTGTTCATCAAATACATATATACATTGCTATTTTTATAGATTTTGTGTGAATAATTTTTTTATTACCTAAAATTTTATGTATTATGTAGAAGGAATAGATCCTCAGAAATAAATTACTTTTATAATGAGATATTTAAATTTTTAAGACTCCTCAGTAGGTAAGACCCCTCAGTTGAAATATTTTATAAGATATACTTTTGTTCTGATGTCGTAGAATGTGATGCATGTATAATAATAATAGTTTCTTTAAAACTTTATATAAATACTGGTTAAACTTACAAATTCTGAAATATAGATTTTAGTTGATAAAGTATTTCCATGAAAGGAAAACCTCTTTTCGCATTACGCATAAATATATGGATATATACTATATATATATATATATATATATATATATATATATATATATATATATATATATATATATATATATATATATATATATATATATATATATATATATATATATATATGTATGTATATATGTATGTATATATGTATGTATATACACAACATATTATATAGACATTAAAAATCAATATTAATATCACGTAACATTCAATTTTTTATCCAACTTGAAAGATGTTAATGCTCATTAAGGCTTGCAGCAAAATATTTGCAATGTATTAGAAAAAAACTTTGGTACAAAGAAAATTAAAATACTTTGAGGTAATTTAATTTTTCAGTATATTTTCATTTTTATTTAAATATAAATTTATAAAAAATTTGAAAAAAAATGTTTGTGTAAAAATTCATAAAAATTAACATTTATGGTTTTTTGGCCTCTGAATTTTTAAAAATAATATTTTTTTAGAAATTTCATTTAAATTCATCTTTATTTTACCGAAAATCTATATTATCTTCAAACTTTGGAAATGTTATAACAAAAATGCTACTAGTGTTAACCAATCACTGTATAAAAATATGGCGGTATATATACTGAAAATTATCTATTAAAATATTCTCAATAACAGAGCACAACACAAAAACACTTGGTAAATATGCAAATAACACAGTATTTTATTATAATTGGGAAACATGGTATTTTTTATTGTCTTTACTACTGCATGATTACTATTATCATTTTCCTATAATTCTTGCCATTCGATGAAAATTAAATGCATACTTTAAATCTAAATTTAAAATAATCATTACATTACAAGCTAAATATTTTATCTATGAAATGCTTCGAATTCAGTCCTTTATGGAATCAGGGAAAAACTTACATAGTTATTGTTAATTAAATTCTTCTCTTGACTATGCATAGTATGTCGATCATTCTGCCTTAGCCTTTTCGGAAACAGTTAACCATAGGAATTATATTCTGTATCATACATCTGCGCGGTTTGACTAATATCTCTAGAGCCACATTTCTTAACATTGAAAAAATCATAGTGTAAGTTAATAACCTTTGATTACAATTATGATTTACTATCACACACTTATATGTCATATTCTGAAGAAATGACATTTTTTCAGGACCCACCGTCCTTAATCGGTGATTGCCAAGTGTTGTAGAAACTGAACATGTAATTGGCTTCTACTTATAAATTGGTAAAAATATAACTAGAAATCCGGTACAAAAAGTTTTCAATAACAATATATATTACATATTTATTCCATTTTAAACAAGTACAAAATTTTACGTAGTGGTTTTGAATATTTTAGTATAATGTAAAAAGTATTTGTTTGGTTATGTAATCAAAACTCTTTTTCAGTTTATTCATATGATTAATTTATTAAATGCTATTCGACAAAATTTAATTATTTGCTTGAATGAACTAATATTGAAAGTAATGAGCTATTTAATGGTGTTATAATAAAAGTAAAAATTTAAATTAGACATTGACGAAAATATCAGGCAAAATATACAAAAGTAGAAGTTAATACTCATTGATATATATTTGCAACAAAATTTTCATGCGTGGTACTAATATTTATATTTATATATATTAAAATAACTTTATTTTCTTTGCCCTATTTGCTTAAAAATTATTACATTACAAGCATCAAAGTATACATTAAACAAGAATATTTATTACAAAATAAGTATTTTTGTATTTTCTTATCACTTTTAGAAAATGTCATGAAAAAATTCTTATATATATATTAAAATTTAAAATATATCTTTGTAAAGACATATAAATTATGAAATTTCTGTTATTTTTATGCAATTAATTTATGATGAGTTAATAATAAAGGAGTCATAAAAAATTGAAATCAGCCACAAAAACCCATGAATATGTAAAAAAAATCGTGGTATTAAAAATGTTATCCCAAAACTCAAAATACACAGAAAATCTGACATGGCATTTTCTATGTTATAAAAATAAACTTGCTAATTTCAGTAAGAAAATATGGCGAAAAAAAAACATAATAAGTCAGGGTGTTTGCAAAAACATCCTATGAATATTTATACGTTTTTTATTCTTATTAAAATCTTGATTTTAAAAAATTAAAAAAGATACTGCTGAGATATAATAAAGTCATTTAAGAAATAAAGAACATAATTTATGTATAAAACAGTAATTCTTTCTACTGTTAAGGATAATTTAATAAAGTATACTGTGAAGAAGTAATTGCTATTTAAATTAATATCGGAGTATTTTTAATAAATAATTATTTTTCTGTGCTTATGGTTAAAAACTGTTATCTAATTAATAAACTATTTCCTTCTAAATGTATTAGAGAAGCTCTGATAAACTAAAATTTATAACTTTTTTATTTCTATAAACTGAATATATCTATTATATCAGTATTTTGATTCAAAAATATTTTTTGCTATCCTTATTAAAGTTACAAATGTGAAATTTGAAATTTAATGTAATCTATAAAAAAATCATTGAAAATGAGATTAATTGTAGGCGTCTGTCTGATGCTTTTAAGAAAAGCTCACAAAAATGTTAAAATCTGCATTAAAACCTGTTTAAAATGTATCCAAATTCAGAGACGTATTCTGAGTTTAAGAAGGTTTAGAAAACTTTATTTTATTTGTGAGAATGGTGCTAGGAACCAACTGACAAAGTTAATTAATAAAAAAACTTTAACTACTCAGTTAACATTTTAAATTTTAACATATGAGTGCCATGACCAAAATTTTAAAATTATATCGCTCTCCGAAATAGAAATTAAAAATTCACTATCCAACGAAACATAAATTAAATTTTGTGTAAGGTATTAAAACAGCTTTTCTAAAGACTAACAAATTTGCAAATAATATTCAAGAGGACTCTTTTAAACTGAATTGAATGCATACATATGATTATTATTCTAATGAATCTTTGAAATTTTCAGCATATTTTTAGGGTTAAATAATTAGGTGTAAAAGAACGCAAGCATTTTAACGATAAGTATCTGAATATTATGACATTATTATAATTCAGATAGTAAACACTTGGAAAAAAGAAATAAATAGACTTAAAAATTAATAAACACAAAACTGTGAACATTGAAAATCACATTCTCTATCGATATTTCATACGGCCAGTTGTAAAAATCTGCAATACTGGCCAAGTATAATAAAAGCAACTCTCTAAAGGAAAGAGGCAAATCATGCTAACTTTACACCACATATTTGTAGCAATGAGTTACGCACATCATTAGCATTGCAGTGTGCACATCATATGGGTGAGACTGTAATGCTATATGAAAGTGCTGTATAAGATGAAAAAGCACTGTCAATTTGTGGTAAAGTTGCTTAATTGCCCTTTTTTGTGAGAAAGTTGCTTAACTGTATCTCGTATGAGACATCTGCTCTTAAGATACTCATCTTTAGAGCAGAATTCTGAGTTTAACCACCAAAGGAAGTTGCCTATTCAGATTTTAGATTATCCTTCACAAAAATAGGCGATCGTGTTGGACGGAACCATTAAACTGCGATGTGGATCTGTAGTCATTGGATGTAGCAAAGAACAATGAACAGATGCCACTGATGGCAACAAACATGCTGCACCAATGCACGTGATGTCAGATATATAGTTCTAGTGTGATAAATCATTTAACAACATTACTAGAAACTGCGGAATTGATTCATTCTGTTCCACATCATTCATTATCATCGAATTATATTTGACATCTTTTTAGATGGGTGTAAATACTCCGAAACATATATTACTTTGTTTATCTTTCACTGAAAATCACATGCATTTGTGACACCAATGGTGCGATGAAGATAGTGATGAAAAGTCATGAATTACAGCTCCTTATAGAGTACAAGTCATTAAATATTTTTATGAGAACTAGTTTAATTTCTTTTTTTAGAAAACTTTGAAAAATATTTTTAACACAACACATCAATAAAGTGGAAAATATTTAAAAGCATTATATCATTTAAAATACAACGTTGCTTAGTAGAAGATTTTAATATCTGTTTATAAACATTTAAACTAAACTTCTCATTGGTAGAAACTATTACTCATAATATAAATATTAATATTTTTTGAAACTATATGAAAAACATGAAAATGGTAACATGCTTAGGGTTATCTTTAAAAATCTAAGTTATTGTTATTTCTCAAAAATGAAAACAAGGTATTTTGTAATATCATAGCAAATATATACAACTCCCTATTACGTTTTAGGTAAGTGATTTCATTAATTTATATAACTAGTTTAAATGCTATCGTCAGTGTATATAAATATCTCCTTAAATTCTTATAAATTGCAAAATACCCTCAATGCTGTCCTTCTCAATTATACAGAAATATTAAACTAAAATAGATTAATAAAAGAGTAATCTACCTTTTTGCATTTGATCTGTTTCATCATTCTAGTCAAATATGTGTCGCATACTGCATAAACATAAAATGCATCAAAATACAAATAATTCTTGATACTAATATAACAAGTAAAGTATATATATTTAATTTATTTTAACATTCTAATTTGTATAAAATTGCTACTTTGTACTTTTGAGAATCCAATGTCTAAAGTATAAAAAAAATAACAAAATAATACATTTATTGTCACAAAAGGGAAATATGCTGAATAACAATGATTTTTTATAAAGAAATATACTATATACTCACAAGGCAGCAAATACATTGTTATAACGAATTTAACATTATCTATATTTAATAAGTTCATTTTTATCGATAATATACCATGATAAAGTTTATTTTTTTCATGTTAAATTTTCTTCAAGTTTAGCATTTGCTTTCTTAAATTTATAATATTTAGTAATTAATAATACAAGCAGGTTTATTAATAATTATTATATGCATTTTTACAAAACATTATAATTTTAATTTTAAGAAAACATAAAAATAAGAATGCGAGGATAAATTATCTACTATTTCACTTTCTAATTCATTTCTTCAAGGTCTCTGAAGAAATTTATTTCTTGTACTCTTGAATGAATAAAACATGTTACCTTTAGTCTTATAAACAATTGTTTATACTAGAACCATTCGCATTGAAATAAAAAAAATCAACGTATCAAGCATAAAATATAAGTATAATCATTTAGACATATTAGTAAATGGACTTATACATTTCAATTAAAAGTAAAAAGATAAGTCATTTGATCCCAGGGAATTCCCGTTTCGTGTGATAAACAGTAAAATATTTTTTTTAATCCTAAAACGATTTATGCAGTCAGTATATAAAAACAATGCAAATTCTATTGAGTTGCTATAATGTCCAATAATGTGTTATGTATATATATAATTAAATGTATTTAAAACAATTTCTTTTCATAGAGTTTTAAAATATGTATATTTGCTTATGTTAAATTAGAAACAACACAGAAAGTTTGAATTTTATTAATAAATAAAAGAGAGATACGAAATAATTTTACTTTAAGTAATTATTGATTAATTTGCTAATTTTAACACCATAAATGAAACAATATATGTATATAACATACATCCATGAAGACTTAATTTATTATATTTATGGAAATCAAATCTAGATACCTTATCGATACAGAAAAAAGCGTATCATGTAAAATTTTATTGAATATTTTTTATTGTTTCAAAAAATATTCTTTAATTAAATTAATTAAAATTCTCTTTTTCACTATTCATACTTTTCTATGAGGTTAACTTTAAACATTGTCACATTACTTTATTTTCCACATTTTTAATTCCTTTATTTATACATTAGATACATAAAAACAAAGTTTTGCTTTACAAGTACAACTAAAAATTTACAAATATTTTGTTTCTCAGCTACAGAAATAAAATATGAAATTATTCAAATAAAATAGATTTAAAGTAATAATGGATACATTGTTAATATTAAATATTAAAGCATTCACATTTTTGAAACATAGCATTACACAATATAAATATAAATTCCCCTGAAAATATAATTTATATTTAACATAATGATAGTTTAATTTTAACCTTCTAAAGTACAAATTAAATTTTAATGTTTCAATTTCAATACATAAGAAAGTTTATCTAAAGACCTGATAAACTTTTGACTTTAAAATTAAGATGCAAGCCTTGTAGTCTGATACATTATCGGAAGTATCCGTTAAATTTTGTCTGTAATTAATGCTTTCAGCTTTGATTATCCTTAAGTAAATCGATGTTTCGTTGCCGGTAGATTAGCTTTACTGAGGGGAATCTAATAAATATTCCTTTAATTTTCAATTCAATATATATTGGCAATTTATAATTTGCATATATATATATATATATATATATATATATATATATATATATATATATATATATATATATATATATATATATATATATATATATATATATATATATATATATAATTTCATTCTGCATTTTATAGTTAATTTTTGTTTACATATAGTTTCTTTAAATTGTAAAATAAAAGAATATTGAACATTTAGTGAAAACACTCACACACATCAAGGATATGTGTATTATTTTAATTTCTAAATTTTAAATAAATTAAACATGTCATACTAAATATTTGTTGAACACAAATCTATAACATTTTAATAAAATAAGTGGAGCTAAAATATTTTAACTGTAGCTGTTATACTTCTGATCTGAATTAAAGAAGCAATAAAAATTTTTGAAGTTCAATAAAAATGTAATAAATAATTTTTTTTAAATAAATAACAGTGTTCTATAATAAAAAACTATGACAAAATATATTTGTTATAATAAATAAAAATCATTAAAACAAAAAAAAACATTATATTATTGTATAGTATATACAATTCTGTGGGGTTTTTATTCTCTTAACATTGTTATGGTATATAATAAAGTATTTTTGAAAACAGTATATTATGTTTGTTTATATATTTTCATACTCCTCTGCGTAATTAAAATGTTTATCATTCTATAAAAGTATGACAAATCTTACATTGTTATGATTTCTTAAAATGTATAGTTAAAAATGTAATGTCACCCAAGTTAAAATATATTTGTCGTAAAAATGTAATCAAATTTCAAATGATTATCAGAAAATAAAACCTAATACAAAGTTTTTTATTGAAAGTTTTTTCTTATTTTTTCTTGAAGAAAGTTCAAAAACATTTTTCTTTGATAGACTTTATCAAAGAGCTCAAAGGTAAAATAGTTGTGATAAAATAATGAAGATTAATATATTTATTGCAAATGAAAATTTGAAATTTATTTTGGATGATATTATCTTAAATGAAACTATAATAATATAACTAAAAAAATATTTCATTTAAATTTTCAATATTAATTTTTCGAGTTTACATATGAATTAAATTTTATAAATATCTTACTTTAAAAATTCAATTCAAAAAAAGTAATTTTATGTGTTATATCGGGGAATTTAAAGAATATGAGACTAACATAAAAACCAAAGTTAAATTATTTTTAAGATTAGAGACTTAACCTATAAAACCTTAAAGTCTGCTTATATTGAATAACGAGACGTGATTATACATAACTTTCATGCATGATAAAATTCTAACAAGTTCTCAAAGTGATGCTTTAATCATATGTTACATGATGAGTCAGCAGAATATCATGCTTACGTGATTTAAGAAAGGTTCATCATAGAATGCAATATATTGAAGTAAGAATAATTGCTTACGTGTGTGACTCACTTTATATTTATTTTAAGAATCATCTTCAGGAATGTTTTGATCAAAATATATTGAAATTTCCTTTTCGATTTTCGATAATTTTACTTAACTATTTTTTATGTATATAATGAATTTTTAATTTTGTGAGCGAAACTTAGAAATGAGGTACCAATATAACTTTTGATTCAGAAATCATTTCTGCTCATCTCATCAGAAAGATTCGAAAACGAATAGATAATAATTTCAATTTTTAATATTCAGATTTTTTCTGATCATGATTTCAGATTTTTCTGTTAAATCATATAAACTACATTTAATATAAATATGTAAACGCTCACACATAAGTGTTAGGCTTTGAAATTTATTGAGATTTTAAATGAATTTAAAGAGTTCTTAGTATAAAAATTGAACTTTTTCTGTTACTTAATAAATTTACTTCTAAATAGCAAAAATTGTTGAGAAAGAATGCTAAAATAGGTTTCACTTCGAAGAAAGAAAATAGTTAATTAAGGATGGAAATTCTATTTGAAGAACGAAAAATATGCGTTATTTTCTTCAGGAATTAACACTATACAATGTTACTGAGGTTAATCATTTTAAGTTAAATTGTGATATCAAACTAAGAAATGCGTTATTTATTTCTTGAAATTCAGTATTTGTTAAAAGTTTTCGAATTTTTTCTTACATTTAATGCAAATACTTTGCATTATTTCTGAGAAGATAATAATAATTATGTAAATGTGTTCACAACATTTTTATATTTATAATTTATTGTTAGATTATGTTATGGAGAAATTAAATGAAAAACTCTTAAATTCATTATAGAAGTTCGACGAAATTTAACTGCATTTACTCAAAGTGCCTTGAAGACCGTTTCACTACTCTCAATAGAAAAATGTATATGGACAGGAGACACATCGAAATATGTGATCGTGATAATTGAAATTTAAAAAATTAATTCAAACTATTGGCAACAGATACCTCTATGATCTAGCATCTTGTAACCACATTAAAAATTACACCATGAATAAAAGAAAGATATCGTTTGCTTCACAATCAAATGAACATGAACATTGAAAATGAACATTGGCGCTGGTGGAAGCAATCACTAGTTAAAATGCACTATTTCAACGGTGAGAATGCATTTGATGCAGCAAAAGTTTAGCATTTGAAGAAACAACGACATTTACCGATGTCGAATGGTACACTTAGAGACATTAAGCGTACTGCTGGGAAAAAGAAAATTGGTCAAGATTTCCATCTTGATGAATATTGTTACAATGATCGTGGAAGCCAGCTGTGAATTGTTTCACGGAAGTGTATATGAATCGATGATTTCGCTTGCCCTTGATATGCCCTATTCCACCACCAACCATATCATGCGTAGAATCCTTAATATCAACAAAGTAAGATTAATCAATTAGAACGGTGTGACCCAGAGATTTGGTAACTGCTTGTAATACAAGTTTTTACTAGAATGGTGATTGATGATTCCTGGCCATGGAATAATCTGAGAAAGATTGCAGCCCACTTTCACCTTAATGGGCAGGTGAATACATATAATTGTAGCTTCTGGATGACTGAAAATCTCAAAAAAGTGCACACCAAATACTTGCATGATACGAAAGGGACCACATGGTTAGGGTTCACTGCTTCACTCATTCTCTGACAATTGACCCTTCAAAGACTTAACACCCGCATGTAAAGGCATGAAATATCAGGACATGTTAGAGACCAACATAATTCTTACTCTCCAACAAACAGGCTGTCTAAAAGAAGCCTCATCTCGCATCAAATTACAAGTGAAATTGTTGAGGCGCAAATTTACGGACGCACAGTTGGTTATTCAATATTTCCTAACAATTGTCTTCGACGATCACCAGATTTCAAAACTTGCGATTATGAATATTTTGAAGGAAATTTTTACCGGTAGCCTTTGACAAATATATCCGATTTGAAAAATAGTTTTCTCTTTCATATTCTCTTTCACATTTATATTGATTCTCTCCGGTGAGTAGTAGAAATTACCTTATCGAGCAAAATGTAGTCCATATTAAGCATCTTTTAAAGCTCTAATTTGATGCATAGTAACTTCATTTAATAGTCATTTTCGTTTAATAAATTGGGAATTAAATATTGTTATTGCGTACTTTCTTTGCAGATTTCCTTTTGTGTAAGATTGTTGGCCAACCGTTGTTCAGGGACCTTAGCTTGTCATTTTTTTCACACGATGACTCATAGAACCATCTACTAGCAATAATTTGTTTTCATTTTTTTAGAAATCTCAAATGTTTTCTTAGAGGTGTCGGTCATACAGATATTCTTATATTCGAATTATAGAAAAGCCTAAAGGGCCCTTTGAGAAGCGGAAGTTTAATTTCGACAAATCTGAATGATACACTTTAAATTTACAATGTTATTGTTATCTAAGTGTGTAAATGTTTCTCAATGTTGATATTTTTAATTATATACATAATTAGTGAAGAATAATGATATATTATTTGACAGATATTTTAAAAGTTGATTTATTTTAATTAGTTTAATATTAAATATGCCGACCGATTGGCTGAGTGGCTAGCGTTCCTGACTCCTGAGCTTTTGGTCCCGGGTTCGAATCCCGGTTCGGGCATGGATGCTTCTTTCCTTCTCTGTTCTCTCTGTGTATCTCTGTCCTTTCTTCTGTGGTATGAATGTGGCCCGCCCTATAAACGGGTTTGTAGTGGTATGGCGCGGGTAACGCTACTCACCTCCGTGACTTGGTTCACAGGTGCTCGCTGGGTAACGATAAATGAGTAGCAGTTTCTGGCCTTGTTGTGGCATAGGGTTCAGTCACCCTTGTGTGCCTTCCATTGGATAAAAAAATATTAAATATTTGAGTGTAAAAAATTATCATTTACTAGTAAACATTTTTTCAAAAATATAATCAGTATTTTCAAAGTTATAATACAAACAGAGTATAAGCGTTAAAATACATTAATACATTATTAATTAACATTCGTCTTATAATCATTAATTAAAATAATAAAAATCAAGCATTTTCATTAAACAAAACATATTAACCTTTGAAATTTACGCAGTTAATTACTAAATATTTAAAATGCAATATTGACAATATTTATTTTCAATGGTGTATTTTGAATACTATTTATCCTCTTCTTTAGTGTGCAATTTACTATTTAAATTACAATACAGTTCAAATAACTAAACACAATTTCGCTTTTAAAGTTATTTCAAAGTTTTACTTTCATTTCATATAAAAGAAATTCAACATTATTTAAAACAATTTAAAACGTCTTTCTAAATTTTTAGAGAATAATGTAAGCATTATATAAATAAATATTCACATTTTACCAATATAAACAAACATTTATTTAAAGTCAAACCCATTTCGACATAAATATGCTCTGTTGTTAAAAAATCATGAAACAAAAGTCAGTTTATAAAAAAAAAAAAATCAAAATTAAGATTTTATTACACAAGCTCATTTAGAATAACTTCTTAATATTTTATAGCATACAAACTTTTCGTCAATTCACGTTTTTAGTATCTCCTTTTCTAAATGCACAATCATCTTGATAATCATTATACTTCATACTAATTATTCCTTGACTTTTCATGAAAATAAAGAGGATATTTATTTAGTATTGTTGCGAAGATTTAAGTGAACACATCGTTGGCTTTAAGCAAACAAGTTTGTTGAAGGGAAGTAGCGAATTGTAAGCTTACATGGTCGAGAAGTCGCCCATGACTAGTAGGTATAAGCTTTTATACAGTAACAGAATATTCGAGAAACAACTAATTAACATAACAAATAAAGGTCTAGAATGTTGGAGAACATAAGGAAACAGTAACTAATGAAGCAAACTAAAAAAATCCAAACTTTGGACACAACAGCCGTATCGAACCCGCAACCGCTGGGTTTAGATCGCGTGCTTTGACCAATCGGCCACTGAGCTCGTTGGTAGGCTTTCTCTATGTGGCATTGCTCCTCTCTCAAAAGAGAGAGTCTCGCTGCTATTTGGATCTTGAGCGTGTTAAAGGTTCTTTGTAAACTTCTTTTGCCTTCTTTTCCGGAAGAACGACAACTTGATTTCGTCCGTCTTCAATGTCGGTCTGCTTCGCCGGATCATGATACGGCTTCATACGCAAAACATGGACAGCTTTTAGTTTCCTTTTCCGGGAGGCAGGATCAAAATCTTGCACTTCGTAGGTGACGTAGGATAAACAGCATAGCACTTGATAGGGCCAAGAATACCTCTTTTAGAGATGCTCGGAAAGACCGACCTTTCAGACTGGGGTATAAACCCATACGAGGTCTCCAGGACTATAAGACACCAATCGGTATTTGGAATCATAACGTCGACGGTCTTTATCTTGCGCTCTCAGAGTATGCATTCTGGCCAATTGTCTCGAGTCGTCTGCCCTGGAAATTGTCTTGGCTAGGTAATCATCCATTGCATCATCAGGGCAGAATGGGAACATTTTGTCCAGCATCGTTTCGGCTTCACGTCCATGGAGCATGTAGAACGGCGTGAATCCTGTTGTCTCCTGCTTAGTGGTGTTATAAGCAAACGTTGCAAATTGCAAAATTGCGTCCCAGTTTTTCTGTTCGGTATCAATGTACATGGACAACATACCGGTTAGAGTTTTGTTAAAGTGCCCCGTCAATCCATTCGTCTGGGGTTGATACGCCGTCGTCATTCGATGATCGATATGGCACAATTTGACTAGTTCGGAGACAAGTCTGGACTGGAAAACGGCACCACAATCTGTAATAATGACTCGAGGAGCTCCATGTCTAAGAAGAATCTCTTCGAGCAGAAACTTGGCGACTTCTTCAGCTTCAGCAGTTGATAAGGCTCTGGTTACTGCATAACATGTACAGTAATCTGTGCAGACCACGATCCATTTATTTCCACGGGCAGACTTAGGGAACTTCCCAAGCAGATCTATCCCAATGCGGTGGAAAGGTGTGGCAGTAGGAGGGATGGATACCAGGCTTCCAGGTGGTAGTTCCGGAACTGATTTCCTCCGTTGGCATTCTCGGCAATGCATGACGTACCAAACAACATTCCGGTACATCCCTGGCCAATAAAATCTTTTCCTGACTCTGTCGTACGTTTTCGCAAAACCAAGATGCCCTGCGGTAGGAGCGTCGTGGAAATGTTTAAGTATGTCCACTCGTAGATGCTTGGAAATGACAGGCAACCATGGCTTCCCCGCTGGATCCAAATTCTTTCTGTATAGGACCCCGTCAATTAAATCAAATTTCTTCTCCTCTGTAGATGATCCGATCTTCGGAAGGATTATTTTCGCCATGTGTTTGGATCTTTCTTCTGTTCGATAGCGAGGTCTATACTCGGGGTTACAGCTAAAAATTGGTTTTGCGTCTCAGTCGCTTCATCCACCGGATATCTCGAGAGCGTCGGCATCATTATGCTTCCTCCCAGATTTGTATTTTACCGAAAAATCGTGTTCCTGGAGCTGAAGATCCCACCTCGCCAGTCTGCCTGAGGGATCTTTTAGATTCATAAGCCAGCAGAGTGAATGATGATCTGTAACAACGGTAAAATGTCTTCCAAACAGGTATGGCTGAATTTTTTGATATCCCATACGACGACAATTTCTGTAGTAGAATAATTCCTTTCGGCTTTTGTCAGGGTTCTAGTGGAGTGTGCTATGACTCTTTCGGCTTCATTCTCAATTTGAACCAGAACTGCTCCAATACCATATCCTCTGGCGTCTGTATGAATTTCTGAAATCAAATATCCCCAATACTGGATCAGATGTAAGCGCCTCCTTCAGGTTTTCAAAAGCCTATACATCTTTAGAGCCCAATGAAATTTCGCATTGCCTTTCAACAGCAACTGCAAGGGATCTGTGAGATACCAAAAGTCCGTAATAAGCCTTCGGAAGTACAAGCAAAGTCCAAGAAAGCTTCGTACGTCATGTACGTTCTGTGGAGTAGGCTTTTACTTTGTCAGGATCTGGACGGACACCGTTACTGGATACGAGATGGCTTAGTATTTGCACTTCTTGGGCAGCAAAAAGGCACTTTTTGGAGTTAAATATGAGTCCAGCTTCTTGAATGCATTCCAGAACTGTTTTTAACCGGATAAGTTGGTCTTCAAAAGTTTCTGAGAAAAGGTAATACAGGCACGACCATTTGAGATGGCGTAGCAAATTATCAATCATTCTTTCGAAAGTCGCAGATGCATTTCAGAGTCCGAACGGCATGACTTTAAATTGGTATAAGCCTTCTGGTGTATAAATGCCGTCTTTTCACGATCAGCTTCATCACTTCTATCTGCCAGTAACCAGATCGGAGGTCCATGGAAGAAAATAACTTGGCGACTTTTTTTAAAAACAGTCTAGGGTGTCGTCAATATGGTGTAGAGGATAATTATCCTTCCTCGTGATGCTATTTAGTTTTCGATAGTCTATACGCAAAAACGCCAGATTTTATCTTTTTTCCTCACGAGTACGACGGGAGATGACCAGGGACTCTCAAATGGCTGGATAATACCTTGGTCAAGTATTTTCACAATTTGATCCCCCCGAATTTTGCGTCTTTCAGTCGGTGAAACTCGGTAAGCCCTTTGGTAGATTGGAGCATGATCACCAGTATTGATCCTGTGTTTCACATTTGTCTTTGCGGCTGACGACTTTTTAGATTTTGTAAAGATTCCAGAAAAGGTTTGTAGGAGTTCGGCTAATTTGAGTTTTCTTTCGCTGCTCAACTTAGGGGATATCATTATGGTATAATCTATACTGGAATCGGTCGGCTCCTTCAGTGTACTTGTACTTTTTTGTATCAACAATCTCGCATACATGCCCGTCATCCAGGAGCTCAGCTTCACCTATGTACATCCCTTTAGGAATGACTTGATCTTTGGCCTGCATGTTGGCAACCCAAATTTTACTTTGTCCATTATGGTATAAGGATACCATGGATGGTACAGCAAGATATTTTTCAAGCAGCAAATGACTATTGCTACCTACGATTACGCT
The DNA here is from genome assembly GCA_037975125.1 of Latrodectus hesperus. Lineage (NCBI taxonomy): Eukaryota > Metazoa > Arthropoda > Arachnida > Araneae > Theridiidae > Latrodectus > Latrodectus hesperus. The sequence goes on from CM075851.1 coordinate 86,299,429, forward strand.
CATGTTTCTTCCGACATCTAGTCCTGATACGGCTATTCTCGTCAATGAGCGGGGCTGAAGCTTGTAGTTCTTTGTGGCATACATCTTCCAGGCGTCTATCGCAGTGGTGTCTAGGTCAATATCTTCCAACAACAATTCACTCCAGCCCCAGTCTATCACGGCTTGAGAAGCTTCCAAAAAGTCCCATCAGAGGACTACGTTGTGAATACAATGCCGTAGAACGATGAATTCAAACAGCACCTCTGGTCCATTTATAACGACACACAAAACACATTTTCCCACTGGCCTAACAAAACTGCCATTAGAGACTTTCAGTATAGTGTTTTTGGCGTCAGTAAACATAACTTTCTTTAAGGATTGACGAAACTTATCGGAGACGACAGAAAATGAAGCTCCTGAATCCACTAGGGCACGGATCGACTAATTATTTACCATGACGTCGAGGTGGTTACAAGTCATCTTTGCGGCTGATGAAGGATTTTCATTACATGCGGCCTCACCTCCCCAAAAGATCGCTGTTCTCAGTTTTCCTCGTTTCTACGGCTTGGAGACCGACTTGATGGACGATATGGCGACGGTGATCGGGAACGACGGGTTGGTGATCGACCTCTAACAGGACTAGGTGAAGAATGGTGTACGAGGCTTGGTCAGCGCAACTCTTCTTCAGCGTCAGCGTCATTGAAGTTCTGTCGGTGGACTTGGTAATTGTCATAAACGGCTTTCCTCTCACGGCAATAGCGTACGACGTGTCCAGGGCGCCGACAGTGCAAACAAACTGTTCATTTGTCGGCCGTTCTCCAAAGGTCAGTTTTCTTTGGCTGCGGTGCTATCCTTGCTGATTTCTAAAACAGGTTTCCTTACATAAACAGAAATCAGCCAAGGAAAACTAAGTTTTCCTTGGCTGATTTCTAAAACAGGGCTCCTAGGTTCCCTTGTCACAGCGGCTGTATAAGTGGGACGTCGTTGGGTGCCTGCAGACTTTGCGACAACTGGTGCCAATCTCTTTCGACTTCATCTTAGATGACTGTCTGTAGCGGCCGGGAATAGGAGTTCGGAAACTTGTCGGGTCGATTAACTATTCGATGAACCTCTTGTACAATTCTGCGGAGAAGCTACACCAAATTTGGCTCGTCCTCCATGGCTGCTACTGGTATGACATTTGGTAGTCTTTGAAATTTTCTTGTACCAACTCTTTTCTTCTTCATGTCTTCAATGTAGTTGCACAACTTGATGAAGTCAGCCGCAGTCTTAACTTCTTTCATTAAGGGCACCAGGTAAATATTTTCAGCTACGCCTTTCATTAAGTGGGATACTCTCTCATCGTTGGACATCAAAGGGTTGACTTCGTGACTAAGCCCTAATATACTGTGAATGTAGGACTGCGTACCCTCTTCTGCCTTTTGAACCCTATATTTCAGTTGCTCTTCGGCCTTCTTGGTGTACTTCTGACGATCGCCAAAAAGTTCATTTAAACCCTTCTTGAATGCATCCCAGGAGTCAAAGGCATCTTCATTATTTATATACCACTGATTGGCCGTACCGTCTAGGAAAAAATAGACGTTCACAAGGCACATCATTTCATTCTATTTGTTGAACGTGGCCACTAAATTGTATTCTGTAAGCCATTTCCGGGGGTCATCTCCAGGCTCTCCACGGAAGGTTAAGGGGCTTCTTAGTAGCTGGTGGGTAGGAGTTACCACGACAGGCTTCTTATCTTCGGTCTTTATCTGCTTCTTTCCTCGTTCTGGAACGTAAAGACCAAATTCCGGAGGCAATCCTCTTAAACGAAGACTTCTGCGAATACTTACAGAATTATCCACAATGATGAAATCGGTATCCGGCGCATCCACCAAATTTGTCACGAAGATTTAAGTGAGCACACAGTTGGCTTTAAACAAACAAGTTTACTGAAGGGAAGTAGCGACTTGTAACCTTAGAAGGTCGAGAAGTCACCCACGACTAGTGGGTATAAGCTTTTAATCTGTAACAGAATATTCGAGAAACAACTAATTAACGTAACAAAAAAGGTCTAGAATGTTGGAAAACATAAGGAAACAATAACTAAGCAAACAAACTAAAGAAATCCATACTTTGGATACAACAGCCGTGACTAGTATCGAACCCGCAACCTCTGGGTTTGGATCGCGTGCTTTGACCAATCGGCCACTGAGCTCGTTGGTAGGTTTTCTCTATGCGGCAATATTTCTAAATATTTACCTAACGGAAAAATTTAATCTCAAAACTTAAGTAGTTTCCAATACATCTGTAAGCATATAAAACATAATTAGTGGCATTTCATTTTTGTCAGTTTAATTATATTAATCAATATTTAATTTCAGTAAAGTTATTTATTATTCTCACATTATCATAATTTCAATTCTTAAATAATCCAGCAAATTATTTGAATAAAATATTTATACTTTTATGACATTCTTAATTCTATTTTTAATTGGAATGAAATATTGCGAAAAAGAAAATATAATTACCTATATAAATCAGATAGATAATTCAAAAACAAAACTGATAAAACTCTAATAAATTATCCAAAAAATATTTGACTCATTCGTTTCGGAGCAATTTTAAGCTATTTACATAGCTCAAAATATCGAAATCCTCTAATGTTACTTTAATTTATAAACGTTATAAAATACATAAATAAAATAAAATGTAGATACAACTAATTATATTCTGCAATAAAAAATAGCAAATGAATTTCATTAAAGATAGCTAAATGACTTGCCAGGATAATATTAAAACAAAACACGAAGTTTTATTAAGTGTGTCCACCACCCTTCTCCCACCATACAAGGACAAAGTGGCTCTATTCAATAGTTGTCTCCACATAGTTTGGTTTGGTTTCTTTGTCGCTCAACGGTCATTTTTTGCACACGAAGGCTAATTAGACCGGGACTTATGGTTTAAAGTGGATTCCAAACCACTACAAACAGCCATGCCCAAGGTGGGATTCGAACCCACGAACTGTTGAACCGAAGGCAAGAGCGAGTTGTCTCCACAAGATATCTGAACAAAATCGTTTTAATCAATAGCAATACATAGTTTTGAGGTGATGTCATCTATTATCTCACTCTAACAGTTACTATCCAAATCTGGAAATTTCAGTTAAGAAAGTTATTAATTAAGTTGTAATTTTTCTTTATTTCTCTAAATTTTATAGAATAAATAATTTTACAAATTTTATAAAATTTGATTTCTTGATAAGAACGTTTATCCTTATTTAATTTTTTATTCCAACAAAACGTTTCATCAACAATTAATAAATAACTATTTTGGTAAACCAAGTTTTAGATATACACAATATTCTTAAAAACTGAATTGTACACTGGTGGAAATGCAATTAAAGACACTCAAAAATTCACTTATTTTTTTTATAAATGCCATTGATATTTTTTTGTACTAACTTTACAAAAAAATATCATATTTTTGAATAAAATATTTTGTTTTAAATCATTTTGTGCAAAAAACTTCCAAAGAAAACAAATTTAGTGAGTATTTACATCATTTATTTTAAAAAATCCAATATTTCGAGTGGAAATACATTTAAAGACACTTTAAATCTAGAATTTCAGCGATATAACACTTCATTTTTTTCTAAAGTACTTAAAAGGAGCAGTTTGCTATCGTTTATGTGTTAGGTACTAAATATTTCAAAACATCTTGGCTCAAAAACTTATTATTCAAAAGTAATTATAAAATGGGACGTAACATAAAATGGGCTTTCGATAGAAGAGCGAGCAAAAAATCGAATTTTAAAGGAAGAAAGCTATTTATGTAGAGGTCAATTGTAAAGAAAATTAATCGCTCTCCAACAGTGTTGTGTACATTTTTTAATGGAGTTAAGAGGTGTGAGGTATTTGTAGTAAAATAAGTGACCGTCACAAGCGGCAGATAATTTGTGAGGTAATAAGACCTAAGTAAATTCCATTAAACTTAGGAGAGATTTACACCTATCTGTTACAACTGGAAGATTCAGACAAATAATCAGTCAATCTGGAGTTGTTAAATTTGTGAAAAAACATACAAAACATCCCTTAAGTATTCAGCATAAGAAGACTCGCTTGGAATTTGTAAAAAAAGCATGCAAATTGAGACTCTGAATGGAACAATGTTATGTTCAGTGATAAGAAAAAGTTTTATTTAGATGAACCAGATCAAAACAAGTCTTACTGGCATCTCATAGGGACCGAAAATGAAATCAACTGCAATTTTGGTGGAGGCATTTTGGTGGTGTGTGGAGCTCTCTTGAGCTATGGAACAATCCCCATCTCTTGGATCACACCTAAAATGAATTCCTCCGATTATATTGAACTTCTAGATAACGTTCTGTTGAGTTAGGCCGAAGATATGGATGAAGATTCCTCCATATTTCAACAGGACACAATGCAAGCATTCACAACTCTAAAGCAACAAAAGCCTTTTTCATGAAGCAAAACATCAAGGTTATGACCTGGCCAGCTAGAAATCCCGACCTGAACCCTATTGAAAACATCTGGGGATTGATAACAAAAAGTTTATAAAACGGCCACTTTGAGTCAGTAGTGAACTTAAAAGACAAAATTCGTGATGTATATTCAAAGTTGCTATCAAATTATCTTCAAAATCTAATGAAATCGATGAAAAATAGAATGCATGAAGTAATTGTAAACCATGGAGGTGTCACTCATTATTAATTAATAAATTTGTTCAAAAAATTGAAGTGTCTTTAATTGCATTTCCACTTGAAATTTCTGATTTTTTGAATAAATGATCTAAATTCTCCCTAAATTAAGTTTTCTTCGCAATTTTTTTACACTGGATAATTGAAAACTAAAAATGTGATTCAAATAAAAAAAGTTTAAAAAAATATCATGCACTTTTATATGAAAAAGTGAATTTTTGAGTGTCTTTAATTGTATTTCCGCCAGTGTATTTGCTAATTTTTACAGAAAGTATGCAATCACTGTGAAAACTGTTATTAAAATTTGAATAATTAACTAGATTTCTAGGAAAAAGAGCATTAAATGAAAATCAGTTTCAAAATTTGGATTTTATAATGTTATAATTCATTTTGAGAAAAGGTGAGATGTAAACTAATTAATTTTAATATTTATTTCATTTAATATTCGACTCTTCCAATGTCCTTAAATTCTTCATACACATAGAATTTAAGAATATGGTTTTTAATACACTGTATAGAGAATTCTATTCAAAATTTGTTTACGTATAAGCCAAAACTTGAATAGAATTCCCCACACTGTGTGTTCGCTAATTTAATTTCAGTAATATGATGAACTTTAAAGGAATTCCTTAAATAAGTCTCGATTTTATGGATTAAAGGAAATTTATGTAGCAACGGGAGGAAATTTCATAAAGTTTAAACTTTTAAGCATTCTATTTAAATAATTTACGAGGGCATTGAATTTACTTGTTAGATGGAAAAGATTAAGTTCGACATTTTATATCTTAAAAATTCACGACAAGATTGAAATCTTAAAAAAATCAATATTCAAGTGGAATACAATTTAGTGAACTCTCTCCCATTTCTTGAAATTTGTTTATTTAAAAATTTGTATATAATTAATTAATAAGTAAATTTGTTTATTTAAATATGTTGTATATAATTAATTAATAACTAAATTTGTAACTTCAGACTTAAAATTTATTTTATTGAAATACTTTATTTTTTAAATTTAGTTTTTACGATCTATAAAATGCTTATGCCTTCGTTTCGTATAACTTTTTTATTTTCCTCAGTTTATTTTGCAAACAATTTACTGGAGATAATTTTATATAGAGTGCAACAAAAACTTACAGAAAACTGCATTGAAAACACATTTTTGTTAGTTCTTTTAAAACTATCAGAAAACTCAACAAAATGTTCTCCATTTCTGAGACCTGGAACTTTTCAGAATCTAGACAAATATTTCTCTGTTTGAAATTAATCATTTATATCATGTTTTAATGATTTATTAAAAAAATTTAAATAATATGTTATAAAACTATATTTCGAACAGTTTTATTAGTGTTTTCTCAGATATTTTTAGTTTCAGAATTACATAGCTTGTTTTTATGAACTCGAAAAAACCATTAAAATTTTACTTTATAGGAAAAATTTGTAAAATAGAAAAATGAGTGTGAAATCTTAAAACTATTTATCATATTGCTTTCCCTTTATAAATAAAATATTGTTATACTATATAGCTTGTTTTTATGAACGCGAAAAAACCATTAAAATTTTACTTTATAGGAAAAATTTGTAAAATAGAAAAATGAGTGTGAAATCTTAAAACTATTTATCATATTGTTTTCCCTTTATAAATAAAATATTGTTATACTATATATGAAACACATCATACATATTTATACATAAAACATGTTTTACCTCATTTCGTTAGTCAATTATCTGTTTGCTTTCCGCAGCACTTCATTTTTGTCTCGTTTGATATTAATTTTTTTCATTCTTATTCATAACGACCTCAATAATTTAATAATCAGATTTTAGTTAGAAATTACTTTTGAACACAAATTAAAAAGTATAGAACTAGAATTCTGAAAAGCAATGGGTTTCTTTGGCAAATAGTTTAGATGAGTAATTCGTTTTCTCTCTCAAATTATTATGTAAATCTCTCGTTTTATGGTGGTTTAATAAAGATTTGTAAATTGAAAGCCTTTAGATATCGTTTTATATGCAACATTGTTCTAAATATGCACTGCTCAAAATTAGAAATGCAATATCGAGAAGGAATTCGAAACTCGGCAAAGTGCGAGAGACAGAAACGAACAATAAATGATACGTATTTCGAAATGGTATGCATAATACAGTACGAAAACATCGTCGGGTCAGTAAGTTGTAGGACCACCGTTAACGGCAATACACGAAGCACCTCGTTTAGGCAGAGTCAATGAGAGTACGGATTGTGTTAGGAGAAATGCCTCTCCATTCTCTGTGAGCGATTTGTCAAACCTCGTCTTGTGAAGGAGGCAGTGGCAGGGTCTGCAAATGACATCCAATCCAATTCCAAACATGTTCTATTGTTGAGAGATGTAGCAAGAACGATGGTTAGGGAAGCAGCTGTACACTTTGCAGGACATGTTGTCTGATACGAGCAATGTGCGGTAGGGTGTTATCCTGATGATAAAGGATATTGGATACCCTGTGAATTTAGGGGAATACTATCGACCGCAACGCATCATCTACATAATATTATTCTGTCATAATGCTGTGAATACAAACTAGAGATGACCTGGAATCGTTCGCAATGACACCCCAAACCATGATGCCACATTGTCACGCAGTAGCGCGTTTTCTATTTGTTGCAGGATTGGACTTGTCTCCACGTCGAAGCCAGACATGTACGCGATGATTCTCACTGAAGAAACAGAACCGTAATTCATTTGAGAAGACGATTCTGTGATATACATCGCATTAATCCGAAACTATTTCAAACTTAAGCACCTATGGAGGGAAATGTCAATGTGATTCTTAATAGACTCGATGACCGCTTTCGACTAGCAGCTAATCGACTGCAAATAGTTCTGTTTATAATGGGATCATACAATTTTTCTTGCAAATGCTGCAGAATTTCGGTAGACATATTTATCTGGGCGACCATCACTTCCAGTTGGACGCGATGATCTACGCAGGCTGACGTTACTCTCTTTGCATCGGTATCCTGTAAACATTCCATAATTTCTTGTTCGAACCATCTTCGTCACCGCCATTGCACTGTGGACGCGTATAAGTCTCTGTAAGCTGCTATTTGCTGTAATGACCAACTTGCTCTTCTTAATCCAATCACCATGCTTCTCCTAAACTCGCCTGTCTGCTGTAGCTGACTCCATTGACGATGGCCTAGCATTCTCTGCAATTGCAGGTGGCCTTTGAAACAAGTACAGACTTTCAACGATTATTTTTCAAGCAGCAATAATTGGTCTTTTTACTGGACCTTCACCTTATATCCTTTCCTACATGAGCTGGGCAGTTGCGCATTTCACATTATTTGCATAATTCTGTAAAGTGCATCTAGCCTGAGATTTATATATTGTTCTCTCCACTCTTTCTTGGTATTGCATTTTCAATGTCTGGCATTGTAAGCTGACAAGTGCATTACACCAAAAATGTAAACTTCATAAGGTGATTCTAATTTCAGGAATTTTATACTTGTTAAAATTCCTTACTGTATTTACTGTTAAAGCAGTTTCATTATACTCTGCATTATTATAAGATGGAAATTCAGAAGTTACTTAAAAATTTTGTGATTTAATTATTAGTGTAATTAGTAATCCATATTTTGTACCTGTTTGAAGTATTAGCTTTTTAAAATTGATAACTGAACTCTGATTTATAATGAGCTGCAATTAAAGAGCTATGGTCTCTTGATTGGTAGTCGATGGATGAAGAAATATTTTAACTTTAACATCTGGGTTGTGGTTTGGTAACTATTGATGACATGCTACAAGGACATTAAGTACTGCCTGAATGATTCGCGACAGGCTATCATATACTTAATTTTGGAAGATGCGTTGACCAAATTTTTAATGGACATCCCTTAACATTTTATTCTAAATTGATTATCTCTTACGTATTTACTTGAGAATACAGAAAAATACTGAGAATTCCCTGAACTCAAAGTTCCACATATCGTAGAATTGATGTAGGCGGACTTGTACAGTGCACAGTGTGAGCACTTCATCTGAAAACACTGTATTTCAAACTTTGCGATTACCTTAAATACCTGTTGTATAATTTTCTCTTTCAGGACGTCAACCTAGTTTCACAGACCACTGAAGTAGTGAAACTATTCCGGAAAACATTAATAGATTCCCATGAGTTTTCAAAGCCATGGATTTCTGATGAAGAAGTATTCATCACGTTATGAAAGTGCATTTTTTCAGGACTTGCTATGAGTTGCAACATATTTTGCATTTTCACTTCGAATGCAATTTATTTGTAAAATTGTTTCTTTTAACGCCTGATTTCTTTTTTTACAGGATATTTATGAAAAATTGCACTGTAACGATCCTGTTTCCAATATCAGTTTTTGTGTAACTTTTTTCGTTTGTTTCTTTGAAAAGGCACACTAACATGTGTCGTTAGGAAACTACTTTTCAACAAATGAATTATATGTTTACACACATATTAAATATATGTATTGCAAACATTTTTTCATGTGAAGTTTATGATAATTCTAATCGAAAAACAAAATGTTCACTTTAATTTTACTATACGATTTTTAACAACATTAAGTTAACTAAGTTAAAAAAGAGTAAATCATATTAACCGAGTTATTAATAGCGGATTAAATTGTAAGTTTATATTGTAAGAATGGAATTTATCGTTTGGAAAAACATTTTGTAATTAATGTTTATGATAGAAAAGCATATATAATTCAATTTTATTATACTTTGTTTCTGAAACTTGAAGTTTAGTCAAATTTAATGCGAAAATAAGAACAGTGCAATTAATGTTACCACTTTTGTAAAAAATATTTCCCCCAAAAATATTTTGGAAATTCCTTAAAAATTTAACTTGAATTAGAAATAAAAATTTTCCTAAAGTAATGCTTATGAGAAAAATGCAACATATTTATAATTAAAAATTTATCCTAAACTACAATAGTGATAACATGTTGTATAGAAATATTTTTATATATTGAAACTCATATTTTTCACTAATATTTTTGCGGTAAAAAACTTTGGTTTATAATTAAACTTATTGAAATAAAACTATTCAACTATATTTTATCATTCAAATGATAATTCAGGTTACTGAAACAATATTAACCAAGAAATAAAAAAATGAGTAAAAATATGCGTTTACTTCAAAACTATTTCAAAAAAAGATGTTCTATGTATGTCTATGTTTACAAAATATTCTGCACAATATTTCAATTCCACTCTTCAATTTCCTATGGGTTATTTCCCAGGGCACATGAAGTCTCGCTCATATAACTCTTCCTTTCCCACGACACGAGGGAAAGTATGTCACATAAGAGTTGCTTTGGGTAAAAAGTTTTCGTCAAGGAATGCATTCAAAGGAAAATACGGTCATCTTCTGAGATTTTGGAGTTCATATTTTTAAACAACTCTAAAATATCAACATGTGAAAAGTTTCCTTTACCAAATAGAAAACTCAGGAATATAATTTAGAAAAGTGAATTCTAAAATTTATATAAAAATATTTGTTGTTAAAATCATACTGATTCAAAATGCTTCAAAATCTACTTGCAAATTTAAAATTTGATATTTGCTAATTTTAATACTTATTTATTATATAAAGTAATTATTGCATGTTAACATTTTATAATGTCAGATATGTCATTTTAAATATATGCTCGTTAGAAGCTATATCTATGAGTAATTGAATGTGCATTCTTATATCTATAAAAACAGAAGCTTAATCTAAGTCCACACTACGCACACATTGTGATAAAATCCTTAAGAAGTTTAAAAATAGTTATTCTTCACTAATATTAGATGCAAGGATGATGAACTTTAAAAACTGATATGATTACTTCGATATGACATTATGGCGCTTTGAAAATCGATGAGACTACAATTTTCAGAATACCTATATTAGTAGAAGCATTATATATATCCATTATTAATGTACAGTATTCAGTGATAAAAAGCAAAAATTTTCAAAAATATCAAAGATTAGCCTTCGGCCTCTATTTTAGGGATTACTAGGTATATAGGGACTTGTTTATGTGACATTTAGTTCTAAATTACTTCGATTGGATACTTGTAAACTCTCATTAAATTCGTTGAACGTCATGCGAATCTTTGTCTCGTGAAAGTAAAAGAAATAATATGTAACGTTATGAACAATAATAAATGCTGTTTCTGGATCATACTAATTATACTATACGGATGTGGAACATGATATTTTACAGTTGTTTTTTTGCATACATTTTTTCGTTCATAGTATTTGGTAAAAAAGTTATTTTCTAAAATAATAATTAATTATTCATTCCCTTAAGTACTGAATTTTTGTTTTTTATACTATAAGAAATATTAAATATAATTTTTTTGTTTTATCGAAAGTTCATAAAATATAAGATCTATTGAAATTAGTTGTGCTATGATTAATTAACTGTTATGAAAATGAAAGATATAAATAAAAGAGAATTGACATATACCGTTAAATAAAATTTACCAGATTTTCATCATTAAATAAATATTTACATTTTTATAAAAAATTTGAAAGCTTGAAAACATTTCTCTTTTTATTATTGAAGATGTGAAAAAGATGAAATATAAAATGACAATACATAAATCTAAATGATTTAGTTCCCATTATAATTCGCATTGGAATGCCAATTATAAAAGTTACCATTTTATGAAACGAGCAAAATTGCTTGGAAGGGCAATGCTAAATAAAAGATTTTTGATTTTATTTTCTTATGATTTGCCGTACATAACAGATTAAAAATAATGACTTAAGAAATGATTATTCTTAAGACATTATTTTTAATTTATTATATCATATAAATTGTTATGTATGTATAATAAATAGTGACTTAAGGTGACGAAAAGTAAAGATAATATTTGTAAGTTAGGATTCACATATAATCAATAATCTCGTATGTTTTGGTTTACAATAAACTCAATTTTTAAATACTTTTTATAAAAACGATGTTTTTTAAATTCAAATATTTTTAAGTTTTATATTTTTAAGCTTTAAAAAAGTCCAATAAATTAAATTTATTTAAATCCTCTTAAAATGTGAATATATATATATATATATATATATATATATATATATATATATATATATATATATATATATATATATATATATATAAATTCAAGATTTTTTTACCATTTATCTCAATATACATCTCTAATTTAACTGTTTTACGAGCATCAAAAGATGTTGTCAAAGCTAAAATAAAATTAGATTTTTATGAAATGCATGAAATACTAAAAAGAATTTTTGCAAATACTTTTATGAATAATTGATTAAATTTATTAAACATAAAATATAATTATTTTATGAAATGAAAAAAGTTCAATCTTTATTTAATCATATTTTGTACCTTTAAGAGATGAAGTAATATTTGATTCAAAAATTCTCAATGCCAATAGTATAAGTGATGTTGTTGTTATCAAAGTTTGTTGTTCGGATTAATGATTTCTAGGATCTGTGCTTTCAGATTGTCAGAGAAATCAAACAATGTATGATTTGCAATACATTTGTGCAAGATACAAAGTTTTGTCAATTGCATTCTCTTCTCGTGTAAAAACTGAAAAGTCAGTCGTATATTTCATGGTAACATTTTTAATAAAATCACCCATTATTCTAATAAATTCACAACATTTAAACTAATACAATCTCTGTTGTTTTAATAACAACGTTTTGAAACTAATATAATGATTGAGTAAAATAAGGAGGAGAGAGGAAATTTAATTATATATATCTAATGAAATTTTTCCATTTAGGAATAAGTTTTTTTAGATTAAGTACATTTTTATTT